>OY829913.1:69398549-70636358 GCA_963691935.1 Nephrotoma guestfalica | reverse complement strand
ATGCGTGATATTTTATATTTGATGCATAAACTAATCACTATTTATTACAACTGATTTACAAATCATCTAGTAATTTATCTTTCATAATTTATATTCTTGTTTGGAGGATTGTAGCCCTTTGGCTAGTCCCCTTTACAATTTTATTATATTTTTAGTCGATCCTGATTGGATCTTGTAGATCATGCGGTTTCTTCCTTCGCAGCCGTCTTACTGGGTTTGAATCATCCAACATACGACGTATCTCAGCATTTTGGTGTAGACTAATACGTTGCATGTGTTTTCTCGCGTGTTTGCTTATTTCTTCACTAACGAAATCCATCTTCAGATCTCTATGGAGGTTGTTATTACTTATGTACCACGGTGCATTAACCATTCCACGAAGGACTTTGCTTTGGAATGACTGGATGATATTGACATTGGTTTTCTTTGTACAGCCCCAGAGCTGAATACCGTAAGTCCACACAGGTATTAGGATTTGCCGGTATAGTAGCAATTTATTATGTAGAGTTAGCTCAGAATTTCTTCCTAAGAGCCAATCCATCTTTCTGTATTTGATGTTTAACTCTTCTTTTTTCTTTTTCACATGCTCTTTCCATTTTAGTTTCGCGTCTAGAGTCATGCCTAGATATTTTGCCGTATTTGCATAGGGAATTTGCTGAGAGTTCAGTTCTACTGGTATCCAGTTGACCTTCTTGTTGGTAAAGTTTTCGTGAACAGATTTTGTTTCATTAAGTTTTATTCGCCATCTCTTGGTCCAGGTACTGACAATATTAGTAGCTCTTTGCACTTTGCTTGTAGATTCTTCTATGCAATTAGCAACTGCTAAGATGGCCGTATCATCCGCAAACGTCGCTATGTTAGTATTCTCTATCGTTGGCAAGTCCGAGGTGTATAGAATATATAAAGTTGGTCCCAGAACGCTACTTGTGGTACCCCTGCTTATATTTTCTTTATTTCTGAGTATTTGCCATCTAATTTAACTCGAAAGTGTCGGTTAGATATGTAAGATTTTAGAATTTCATAAAACTGCTTTGGTAAGTCTCTTTGTAATTTATATTCCAAACCTTTATGCCATACTCTGTCAAAGGCCTGTGCTACATCCAAGAAGACGCTTGAACATACTTTCTTTTTTTCAAGTACGTCTTCAATTATGTTTGTAATTCGGGATCCTTGTTCTATTGTTGAATGGTTTACTCAAAAGCCAAATTGATGTGGAGGAACAAGATTTCTTTCTGCTATTATTGGTTTTAGTCTCTTTAGGAGTAGTTTCTCGAATAATTTTGAAATTATTGGGAGTAAGGAAATCGGTCTATACGAATTTTTGTCATTAAGTGGTTTGTTTGGTTTAGGTATCATAATTACTTCTGCTACTTTCCATTGACTTGGAACGTGTTTAAGTCTGAACACTGCATTAATTATTTGGAGTAGTTTACGTAGACCTTTTTCAGGAAGAGCTTTTACTAGTTGTCCTGTAATTAATTATATCCTGGAGATTTCTTTGTATTAAGGTTGAGATTGATTTCCTCTTTTAATTCTTGTAGTGTGACAGGAGATATATTGCAGTTATCCATTTTATATACTGGTGGTATGTTTTCCTCTGCAGTTTGTCTAGGTAGAGGCTGAAACGTGTTCTCGAGATGGGTTGCAAACAACGAAGCTTTTTGCTTTGCACTTATAGCCCATGTGCCATCTTCATTTTTTACTGGTGGAATTTGTAGTTTAGGTCTTTTTATACTTTTTGTCGCTTTCCAAAGGGAGTACTCGGTATCTTTTTCCCCAGTAAGGCTACTCAAGTATTTATTAATGGATTTGATTTTGATTTCTTTAATTAGCAACTTTAGTTTATTGGATAAAAAATTAAGAGTTGTTTTATATTCTGGCGCTCGACTTCTTTGCCAGGCCTTTCTTGCTTTTCGTTTTGCTGCAACCAGTTCCCTAACTTCTAGAGGATAAATAGCATTTCGGCGAATTTCCTTTGAACTTGAGGGGGTACTACTCCACGCCGCTTCTTGTATATTGTTGTTGAGTTGTTCTAGTTTTTCTTCTAGCTCTATCGGGTTTTTAATTGGCACCTAAAGATCAATATTATCCTCAACAAGTTTCTGGAATTTCTCCCAGCAGGTTTTTTTGTTCGTTAGCGAAGGTGGACTAGTTTTTTAAATAATCGTTGCACTGATTGTCATAATAACAGGTGTATGATTCGACATAATCCCCTCGCTGCTTTCAAGGTATATGTAGTTTTCGTCTATACCTTTGGTGATAAAGAAGTCTATGATATCGGGTATTTTGTTTCTATCCGTAGGCCAATAAGTTGGTTGATCTCCAGAATGAAAATCGCAATTGCATAGTCTTCCTGCCGCAAACAGCTCTTTTCCTTTTTTAGAGGTTACTCTTGATCCCCAGTAGGTGTTTTTTGCATTAAAATCACCTCCGATTATGAAACTTGATCCAAGTGATTTAAATAACGTGCAATAGTCTTGTTTAATTAAATTATATCTTGGGGGACAATATATTGACGATACACTATATTCTTTGTTGTTATTTATAAATACTTTTAAGGTGACTACTTCCATAAATTCCTCTTCAATTTTAACATCTATAAAGTGTTTGATGTTTTCTTTTATAACCACCGACGATCCTCCCCTTGCCCTTCCTGCTGGATGAATGGCGTGGTAACAATTGTATCCATATTCCGTTACTAGGGTTTCCGATACTAGGCATATATCTAATTTTTCAGTACTTAGGAAAATTTCTAATTCTGGAATATGTTGCATTAGCCCATTTGCATTCCAGGTTACTATTCTTAATGTTTTATTTGTTGTTGTTTGCATCACTTTAATAGAGCATGGATTTCATTTCATTTAGAGAGTCTTGCTTATCTAACCTGTTGTTTAGAGCTTGAAGCCATTTCTCTTGTTTAGCTAGACGAATGTTAAGAGCTTCCATGCTTCTTAGTTTCTTTTGGAGCACTGCTGTACCTTCAGTAGTGTGCTCCGAAATAATTGGTTTTGTCATGACTACTTGCGAGTACAGTTTTGGTTTTGGTTCTCCCGTTTTACTAGCATGAGGTTTAGGTTCCTCTTTGGTGGAAGTTTGATAATTTTTTACCGATATTCCTGGAATTTGTCTTCGCGTTTTATTTTTGCTTCTTTGTAGCTCCTTAGCTATTTCACATCCCCGGTAGTTTGCGGGATGTGACTTATTGCAATTGACACATTTTGCAGCAATATTTTTACTAACCGGGCATACGTGGGCATGATGCTTTTCTGCACATTTCACTCATCTAATTTCTCTGTGGCAATATTTCTGCGTATGATTAAAACCTTGACATTTTTTGCACTGCGGTATTAATCCGTTATTCTTTTTCAATGGCTCTATTTTAACTCTCATGCTAAGTATTGCCTTGATATTAAACACATCTTCCACTTTTTGTTTGTTATTAAAAGTGAGCATAAATAGTGGAAGCCCTCTTTTGTTAACTTGAACTCCTTGTTCAGTTTCGATTTTTTCTTTCTTAATAATGTTTACGGCATTTTCTATTTGATAACCCTTTTGCTTGAGATCCTCAATAATTTCCTCTTTTGCACAGGTTGGGTGAAGACCTCTGGCCATAACTTTAATTGGGCGTTCATTCTTATCCTCATAGGTAAACCACTGATGCCCCTCGGAATTAAGCTTTGTAGCCAAAGCTCTATAAGTTTCAGAGTCTACAACATTAATTTTCCAGACGCCGTTGTTTAGAGATACGAGTTTGTACTCGGCTATCGTAATCGATTTCATAATCGATTGTATAGTGGAGAAATTTGATATCCCGACGACATTTATTGGTGGAGGTTATTTTTCTTTCGGTTTAGCTGGTTGTTGTTCTAGAGCTAGTTGTTTCTTGATGATTAACTTATTTCTGGCAACCTCTTTTGCAGTTGATGGTAAAGTCTCCGCCATTTCTGGTGAGTGTTGCGCTTTCCTTTTCTTACTTGGTCTTTTATTCCGGTTCAACATCCAATTTGTTTCTCTTTCGAATTCTGCTTCATCTGTATGGAATGAATTAATGCCATCTTCGACTGTTGGGCTAGGTGTCGTCCCAAGTTCTGCACGTGTTTCAACTGCTTTTTTGAGTTCTTCATTTTCTTTCTTTAAAATTTTTACAATTTTCTTTTCTCCTTCTTTCAATTTAGTAGTAAATTATTTTATTTCTCTTAGTTGTTCACGGAGTTCGGCATTTTCCTTCTCGTACTGAAATATATTTCCAGTTGAAGATCTTGGTGATCTTGATAATTTGGAAGTTCGTCCAAATGGGTTAAACAATGATTGGCCACCCCAGAATCTGTTGGGCCTGCCTCCGAAGAGTGTGGATTTGGCAGCATATCTGCTGCTGTACCACCTGGGGTATTACATTCCGTATTTATTGTATTCATTGTTTGTTTTAGCCAATTTATACCACTGGCATTTGGTCCCCGGTAGCACTTTGCTACTGTCGAAGCAGTACCCGCCCCCGCGAAGAGAACGCGGCTACCTTGGTGTTACCTAGGTGTACACAGAGACAGCCGAAGCCCTCTGAGTACCTTAGGCTGAGGGGCATATTGAAATTATGCTGCAGATTACATACCACACGGTTGGAAAATGGTCTCAAAAGGCTTTCATATGTAATCAGCAGATTTTAAGCGATAAGCTGTCAATACTATCATGCAAGCAACCTGACAAAACCTGCCGGGATTGACGTATAAGAAGTTAACCCAGAAAATAAACAACTTTAGTCAGGCAACACTATTAAATTATAACCTCATTTACTCTTGTGTGAAGCTATCCCAGCCCAGGAATTTATAAAATTTACTTACATTTTGATTTTTACTCAGCCCAGAGCCATATTTCAGAACGTTACAACATACGGATCATCTTGAAATTTTTATAAATAAGCAGTTTGCGTTCCCATTCTAAATCTGTATAGTCTTTTTGGGTTGGGCTAACTTCTCATGAATAATGCAATATTTTTAAGTTCCTGGGTTACGACAAATTTCATAGTAAAATTATTTTGTTTTTCTAAAGGAAATGAGGTTTTTTATTTTCTGGACTATCTTCTTATACATCCGGGATTGTGACTTTTAGAGGAATCGGGTTTGAAATAACTTAATCATATTGAACAGAAATCATTAAATCCGATCACTATCATGAATCCGATCACATACGTAATTGCCTTGCTTCATGATGAAATCTGCATTGAATCTTCAGAGGAAGATGTAAATACATCGTATTTCGTAGATAACCATTACGAAAACATCAAACAGAATTACGAAAACATCTTCAACCTATAGAAATCTCACTCTTCAACGAAGATTATATAAAGTGGAAGGGATTCGAACATACATTCAAAAAACTGATGCACGACAACAACCAGCCACATAAGTGGCCAAGCAGAGAAGTTGTTGAATCATTAACAACCAGCCGGGCAAAATTATGAAGAGGCTTGGGAAATTTTACAAATCAGATTCAACAATAGAATCATTCTCGTTTCGAACCTGCTGAACAGCCTTCTCTCCAACCAACCGCAAACACAGAATATGCGGTAGCCATCAAAAGCCTACATGACACCATCTTTTTGATATTGTTAGAGTTATAGGCTAAAGAGTTTCACACAACAAGCGAATTCTTGATATTTTTGGAAAAACGTTTCCAAACACTAGAATCAATTGGGTATAATAGAGCAGTGCTAATACAACAATCAATATTTCAACCACCAAAACGTGCCTTCTCCACAACAACCAGAAACATTCAATAACAATATGTGTGTGCTGGCAGAAGTGTTGCAAAATAAATGAAGTATTCGATTTACAAAGGTGCCCATCACACATTATTGCATCAAAACCAGCAAGAAAATAGTACCAGCTATACTAAGCTAAACGTCAAATGACTCTGATCCAGTACTACTAGCAACGGCACTAGTAAAAGTGAAAAAGATATTTGTGACAGTACACTTGCAACAGCACACTGTGAAGCAGCACGCCAACTAAGACTCCCGAAAACAAGAATTTTAGCTGCGGTTTCTGAAATTTCAACATCAAAAGGAAAGTCCCATAAAGAAATGTCAATCAACATGAACCCTATATTCCATCTATATTCAACGTCGGCGCACATGCTTTAATTCTGAAGAAAATCACAAAACCACTACCAGACAACAAAATAGTGGGTTTTTGGTCATTCAAATACATAATAAAGTAATATTAGCGTGGATCCTATCTACGATATGGTGAAATAATGTTGGAAGGGATAAAAAGGATCCCCGTCTCCCCGGTAATATCTCAGGGCACCTCGCTAACTGAATGGTCTCGTCACAGGAGTAAATGAATCAAAACGAAGAGCAGCAGCCTGATTGATTTACATTGATACCTCGAGAAGCTACTAAAGTGTGTTTTAGAGGTTCACTTCTTTAGGTTCTCAACACTGTTTTGTTTGACAACCGATTTGACAGCTTATATTTGCTTTGTCATTAGTTTGATTTGCTATTTGCCAAACTCATCGTGCATTACGACCCTTTTACGGTCGTCATAATCCTCCATCAAAGTGGGCAATTCGGTTAACTATGGATCGTTTTTGCACCACGTTTACTCTAAATGATAATTCGCATCCACTATGACGTCAAACCATGCGTACCGAAGATGCGATAGATGCTGTGCAGCGTAGCATCGAGTAAGACTCAAATCAATCAATTCGACGTCGTTCACAGCAACTGGAGATGTGTCCATCCACTTTATGGTAGAGTTTATCTTAGTATTTTGCTTTATGTGCTTACAAAATTCAACTTGTGCAGGAATTAAAGCCACCCGACCATCACACACGCCGCCAATTTGGCCAATGGGCTGAAGCACAAATAGATATTGATGTTGATTTTCCAAACAAAATGTTGTTCATGATGAAGCTCGCCTTTGGTTGAATGGGTACGTTAATAAACAGAACTGTCGGATTTGAAGTGAAGATAATCCACAAACCTTTGCCGAAACACCAATACATCCAGAGAAAATCACAGTTTGGTGAGCTTTATGGGCTGGTGGAATCATTAGTCCAAATACCTTCAAAAACGATGATGGGCGGAATGTTACAGTCAACGGTGAATGATGTAGAGACATGATTTTTAACTATTTTGTACCCCAATTGGCTGGCATAAATCTTGCTGATATGTGGTTCCAACAGGACGGTGCCACATGCCACACAGCGCGGGATACATTTACATAATTTATACTCAAACAAACATTTGATGCGAAATGCCAATTTTAGCAGGTTGAGAAGGCTTCAACTTAAGAAACTGGAACAGTAATAATAAGGTAATTCTACAATATTTGCCAGAGAACTACAAAGAGACTATACGTCATGCGATCCGGTAGAAATACGGAAAACGGGTGCAACAATAACACGCGAAATTTACTCTCAGAGACGTCGAAGATATTTGACTATCTATGCTGGCCGCCTCCAGTAGTAATTAGAGCAAAACTATTAATTCAAGATTTATAAGCATCAGGGATAGACTGCGGCACACAGTTACATCCCTATATAGAATAAAAATGGCTTAGCTCTACACGTGAATTATCAAACCTAGAAAAGATTAAAATGTACAAATTACAAGAAACGCAGTCTCGAGTCAACGTGCTGCAGTGGTTTGTACAAAGATTGAAGGCGTGCTACGATTTATTACTGCAAAAACTAAAGTAGCACCATTAAATGAAACAATCTCACTGCCAAGGCTAGAATTAAGTACTGCGGTCCTTCTATCAAAATTGCCCCTCAAAATAAGAAATGCCTTAGATCTAAGCATTGGGATGGATAAAAGGGAAACCACCAACTACAAAACATTTGTGGCCAACAGGATAACCGAAGTACAATCAAATACTAATCCAAGCCAATGGCATTATGTAGAATCGAGTGAAAACCCATCAAATTGTGCATTCAGATGTATAAACCCCAACCAACTACTAAATCACAACCTTTGGGGGAATGATTCAACATAGCTAACACTTACAATTTATTCAATTACAAACCCCAATAAACAAGAACCAGGTTAAGCTGAAAGATCAGAACGGAAAATTAACCAAGTCCTTGTTTTAACCGTAAACGATCCTGTAATCGATTTTAAACGATTCTCCTCAATAGAACGACTAACACGCTCTACAGCAAATTGTCAATTGGATGTAGCGTTAAAAGCAACCAGCCATTATTAAACGACAGCACTGTATTAACACTAAATCCATTCATCGACAGACAAGGAATATTAAGAGTCAGAGGCAGGTTACACTCGAACTTGATATTCGACGAGAAGCAACCCATAATAATATCAAGGGACCATCTCTTAGCAAAACTAATCATTAGAGAAACGCATAGGAAAACAATACAAGGAGCAAACCAAGCTACACTGGCCTACATAGGACGGGAATACTGGATATTACATGTTAAGAACTCGGTACATAATACAAAAGTGCATAAACTGACTTAGATTCAAACAGCAAACCTCACAAAAATTAGATGGGTGTTTTACCACCCAAATGTGTACTCCCGGCAGCCCCATTTACAACTAGTAGAGTCGACTATGCTGGTCTCATTAACTTAAAATTATACAAAGGATGTTGCAACAAAACGCCAAAGGATACATCGCCATTTTTATATGCATGGCTAAGAAAGGTAATTCAGCTTGATCTAGTAAGCGATCTAACAAACGAAGCCTTCCTAGCTGCCTTCAAGCGTTTCACATCTCGAAGAGGTTCTTGTCTAAAAATATTCAGCGATTGCGGGGCAGATTTGGTGAGAGCCAACAAACAGCCAAAAATGAGTGGTATTTCACCCCTCGGGAAGTCCTCAACTTGGAGGTTTATTGAAAGCAGAAGCAAAATTCACAAAACACAATCTTCATAAAATTTTTGGAGGCAACATATTGACATTTGAGGAATCTTCCAATCCTGTCTCAACTCAAGACCACTGGCCCACTATACAACGAAATCAACGACGACATGGCTCTAATACCTGGCCATTTTCTAATACGACGGCTGATAATAGCAATTCCGGACAATAACCCAACAGTTTTGGAAAAACGGTCCTCGGAATATCTATCACGACTCCAAAATGGCTAAATGTGCAACCTAACGCCAAAGAAGGAGAACTAGTCCTAATCACAGATGAACAAGCAGTGTCTTTAAAAGCAAGCAAGAATTGTTTTAGCAGCATCCACTGTTTGGACCATGCTTGAATCATGGTTTGAACTCATCACAAATAGTGACCTCTAACAGCATTATAAACTGAGATTCCACAGCACTTCGTATATTAAAAGAATATATGACAAACATATCAGTGGGGAGGCCAAAGTGTGTTCCGTCAACCCGAGAGATGAAGAATTTTTATACTTGAGACATATGCTGCTACAGGTTCGAGGTGCAGACAATTTTGAAGTCTTACAAATTCAACGATATTTAAAACATCAGCCACTGTGCGTGGACTTCTTGACTCAGATGGAGAAAAAGAACGCTGCTTGACAGAAGCAGTTATTTTCCAGATATAAAGTCAACTCCGATACACATTCGCTAACATATATTGTTTCTGAAATCCAACAATT
Organism: Nephrotoma guestfalica; assembly: GCA_963691935.1. NCBI lineage: Eukaryota > Metazoa > Arthropoda > Insecta > Diptera > Tipulidae > Nephrotoma > Nephrotoma guestfalica. The sequence goes on along the minus strand of OY829913.1, from coordinate 70,626,772 downwards.
AGAGCTCACTAAGTTTGTGAAACAAGTTCTCTCAGACGGCGATGCAAAAAATTTGACACTTCACGATAAAGAGGCGGTGCTCAACCAGCATACAATTTCGTGTTCTTTGTTTGGTCTACCAAATCCAACTGGAGATGTGCCACCATTTACGATGAAGCTCAAGAAAGCGACGTAGCAAAATAGCAAATTGCGATGCTGAACACCAAACAAATTGATGCATTTGGAAATAATCGTCATGGCAGTAGATGACCAGGAAATTGTCAGTCGATGCTTCCAGCTTGACGTTTCTGCGCTTCCGGTTGTCACGATAAGAATTCACGAAACGTTGCTAAAAGATGGCCAAACATTTCACCGTGCATTTAAACTACTATTGCCAATTCTTAATACATCAGTGTTATCAATACGCCTGAAGACTATAGAAGCAGAAGATATCCTTCGGTGGAAAGGTATTCGTGTGACAGTGAAGACTTTGACAAATGCTTCCTGATGTGCCAAGAGCACTGACGTGCTCGAAACTTGTATCAAGTGGAGAAGTTTTTAGAGCCACTTCACTGAGTTAACACTGATGACACAGATGTGCAGTGGCAGTCAGGAGTAATGGTTCCCATCAATTTAATGAATGATTTTCAAGAAACAATTGAAAACTTTCACTATCCGACTCCCCTATTGACAAACCGGGGATATGCTTAAGTCTAAGTAAGAGAGGTAGGGTTTCCTAACACTGAAGTATTTTTCTAAGCATTTAGCATTCACTTCAGTGATACTGGTGGAGTACTGAAACAAAAAGAAGTGTCTCAAGCAAGTTTTACGATTTTCTAATGGGTCTTACAGGGTGTTCCTGTTTCATTAAAAAAATCACATTTTTAAATCTCATGGAACAAGGTGTCAGTCCCATTTGAAAATCGTATAGCATGCTTGGGACATTTCATTTTGATTCAGTAGTCCACCAGTATCACTGAAGTCCAGACAATATCATCAGTCCGCTCTGCATTTATTTTCAGAGCCGAGGCTGTCTTTCAAAGGTGATGGTTGATTTACAGGAACCTGAATTTAACTCGTCAGCCTCATTCACAGTTTCTTCAGGCCATTAATAAAAAAATCAGTTTTTGTGGTTTCTATTAAGTGACTTGATTCCTCTCCGAATCCCTGGCCTCCGCGCTACCATTTACGTTCGGAAACCCATTGTTTAATTGTGCTAGAGGCATGGCAGATGGTGCAGCATCATTTGGTTCGTTTATATAAAATTCAGTATTATATTCCCGGTAAACGAAATGAGTCGATACTCTCTTGATCAACGTTGGGAAATATTGAAAAATTATTTCCAAAGTAAGTTATTTCGAGACAGTTGCCGAATGCTTACCAAATTAAGTAGAAATGAAGTACCAATTGAGGGAAGGTGAGGAAATTTGTGAACAGAAGATGACTGTTGTTGACAGAAGATGAGCCTTTTTTGCAAAATAAAAAACATCTTTTCCGACGAGGCTCATTTTCACCTCGACGGTTATGTGAACAAACAAAATTGCCATAGTTGGGGCACAGGAAATCCACATGTTACAATTAAGAAGTTTATACACACAAAACGAGTGGCGATTTGGTGCAGAATTTGGCCCTTGGGGTATCTTTCTTCAAAAATGATCAAATCATTGTTATTTGCTATGATTCAAGAGGAATACTTGGCCGACAGCCAACGATACAATCGACGTTTTGCACCATATACCTTCTAAAATCGCATTATCAGCCGAAATGCGATGTCTTCTGGCCCTGAAACTTGACTCCATTGGACTATTATTTGTGGGCGATCAAGGGCAAATGTTATGCGTATATCACACAGTGACTATTGAGGCTTCGAAAGAAGCAATTAAAGTGAATATTGATGTAACAGAGACTAGAAAGCTGGAAAATGTCCTGAAAAATTGGAAGAATGAGGTGCTGCAGATCCAGCCTAGGCAATCATTTGAATGAAATAGCATTCCATTAATAATCGGTTTATTTTCAATGGAAAATTCGATGTTGCATCTGAATATTGAATCAGCGACACCGGGTTATTGTACTCGATTTAGTCTATTTATACTTTAAATGCGTTTCCAGCCGAAAGGTAATGCAGATAGTGTCTTTGATATGCCAGCCGAAAGGTAATGCAGATAGTGCCTTCGCTATCCCAGCCGAAAGATGATAATGCAAATATTGTTTTTGCTATCCAAGCAATGCATCCATTGCTATCCAATTTGCATCCACTTTGCATCCAGTTTGTTGAGAAATTCTGAAGGGGATGCAGGGGTGTAATTTTGCAAAAATTCGCTGATTCAATATATCGAAAATGCATTGAATGGCCTGTCGCTCAAGATTATCGTGCTTTGTGATTGATGCCTCTATGGTTGTTCGATAACCATAATTTTGGTCAACTTCGGCCTAATTGTAGAGAAATTATGAAGGGGATGCAGCGGTGTAATTTAGCACAATTTTGCTAATTCATCGCTTATTCATTCTATTGAAAATTTTTTCAAAATATTTGGCCATCAATGTCAAAGTGGCATCAATGACGATAATCATGAGCGACAGGCCATTCAATGAAATTTTGATATGTTGAATTACCAAATTTTTGCAAAATTACACCCCTGCATCCCCATCAGAATTTCTCCACAATTAGGCCGAAGTTGACCAACATTATGGCCTATCAAATAACCATAGTGGCATCAATGACAAAGCACGATAATCTTGAACGACAGGCCATTCAATGCATTTTCGATATATTGAATCAGTGAATTATTGCAAAATTACACCCCTGCATCCCCTTCAGAATTTCTCAACAAAATGGATGCAAAGGTGGATGCAAATTGGATAGCAATGGATGCATTATCATCTTTCGGCTGGGATAGCGAAGGCACTATCTGCATTACCTTTCGGCTGGGATAGCAAAGACACTATCTGCATTACCTTTCGGCTGGAAACTTTCGGCTAACTTTAATAAGGTCTCTCAGGCCCGAAAAATAATTGTGTCCTGACATAAAACTGTCATGATAGTTTATCATGACAGTTTTAGGTGTCATGACAGTAAATTTGCTCATGGCTGAGAGTTAAAATGTGTAATTTTTCGGGGGTGATAATCAAAAATGTCATGACATTACTAATTAGTGTTGCCATCTCATTTTACGGAGATGCACATTTGGCTATCTTAACATACATATGTAAAGATAGCCAAATGTTCCGTAACACATGGCCAGCTGATCATTCAGCGAGATAAGAGCAATTAGAAATCAGGGTAGGAACCAAGCGCAAATTTTATCGATTAAAAATCAATTAAATATTCATGAAATGCCAAATAAGATTGTAGCAGGCCTTTGATTTTACTGGTTCCTTGATGGATATGATTCACTTTAAAACCAAAATAAGCCTAGCAGCCTTTGCTTTCTCTAGTTTCTCCTTAAAAATTATTTTTTGTGTTGATTTGTTTTTTATCGATAAATTGTGTGTTTGACTCCGATCCAGAATTTATTTTCTGTTATATTGAATTTCCCTATTTTTGTTGTTGTTATGAATAGTTATTAACTTTAATAGGGAGGGGGAGGGGTGTTGTGATGTTGCAACACTGATATAATGAAAAAAAAGAAAAGTTTAGGACGTCACGGAATTGGTTGGTATTCCACAGGATCACATGTGTTAATGATTAGAAACCTAGTAAAAGCTTCATCAAAGCTATTTGCAAATGACTTGTCCATCTACCTGCCGAAAGGCGAAGTACTTCATTTGTGAAACTAACCTAAGGATAACAAAATATGCTTCTGTTTTGAAGAAAGACCAGTACAGCCGTTTCAAAGTTCTTTTACTACAACGAATGGGGCTTGTTTGAGATTCCTTTTGTGACGACTGCCTTGAAGAGGACACTGACTGCATTTGATGCAGCGCGGTCCCTGTTTCTTAACAATAGATCCTTTGAATGTAGGTAAGTTGACTTCTCTGCCTTGATTTAAGCTCTTGCAATTTTCCCAAAAATTGGTATTCAGACTAGTAATTGGATCCAGCCAACTTTAATATAAAACGAAAAATATGCAAACATTATTGGAAATTGAGACAATCTCAAATACAGGCCAAATTTAAAGTTTAAGTTTATGTATTTGTTTCTACTTGCTCAAGCGATTAACATTTTTTCACACCATAACTTAACACGACTTGTACTTTGTATATAGGAAGCTTGCAGATATAGAAGTTTTGCGCGAGAAAACTTTGATTACAAAACTAATAGGAAACTTATGTGCTTGCATTGCCGGTTCAAACTTTATCTTTACTTCGTAATCCGTACATTGGTACTACATAAAGTCTCTACATTGTTACACAAGTATAGAGAAACTTTAAATAAGATGTTTGCTATCCATAATTTTGCATTTTGCACTCACCCCATAAAATTAAAGTACATCTCTTGGGTGCAAAATCTATTTTCTTTCAAAAAAATTAGGTCACAAGGATTTTTCGTTTCGTATGGCATGACTATTCGTGAATCATATTTTCAATAATCGAAAAACGTTTTCAATTTTTCCTCATCTCGCATATTTTTAATTTCATCCAGCGAGAAAAACGGAAATATTATTTTAACAAACCGTTATGAAATAAAAATGAACTCGGAAATGGAAGTAAAATGAAATGGAAATTATTGTTTTGTCGATTTGTGTATTTGTGTGTGTGTGTGTGTATGTATATTTAATATGGTATGCGTACGGGATCAAAGGAATATAATTTAGTTTCTAAGTTGATTTAAAATTCAGGATACGCGTACCATGACTCATATATATTCGGAAATCGTATACCGGATGATTCAATTTAAATCGCAATTAATAAAATATATTAAGCAGGTTACGTGTGGGACTCTCTATATATCGAGCTGTGAAGTAAATCAAGCACCCCAAATTTCTAAAAATATGAAATGTTGTTTCCCAGCGTAAATTGCCGCGAGTGCCTTTTTAGGTTGTAATTTTAAAATGTTTATATTTTGACAGTTTAATTTTTGTTGTTTCATAAAAGCTAATTTATGAAAAAGTTTAGCGGGAAGCATTTATATATTTTGGTAGTAACGTGCACCTAAAATATTTGTATATGGGGTAACAAAATTAGATTATCATTTTTCTGGAGCACTGTTGAATATATTTCGTATTTATGTATTGTAGAGAGACGTAATTAGTTTTTGCGATGTGCGGTAGAATACTACTCGTGCTTATTTTGGCATTACATACCGCTATAAAAAGTTTGCCAAAATATTTTGTACATATAAAAAGTCTATGTACGTAGAAAATCTCATGGCAATCGTAAATGTTTTTCTTGGTTTTATTATTACCAACACCACCTCCTCACCCACCCAACCAGTCGTATCGATATAAAACCACAAAAAATTCCCACAAGACAATTTCGAAATATTTTTTAATGTCTCCTAATAAAATACAAAATAAAAAATAAAAATTTAGCCAGATATGTAACGAGAGTTTTGGGAATCGTTAGTGGCATTTCAAATATGTTCGGTTAGTTTACAGTTTAGAGAAATATTTTTTGCAAATCATGCTACATTTTACTTGGAAATTGTGATAATCGGATTTGTCACTGATATTATTTAAATTAAATTTTTGTCGCAATGCGATGCACTTTTTACTCCATATTAAGCAGGGATTCGATTTATTTCCAATTTATGGTTACCGATGAAAATTCAATTTAATGTTAAAATATATACATTTTTATTTGTAGCGATGTTGCAATATTACAAACTGTGTCAATCGCAATTTTCAAACGGCACAGTGAAATTGTAAGCATTTTCATACTCTATATTCAAGAGCTTTAAGCATTGATCTTCAATGGTGCATTAGTCGGGGTTTTGGATCTCCGTTCGAACTAGAACGACGGTGCTAAACTACTACCCACAGAGTAAAGTATAGTTTTACATACCCGGGTGCAACGGCGTCTAAACAAATTTATGAATAATTTTTTTCTTAAGAAAATTAAAAATCAATTGGTAACCATTCTCCTTCACAATTTAAAAAGCCTAATATAATTTACAATCAAATGGTAATTTAAATCTCCCTAATGTAATCTACAATCTTAAGACGAAACTAAATTACACTCTCTCGTTCAAAAATGAGTTGTTGTATATTGATACAGTCAGACGATATTGTATACTCAGGACTAAGAGGGTTTTATGGGGGTTTTCTATAATGGCCCATGTTACAATATTTTGAACAAATCAAGTGAGTGAAATTTTATTAAATCTCCTGACAGACGTTGTACTACATGGACATGTAGCATCGGATTGTAAAATAATATTCCGCTGAAATTCTAAATAGCGAAAATTAAAACCTTCCAATCTAAATATCGGATTTACAAATGCGCGTCCGCGATTCATACCTCCGCAATAATATTCCGTGGTCAATAGCTACAAGAGCAACAAGAGCAATGCATTAACTGTGCTAATAGGCGACTAGGCTCCAGTATAAAAAAGGCTTTGTCTCTAACAGTGTATCCGAGTACCTCGGCTGCTCGTCTGCTCAAATAAATTGAAGATCGGGTTGAGATTGTCACGAATATTTGGAATAATATACTTTTACGTGCAATTCAATTGGGTAAGATTGGGGCGGTGTGTACAAACGGCAGGAACGTAATCAATGTGAGCCTATGACCCGCACTTACTGGGAATTCCAGGTTCATGTGAACAGTTTCAGTCCACAATCCCAACCACGATGGTGGTTCAGCAGTTTACCCGGTCTTTTTAGACTAGGAGTACACGTTGATACCTTCATTGCAGCGCGCGTGCGGCCCAGGACATCTAAGGGCATCACAGACCTGTTATTGCTCAATCTCATACTGCTAGACGAAATTTGTCTATTTAAGAAGCAAGTGTGTTATTAAGACAAACCACCAGGTATGACTCCACCTACAGACAATTATTTCGTATTAAAACCAATCCTCGTGAGAAGAATGGATAACGTCATAACCCTGCCGGCATCTAGTTAAGAAATTTAAGTCTCGTTCGTTATCGGAATTAACCAGACAAATCACTCCACGAACTAAGAACGGCCCTGCACCACCACCCATAGATTCGAGAAAGAGCTATTAATCTGTCTTACTAATTTATGTTCGGAGCTGGTAAGTTTCCCCGTGTTGAGTCAAATTAAGCCGCAGGCTGCACTCCTGGTGGTGCCCTTCCGTCGATTCCTTTAAGTTTCAACTTTGCAACCATACTTCCCCCGGAGCCCAAAAGCTTTGGTTTCCCGGAAAGCGAATGAAAGAGCCATATATGTAGCTCCATCCAATTGCTAGCTGGCATCGTTTATGGTTAGAACTAGGGCGGTATCCGATCGCCTTCGAACCTCTAACTTTCGTTCTTGATTAATGAAAACATCTTTGGCAAATGCTTTCGCTTATGTTAGTCTTACGACGGTCCACAAATTTCACCTCTCGCGCCGTAATACTACTGCTACGTACTACTGTATTGTTGATAAATATAACTTAAATACGAGTATGCTGCAGTTTACATTCCACACAACATGAAAAATATCTGACGAGGAATTTTATGAAAAAGGGGTAAGTTCACACATTTGATGAAGTGTGGATTCGAACGAGGGAGGTTGCTTGAGTATTTTATAAAAGACGATGTAAAGAATTGGAAAGTTTTCGATAGTAATTTCCGATCATCATCTCATCATATAAAGCCATTACAAAACCCACCCCAGAAATTTGTAATAAAGCGATTGTTGTTGTGTACTTCAACTTTCCCCGTCGAAGGGAACTCGTCCCCGTCGAAGGGAACCTTTAACGAAAAATGTAGTTACTAAAATAAGCAAGAATGTATAGCTCCGACTTTTAGCACTCCATCCAAAGGCTTGGATAAAATTATTGATTGAAATCTTTTAAATTTCCAAAAAAACATTTCTCGGGTAGCACCTCTTTGCAAGGAAACATACCGTTTTCATAAAATTTCGTTAGGTTAGGATTGGTCAATACATTTTGGCGTTTGGTCCCAAATGGGTTATTTTTTATACTCAAAAAATAAAATCAAAATTATCACCCCAATTATCATAGTCGTCTCATTTCAAGTGACGTCACTGGAGTCGTATCACGTCGCGCGAAAATTGGTATTGTCGAAGTCGATTCAAGCGCTACGACGGTAATTAAGAAAAATAACAAGAAAATACTAGGCATTTCTTTTCCTTCTGACAATTAAGAACAAAATACATACTAGCCACTTCTTCTCACTTGTAAAATTGAGCTGACAAGAATGTCATTCTAAGGGACATTTTCTAGGAAGTAGACGGATGTTTAGGTTATATTTATACCTATGGAGTGACAGAGCTATCATTGTAATTCTATCGACTGGAAATTCTATGAAGACTGCACTTCTCTCATATTTGTTGGCTGTGGTCTTTTAGCAACGTCAGGTCGAGAGGGAGCATTTGGACACTCATATGGCTTTGTAGATCAAATGTTGAAAATCAAGACAGCTATGAGTAGTCTGGGAGAATTCTCTATTCTCAGAATCGTTAATAGAGGCAAACCACAAAGTGGGGCTTTTTACTGAAACTATAAGTATATAAGGATGCAGTTTTTGGATAATTCAATATTCAGATCCAGTCTTCCTTTTTGATAAACATTGCAGTAATCTAAGTAAACCAAGGCTAACAGAGCCGACTATTGACTTATTGGCTAGATCGCTACTAGCTACTAGAACTGTACTAGTTGACCTTCAGACCCGAGCAAAATTTTAGACAGAAAACTTAGCTAGAAACCAAATATATTAGAAAAAGTCAAGAAAGCTATTAGCGCTTTACTATATTGCATTATAGTGCTATTGAGCTATTATATGCGATTACTGTCTGGTGGTCGACCCCATTTTTAATTAAAGTACAACTATGGTGCACAAACACAATCATGCATTAGAGTCCACTCACATCTTTTAATATTCTTCGCAAACAAAAGGTCGCGTTCCCAACTCTTAGACACAACTCCATCTCCAGCAGCATCTGCATGAGTACAGAACACTCATTAATTTTAAGAAATAGAAACATCCTAAAACCCCCGACTAGAGAGGTTTAAACCTGATACTTACATCAGGCAGGACTAGAAGGGGGAATCTGTTTTGAGCCCTGATGGTCTAAAATTGTTCATGGTTGGTTGAGGTAGAGATAGTAAGGTTGTGGTTGGGTGTTCTGTGATACAATAAACTTAAACGTTTCTATTCGTCTCCTCGGGTTCTTCAGCGTATCCCAAGCTAGACATTTATTTTATCTATTGACGAAATAGCACACCACTTTAACATTTACTGAAAATAAGTACCAGACCACTTAAACATTTACTGAAAATGGGTACCAGGACATTGCAATATTACGGGGAATTTAAGGGCAGATAAGCTCGCTCGCCTTGGTACAATCTCACTTATTTGACGTAGCAGAGCAAATGTTGAAATGCCACTCGTTATATGCATGCGAAACCTTCAAGAGGAAAGTACGATGATAACGCACGAAATATGTGTTATTCCGCCTCATGTGTAATTACTATAGGCAGAGCTGGCAAAGACTAGACTTTCCAAAATCCAGACAGCTGATGTGTGTGGAAAGACGTCATATCAACGTGATTGGGAGTGCTATGTGAACACGCGAAAAAACTTGGTGTGTCCTCACGTAATTACTCGTTGCGAAGATAAAGAGATGGAACAGACCGTTCTTCATTTGTTTCGTTGCATCTGTTTAGCGTCAAGTAGACACAATACCCTAGAAGCTCTCCTGTTAAATAACCTGAAGGTCCTATGTGTGATGAACAACAAATATACGAGTCGTTGGTAGTTCTTAATAGTTTAATTGAGTAGAGTGGAAATTATGTGGTTTGACAATGACAAAATTTTGCCTATGTTAGTTCTATAGGACAATAACACAACCCATGAAAACTGCCACTTACAATTGATGAAATTCGCATTCACAAGAGCTTTCGAATTTATGGAAAAACCTTGAGTCTGAAATGTCATTAGATCAGTCTTAAGGGAGCGTCTGAAGTCTGGGATGAATGGAGGTCTAAAAAATTTGCTACCAGATATGAACTGTCTGCTGGTGTACTGCTGGCTGAAAATTAGCTTATAAGTAAACTCATAAAGCCGAAATTCTGGTCCCTATGATTACCAAACCTATATGGTCGAAATGATTGGTTAAAGTGATTACAAGCATGGTGATTCGTCTGCAAATTTCCTATCTTAGAACCAAACCGAACGCATAATGGTAACAAATCAACTTGAAGTAGACTAACTATCCGGCGTGATCATCACCGTCCACCTAAAAGATCTTGCAGACTCTTTTGATGACCTGCTACCCTGCTGAGGTTTTGAAAAGGCGTCAAACCAGGAATCCTGATTTACCTATCTCCAATATCACGACTATTGAGCTGGAATAATTGGAATCTAATCGCTCTAGGAAAGCTAAAACTCAGCCAAACAATCATATATAGGGTGGACTAAATAATTTTTTTTTAAAAAAATGCAATAAAACAATAAAAAGTACAATAAAAGTTCTCAATATTTTTCAAATTTATTTTTCATTGTAAAGAACAATCCTTGCGATTAATTATGGAATACTATTTCGCCGATAGGCGATCGTTGCTGGTTTATCGGCGTAAAACTTATCTCTGACGGCACCCCAAAGATAATAGTCCGACAGCGTCAAATCACAGCTCCGCGGCAGCCAAATCACATCAGCATTTCGGCTGACAATTCCATCTTTGAAAACATTGCGCAAAATATCAATTGAAACGTATGCTGTGTGGCACGGAGCGCCGTCTTGTTGAAACCAAATGTTGCCTATGTTCTCCTCTTCAAGTGCTGGGAACAAAAAATCGTTTATCATGGCGTGGTAGCGGTCACCATTGACAGTAACGACGGCTCCTTGCTCATTTTCAAAGAGAAATGGCCCAATGATGCCACCGGACCAAAATCCGCACCAAACAGGCACTCGTTGAGGATGCATCGGCTTCTCTACGATCACGTGCGGGTTCTCGGCACGAGAAAAATCGGCATCTTCTTCAAGTCGATCGCAAACCCACTCAGCGAACCGAATACACAACCATTTTCGTTCAGCGGAAGGATACAACTAACTTTCTATCAAATCAGAAGTGACATAACCCTTACCATATTCAAAATAACCGCTAGTTAAAAAAAAATTATTTGGCCCACCCTGTACGTATATGGTAAAGATTGGCAAGCTAAGGCAAATGCTAAATTTGCTAGAAACCAATATTTCTCCATTGCAAGATAGCCTTGGCTGTTTGCTCTTGTATTGCAATAATTGCATTAATTACATTAATTACATTAATTACATTAATTACATTAATTACATTAATTACATTAATTACATTAATTACATTAATTACATTAATTACATTAATTACATTAATTACATTAATTACATTAACCACATTAATTACATTAATCATGTTAATTGCATTAATTACATTAGTTACATTAATTTTAATAATTACATTAATAACATTCATTACATTAATTACTTTAATTACATTAATTACATTAATTACATTAATTACATTAATAACATTAATTACAATAATTACATTAATTATATTAATAACATTAATTACATTAGTTATATTAATTACATTAATTACATTAATTATATTAATTACATTAATGACATTAATTACATTAATTACATTAATGAAATTAATTACATTAATAAGATTCATTACATTAATTACTTTAATTATATTAATAACATTAATTACATTAATCACTTTGATTACATTAACTACATTAGTTACATTAGATTAACTAGTCACATTAATTAAATTATTTGCATTAATTTCAATAATTACATTAATAGCATCAATTACATTAATTACATTAATTACATTATTAACATTAATTATATTAATTACATTATTTACATTAATTAAATTAATTACATTAATTGCATTAATTACATTATTTAAACTAACTACGTTAATTTCATTAATGACATTATTTACATTAATCACATTGATTATATTAACTACATTAGTTACATTAGATTAATTAGTTACATTAATTACATTATTTGCATTAATTACAATAATTACATTAATTACATTAAAAACATTTATTGCAATTAATTATATTAATGTCATAATTTACAATTTATAACGTTTTTTAGGATTATTTTACTCACCAAACTGAGCAGTTTATTGGTTCAGGAGTTAGCTGTGACATTGCGAATGGAAGATGGGCATTAATGTAATTACATTAATTACATTAGTTACATTAATCATATTAATTATAATAATAACAATAATTACAATAATTACCTTAACTACATTAATTACATTAATCACATAAATTACATTAATTACATTAATTATCTTAATTACATTAATTACATTTATAACATTAATGACATTAATTATATTAATTACATTAATTACATTAATTAAACTAACTAAAGGGTGATTTTTTTGTGGTTAGGATTTTCATGCATTAGTATTTGACAGATCACGCGGGATTTCAGACAAGGTGTCAAAGAGAAAGATGCTCAGTATGCTTTGACATTTCATAATGAATAGACTTACTAACGAGCAACGCTTGCAAATAATTGAATTATATTACAAAAATCAGTGTTCGGTTCGAAAAGTGTTTCGCGATTTACGTCCGATTTATGGTCTACATAATCGACCAAGTGAGCAAACAATTAATGCGATTGTGACCAAGTTTCGCACTCAGTTTACTTTATTGGACATTAAACCAACCACACGAATGCGTACAGTGCGTACAGAAGAGAATATTGCGTCTGTTTCTGAGAGTGTTGCTGAAGACCGTGAAATGTCGATTCGGCGCCGTTCGCAGCAATTGGGTTTGTGTTATTCGACGACATGGAAGATTTTACGCAAAGATCTTGGTGTAAAACCGTATAAAATACAGCTCCTGCAAGAACTGAAGCCGAACGATCTGCCACAACGTCGAATTTTCAGTGAATGGGCCCTAGAAAAGTTGGCAGAAAATCCGCTTTTTTATCGACAAATTTTGTTCAGCGATGAGGCTCATTTCTGGTTGAATGGCTACGTAAATAAGCAAAATTGCCGCATTTGGAGTGAAGAGCAACCAGAAGCCGTTCAAGAACTGCCCATGCATCCCGAAAAATGCACTGTTTGGTGTGGTTTGTACGCTGGTGGAATCATTGGACCGTATTTTTTCAAAGATGCTGTTGGACGCAACGTTACGGTGAATGGCGATCGCTATCGTTCGATGCTAACAAACTTTTTGTTGCCAAAAATGGAAGAACTGAACTTAGTTGACATGTGGTTTCAACAAGATGGCGCTACATGCCACACAGCTCGCGATTCTATGGCCATTTTGAGGGAAAACTTCGGAGAACAATTCATCTCAAGAAATGGCCCGGTAAGTTGGGCACCAAGATCATGCGATTTGACGCCTTTAGACTATTTTTTGTGGGGCTACGTCAAGTCTAAAGTCTACAGAAATAAGCCAGCAACTATTCCAGTTTTGGAAGACAACATTTCCGAAGAAATTCGGGCTATTCCGGCCGAAATGCTCGAAAAAGTTGCCCAAAATTGGACTTTCCGAATGGACCACCTAAGACGCAGCCGCGGTCAACATTTAAATGAAATTATCTTCAAAAAGTAAATGTCATGGACCAATCTAACGTTTCAAATAAAGAACCGATGAGATTTTGCAAATTTTATGAGTTTTTTTTTTTAAAAAAGTTCTCAAGCTCTTAAAAAATCACCCGTTACATTAACTACATTAATTACATTAATCACATTATTACATTAATTACATTAATTACATTAATTACATTAATTACATTAATTACATTAATTACATTAATTACATTAATTACATTAATTACATTAATTACATTAAATACATTAGTTACATTAGTTAGATTAATTACATTAAAAACATTTATTGCAATTAATTATATTAATGTCATAATTTACAATTTATTCCGTTTTTAGCATTATGTATTACCAAACTGAGCAATCAATTGGTTTAGGAGTTAGCTGTGACATTGCGAATGGAAGATGGGCTAATGGTGTGTCTTGTGTTATAACTAGGATTATTTGACCAATACTAAATCTGCTTTGATCCATTCGTATCGTCGTTTAATGTATAATTACCGGGACTGTGCAGTCCCTGTAATTTATAGGCTATTCTCGATTAGCGAGATGTAAGATTAGGCAAGCTTGTGCCACCCTCGCATCGAGTTTAAGGTGCTGATTACTTCATTCTGGATCTGTAACTTTACACAATTGCAGGTATAAACCTTTCAGTTTTAATCAAAATCTTTCTCAAATTTAACTTAATTTTATTCAAGTTAAATAACACCACAAATAGCGCAACCAATGAACGAATAAAATGTTTAATCTATTGACTGACAAAAAGGCAAATATTCTCATCATCAATATGTTGAACTTTTAGTTCCATATTTTCTAAATTACCCTATACAACCAAGTAAAAAGTTTCTTTCACTATGTACGAGAATAGTAATAGTTTTCAATCTACTTTATAATAAGTTTTGAAATCTTTTTTTAATTTTAAAAACCAAACTTTTAGTTTAAATATTCGTTTAAATTATTAACCAAGTTGTGAAGAAATGCTTTTCTATATTTTCCCGCTTGTTTACGTATAGTTACATGTGTATGTTGGGTTGGGGGGAGGGTGTTATTATACTTATAAGGGTGTTCATTTTTTAATTAAAGTATATTATATTTTATGTTTAATTATTAAGCTTTACAGAGTTTTAACATAATAATTGTGTGAAATACTATAAATTTAAACTATTTTTATTAAGAAAACCATTTTTTATGGTCTAGCTTTTTTGTTTTTGTACATATTTTGTACTGTTTACCATAATTAAAAATAGTAGAAAATTGTTTTAAATATAAATCGACAACAGCAAACTAATCGGAAAAGCTTAGTGTATATAATTAATACCAAATAGTTTATCACAAACACAATTTCATTGTTATTCAACCCACATAATATGTAAATGTATTCGTTGTACACTATAGCAAAAAATCCTGACAAATCTGTTACGATATATCAGAGAAAGCTTTTTGTGAATCAACTTGTCACAATTGTCGCGTAGGAAAATATACTCGTATTTTATGTATTACTACTGTACAAAAAATATTACAACACAGGACGTGGGATACCCGCATTCTGAGAATTGTTCCGTAAAGTGACTTATGCTACCATGTACACATTTATAGTTAATTTACGGTAGATTGACTGCGGTACAGTGGTTTTTCTTAATAGAAAAATGAAAAAAAAATTAGTCGATTAAGCTGGGAGGCAAAACACATCTTAAGCTTTTTCTTGAACTACAATACCATGGCTATAAATCTTGTCATTAATCATGCTCATTGTGGTGATAAACAGACGGACAAAAAACGCCGAAAGCGATTGTGTAACACTTACACAATACACTCCTAATAATAATAATGGAAAATCGTTCCGCTGGTTGTTGTTGTCATGGATGGAGTATAAAAGAAAACATAAACAAGATTTTCTTCTGTATGCTGTATTGCGGTTTGTTTTGTTATCGACATGAAAGGAAACATGACATGTTAAAAGCTTTTCAAGCCGTATGGAAGCGAGACAAATTTGCAAGGTCGCTCATTTTGCTTATTAAATGACATTTTTGACTATATTCTCATGAATCATAATGCAAATGAAACTGTTTTAGAATGACTATACAAGGCAATAATCCAAACA
The DNA here is from genome assembly GCA_963691935.1 of Nephrotoma guestfalica. NCBI lineage: Eukaryota > Metazoa > Arthropoda > Insecta > Diptera > Tipulidae > Nephrotoma > Nephrotoma guestfalica. The sequence continues at coordinate 70,611,036 of OY829913.1, read as the reverse complement.
CTAACTCTTGTGCAGAGGGAGTATCAGAGCTGCATATATTTTCTTGAACTTATGTTCTTGAGCTCGATCCAAACATTTTCACAAGCCAAAAGAAACATATTACTGAAGACATATTTTGAAATAACTTTGTAACCTGATTAACCGCTTAATAAACCAATACGCGATTTATGGATTCCCAAAATCATTTATTATTAATTTATCTCTGCTACCAATGTCGAAGTTAACAATCAGAAAACGTTCAGGATGTGTTTGTTAAATCTTACCACACATTCAAAAGATTGAACCTTAGTTTTTATCAGTGTTGTGAGGTTACGCGTAATTCGAATTTGTCGACATGTTAATGTCGAAAATAGTGTAGACAACTCATTTTGACATAGACAATGTAGATAATCGTTTTTATTGTTTTTCCCATTGTTTTTTTTTTTCAGAACGAGGTTGCCATCTGACAGATTTCCAATTGAAATTCCGAATTTGCATGTTTAAAATAATTCAAGATATTCTATTTCACTTTCAATTGTTTTATTTGCAATGCCATATGCTTTTCATTATCAAGCTCTAGCGCCAAATATTACTTGCATTACTATACAAATAAGTTCCTTTGTAGTTGCGTAATTTGCTGATGCCACTTGCAAACAAATACTTGCAGATTAAAAACTACCAGCTTCACCTGCATCCGGAAAATACAATCAAAACATTAGATTTAAAAGTTTACGGTAAGACCCGTTATTCACCTAATCTTCCAATGGGGCATTCTGTTAGTAAATATGTTTGCCACAAATTTAAAGGTGGCAAGATACTAAAGAAGACACTAAAGATGTTGATGTACATAATAGTTTCACTTAACCGTAAAATCAAAGATCTTATATTGCTCTGTTTTGCTGTATAAAAATGCATCGCACAACATAATCAGATTTTAAAAACGTTTTATTTTGCGACTAGGATCAAAAGCTTCTAGGAATAAGACAGTTTTATCGAACAGGTAATTTTTTTATTCGGATAATAATCATAAACCAATTTACAAACAAAACCTGCACCTACAGACTTGTGCCTGCGGACTAACAGTAACCATTAATGGACAGTACTAAAGAACTCCAAATAAATGACCAAACAATGAAGTGAAATTTCCAGAAAAGTTTACGGTTAGCCAAAGCTCTATAAGTTTCAGAGTCTCCAACATTAATTTTCCAGACGCCGTTGTTTAGAGATACGAGTTTGTACTCGGCTATCGTAATCGATTTCATAATCGATTGTATAGTGGAGAAATATGATATCCCGACGACATTTATTGGTGGAGGTGATTTTTCTTTCGGTTTTAGCTGGTGGTTGTTCTAGAGCTAGTTGTTCCTTGATGATTAACTCATTTCTGGAAACCTCTTTTGAAGTTGATGGTAAAGTCTCCGCCATTTCTGGTGAGTGTTGCGCTTTCTTTTTCTTACTTGGTCTTTTATTCCGGTTCAACATCCAATTTGTTTCTCTTTCTAATTCTGCTTCATCTGTATGGAATGAATTAATGCCATCTTCGACTGTTGGGCTAGGTGTCGTCCCAAGTTCTGCACGTGTTTCAACTGCTTTTTTGAGTTCTTCATTTTCTTTCTTTAAAATTGTAAATTCTTCTTTCAATTTAGTAGTAAATTATTTTATTTCTCTTAGTTGTTCACGGAGTTCGGCATTATCCTTCTCGTACTGAAATATATTTCCAGTTGAAGATCTTGGTGATCTTGATAATTTGGAAGTTCGTCCAAATGGGTTAAACAATGATTGGCTCACCCCAGAATCTGTTGGGCCTGCCTCCGAAGAGTTTGGGTTTGGCAGCATATCTGCTGCTGTACCACCTGGGGTATTAGATTCCGTATTTGTTGTACTCATTGTTTGTGTTAGCCAATTTATACCACTGGCATTTGGTCCCCGGTAGCACTTTGCTACTGTCGAAGCAGTACCTGCCCCCCGCGACGAGGACGCGGCTGCCTTGGTGTTACCTAGGTGTACACAGAGACAGCCGAAGCCCTCTGAGTACCCTAGGCTGAGGGGCAAATTATCCTACAAGATTTTTAAAATATAGAAAACCCTCGAAAACCAAACTAAGTGTACTTTCGGGTTAATAAACAGGGCTAAGGTTGTTTAGTAATGTTCGAGGTTCCCATGTCCTAGGAAAACCCCCATCAAATACTTAAGTGTAAATTCGAGATAGTAATGATCTATTCCAACCGAAAATTGCCAACCCTTGAACAATTATAGGGGCTAAGGGCTTCTGATGTCTTAACTCTTCCCCTCTAAAAGATCCTCGTCTCGTGGATGTTCCTCAAAAATTTAGATGTATGAGTTGAAGTCCGATTCGTTAGGGGTTGCTTGTTTTTTCTGGTGAGAACACGATCATCTGTTTTCTTCTCTTTCGTAGTCTTCGAATGAGCGTCAGAGTTACTAGTAATATACCTAGTTTGCTGATTTTAGCCATTTTTTGCAGGTGCATAATATTCTGAGTGCGTGGGTTATGCAGGTATTCTAAATTCAATTTAACGTTTTGTTCGGTGATATTTGTGCGAAGTACTGGTGGTAAAATTTTATATGTTTTGATTTCCTTGTTCGTAAATAACCAATCTTTGATTCAAGATCATTCTGATACTGAATCAGATAACTTCCTTTTAAATGTTTGTTTGATTTGGTGCAGGCCAAAATTCCGTCGAAGTTACTTAAGGGAATGGTATTTTCGTTTAACGGTTCAATAATTTCGTTCTCATTGAAGGAAAATTCACATCCAGCTTTTAAAACTTTCATCAGTTGGCTTATGCAGTGGTTCTTTCTTATCTCATGTAGATGATTTTATTTTGATTTATTAGGATATCATCATATTCTAAATAAACCTGCTTGTTATCCCTGATGGTTGATCTTATCTGGATATGGTGGAACTCAAATCTTCAACAGATTTGAATTTATTATTCCTGCTTTAGCAAATTGTACTGCCCTCACGATTTCCTTTATATCCTCCTTGCCCAACAGGAGACGGTTACACATTGTTTGTTAGATGACCTCGTTAGTGCCATTTTCTAGTTGTAATAGAATCTTATTGTATTCACTTATCATTAATCTTAATTTTATACTGTTCATTATTATTTTCAATTATTCTCTGAACGTTTAGCTTTCGATGGCCGTACCTTGACTTCCTCTAGATGTTTGCTCATCGCTCTGATCTGGTATTTAAGCTGCGGTTTTAGCATGCTTGAATAGTCAATATGTTGAACTTCTGATTCTATAGTGCTATAGACTGGAGCTGGAAGTAGAAAACATGTTTTTCATTTACCTGTGATCTTAATGTGTGACTTGTGGATTCTTTTCCCGGAAGCTGTTGTCACTGTGACCTTGTTGTCTTTGGCCACAATTTCTTGTCGAAACCTGGGTTTGTCTTGTTTTTGTTCATTCCTCTTAAGATTCTCACGTTGATTCATATTCTTTGGGCTATTTCTAATTCGTTCTGCTAAATGCTCGTTCACTTTATCTCTGAAGTTTAACAAATTCTGATAACTAATACGATGGGTTCGTGCAAAGAATATGTCGCGTGGCTTTTCCCCTATGACCACTTGGTAGATTTGTTGAAGGATTTAAATATGTTCTTCGGGAATTTTGATTCCATTGATCAATGTTGGATGTAATCTCTCCATTAGATGGTGCAACAGTTGATCTTTAGTTATCTTTATCAATGAAATGTGATGTCTGTAAAAGTTGTTGTGAGGTTCCTCAAAGCAATAAACTTCATTTTCTTCTGTAATTATCAGTGGATTTCTGAATACGTTTAATGGTGCTTCGCAATGTCGTATCATTTGTGTAATGTTTTCATCCGCACTGTGTATAGATCCGCTACTGGACGATAAAAGAATATTAACTTCCAATTTAAGCCTTGATAAGGCATCCACTACCTTGTTGGTGATTCCAGGTCTGTAAATTATATTCTTCGATTCTGGACTTCCATCTTTTTAGCTTGCTATTGTGATTTCTGTTGCTAGGAGCAAACGTCAGTGGTTGATGATCCGTAATAATTTTTGATTTTTCCTGTCCATAGAGATAATTTCGGAGGTTGTCCAAAGCCCAGACAATCGCTAACATCTCTTTTTCGTTCGTAGGCCGATCTTTGTCCAACACTCCCTTTGAGAGTACTGCACCAATGCAGTGATTGGATGCGTCCGTTGTCAGTATATAAGGTTCCCAAAATCGGGAAATACTAGTAGCTCTGCTGAAGTTAATAGGTCGTTCCAATTTAATGGAATGCTTCGTGATTTACTTGCTTTGGTGTGTGCATTCTCTCCTCTTGTCAGGTTGGTCAAGGGTTTTGTGATTTTTGTAAAGTCCTTGATAAATCTTCTGTAGTATTCGGTTAAACCAATTAATCCTTTTAGCTCTATGAGGTTTTCTGGAGGTTTCATTTTTTGGATGGTAGCTACTTTTTTGGGATCTGCTGTAATTAGGTATCCAAGAAACTCTGTTTCTTCTTTCAAAAATTCAGTTTTGTCAAGATTGACTCGTAGATTTGCTTTGGCCAATTTATCGAATACTTTTTCGACATTACATAAGTGTTCTTCCACATAGTGGGGTCGTTCTTTAGGCCAAATGGCAGCCTGATGAACTCGTGGTGAACTTCTTTCATGGTTGAGAATGATGTTTTCGGGATATCGGATTCATCCATTCTGATGTTATGGAATCCTGTCGTCAGGTCTTTAGTAGTGAAATATTTTGAGTTGCCCAGACTGGCGATTGTTTGTGTCTGTGTATTGACCATACAATACTTCTTTATTACTGAGGCGTTCATTTTCTTCACAATCCAGATTGGTGAGTTGTAGGGGCTTTTAGACAGCCTTATGATGCCAACGTTTAGAATCTTTTCTATTTGAGTTTCTACGTCTTTCCTCATATTGAAAGGGTAAGGGTAGAAAATACAAAAGACATCCAGAAGGCCATTACCATATACGATGGGAATAAGGGTCATATACAAGACATTTACTATTCACTGATTTTCATTGTGTGATGTATGAAAAAGGCCATGTTGGTCCATGTGTATCTCTATTCACACATCCGACGGTATTATTCGTGTCAGCAACTTTAGGGACACCCTGTATATGTGCATTAAGTAACATATGGATGCTTCACTTACCAAACCGATTAACTTCATTTCTTGATTCTTCTTTCTTCTCTCTTAGAAATATATAAACAAAGTAAATATTGTTACTCATTTAAAGGCCATATACAGTTATATCTGCCAACCCCTGTGAACTGAATTCCGATACCTAATCTAGCAGAAGCGAATATTAAATCAACTGGGACGGCCGCTTATCCCCATTGTAAGGCAATGAGTGTTTGTGTGCTTAATGCTGATGGTCAGTACATTAATTCGACATATACAGTTGTATCTGTTAACCTCTGTGAACCGAAATATTAAGGTCGTTAAAATTCAATCAATTTTATTTGAGGGAATTGTTTTTTAAATTTCTTAATTTAAAGTGTTGTTGATCTTCTCTTGTAATAGATTTTAAACGTAAAATATGTTTTGTGTATGTGAGATTGTTTTTATTTTCTCGAGATGGAATGGTTTTCTCGATATTTTTTTATTTTTCGGGAGAAACACACCAATATGCCACCACTCAGGCCTGTGTGGGCTGAGATACATTTGTCGAAACAGGGACGTTTTTTTATTTTAGAGGTTATTATAGCAATATTGAATTTTTATTGATCTACCACATACTTAGCTTGAAAATTAGAAGATCAAACTTTTAAGATCCTGAGCAAAATTTTAAATACATTTTTCGGGATAGGTTTTAATTTCTGTTATTTTGTATTATTTTTCGGGTTGAAAGGCTTTTTTTAATTAAGCGAGGACACAAACATTTCTATTAAAAGTTTTTTTTCTGGATATTTTTAATTTAACTGATTTTTCGTATAAAAACAATGCGTACAAGGCTCTAATGTTGAATATTTGGAAATAGACTGCGTTTATTTTAGATACAGCGGATACTAACTTTTAGGTCCAAGTTCCCGATGGATGTTTAAATGGTTTTTGTAAGCGTGCCGATATTTAATCGCTATATGCAACTAATACGATTTTCTGTCAAGATTTACAATGCAACACAAGTTTTTTAAATACCAATACCATTTTACCAATTTAGTAACTGATATTTTTCGGGATTGTAACGAAATTAGCAAAGAAACACACCAGAAATGAAAAGGTGTTTTTCGAGCTGGTTTTTCCGACCAGCTTCACATACATTGAATTTGGGCATAAATCACGATTATTCAAATGTATACCATCTGGGAAATCAAGTGTATGCCAATCGTTTACACAATTCATTTGAATTATACATAAAATCACCTCGTTGAATGAATGTAACGATTTGATTGCGGTACGGCAAGAGTCACTATTGATTTTCCGCACTCAATTTTTCAGAATTGTAAATTTTTCATCGTCTTTATCTCAACCATTGACATAGGTTTTTCACAATGTCATTCTCATTATCAACGGAGGATACAAATATTTCCACAAGCAAATTGTGTAGTCGAATACCATTAAACACCGACACCACAAAGTTTATGGTAAAACTTTTATTTCAGTTGAGCTTTGTGGTGTATCAATACGAGTTACATAAATTAAAAGTTTGTCGGTAGATTACCGACGGATAGCAGACATCAAGATGTTACATGTCCGGGATACGACATTTTTTTTTTAAATCTACATAAATATTTGTTTATGTAAATGTGGGTATATATACGAGAGAAGCAACAAGTAACGATAAAGATTGTAATCATGAGATATAGCGAAGAAAATAAAATGAAAATTTGCATATTTTGACATCAAACCGCAGACCAGCGAGTAGTTTTTTTTTCTCATTATAAATTATAATTAATAAATCGATTGATTGATAAGGAAAAATATTATTACAAATTTTTTTTAATGTTTTATGACCGTGGATATGGTGATTTGAATTATTATAAACGGTAAATCGAATCGATGTCGAAACCAGTTTATATTGCAGGAAATTCTTTGGTATCGCGCGTCCTACGCCATTCCCGTCTTATGTAAAATTTTATATTCTGCCCTTATCCGTGCATACCATCACGACAGCCACTAATAAGCGTGTAAGCGATATTTATGCTTTTATATGGAATTGAATTTTACTCAATTATGGTTGCATTACGGATCTTGTTGAGTGTTTGGTATCTTGTGAGATTGCTCCCGTTTACCATAACCCTCTTACAGTGTAACTTGTAATTGGAGAAGTTAAGTTAGTTCTATATATTTTTACCAACCTAACCCACAAATGTGATTCAGCAGGTGTACACATTTGCTAAAGTTCTAAAATTTTAATTGGGTTCACGTAACTCAGACTCGTATAAATAATTATCTATTAGCTTAAACATTCGCCTACAGTAAGCAAATAAAAACACATCTAAAGTTAGTATTACCAACATTCCCTCTGTGTTTCCTTTTTCTGTTTCAGGCCCTACCTTCCAGTAACTCATTTTATGATCGACAATTTTGAATTTCTGTGTCGGACGCTACTTGGCCTTTCTGCGACTTCAACTTGGCGAATTTTGAGTTGGGTCTTGGGTCCGCACCCGTATAAAATCCAACTGATCTATACAGCCACAGAGCACATTATGCACGAGCGATATGAGGACATGGTTATCTCGCGCGGCAGCGACGTGAATTGGCCAATGCGATTTTACGCCTTTATACTTCTCCCTTTAAAGCTATCTTAAATCGCAGGTATATATGCGATTAACCCGCAAACAATAAATTCCCTTAAACTCCCCTTTTTAAATTTAACATAACGATCGCCATCTAGCAAATTCAGCCAGATTTATGTGACATCGAAAATCTGACCCCCAGAAGAATATGAGTCACTAAATTTGTCAAACTAAATGTTGATCGTTCTTATTGAAAGACCCTTTACGTGCAGCAATATCATCGATCACTCGTACAGAGCGCTCTGGTACCTCTTGCTATCACACGGGGAACTCGATTATAAGTTTCGTCTTTGATGAGAACTATGTGAACGTATGTGAAGTTATCCCCGGATTTTATCCCCGAAATTAAAAAATATTTATCAGGCAACACTAACATAATTATATCCCTCTAACTATTGTGTGATGTTATCCCCACCCGTTTTATATTATATTTTATTCCAAATACACTGCATATGTGAAGTTAGCCCCGAATTTTATTATATGAAACATAACCCACATGCAACCTAGCGAAATTAGGCTCAGAACCAAATATTGTCTTGTAATACATTTTTGACCAAAAATAACATTTTAATTTGACATGTAAAAAGTATTAATTTGTCGGATCAGAGCTGTGTGGTTTTGGAAAAGCCAGATCCGTCACTTTTCGCTAAATATTAACGAAATTGTACCATTGCAACCTAGCGAAATTAGGCTCCAAACAATGTATTTCTATGAATATGTTTTGGACCCAAAATAACATTTTAATTTGACATATGAAAAGTATTAAATTGTCGGATCAGAGCTGTGTGGTTTAGGAATTAATTAAAATGTTATTTTGGTTCCAAAACATATTACATGAAAATATTTTGTTGGGAGCCTAATTTTACTAGGTTGCAACGGTGCGATTTTGTGCATACTTTACCAAAAGTAACGTATGGGTCTCGCCTTTTCAAAATCACACAACTCTGATCCGACAAATTAATACTCTTTACATGTCAAATTAAAATGTTATTTTTGGTCAAAAATGTATTACATGACAATATTTGGTTCTGCGCCTAATTTCGCTAGGTTGCATGTGGGTTATGTTTCATATAATAAAATTCGGGGCTAACTTCACATATGAAGTGTATTTGCAATAAAATATAATATAAAACGGGGCGGGGATAACTTCACGCTAGAGTTAGAGGGATATAATTATGTTAGTGTTGCCTGATTCATTTTTTTAATTTCTGGGATAAAATCCGGGAATAACTTCACATACGTCGATCTCGCCTATTGATTTGATGGGTAAACATTTCAGCGTGGGCGAGACATTTATTCGAAAAAATTGCTCATTTAAGGTTTAGAGAATTCATATCGTTTATACGAGATTAGTGACATCTAGGTATATTACTTCAGGCGGGTCTAGAATGTTTAATCTTCTTTTGCCGTACGTTAGTCTCAATACAGTGACGGTTTAGGAAAAATTTCGGAAAAAACCGGAAAATCGAAAAAAAATTTCGGAAAATCGAAGAAAATTGAAAATCCGAAAATTGTAAAAATTTGCGTTTTGTTTTGAAATTTTGAATGGAACAAGCGGTGCAGAGGACAACGCTGCGTCATATGGACCGGGAGGTACTGGGTTCGAATCCCACAAGAGGATTAGTATTAACTGGTAAGTGTAACAATTTCAATAAATAATTCGTTGATTTTCTTACATTGAACCGCACGTTGATTGCTAATGCAGGCGCCGAAACCAATTAAAAAATCATTGCTATGAATTTTTATTCTTACAGACTTATGATCCGTGAAGATGAAGAAAATCACATTTTGAAGTGTAGTCGTCTTTTCCATCAGTTCGCGGCTGACATGTATGTCAAAACTGAGACTGAACGACTATTAAATTACCGTTTGAACCAAAAGCAGCTCCGATCTGAAAAATAGGCGATGCAATTAATGCCGACGTATATAGTCACTTCGGATTATTTTCAATAGATGGCATTGGTGGCGGGTCTGTTGTTCGACAGCTGCGAAATGCATTAAATATTTCTGATTCGATTATTCACGCCGTGCTGTTGTGTGTAAAAATTATTTTTTTCGTAAAAAAAAGTGAGTGGCTTTTGAGAACAGTTTTGATTAAATCAAATTTAATTACAATTTACGAACATTCATTTTCATCAGCTATTCTATTAACGTAAATTGGCTTTGCAGGCTTAGACATAACCACAAACTCATGCTAATGTTTTTTTAGCTAGACTTGATTTTGGTATACGAGGATTTCAATATTGTAAAGTTCTCTGTTGAGTAACATCAATCAACCTCAACTATACTATAGCCGTGAAAAGTTTATGAGCAACATCATTGACGCGACGTTTATCATGCAAAAGCACAAAGGAGAGGATGTTTTGATTCCGCACATCCCGATGCTTCCAACGGACTTGCCATTTGAGTTCAAACGGCTGCAATTCCCCGCGCGTCTGGCATTCGCAATAACCATCAACAAATCACAAGGCCAGTCGTTGAAGGTTTGCGGGATTAACTTGGAGTTTCCGTGTTTCGCACATGGACAACTGTACGTTGCATGTTCGCGTGTCGACAACGAGTGAATTGAATGTTAACTTTCTTTTTCATGTAAATAAAATACATTGAATTTGAATTACGAACGCGTTTCCTTTAATCACCAAACGGGACTTAAACCGTGCACAGTGCGGGCAATATTGCCGATCTCAATGAATTGGAGTTGGAAGATGATTGGGATCCATAATCGCTTATGAACAGTTATAATTAAATCAATTTAAGGTGGTAAAGTTCACCGGGTCATCGAGTAGGTATATAAATACGAGTGCAACAAATACAATTTAGAATTCATTTGGGAGATTCCATACGCGAATGATTAAATGCGAAAGGGGGTAGCGGGAAAATAGTGGGTAATTAAAAATTGTAAATGGTGTATTAAGTGAATTAATAAATAATTGTAGAAATTGTTTGTGGTTGTGATTCAGTATTGGTAAAATTAGAGTGTCAAAAATATAGTCAGAATATCTCGGAAATATTCCTGTAGTGGCGTTAGTATTCCGTGAATATTTGGAAATTATTCAGAGATTAATTCCGATATTTTCGCGAATAATCCGGAAACGTTATTAATTACGAAAATTGGTGCTGTGGCGGCCAACTCCTCTAACGATACTTACAATTTTCGGATTCGAACCGGATTTGATAAGGCAAACCCGTAACAATTGGTAACAGTGGTGGGATTGTGAATTTTAGAAGATGGGCGTTAAGGATTCACCAGCTACGGAGTTAAAATTCCACACTTTCAAAATAGCATCTAGTCCTTCAAACAAGTTTTTACACGATTTGGACCTCAGAACTGTATATGGTGTCAGAAAACGGAACTTAGTTCATATCCGAACGTCTGAAAATGTTTTGTTAACTAAATGGTATCCAGCATCTCCAAACAGCTCTATACACGTGTCAGACACGTTAAAGCGATCATTAATAAAAATCCGTCAACGGGAACACGTACCAGATGCTTTATATGAATTTTTAAGCAGTTATCGTAGTACACCAAATCCAAAATCAATCCGATTTTGGAAACATTTGAAAACCACGTGTGAAACATATCTTACAACGTCATTAAAATTAAGAAAATTTAAAATTTAAGGTTTATCGCAATAACACATTCAAATAGCGATCCGATACTACTTGATGCTGACGAGGTACCTGGTGTAAGTGGTTTACAATCTTATGGGGGAATTGAAATGGTATGCTACATCATCAACAAAGCGATGATTGATCAATCGGATCTCTCGACGAAGTATCATAACCGGCAGTTCATCAACAATCCCCTTGCCCTGAAAGAGGTAGGAAAACAGCGGCTCATGGTCCAATGAATTAATGAAACAAATTACTCATAGGGCAAACCTTACACATACGCCGTAGGTAATTTTAAATTGTGTTTAAGGCTGCTTTAGTCATTTTAGAAAATAAAATTTATCAAACTTTACACTACAGACTACCACTGTGCCGAGAAAGGCGGTAGAGGGCGACAAATTCAGAAATAAGAATAAAACTAAATTACCTAAATTAACTAAACCGCCAATAATCCATTAAGCATACATTGACTTCATAAAAATATTCAAACATGTTAACTTTATTTTTGGGAATATTCAAGGCAAACATAATTTCAATTTATCATAACTTTTCTAATTTACGAGTAAATCGATTTTGAACATACAAAAATATCAACACAAATCCAATTTATTCAATATGCGAAACTTCTTAAGTATTACACACAAAAATACACACACACTCTCCCATTCCGCAAATGCTAACTGGAGTATAAAACCAATTTATAAAGAAAAGCAATTTATACAAATATTATCACTGCTATGAGACAATTTATGCAGAAAATTCCGTAAAAATTTTCAATCCGCCCACTCCTATATAATTAGAGTGGGAGGTAAATTATTAACTCCCTGTTGCAAATTTTAATGCGGTGTAACTATTTGAAAGTACATAATACACTAATTACCAATTAAAGGAAATAAACTCCGAACTGTAACTCGTTTGAAAGTTTTATTTTTTTTAAGAAATCAGATCGAATATATCGATCTTTTCCCAATCTCTTTTAAACCGAACAAAAGCTCATAAATAAAACGTTATATAGGTAGAAGAAACTTTTACGGTTTTACAAATTTAAATTGGTGTGTGCAATTCAAATATAAACTTTTTGACACGTAAGCTTTTAAAACTTTGTTCTTGATTAAAAACTAAGTGTTCGTTGCTTTATACGAATTGATAAATTAAATATTTCGAAGCTTTTATACTGAGGTTCGTGAAAGCTTTGATTATAATTTCTAACAAAAATCTTAAAATTTGACTTTCAAATATTTTTTTTTTGATTTGTTCGGAATTATTTATCCTAGATAAAGAAATTTCGTCTATAAATACATTTTAAAATTTCAAAGTTAGGTGCCAACCTCTAAAAAGGGTAAAATTTTATGAGGCCGAAACTTTTCCCAGAAAATCATTAAAAACGGATTTTGCGCTTACTGTAAGCCGAATTGCCGAAAACTTTTAGTCGGTTTGCTCTCTATCGGTTTGCTCTAGTTATGCCCTATAAATTGACCAAGATATTTGTAACAGCACTATAGTTATATCAATCTAGATTGGAGTTGTCTGAGAAAATTTTCACATCTTTCCGTTTTCGGTGCAAAACCGCTCTTCCAAAGTCCTAAAAAAGAGCAAGTTACCTGAAACATTTTTTTGAGGTATTAAAACTTAGGGTAATCAACATTCGCTGGCCTCTATAATAAATCTTTAATTTTCTCATTTTAAAAAAATGCAAATGTGCACATCTTGTTGTTAATTGGAGTGAAGTTACAGAACACAACAAACGGGAATTGTTGGGAGAAGTTTTTTGTGAATTGAAATTCTTTAAAATTAAACCTACTAAGAATCGCAAAGCGGTGATGAAGTGGTCTTGTATTTAAAAACATTATATTTTTCCAAAAAGATCGAAGTTATTCTGAAGTAGTATTTGATTTAAGAAACCAATCTTTCTTTGACACAGGCTGGAAAATCTTTAAAAATAAAATACAAAAAATGTAATACAAAATTCTTAATCCTTCACTCGTGTACTCCTGTAAAACTCGTTTTCTTACACAGAGATACCCCTTGCTTAATGGTGAAAAAACAGTAGATTGTATCAAAGAAGTTAATCTTCAATATTCAACCAAAAAATGCTGGCCATACAGATTTAAATGTAACAAATGAAAACATAAATTTGCAGCCAAAAAATTTCAATAACAGACATTTATTAAATAGGCTGGCTACAGTCACGCTAACTAATAAAATGTTTGTATACGAAGGTTTTGCCAGATGTACGCCGATCTGAATGTACCAATTCCATGGACCGTGACCCTAAGTAGAATTTGTGTATAAGTTTGATGAGGTTATAGAGGTGAAATGGTATTTTTTCATGATTTTGGAACAAAAATAATTTCAGTAGCCAATGACCCTAGGTGGATTTTAATTCTATATTTAGGGTAGATTTAATGAGGATATTTTCCCGTTCGTAAATTTGAGATTTTGCCAGATAGACACCAATCTGACTATGCAAATTCGATTGCACACAACCATAGGTAGATTTTGATTATAGGTTTATGTCTATCTAAGGAGGTATAAAGAAACTTCAATTTTCCCCATGTTTTGTCGATAAAAATTTTGGCAATTTGATCGCCAATCGAGATCCTGCCAGACAGACACCAATTTGACCATGCCGATTCTATAATCAACGAAAACGGGTGGGACTGATGAGACTACAGGGGAGAAACGTTTTGTCGATAAATTTGTTCCTCATTTGAGACCTTGCTAGATAGACACCAATCTGAGCACGCAAATTCAGCGGCCCACGACCATTGGTAGAACCCGATTATAGGTCTGGGGTGGGTCTGGTGAAGGTACAGGGGTGCTACTCTGACCTTCCCGAAATCGAATTGACATAGTCAGATCCTTCGATAAAACTTAGGAAAAATCAAAGCGTCATCTCCACTACCTCTACACATCTACCCAAAACTCATAATCAAAATCTATCTCTTGGACCATCGAATCGATACAATCAGACTGGTGTCTGTCATCAGGCAAAATCAAGTCAAAACCTCATCAGACCCATCCCAAATTTATAATCAAGATCAAAGTTTAAGGATATTGAATCGGCATATTTAGATCATTGTCTGTCTGGCACAACCCCGAATCACAAACTATTTTAACGACACTTACAAAGCGGTAAATACTTGATAATTATTCAACTTCTTTATCGATAATTTTCGGCTGTATGAATATGGATATGGCATTTTTTGCGGTTGTTATAATTTCTCAAGTTATTACTCAAAATATTATTCGTAATCCAGCCAATAAATACTTTTCAACTTCTGCTTAGTAAAATACATATATCTATTAACATTTTTTTCGAAACATTTCATTGATAAAATATCAGTATATACAGATACAATCCCTGACCATTTGAAATCCACACTGAGCTAATTTCACCACATAAATTATTTCACTCCCTTCAGTTTTTCAGAATTCCCAACATGAAACTTGATCCGAAAAATATTTCAGCGATAACCATCGAACCGCTTCAAATAAGACCCTCGAATGGAATGGGTCCCATTTGTTTGGGATATCCATATGAATGGCTGAATGGGCGGATGAATGTAGGAGGGGAGAGGTGGCGCCGAGGGTAGCGGTGCTCGATGAGTCAATGGCCCGGATTAAGGTGTCATGCGATCCGTGCTGATGATCGACTGGGCCCAGTTAACAAAGCCCAGTCGTGAACGGAGCCCTCTGGTTACAAGGCTAATTCCAGTTGTATTTAGCGTTACCTACGTATATATGGATCTCTGCGCAGGTGGATCTGTATTTCTTCGCCACTCGTGAGAATATGAACGACACAGAAAAAAATAAAAATTAAAATAAAGGGGTCGGGACCCTCCAAAAACTGGAAAGTACAAAGAAGGAGAGTAACTCTAACCATAAAGGTGGAACCCCTTCATCAGTGACAAGAGAAAGCGATATCATGGCATAGAAGTCAGGAGGAAGTGGGACTGCCAAAAAAATAGTGGGGGATTGAGAGAGACCCCTCTGGCGAAGCGACGGTACAGGGAGAGACGGTCGGCGTATGGAATTTTAGAGAAAATGGCCGCAACCCCTGCGGGGCAGCTTACAGTAGAACAGAAAGAATCTGTGGCAAGGGCTAAGAAAACGGTCGTTGCGATAGCTCGGAAAGGGTTCTTGGGTCTAAAAGACAGAGGTCCCAGGATGAGCTTGAAGTGGGCGGCAGCAAACGAAGTAAGGTGCAAACAGACATGATGTCGGACGCTCCAAAGGATGAGATCCTAAAGGAGCACATGCTGGTGCTAGCCGTCATTGGAGTCAGGAAGATAGGAGCATCACGCCGGAGAAGTGAAAAGTGGTATACAATGCATAATTCCATATTTTTGAAGGTCCTGAGAGAAAATCTGGGATCCCACTCGTCCTGTAGAGATGCTGGATGGTACCAGGGGCGCTTGAAGTTAATTGTGTGCTCGGACCAGAGATCAGTCGACCTCTATAAAAGGGCAATGACCGAGGTAGGCGAGGTGTGGCAGAGAGCGAGGCTTGAAGCAGTCTGCAAATGGTAAATCCCGAGTAGGCCATTCGGGCCAGTAATTCCGATCTTCTAACGGAAGATTGGAGGATTGTAAAGCAGGAAGACGCTAAGAAGAGCTTTAGGGGGTAGCTAGAGGGCTTCCCTTGCAAAATCAAAGAGAGTGATCAACTTCGGGTTCGAGTCGACCACTCTTAAAGTATATAAGAAAGATGAGGTCGATACGGGCGCGGAAGACCAGCCTGGTTTGGTGAGGAGAGGTAGTCTCCTCTCACTTGAGTCTCGTGGAAAGATCCTGCCAAAATCTCGACGAGAGGCGGATGGCGTCAGAAGCAACGAGCCAGATGGCACTATCCCGATGCAAGGAGTGCAGAAAGAGGTGAGTAAGGCAGACCTCAATGATTTATACTGCACAAATAAACCTGAATCACACGAAAGCTGCCTCGGCAGCTCTCTTTCTCAGACTGACTAAGTCAGATGAGGACTTGGTGTTAATCCAAGAACCTTGAATCAACAATAACAGGATCTGTGGCCTCAGAACGAAGGGGTATAAACTATTATACTCAAGTAACTCTGTAACAAGAAGTAACAAGAAAAGATCAGATCGTGCATTTTAGTAAAAATTAATTTGAATATTTTTCTTCTTCCTCAATTTAGTAGCGGGGATGTTACAGCGGTGAGCGTTGAGGTTGGCTGTGAAAAACGGCTTCAGCCTACATGGATCGCGAGAAGGAGGTTCCGCTGGATTAGCTGAGGGAACTGATCCGGGAGTTTAGGTGTAGGTGTTATACTTGGAAGCACAGACATTACCGAGAGGGGTGAGTTATTTTTTGATTACTTATTAAATACTAATATTTAAGTTTGCAATATTGGGCGAGAATCAACATTTGTTTTTAAAAATCGACAGGAAGATTTAGATGTGACCTTTGCGTCAGAAATTTTTTTTTATATGATCAAGGGGTAGAGAGTAGCGAGGGAGCACTCACTCTCTTATCATCGATATGTAACATATAACCTAACGTTAAACCTGTTATCCGGAAAGTCTTCAGGAATCCCTGAAGGACAAACTGGAACAAATATGGGGATGTGTTGGAACTATTGCCGCTGGTGGTCCCTGGACTTCCGGGACAGTAGAAGAATTAGATTGCATGGTTGATATTGTCACAAAGACATGCAATCTTTCATTTAATGCTGCGTGCTCCCTGAAAAAGCCTAAAGGCAGGCAGAAACCGACATGGTAGACCACGGAGTTGGAAACCTATCGGAGTAGGAGTAAGTAATCGGAGTAGGTAACCTAAGAACACAACGGAGGTTCGGGATTGGGACTCCTATAAGGAGGACCTAAGAAAGTGCAAAAAAGAGTTGAGGAAGGCACAAAGGGGGGCAGTGAGACTCTTCTGTGGTAGAGTGGAGGAGGTCTTTGAGACTTCTCGCCTTAGGAAAATTCTATATACTAAACCAGCCACTCCTAGTAATTTAATTAGGCCGGACGGGTCATGGACAGCTTCAAGTGCGAAATCATATGAGCTTCTCTTGGAGACCCATTTTCCGGCAAGCTTTGATGACACGATGGAGCCTGGTTCACATCGAGGAACACCTTCAATATATATGGAGGGTATCGTGGACAGGGAACGAATCCCGTGGACGCTGAACGGTTTTAAGACTTATAAATCAGCGGGCCCAGATCGGATTATACCAGCAGAGATCCAAAGGAATTCGGCAGTCATCCTTTCGTGGAGGTTATCTTCGGGGGATGTCCGAAATGGAAGGGGGTCAGAGTAGTGTTTATCCCGAAATCGAGAAAGAGCTCACATGCTTGTCCAAAGAACCTCACGCCTGTAACTCTATCATTCTTTCTAGTGAAAATCTTGGAAAGACTGGTAGATGTAGTCATTTGAACTGCAAGGGAAAGTCGGTGGACACAGCTCTGCACGATCTAGTATGCACGATTGAGAAGTCAATTTCCTCGCAAGAGCTTTATATGGTAGCATTTCTGGACACTGAGGGTTCCTTTAATAATGTAAAAACGCCTCCTCCCTGTCAGAGCAGAACCCAAATCGAAAATCGGACCAAAACCGGAATTGGAACGAAGAACTTGATCTATTGACAAACAAATAATTTTAGTTTTGGGCCCCACTCGTTCTTGATCAAACTTCAGGTCATTTAATCTAAAGGTAGTTCGAGCAAGTTTTGGCCCAATTTTCGATTTGGGTTCTGTTAGATTTTTAAAGCTAGCAGAACCTTCGTTTTAGTTAGAAGTGATGGAATCTAAAAAATTTTAATAGAGCATTTAAATAGCCTATTATTAGCCTATAATTATTCATACTATCTTGTAATGTTCTGCTAGCTTAATAGACGTCAAAATGAAGAAAGTGGCTTCATCAAAACACATATAGAAGCGAAAATCGCTGTCTATTGTGCATATCCACACTACAGTAATTTGTATTCGGTAACTTCTTCGCAATAAACCCGATGTTGTACTTAAGCGGGGATAAAATGAAAAAGTTACCGGATACAAGTTACTGTAGTGTGGATATGCACATTGAGCCTATTTGATAGAGAACCTTTTTGTATCATGGTATGAAGAGTTTGAAATTTCGTCGCGCCAGTTTTTCAAAAGGATTACAGGGAAATTGTCTTGACACAATTTAAACGGATTTTTATTCAACATTAAATAACCGTTTACAAGTTGGTAAATATTCTAAGAATTGCAACAATAATTTTGTTTCCGTAGAAAAAACAGCAAAGGGTACCACTTGCAAAATTTGCAAAAATAAAATAAAACTTTTGTTACCCGAATTCAACGGCATATAATTTTCTGTGTTTAGACTGTCAACTTGCCAACTAAATTATGTGCAAATATTGTATGTGAGATTCCGAGCCTCGTTTTCATTAGTCAAGTTACTTGAATCTACTTCACCAATATGAGGTATTTCACTTTACTTCAAGCATCAAGTAAAGTAGAGAACCTTTCAACTTTTGTATTCAAGTGGAGCCGCCCGAGATGAGCTTCATTATACAATTAAGTAGTGTGAAAAGTACTTTATAAAAGAGTGAGGTTAAAATTTTTGACATCTACAAGAATGTAGTGGAGTTGTGCAGAAATTATAAATTGTTTGGAAATTTACCAATCCTTTGAAGTTTTGTGGAACTCGGGAAATGCCCGAGATGAAAATTTTAAATATTTATTAACTAAAATGAACGAGAAAAGGCTAACATCGGATATGGATGATGTTCGCAAAAAATAAAAACTATTAAAACCGTATACAGACAGGAATTACGGAAAATTGAGCAAAGTAAAAAAAATGGTGTATCACCTTACGAAATATAAGCGAAAACTAAGCTGGTTGGGAGTGCCAGATAATTTTTTACGAAGCGTAACCGCTTCAAGATATCAAACTTGGTAAGTTATAGTTTTATTTATTTTTAAAAAAAAAATTTTTAAATTGTACCCCCACTAAACGAAATCAGACTTGTAGTTATTCATTCTGCGCCAATCATTTTTAATGGTCATGGTACTGAAACGACTCCTCTGAAATAATCCGCATATGAATCTCTTTTTCCGGCATCCTGAGAATAATTATGCGAACCCACCCCGGATGTAATATCCGAAACAGTTCAAGTCGGTGACGGTCAACTCGGCGACGGTCAACTCGATGACGGGGAAAAAATTGAAAAAATTAAAAATGAAGATAAAAATTGACTGATTTCGGGATTGTACACCATTGGTTCGAGTGACGTCATTTTGTTAAAAACTGTTTTAAATAAAAATTAAAATGATGTCTTAATCGATTAAGATGAGATTTAGTAAGTCGTGTGGTAATGGGATTTTAAAATGAGTTTTGAAAGGAGCTCTGGCATATGGCCACCTGGGACGGAACAAGGCCATTTCGCAACCGATTATGATGGGATTGGGTATGTTGGATGGAAATGGGATTCAAAAATGAGTTTTAGAAGAAGTTCTGCACTTAATCATTTCTTAAGATGACAAGATGCCAAGAGTTTTCGTAGACTTTTCACTAGGTGAAATAGGCAACCTTTAATGTTGGTTTCTGGAAATACTATACGAATGGCTTGATGAATTGCGAGGTCGTAATCCACATTTATACCTTCTGGATTGAGTAGAGACCAAATCTTGCGTAACATGTAAAATAATTTCTACAGGTAAAACTGTACTTCTATTCTTTCTAGCCAGTATGACGAAAATTTTGAGAAAACAGAGGAGGAGAGAGCAAAAAGTTCCATCCATAAAATAACTCCTTCTCATGTTTACTCTATGTTGAGTGATATTCCCTGCCAAATATCAGAATATGTTGCGGGTTTGGTTGATCTCTACCTAAATTCCCTAGTAAGAAACGCTTAAAATTGGTCGGGCTACACTCGTAACGTGTATATTCATCAGGTATATGAATAATTTCGCGAGATTTTAGATTAGCTGGATCTCTTAAATTATTAACTCTCGTTCTTTGGATATTTCTGCGCATAGTACTGCCACTTGGAAAGATACCTCGCACTGCAGCAGGCATATCTTCAATGACCTTTGTTCTTATTTGAGCCGAATTTTCTATCGTTGTGTCTGCAAACCGTTTCACGGCTGCATTTATTTTTTGAAGAACCACATTTGATTTCACAGTACAACATGAATGGTCCATTCTTATAGAATGGAATGAACCATCATTCATATTAGAATATTCCAATTACATTTGAATGGTTTTCCACCAGCAGCAAGCGGTATCCCACAAATTGTGATTAAGTATTTTAGTATCTTTCTGAATGAAAAAATTGTAATCTTTGGACATTCGGATATTGATTTTTTGTTAAAATAATTTATTATTTCTGGTTTTTGGGCATAAGAACAAGTTTCGGAGTTTTTTCAGTTTTTTCTCAGTTGTTTTAGTGACTCCTATTTTTCTAGTTCCAAGGTCCCCAGCAACCGTAGAAGTAAACAATTTCTAAAAACAATCTTTTTTATGTCATGTTTGACATTCGTATAGTAGACAGATGTACGATTTTAACGATGCGCTAGAAGAACGCATTCAAGTTATTCAAACTTATTATGAAAATCATCGATCTTTAAAAAACACGTATTGTAAAATTCGTGATTTTTTGGTGTAAAAAATCGTCCAAATGAGTCAACAATTCTAAGAATAGTGAAAAATTTAAAGAGACTGGTAATTGTCGAGGATCGAGAAAGATGTGGCAGACTAAAAAGTGGACGCAAATTTTACATAAGGATTTGCATTTGCATCCTTAAAAAATACAATAATTAGAACTTTCGTCAAAACAAAACCATCATTAGTGATGAAGCTCATTTCACATTGGATGGTTTCGTCAACAAACAAAAATGTCGTATCTGAGGAGAAGCAAATCCTCGAATAATTTCCGAAAAATTATTACATCCACAAAAATGTACTGTTCGGTGTGGTTTTTGGGCTAGCGGAATCATTGGTCCATTTTTCTTCGAAGATGCAAATGAAAGAGCTGTTACTGTCAATGTAGAGCGCTATATGGACAAATTATTGAACAATTTTTTGGTTTCAACCTACGAGTCACACAACATGTGAAAACATCCAGCTATTGCGTTCTAAGTTTCGATTAATTTCATGTAATGGGGACATAAACTGGCAACCCTAATTTGAAAAGATCATTTATTGAAAAAAGGGTCTTGTATGTTGGATTCTGGCTGATGGGGAGTATGAACAATCATGAAACTTGATCAGTATGTTCAGTACAAGCAGTTTAAGTGATTTAATTTATAAAATGTGCTACTTTCAAAAATCATTCATTAAGTGTATTTCAAAAATTTCAGTTTTAAATTAGGGTTGAATTAAGGGTTTTCTATTTCCAATTCTGAATGATATGGAGTATGTCACCTGCCTGTGAATCCTGGTCTTATCAGGTTATATACTTCTAGTCTAAACATTGCGACTAGAAAACTACGACTTTTTCTTACATACGAGTATAGTTGATCTACTTTACCAGATTTTGTGCATAGCGCACGTAAATGGGCAGATAAAACCATTCTAGGAGAAATGATGACCAATTCTGGGTGAGAACTAAATTGATTTTGGCATGCACAGTTTTTGCACAATTAAACTAAAGCAAAACATTTGCTCTAATAATAAAACGGATCTATGGGATTTCTGGTGTGATAATCACGTCATAAATCCGACATTATCTCCCAAAATACATTATGCACAAATTTTACCGTTAGACGCACAAACTTGCACAGTCAAACACGACTCGACAAAATAAGAAAACCTTGGGATTTCCAAAATGGGATTTCTGGCGTGACTCACACCCACAAAGCACTATTTTTAATTAAACACTGACAAACTAAACATGCACACCTCGAAGTTGTACATGCAACATATTTTATTTACACTTTGTGGCGACAAAAAGGAGACGAAACATAATTATTTCTATCGCGTCTTCTAACTAA
This sequence comes from Nephrotoma guestfalica, assembly GCA_963691935.1. Classification (NCBI taxonomy): domain Eukaryota; kingdom Metazoa; phylum Arthropoda; class Insecta; order Diptera; family Tipulidae; genus Nephrotoma; species Nephrotoma guestfalica. The sequence goes on along the minus strand of OY829913.1, from coordinate 70,588,759 downwards.
CTTTCTAGTTTATATAAAACGGGATCCGCCCGAAACGCGATATTTCAAAACGCGATATGGTACAAAACGCGATATACGCAGCGACCTGTCTGATATAACCCGTTCCTAAACTCCCGCTCCTATCGATTATTAAATTCCTATATCGCGTTTTGTACCATATCGCGTTTTGAAATATCGCGTTTCAAATGGGACCCATATAAAACGGTGCGGTGTGTGGGAAAAGTCGTGTGCATATATTTAAACTAGTGAACTTATGTTTGCTTGGCAGATACATGTGCAAATACATTTAAATGAAAAGAGTTCCGTTAAAAGTTCCTGGCCACATTCCACAACTCCTTCCAAAACTCATTTTAGAATCCCATTCCATCCAACATACCAAACCTCATCTTAATTGATTAAGACATGGTCGAGTTTAATAAAATTTCATGAACCAAAGTTGGAGTCTTTCGTGACGTCACTCGAACCAATGGTGTACAATCCCGAAATCAGTCCATTTTTATCTTCAGTTTTGATTTTTTTCAATTTTTTCCCCTTCGCCGAGTTGACCGTCGCTGAGTTGTCCGTCGCCGAGTTGTCCGTCGCCTAGTTGGTCGCCACCGAGTTGTCCGTCGCCGAGTTGGTCGTCGCCGAGTTGGTTTCGCCGAGTTGACTTCGATTTCGTTGCAATATACTAAAGTACAAGTATAGTTCACTTCTATAATCGCTTGGTTCGGTTTTGGGAAAATTGGGGAGCATCTAATAATTTCTTAACTGTATGATGTATTTTTACATCAATCATCTGCAACACCTTAAAGGTATCTGAATAATAAATATTTTATAATTTATTAGTTATAACTTAGTCTGTAGATGGTGAAAACATCAACATTCTGACAGTTCACAGAGTATGGTGGTCTTTAGCCAACTAAACAGACGCATTATGCTCCAAATTTTGTAATAAAGGATGAATTACGTTACCTAATATATCAATGGCCCCTGCCTCAACTAATGACAAGAAACAAGCATCATTCTTCTACGAGTTAAGTCCTCCGACATAATTTCCTAATAACATGATAAATCAAATTGCCGTAATTTCATTTTATTGCTTAAATACACCTTGGTACACCCACCCATATAGAACAACAATCAAACATTTATATCTCATGTAACTCGTATAACATTTAAGGTGTTTCTCATTATGCTCGTATATACATTTCGATTTTATTTGTTGCTTGATCAACTCACCTGATACCGTCTTTTATGTTTTGTGTATACGATGTACATATTTTATGTGGTTCATTGTTGTTGCTGCTTTTATGATTATTTTATTGCTTAATATACGAGCATAAATCATTATGTGCGGTTTGAGTACATTCTGCATACCAAAGCAACTCGTTTAATTTTATCAGATTTTTATTAGTTTACGACATAATGGGCCGGTACGTGTTCTATCTATGGCGTAACTATTTTTGAAGGGGCTCTTAGCCCAATTGAAAAAAGATCTGACGAAAATAACATTTTGTTGAAAATTTTTAAAATAATTAATTTTGCCCTTTTGCTGTATAAATGTTTTATTAAGAATGTATTAAACAACAAAAATTGGGGTAAAGAACGAAAAACTATTTTTTTTCGATATAACTTTTAACTCCCTACAGGTAAATAGAAGTTTTAAGAATTTAGGATATTACGTAATTCAAAGATAAATATAAAAATTGGAACGGAAACATTTTATTTTGGGAATAAGGACAAAAAGTTTCATAAATATTTTGGTCTCTTGACTTTACGGTAGAGACATCAAAATACAAATTTAATTTCTGTAACTTTAACATCTACCTACCGGGACACAGCCTATTAAAGCAATGTATAATCTGATCGTATATTTCGCTAATTAAAATAAACTACTGCACATTTTATGCTTTTGTGTAACATACAATATATTTTATGCAAATCGAATATTCATTACATCATATTACAGCCATCACCCCAAAAACGTTTATATACCATTAAATACTAAAATAGGTCACCAGATATACAATGCAGACAAATATTCTCGGTCATCCAAAGCTTTGTCGCTGCTCCCTTGCGATTTTACACAACCAAAACTGTTATAAATCTTTATTTCTTCACAATCTGTTGCTAATCATCATCATCGCCATAGTTTTAATGGGGGGTCGGTAATTGCTTACATTTTCTCAAAAATACCATTTCATCTCCCTATTTGCTAACATAAAAAAATAAAAATAATAAAATCGAGAATACATAAAATACAATAAAAGCTCGATTCGAAATATGTTACGGGTGGAGTGAGAAAATATTTTGGAAAATCGTCTTCATAGTTGACTAAAATATGCAGTTTTTTTATGTATATGTACACTAGTAAGAGACGGGACCAACCACGAATGATGTGGGTCGGATTGTTTGCTTCCATTACCCCGAAAAGCTGACCGTATTTCTCTGACATGTGACTGACCTTATCTTACTTAGTTTCAACTCACTCATGACCAGCTCATAGCTCCTTTCTGAAGCGGATACGGTTTGCAAGACATCTGCAGCTTTCTCGCGAAGAGCGAAAGTGAGTGCGTTGAGTTGCTCCCCCTCCTTGAACTTCCAGTAATTGGTTGTGTTGGGAACGTTTTATCTAGTTGGCCTTCTTCTCGCCAAATTCCTTGAGACCGTCGAATTTTCCTCAATTTCTCCTCTAAACTCTTTAATTTAACTATGCTGGGGGCGCTGGATTTCATCGGGTTTTTTATTCTGCACGCTCTGCTGTTTTCGTAGATCTGCAATCTGACCGCCTTGCTCCACTCGTATAGTTCTGCCAAATGTCCACTTTGTTTTTTTCATTGCTCAGCAACTCCGAAATGGTTGTTTGTTTTTGTTTGCTCTACCACTCGGTTCTCTCATTTTTACTTCTTGTTCGAAAGGCTGGACTTTATGCTCATCGTTTGGGGTCTCAGGCGGAATCCCTGATGGTCCTGGCGTCAGTGATGATTGCCGTGATCTTCGCCCTTCTGTTTCAGCATCTTCTTTCTTCCATGGTGCTCTGCAGTCTCGAAAAGTCCTGCAGTTTATCCCTCAACTGCTGTGAATGTACATATAGGTGCTTAGATTTTTAGCCATTGCTGGTATTTGCAAAAACACTTCTGACAACAAATGTTACGAATTTAGGGCATTCGATATGGATTCGGAACCGGATTTTGCAAGGGACACACTTAGCGATAAACTTTATTTTCCAACACTTTTAATTCTGCAGCAATTTACAAATTACACTCGTTTGCTGCTTACTAAATTCAGTTTTACTATACTTTACGCACTGTTCATTGGTTAAATTACAACAGTCTCTGCGTCCCAAATTGTTCGGGCTTATATACAGGGTGTCCGCCGGGAAGGTATACTACTTTGTTTGTTTATGATTTTTGATTAAATGAAAGAGAATGGATCTTATATTGATAAATGTTTTATTTAATGTCGGCAATTATGTATGGAATGCAATATCAGATAAATGTCCGCCTCTGTTAGCCTCACAAATGCGAGCCCTTTTGAGCACATTTTTCATTACATTCTCACACATTTCACGCGCGGTATTTCATTAATTTCATCACGAATATTTTGTTTGAGTTGCTCAAGCGTTTCTGGTTTGTTTGCAAAAGCCTTGCTTTTTAGATATCCCCACAAAAAGAAGTCCGGAGCAGTCAAATCAGGCGACCGTGGAGGCCAATCAACATCACCATTTTTTGAAATAAATTGTTGTGGAAAGAGTTCTCGCAGTAATTCCATTGTAATCCTGGCTGTATGCGATGTGGCACCGTCTTGTTGATACCATATGTTAATCAAGCCCAAAGTATGCAGTTGTGGTGTTAAAAAGTTTTCAATCATATCACGATATCGCTCCTCATTCACAGTTACCGTTACGCCGTTTTCATTTTCAAAGAAGTAAGGTCCAATGATTCCTCCTGACCAAATTGCACACCAGACTGTCACTTTTAATGGATGTAAAGGTGACTGATGAATAATGTGAGGGTTTTCCATTGACCAGAACCGACTACTCTGTTTATTCACATATCCATTTAAATGAAAATGTGCCTCGTCACTCATTATGATTTTTTCATGAAAATCGGGGTTGTCATGGGCGAGCTGTAACATCCTATTGGCATATGTAAGGCGGCGTAAATGGTCTTGTGGAAGAAGCTCTTGTGTCAACTGAATCTTAAATGGAAACAAATGCAAATCCTTGTGCAAAATTGTGGCCAAACTTGTTCTTTGAACACCAAGCTCCTGAGCACGGCGTCGAATTGAGGTTGATGGATTGTTTTGAACACTTTCTTGAACAGCAGTAATGCTTTCAGCCGATCTTGCAGTACGTTGTAGCCCATGCTTGGGCCTATCACTTACAGACCCTCTTTCTTCGAAATCATTCACTACACGATAAATAGTGCGTTTTGTTGGCACGTTGTTTCTCCCAAAAATTTCACGTAACTTTCTCATCGTCACAGTAATCGATGTTTGATTTTGATAAAATGTTTTAACAATTAAAACACAATGGTTTATCGAATATTTTTCCATAATAAATTTGCCACGTGCCTACTTTACGACTGTCAAGTATGAACTGTCAATAATAATATTCGCCTAAATGGCGGCAAAACAAAGTAGTATACCTTCCCGGCGGGCACCCTGTACTTGTCTATCGCTGTTCGAGCTTATTATTTTTATTGCATGTGGCGATGTCTGTGTATTGCAATTGTAAATCACTTCCATGTAGTTGTATTAGCGAACATTCTACGTCATCAAATCCCCTGTCTTGACGATTAACGCCCGTTGTTAATTCCAGTATTTTCCATGATGATTATTTAGAATGTCATTCTAAAATCCAAATCTCAATCAGTATTGGAGCATTACTTGATTTGACAATATCGATGATGTTGTAACTCTGACAAGATGTCAGAGATGATGATTTACACCTTAACCACTCGACGTGAAATCTGTTCGTCCCGAACATACTCGTTCATTTTCCTCATGTTGTACCATCGTAATCTATCAATGTGGACCACTTTCATTTTAGTTTTGGGGCCTACTACCACGTTGTAGTTTCGAGGATATCCTTTTTCTTCTCTTGGAATTATGGGATTATAAGACCAAATCAAATCCCCATGTGCTCGTTTTCATGCTATCGCTTGCCTTTGTGATTTTGATCCTTACTTCAATAAGCATCCAGTTCATTCTCCGTCTTAGACCGGCTACGCACTCATGGTGCGCTAGTAGTTCGAATGTAGTGGTATACATCGTTACCAGTTATCCTGTTTATGTTAAAAATTTTGCACAGTTATTCAAACACGGACGACCTAAAATTTCAACTTTAATCCGAGTGTTGTCCTTGCGGTATTCCGAATCATCAAATCCAATTTTTCACAAATGTGCCGGCTACTGCCCGGGCCTCCTGATTTACAATCGGATGCTGAAGTAGTCAATACACACCAGTATTTAATGATTACCATCTTTTGTTTCTGGAAACGGGCCGGCGATGTCCATTGCTATTCATTCAAATGGCGCTCCAACATTGTATTGCTGCATTCTTTCTTTCGCCCGAGTTAGCGGTCTCTTACTGGCAGCAGACACTTTACACTGTTTTCACCAGTCTTTAAAGTCCTTGCGGCAATTGACCCAATAAAACCGGTGTCTTATCTTATCTTAGGTTTCATTGATTCCTCAATGTGCTTGAGATCTTCCACCGTGTGTCTCTTGTAGCACTTCTCGTATCCGTTTAGCAGGTATTGCTATTTGATGTTTATTATTGTCGCCGTAAATCAATTCCTACATTCTTACTAATATTCCGTCATCTATTATCAGCGAGTGCCACTGCGCCCAATAACTTTTGACAGTGGTGCTTTGAGATGCAATTTCGTGCCAACGCGGTGGTCTACCTTCTGCCAACCCTTTTCTCACTAGCCCAATTGACCAATCAGCCGCCTAATCTTCTTTCGAATGTTGTTTATCCCAACCACGTTAAGATTCAAACTGGATTGGTGCAATAACTGGGAAACAGTTCTTTTCTGCCTATCTTACACATTTCTTACACTGAACTGCGCAGCGCCTTCTTGATAATCCATCTACATTCTTGTGCAACATACCTCGTCGGTGTTCAGTCTTTAAGGTGTAAGAGGGTCCTTAAACTACATCAGTCATTTGAGTGCCGCATGATCCGTTCGAAGAACTAACTCTTGCCCATACAATTATTTGTTGAAAGGTTTAACACTGTCCAAATGAAATATTTTTGATATGACCGGAAGTAGTGACATCGGCCTATATGATTTTTTATCGTGTTGCGGCTTACCTGGTTTAAGAATTATAACTACTTCAGCCACCTTCCATTGACGTGGAAACCTTTCTCGGGAACGGTTTTCACAATTTGTCCAGTAATTAATTAAGTCGTAACGTGAAACTTTTCTGATACTTAAGTTATTATTGATTTCAGTTTTTAGCTTCGACTCACGTTTGTCTTAAGCACGAGTCTGCTGCTGCTGATTCTATGAGCTTTTCGGTTTTCTTTAACTGTTCTATGACCTCAAGAAGATAGTTGTGTTTCCTAGTGCGGTATATTGGTATGAGAAACCGGTGAACTTTCCCAATCTGCTTGAATATTATTATTGAATGTTTTTAGTTCATCTTCAAGCTGCATCTCCGTTCTGATTGGTTCGCCGAAATTCGTTCGCTCTTCCACTAAATTCTTGAAAAAATCCAAATTGAGTTTAGTATTTTAGCGGTCAGATGACAGTCCTTCACTAATTTCGATGAGGCACGTGTATTCCTCTAAAACTCCTTTTGTAACAAAGAAGTCAAGAAGATCTGGTATTTTATGTATGTCAGCAGGCCAATATGTTGCTTTATCGCAAGAGTGAAATTCACAGTTCTCGCGAGCTGCATTAAATGACTCTTTTCCTTTAGAGGTAGTACGTCGACCCCCAGTAGGTATTATTTGCATTAAAATCACCGCCTATGATAAAATTTGGTCCTAGTGATTTAAAAAGCCGACTGTAGTCTTTATTGGTGGGACAATAAATAGAGGAGATACTGAGATCCCTAATATTGAGTGATTCGACTTTTATGGTTTTGGATCCACCTCTAACGTTTCCTCCTAGATGAATAGCGTGGCAGCATTCATATTCACGTGTTTTAATATTTGAAGTTTCCGATACAAGACTTGTATTTATTTTTTCTATATTTAGAAAATTGGCTAGCTCTGTCACGTTATTTTATTTCTTAATCTTTCCAGTTTTATCGCTACTTCGCATCCTCTATAGTTGGCTCGGTAAGTAGAGTGCTTACTCTGTGATTCGGGGGTCCCGGCTTCGATTTCTGGTGGTGACCATGCGACTGGGTGTTTTTAACATGTCATATGTTATTTACATTTGTTCGTCCATTTTTAAATTTTCAGCCGTATTAGTTACGGTTTCGTGCTTAATATTTAGAAATAAAATAAAAATATTTAATATTAGCAGTTTATACACCTTGCAGGTTCGGTTCGGCTAACATAAATAGCCTTTCGCGTTGTGTCTGCCGGCTCATTTTACGCATCTAACATCTCACCCGCAATATCTTTGGGTGTGGTTAAAGCCTTGGCATTTCTTGCATTGAGGTATTAATCTCGTGTTCTTTTTGTGTTGTTCTATTTTCAATTTTCCCTCGTTTAAGGATGTTTACTGAGTTTGCAATTTGCAGTTTTTTCCAATTTAAAGTCTTCTATTTTATCCTACTCCTTGCAGGTGGGGTGAAGACCTCTGACCATAACCTTAAATTCTCTGATATTTTTGTCTTCATAGACATACCACTCTTTACCTTTTACCTCTTTACGTTTTTACCTTTTTCAGTGGGCTTTGCGACTAAAGCTCTGTATGTATCGGGATCTCTTGTGTTTATCTTTCAAACGTTATGTTAGTACCTCTACTCTATAGTCGTGTGTAGACACCGACTTCATTTGGGCTTGAATATTCGCAAAGTCTATACACATTAAATATGGCGGTGGTGCCTTAGTCTTCATTGCAACCATGTTGTTGAAGTTTCCAGAACTTCAATCAATCTGGTCAGCTCCTCATTTTCTTTCTTTAACTTAGTGATTTCATTGCTAAGTTGTGATGTCACTTTTTCTATTTCACTCAGTCTTCTGCGTAGTTTAAAATTTTCCATTTCCTACTAAGTCGCGAACTGTGTTTTTCTAGGTGGTGATCTCGATATTTTTGAACTTCGACAGAATCTTTTGAGACGACTTCATTAGAGGGTTGATTAACCAACTTAGCAATTGGGGTACCAACTGGGGCAGAAATTACTTTTTGTTGTAAGCTCATTGCTTTAAGGATTTGTTATTGAAGCAGCTACCAATCAATCAAGTGAAATTGACAGTGGCTCATGCAAGAGAACATAATTTGACATTTGGGCCGGTACATTGACCCCCTCCCCCTCTTATTATTACTTGCGGGCTTTCAAAATTAGCAGATTTTCAAAATGGCATCTTTATGTCAACTCAGGTTTCGAATAGCCTACTCGAATTCGATTTTATCGAACATGTTATGTATGGGGACTGTCTGAACTGAGTGCATAAATAAATCCTGCACCGACATGTTCTTCCATCAATTCTTTTCGTTTCGATCAAATCCATCGCACCGAAAAAAGTGATAAATGGTATGCTGTAAATTTTTCGTTCTTTCGGAATATTTTACTATGGTAATATTTACTTTGACGGAATTAAATTTGACATTCTTAATTACTTTTAGCTGTCAAACAAAATATATGTTCAATTTAATTTCTTTTTCTGATAGATTTTTTTTTAAATTATCATAAATATAAATCATTAAAAATGTTCAGTGCTAATGTAATGAATTTTGGGCAGCAATTTCCACATCGCACAATGTGTCGACAAACGAAGTGATGCCGACTTGAATTATTGAAATATTTAGTCGATATAATAAGGTGGAACCATGGATCAATCTGTTGTATCTCGGTCTATAGAGTATATAAGCATTTTAGAATCAACAATTTGGCAAAACGTATAAAATTTCCCGATGCACGTGAGAGGCGGTTATTCCCGCAAATTTTTGTTTAGAAAAAACCAGCCATCTGGGTGTAATTGGTTGCGTTGATTGCACCCATGTCAAAATTATTGCGCCCCGATAAAATGAGGACATATTCGTAAATCGAAAGAGTTGTCACTCACTATATGTTCAGTTGTTAAGGTAATCAGGAATCGATTGAACTTTATTAGTTACAAATTACAATTATCATTAATTATTAACTATTTTTAGATATGTAATTACGATTGGCGCATCTTGTCAATATAATATGTGCATATTATCCAGGATTTTCGCATGACTCTGGGATTTGGGCTGTATCGAAAGATAGACCATAGCCCGGCTACAGCTATGCGACAGCGGAGAGCGAAATACATGGCTTTTAGGGGATTCTGGATACCCTTTGGAGTATTGGCTCATTACGCCGTTTAAAACACCCGCAGCAATTCAACAACAATATAATTTTTTACACTCACAGGCCCGAAACTCTAGAAAGATGCAACGGGGTTTTAAAAAACACATTTCGGTGGCTCCTTGGAGAAAGAGTATTATTATTCAACATTTTTTTTGGGCCATAAAAAGTAGTCTACCAAGCAACCCTTCTGTAATCGAAGTATTCGAAACAGAATTTGAATTCAATACAAAGGAAGATGCTATGGCTACCGATATAAGAAATGGATTGCTGGACTCATTTTAATTACAAGACGAATACTTTAGTAGTTCTTTTTATATTTTCATTAATAAATTTTAACTAAATTTGTTCATAAATAAAAATTCAATAAAAATTCACTGTTAATTAAAATTTAAATCAGTCAATTGGCAATTGACCATTAGTGCCCCTACTTTAGTTCTAGTTTTTCCCTTTCAATATTGTTTGCCTCTCGCAGTAATTCCACAACCGATTTTTGAAATTGAGCGTTTTGTGCTCCTTGTGATATCAATTCATCCAACATTGTCCGAAGGCTCCTCCACACTAACATCGGGAAGGTTTTCATTTTGAGTCCCTGTTTCTGGCCCAAAACTTATACTTCCAACGCCCAAAACACACATCTTTGTCAAACTGATGACCCTTTCCTCGGACTGAGTTAATCGGATTCTAGCAGTACCACCAATAATACCCAACCCTCCAAAAGGAAAAAGATCGAAGAAATGCGAACAAAGAGATTAGAATTCGGTGGCGATGCAGACATAATGGGTTGCAATGGAGTGAATGAAAAATGTCGAATCATTAAGAACGAGCAGGAGGGATAAAACCTGTCAAATTTTTCATTTTGGATTACAAAAAGCGCTGGATATGATAACCAAAGGTATCATTAAAACACAACGTTCGAGAGCTGGAGAACTGCTGGTCCTGACAAAAAATCAGGCAGCAACGGATGCATTACTGAAGGCCACATCTCTGGGGCAATTGGCCAAAATAAAAGTGACGGAACACCCCATATTAAACAGTTTCATTGGTATCATTTTCTGCCACGACCTACAAAGTTTAACTGAGGAGGAAATCAATGAAGGGCTTAAGGATGAAATGGGTGGAAATAAATTAACGAACGCAGCAGCAATTATCCTGACTTTTAATTCACCAGTATTACCGGAATATGTGAGGGCAGGCTTTATACAACTAAGCATTCGGTTGTACATTCCAAATCCGTTGAAGTGCGCCGAATGCAACAAATTTGGTCACACCAAAAAGAGATGCACAAGTGATACTAAGTGCTTCAAATGTAGTGAAGCAACACCACACAACTAGCCGTGCACTACACTAAAATGCATAAATTGTGGAGAGGCACACACCAGCAACAGTAAGGAATGTCGAGTATATAAACGAGAAGTAGGAATAGTGAACATTAAAACTGTAGATAGATTAACCTTTTCCGAGGGGAAAGCCAAATATTTTCGAATATATGCAAACACCACCCTCAGCTAACCAGAAAACATATGCAGATACACTAAAAACCGCCTTTAACCCACCAAACACACCACAAAAGCCACAAAACAAAGAAAACCAACTAGAACAGACAAAACCACAATCATATCAAAAAACCATTTCAATTTCAAGGCCACAACAGACACAATTAAACCAACCACAACAACAACAGTAACAAAAGGATCAAGCACAACAACAACAAAACCAACAACAGCCGCAACAACCAAAACAACTACTAGATACGAACAAACCACAACAATAAATACATCAAGTGCAACAACAACAAGAAAGATTACAACAACAACCGCAATCAAATCAACAAACAACTTGTAATACAGCAAATGAAGCATGGCCAGCAATGAGATATTCTAATTTAACTCCAAATGAATTAACACTGATGATGAATGAGGCAAGGAGGAGGGAGATCGCTTTTGCGTTTATAAATGCCCTCTACCTTCTTTATTTCTGTGAATGGTAGAGCGAATGCTAAGATCCAATGAATGCGTGAAAATTGGCCAGATAAATATTCGCAGTATATGTGCCAATGGCGATATGTTGCGGAATTATCTGCCCAATAACGATGTGAATGTGATGATTGTGTGTGAAACTTGGGAGAGTGAGAGTAAGACGTTTCGGGTGAAAGGATACAATTATCTGTCCAGGCTTCGGCGGAGTGGCGATATTGGCACGTGCCAATATCAGCCTGGTCCTTTGTGACATACCGCGTTTCGGGCACATCGAAGTCATAAACCCAAAACCCCCGTAAACCCAAAACTCGGAATCTGGACAGAAACTTGTTATTTGTTAGTATCTATGTTGTCTACGTCTGGCAGAGAGAGATGCCAACGAGATTTTCAAATTTTGTATGAATGGGTGGCAGGCAAAAGTGACGTGATTCTAGCATTCTGGATTCGACTAGAATGGCGAGAGTAGGGTCGACAGCCAGCGCGATAGATTTAACTTTAATTTGGCCAAGTCACTTGGAATGTCACAGATGAGAATTTGGGTAGTGAACATTATTTGATCAGGATATGCTTAGGTGGTATAAATATTGACATTGACCCATTATGAATGGTAAGATGTGGGTCGAACGTATGAATCAGACTCTCATAAAGAAAGAAGTAAATAAGGTTAACCAACTTGAGGATGAAATAGAGAGAGTGAATGAAATGTGCACTATAAATGTCAAAGGGAGGATTGAATACAAGGTGAACGGTTGGTGGAATAATGAAGTCCAGTATTGGTATGAAAGGAAACGGACAGCATTTAGAGAGTTCAATAGGTGTATATGTCATGAATGCAGAATAAATTATGGAAGGATGAATACAAGATTGAAAAAGGCTATCTATAGAGCGAAGAGGAAAAGTTGGCGGGACTATGTGTCCAAAATGACACATATAGAACCACAACTAAGGATGTGTATGGGATAAATTTAATAGAGTAAGAGGATATCGAGCGCAAGGCAGAAATGCAGTGTTAGATGACAGAGAGCATGGAGGTGTCTTTTTACAAATGATTACGGACGTACGTAGCAATTTGAGCGATAGATATGAAGTTTTTTTACCTGATTAGGAAAATGAATTTAAGTGTAAGGAGTTTGAATGGGAAGAGTTCCGAGGGGTTTTAGAAATATCAAAACCTACTACCCCCGAAACTAACAGAGTGAGTTATAAAATGATTGGTAGATTAGAATTCGAAGTAAGGCGGCCTTGCTTCGAATTCTCAATCAAGTAAGAATGAGTTCAGATACCGGAGAAATGGAAGGAAAGCAGAGTGGTACCTATTCCTAAAAAGGATCGGGGGGTATGTATGTTGAATGTATTTGTTAAAATTGTGAATGGTATGATGAAAGGTCGTATAGATAAATTTGTGAATGAAGGAAATTTGTTGCCGGAAACCACCTTTGGGTTTCGTCACAACCGCACTCTGCTAATGAATGTGTAGAAAAGCTTGTGTGGGAAGTACAAAAGGAAAATTAGTATGTTGTGGCGGTATTTTTGGATATAGAAAGGGCATATCATTACGTGGTTCCAGGGAAACTTTATCAGATCCTTATGGACTTGGGGTTTCCTTGGAAAATTTGCAAATGGGTGTATGAGTTCATGAATGAGAGAAAGTTAGTTTTGTGTGGTAGAGGGTATAGGTTGGAAGGAGCAGTGTAACTATGGGCCTCCCCCAAGGCAGTAAAATCTCACCGACTCTCTTCAAGCCGCACACGAGCTCGGTACCTAGGTGTAACTCCTCGGGCAAAGTCATTTTGCAATTTGCAGATGACTTTGTCCTGATGGGCAAGAGGAGTACCATCGAAGAGGCCTTGAGTCGGGCTCAAGAACGTGTGAATCAGGTAACCGAATGTTTGAGTGAATTGAATTTGAGGGTAAATTCGAGTAAATGTTGATCGAAATGATCGAGTAGGTGGGGGAATTTATATTCCTTCAATGAGAAAAGAGAAAACGGTAAGAGTGCATGACAGTATCTGTATAATGAATGCAGAATTTATAGGGATTATGGAAGGGATCAAGTTGGCAATGACACAAGGGAGAAGGCGAATAGTGTTATTCTCTGACTCCCGGAGTGGGCTGGAATTAATTAGTAAAGGTGGGGGAACTAATGGCAATGTGTATGTGAAAATGCTTATAAGTATCTTCAATCTTGTGCGAGGGAGGTCATGCTTCAATGGATAGCTTCACACCTACAGATTGAAGGTAATGAAAGAGCCGATATGCTTGCGAAACGGGGTTGTTTGATTGAGGATGTATAATATGAATTCATGGATGCCAGAGACGTACTTCGCACGTTTCAGGTGAATCTGTGGAGAAAATGGGAGAGAGAGTTTGTGTCGGGTGAAAGGTAAGGTAATGTAATGTCAGGTGAAAGGTAAGAAGTACTTTTCTTTCTTTAAAGTGCTCAAAGAAGGTATTAGAATGTTAAGAACTATGGAACTAGTGAGATTGAATCATGAAAATTGGAAAGAATGTTTGAATATTGAAAAAAGTGATGCTAGAGCATGTCGCCGCAGAAACTTTGGTAACATTTTGGCCATTGTTGCCAATTGTCTAACCACTACTAAATGAAACTTTCCCGGCTGCTCCGAAACAGCCATGGGTAAATAGGGCCCTAGGTCTCCCAATCAAAATACTTATTGCTTGACTATCTCTCACTCTTTTTTTTCATCGTTTTAATCTATTTATCAATATATAGTAAGAAACCCAGAGACAATAACATCTTTCGTTTTATGTTTGTCACCCGCCATTGCTCTTTCCTTCCCTTTTGATCCAACCCTATAATTGAACCTCATAAAAAATTTTCTCAAACCTGCAGCAACCTCAAAATCAAGTTTAATGTCGATTACTACGATTCGTTAAATATGTTTGCATAAAATTCAACCCCTATCCGTGCTAAGTTATAATGAAATTACCACCGTATAATTCATGATGTCAATTTTATATAATGTGTTTATCTATATACCTACATTCTACACTACACCGATAGGCACAAGAACATTGTCCACGAGGGATTCACAATAAAAAAATTAAAATAAATCTATCGTGATTTCCGCATGATATGCGAGAACCTGAAAACAGCAAAAACTTGTTGAGGCGTAAGATTAATTAGAGAAGCGCACACACCATCATCCCGCAAAGTGTAACATTGTATCAAATCCACTAAAGTACGCTATATGCGTCATTTTAGAAACACACATTAGTGAGATATATGTAGAGCGATATCAACCGAGTGATAATAATTAATTAGAAAAATTTTATTACTCATTTTTCCACATTTCCCATTATTTTCATTTACATACGAGTAGCATGTTTATGTTTTTGTGTGCGGTTTTTATCTCTTTTGGATAAAATGTATATACCTTCCTTCGACAATAATAAAATTGTGTCCATGTTGTGTTCGGAAAACTGTACACTACACCACATAATTTATATGTTTCATTAAAATGGTTTCCCGTCTTTTAAAAGGTACGTACACACATAAATAATTTAACCCTCGATTTAGCATCGTGATTTGTTTTATGCACAACACTTAATATTTCAATGCGACACCCGAAAGGGTTCATAATGGATTCTGGTTTGCAACCAAATTCGTATTTTATGTCTGTTTTATTACTCCATACTCGTTGAGAAATAAAATAATGGGCCACTGTATGTTTTATTAGGGCGGGACGCCCGCCATTTACATAAAATATGAGAGTACGAGAACGGCAATGGTATGAATGCGTTTATTGGGTTGGAAATTTTTGTATATGAAATATTGCCGGTTATCACAAAATCGACTGTAATTTTGACTAAAGTTTTGGGTTTAATTGGTATAGTTTCAGTCATTTATATCAAGGTGGTCAAGCACAATGAAAACAATTATCGTAAATTTTAATTAAAGCGAGAAGGGAATCAGTTTGACTCGTATATGTTTTTATTGTTTAACAAAACTCGTAATTTTAATTCAGGTTGTGGTTCATCGCATGGGCATAATGAGCAAAACCGTCAATTACAAATTTTTTATTGATAATAAAACATCGAAAAGGCCAACTTTCACTCCCTTAGTATTATTAAACCAAAAATCTAAAATTAAATTCAGAAAGAGGCCATGGTTATGTTAGGGAGTTATTATTTTATATTTTCAACCTCTACAGGAACGAATCAGAGCTTGTTTTCATACTTTTCTACCGCATAATTTACATCACGCAGCTAATTAAAATTTGATATTGTAGACAATGTGTGAAAGGTAATTTCAGAAATTTTTGTTTTTGTTAGCAATCAGCATACTTTTATGACCTCTGTATTACTATTGAACCATTTCAAGGCGAAGAACTTCATTACTAGCGTTCGTGTTAAAAAATTTGAATCAAAATTTCTTATTGGAATGGTCGAATTATGACGAAGGATTAGACGTGGACATTGACGCTTGTTTATATTTCCGTTACTACAAAGAAACTGAGTGATACGCGAAAAATAATTGTCGACCCAATTCCGTTAAGTGTCCAATTGACTATTCTCCTTCTCTCTGCAAATTTAACAATTGTTTCCTCCAAACAAAAAACTGGCCAATACTGATTTCCTTTCCTCTATTACGCTGTCCACAGTTTTCCCAACTCATATCGTTGTCCCTTTCTGCTCATACGAGTGTCGGAGTAGGATCTCCTTGTCAGTAAGATCATGTTTTATCAAATTGAGAGTTTACGAACTATTCCTTATCATCATCAAACTCACTACGGAGCTACGGATTCTTGTTGATCACCTTATTGTAATATCTGGAGTTCATTCGTTTACCCCTGCTCTATAATTTTCCAAATATTGGTCTGAAAATTAGGATTTTCGTATTTCTCGAACCAACCATCGACTAATCTCAATTCCGATTACACGTACTGAAATCTTTAAAAATATTTTAAACTTACGAATTTACTGAACTGAACTAAGATTATTAACAAAAATCAATTTGGATTTTGTATGTAATCTAATACTATCGCGATCCATTTAGCGATTGATAAAAGTAAACATTGTCCAGTTTGTTGCTTCATAAACCATTTGACAAATCGCAGTAATCTTTAAATTGAAAGAGAAAGCCAACGCTGCGCCAAAGTATATGCTCGTACAAAAAGTTAGCAGAATGATCTATCACAGTCACAACACTGGCCTTCGAGACCATGATCACACTACTGAAAACTATCAGCCTACAAAGCCGAGAGCCGAGTCAAACTCATACGTAACATACTATAGTTCAATTACACAAGTTCAGATGTACGTATGACTCGACTCGTAAGCAGTACTTGGTTAACTGATTGTGTGCTTCGCGGTGTTGAACTCTAATTACTACACAGTTATGCGTTGTGGTGGACAGGTCTTGTTTGGCTACGAGAAGATCCCAGTTAATGAACACGCCAAAGAACTAGCTAGAGGCTTACACTAACATTGACAAAAGAAAAAGAAAATCAATGATCGCAACACATGCAGAAACCGTGATGTCTCACGGAAAAATCGGAAACAATTGGGACATCGACGTTTCAGCACACCAACGCGCTCGAAAGACTTCATCACCGTACCTGGGCTTAATTGGCCATTCAAGTTCTGGGTCAAGATGATACAAGAAACTCACTTCACTGAGGAGATATCAAGATGTCAAACCAGGGAACATCTAATAGAAAAGAGCCTACTTCGATCTCTGGCGTGAACATTTTCGATGGCAGTGACGGCATACTTTGCGGGTTGTATAACGCTACACGGTGGCCCACAGCTGATGTGAGCCCACATACGAAATCACTAATGGATCCTAAGCACGAAAACCTTGATACTCGCACATATATAAATGTGTTGGGTGCTTACACCATTGTTAAGCATTGAGTGAATACTGCAGGTCAAATATCCAACACTCTACACAAAGCCAAGGCGATTTAACGAAAAAGGATTATATTTGGTACATCCGAGCTTACCACAAATGCATTCATACATCCCATCATTCAAGAACTTGATCGCGCGAAGAGGCAAAATCCAAAGTCTATACAGCGATTTGGCAACAATTATTTATTTATTTATTTATTTATTTATTAATAGATTGACATAACAATTTTAGTAGAGGAAAAGCACATATGGAAGCATAATAAATGAACATCAACAAAAAAATACTTCCATTAGGCATAAAAACCTCAGATTTTTTCAAAAAACAAATCCACTCCATGCTAATACCCTCCATGTTGAGCTCAAGCTCATTTGTTACGGAGGATACTGCAAGAAGTGAATGCTTACAAACTACATACGAAAACAATATAAATAAATATAAAAATATTATTATACAAATGTATTGTCATTCAAGCGCGCCACGCTAAATAACCCGTTTTAAAAGATCTAAGCGACGCCGATTTCTTAATATCTAATGGAATAGAGTTCCAAAGAGAAATACCTCTAACAGAAAACGAAGTATTAAGAGACCTACACAAGTTAGGACAATTACATAGGATCTAACCATCAACTGGTATTCCTACATTAGCAGTCAAATATAGATGTAAATCCTGAGATCACTGCATTATTGGCTCAAGATGGTACCACCTAGAACTTTAATGCGGCTTGGTTGAAGCAGGAGTAGAATCAATCCATAACAGATGTCCGTCTCAATCATTACCAACAATTTCAGAAAATGTATTCCCAATTTGGTCGACGATAAAACTTTCCCGCCTACCTGAGCGACCAAAGTGGTTTAGAGCCAACGAAAACCTCATCATCGGTCAATTTATGCTCATTAAATATAAAAGAAACAATGCTAAAAATGGTCACTGGCGAGTTCGAGTGATCACACTGAGATGTTAGAATCCTGTATACAGGCGACCACAAAAACATGAGGTAAAATAAATAAAATTTGTAAAATGTCGTTGGTAAAACTGTTTTGTAAAATCAAAACCCGTCATGGCGAGTCATTAAATCCCCAAGCTGGTGTCTGAGTCGTCCTCAAGGTATGACTGTGACCCACACTGTAAAAATTGGGTAAAGTGGTGGGCCTCATACCTATTCTCCCAAAAACGTTCAAGTTATGAACCCAAACCAAAGGCCTTGGCTTAATTTATCTGATTCATCACAACAACGACCTTGGAAAATATACATGGTCAGGGCTATTAAAATTCGAACACGGAACGTGCTAAGCTTTCCAAGGCCTGGAGATTTAAATAACCTTTCGAATGAGGTTTGTAAGTGGGATCCATACTACTACCAACGGTAACACCTCCTCTACAGGGGCTATTAGAAGCCACCATTTCGAGTCGGCTTTCTCGTTCATCGACTAGTGCAGATGCATGTTATCGACTTCCGCCCTGCAAACATGCGGAGATGCACGGTAAAAACAATTTATTGGCGTGATTGCAATGGTCATGCGCCAAATGAATGCAAATCAGATGATATGATAGATTTATTCCTTGTTGAGCTGGAAGACATCATAAGTAACATCCCGCACATGACATCAAAATAATCTTTGGCGACTTTAATGCAAAAATCGGTTGGAGTGCAGAAACGTCATCACATATTGGTTTCAGCAGCATGCATCAGCTCAACAACAACAACTTCCAACGCGTCGCAGAACTTGATGTAATGCATAACCTAATAGTATCGAGTATGTTATTTCAACCTAAGTAAATTCACAAGGACACTTGACGATCGAAGTATGGAAGAACGGAAAATCAAATTGATCACGTTATGATCTCGAAGATACATTCCACAAGTATAACTAACGTTAGATCACATAGAGGTGATATTAGTAGAGTTATTTTCAAATGCTAGTTCAAGTTATCATCCACATTTACTGAACAAGCAAAGAAGACCGTGCGCTGGATTATCGATGCATTAAAAAATGAGTACTAAATGCAGAGCTATCTTCAGCCGTCATTGAAAATTTAGACTGGTTCAATGAAAATCACGAGCCCCGCAATCAAAGAACCAGGAGCAGTGACAAGTTATTCAGTCAGCTATAACTGCTGCAGCGGAAAATACAATTGGAAGAAGAGCACCAAGATCGCGTAATTATTGGTTCGATGAAAATAAACAAAAGCTACGCGAAAAATGGTTGGCTTGCAACACTTGGAGCTCTCATAATTCTGCACCCGGAAAGCTACATCCAAATCCTTCCGACAAAAGACCATCGAATTAATGAGGAAATACATCAAAAACAACAGCTTACAATTGGCAAATCGAATCGCTATTCCACCGGGCGAGGAGGTTTTTGTTTTATACTCACAAATTAAACCCGGAAGAGTTTGCATCTTATCTTTATGATCTGAGTGCGATGATCTGTAACCGCACTCATTTGTTCGCTACTTGAGAAAATTAACTGTCTCAAGTGTGGAAATTACCGTAGCATCCCTCTATTAAATACTGCCTACAAAGTGTTTTCACTTGCCAAAGTCATTGGTCTTACTTGCCCAAAATATCATCAGCGACTATCAAAGTGGTTTTCGCTGAGTTTCTAAATTTAAAAATTTAATTTACCGGATTTTTGATAAAAACTGACTTGTAAAATCAAAAAACATTATTCCTGCTTAAATTTCAGAAGACTAACAAGGTGAAAATTTAATTTCACTGCAAAAATTGAAAAAGCTCCAACGGAAGCTGCAACTTCCGGCACACAAACGTCCACCACTAAGGAGTTTCATTCTAAATGGCTAATCCGCCTGAACCGTAGAGATGCCGAATTTTGGAAATAAAGTTTTCTTTAGTCTACAATTTTTTGTTTAGTCGTCTTTTGTAAATTCAAAATATGTATTTCTAAACACGAGAAAGCTCCTATAGAAGCTGTCACTTCCGGTGGACCGATGCCATACAAAATTGACTGGGTTCTCCCAATTTGTGAAAAAAGCTTAAATATGATGTTTCATCCCGATCAATCAATCGGGTTTTACAGGGCCAAATATTTGTTAAAAATCAGTTGTTTCTTGTTTATAAACGGAATTTCCGCTTAACTGATCTGGACCGGCATTATTGCAAAATTAGTTTACAATTTTTTGGTTCATGATCACTTTTATTAAAAATGATATACTTTTCAAAGTATTAAAAAAAATCTTCTATGGAAGTTATCACTTGCGGCGGACCAATTTTGGCCAAAAACTACTGGGATCTTCTTATGTATGAAAAAGCGTAGGACCCGACCAGTTAGTCTGCAGGCACACTTACACGTCACACAGAGATTTAAAAAAAAAATACTTTTTTTGACATCGGCGATACGGCAACCATTTGCCTACTGTTCATAGATTTTACCGGCAAAAAAGCATGAACCGTGAAAACCTAGAGATTCCAGAAAGCTTGTCACTCTGTGTAAGCTAACAAACAATATTTGGCTCAATGGTAGAATCGTAGTGGCAGGGATATTATATGATCCCTTCGAAACACATCTGATGTACGAGAGGGAGATGCAGGCTAGTAAGTCAGGCTAATATTTTGAATATGCAACCGTAACGCAGAACGACTTGGTTTGAAAATCAACAACAGCAAAATAAAATTGTTATCAACACCACGGAGCATTCCTACGGCAAATCTCGGAACAAACGACCACAACTTTAGTAACTTAGGCAATTTGAAATATCTCGTGTCAATTATAACATCAACGAATGAAATCCAGGTAGATAGCAGCCGGACATTATGTGTTATGTATAATAAAAGTGTAAACTCACACTTTGCAAAGCACTAATCAGACCTGTGCTAAGTGTTGGATAAGAGAGTTAAATCTTGACCACCATTGATTGTAGATTACTATAACTTCTTTTGGAATAAAAATCATTCGATCTATTTATGGTCCCATTAAACTTGCGAACAACGAAATGTCTCTTTGGAGTTTCGCAGTCTCGGATTCATTAAATCGAATCAAGTTAGATGGCTCGTTAAAAGATCATTATTAGAACGAATGATACGAAAGCGTTCCATCAACAACCAGTCATCGTACCCCGCAAGAGAAGCCCTAGATTACGCTGGCAAAAGACGAAAAAGAGAGAAAATAACTCCTGCACAAATTACAGAAAACCATCAGGTCACCCTTTAATTCTTTCCCTTTGTGCAAATGCTCACTGATGTTGAACAGTGCAAAAATTGAAAAATTTCCCATGGAGCTGTCATTTCTATTTCCCAAATCTCCATCAAATTTCGTAAGGATCTCCTATTTTTTGGGAAAGCTTCAGTATGAAGATTCCGAATAGTCAATTCGCCGAATAGTCAAAACTGTTGAGATGCCGAATTATGGTGAAATATTTTTTGTATATCAAAACTCATTATGGTATAACATCTACCCTTAACCCCATATGAAAAATTCCTGGCGATTTGGAATGGCGATGGCGTGAAATCGCAGCTCCGTGCAGGCCAATTGACATCTCCAAAACGGCTGATTAGTCGGATGTCGCATGTGGCGCCATCTTGTTCAAGTCAAAGGTTTTTCACATTCATATCGTCGGTTTGAGGCCATAAAAAGTTGGTCAGCATGGCTCTGTAACGGTCGCCATTGAGAGTAACGGCGTTTCCAGAAGCTAATTATACCACCACTCCAAAACCCACACCACATAGTTACTATTTGTGGATGCATAGGCATTGTCTACGATTACGTGTGACTGTTCCGAAATCCAAATTCGGCAGTTTTGCTTGTGCACGTAGCCCTCGCGATTCAAATACGCTGTGTCTGAAAAAACGATTTTTCGACCAAAATCGATTTCATTATGAAGCTAGTCTATAGCCCACGCAGAGAACTGATATCGAAGCGGATGGTCATTTGCTTCCAACTAAAATCCATCAACTGGCAAACAATTCTCAATTCCAGTGATATTAACGTAAGTTTTTACAAATTTAATGACATTATGTGCTGCAAACCACAAAGTCCCCACCATCAGTAGTTCGATGATGGACTAGTTAACTTAAGAAATCGGAAATCGAAGGCGTATGTCAAAATATTAAAAAGCGGGTTAGATGCTGTCAAAATCACGTTTCTACAACATAGTCACGACTTTCAAATTTATTTCAAATCAAAATACAGGCCTAGGTGAAAAGAGGAAAACATTAAAGTAAACTTAAAATAATTTTGGAAATACTTTAGGACGCGGAATTGAAACCATCATAATATGATCTACAAGACTACCAGCTCCTCAAACGCCAAAGATGAAAGTGACATGTTCGCGTCGTTTTAGCAATCAGTATATAGACCAAGCGTCAGTTACTAAAGGGTTGTACCAACAACCCAACAATAACCACGTATCAATAACTCCTCATGTTATTTTTGACGATAATATTTTTTCGGCTTTAAAGGGACTTGAAGAGTACGCAAACATTTTAACAACTCCATGAAAAATGGAAAATTTTAAAAATTACAACAATTTTTAAAAAATGTAAACGAGATGACATAACGTTCTACAGTGTAATCTCAACTTCATCTTAAATACTACTACGTTGCTATTACGAAGCAACTCAGCGCAACATAGTACGAAATCTCTAAACATGGTGCAACATGGTACAACATGGTAGGTACACATGACAAAATATGATGGAATACCCCACAACATGTTGCAACATCACACAACATGGTGCAACATCCCACATAAAGGTGCAATATTGTGCAACATCACACGATGGTGTAACATCATGTTACAACATGACAGCCTGTCCGGGCACTGCTGTAAATGAATTATTCAGAAATCAGAAAATTGTCCTGCCAAATTTCGCCTTTTAAGCTAAATAAAATGTGAAAAGTTCCCAAACCATCATCACGCAACATCCTTCAACAAGATCCGATACCAAGCAACATGGTGCAACATCACGCAACATGGTATAATATAACCAGACTTGATGCAACCTCCCACAACGTAATGTAACAATCCACAACAACATGGACCCATGTTTAAACATTATGAGATTCTGTGCAACATGACGCAACATTGTGTAACATCATGCAACATGCTACGCAGAAAAATTACGACCTATCTAGGTAACCCTAAATGAATTATCCAGAAATCAGAACTCCTCGTTTTCTTGAATTCGAACCCATGTTCCACAAAATGTTTGAAAATCGTTTGAGCCAAATAAATTGTTAAAAGGAGGCCCGCATCTCCTGAATAAATTTTCCCAAATCAGGACCCATGATAATCGGTTTTTAATCAAAACGATCCTCCATAACCGGACGATCCTCTGAACGAGACTTCCCGAAAATGTCACCTCTCTTTACCAATTTTTAATAAAATCGCGCGAACGAAAAAGAATAAATCAGGACCCATATCAATCGATTCCTGGTACTCAAAACACGAAAATACGAAAAAGGAACCCTAGCCCAACCGGAAGACTCCCTAAACGAAACCGAATTTAGAAATTTTCATGAAAAATCGTTCGACCAGTTTCCGAAACCCTGAAAGAGGAACGTGTTATTGAAAGGGAATCAGCTCAAATCAGAATGATTGAAAATCGTGTGCGACAGTCAGAAGAGATCAACGAAGCTTACAATGAGCAACAACGATTGAGAAGAAGAGATGTTCGTGCTCGGCAAAGTGATGAAGCAAGGTGCGACTATTGAACGACAACGTTGACAACAACAAATTCCAATGAACATTGAACATGCAGCCTTTCGATAAGAGGTTCAATTCGGTCAGATGTCTGTCCTTTGTCAGCATTGTAATGCAGTTAAGTTTGAGAAAGAACCGCCTGGATTGTGTTGCGCGAGCGGCAAGGAGAAATTTCCAGATTTACTTCCATCACCAGAGCCATTGCGCACGCTGCTTTACGGTGAATCTCCTATAATTCGAACCATTTCTTGCAACACATCAAGATGTACAACGATTGTTTTCAAATGGCGTCGTTTGGTGGTGAAATTGTAAATGAAGAGGAAAAAGGAAATTACAATCCAACATTCAAGGTAATTTCACAAACATCAGCAATGAATGCTATGGCAAAATTACATAATTTGCCTCCAACTACACAGATTCATGGGCAAGTTTTTCATCTTGCTAGATCGCTGTTGCCGCATCCAGATCGAGAACACAAATAACTGCAAATACACTTTCTTGGAAATTCACATGATGAAGTAAATCGGCGTTGTGCTATCTTTAATACAACGAAAAGAGAAATAGTCAAGCAATTACAGCAAATGTCACACGAACACAATGAGATCATTAAACTATTTACGACTTCGTTAGAACAGATGCCTTC
Organism: Nephrotoma guestfalica; assembly: GCA_963691935.1. Lineage (NCBI taxonomy): Eukaryota > Metazoa > Arthropoda > Insecta > Diptera > Tipulidae > Nephrotoma > Nephrotoma guestfalica. The sequence continues at coordinate 70,564,154 of OY829913.1, read as the reverse complement.
CGATGATCACAGCATTGTCATAAAAGCGGACAATTTGTTGGCGAAAATTTAGAATCGCGTGATATAATCATCAAACGCCGAACTGGAAACGCACTGCAGCGAATAAGTGAGACACATCGATCGTATGACGCACTGCAATATCCGCTTATGTTCTGCCGAGGTGAAGACGGATATCACTTGAGATAAAACATGATAAATCAGGACACTTTTGATTGTCGCTTCATAAATTGTAAATTTTTAGGGGTCGAGACAAATAAAAAGGTCAGTTCTACACATATCGAATGATGATTCGCCAAAACATTGCCAACCACTCAGTTACACTCGATTCAATCAGGCTAATTTGCGATCTGAAGAATATATTCACTTGCGAGATGCGGTCAATAGCGACGCAGATATTACAGATGTTGGTCGACTCACAATTTTGCCATCGACATACACTGGCGGTCCGAGACACATGCACGAGTACTCCCAGGAAGTGATATCTTACGTGCGCAATTATGTACGGCCGGATTTGTTTGTGACGTTTACTTGCAATCCAAAATGGCCCGAGACTACGCAGTTATTGTATCTCGGTCACGAGTGTTCAAACAAAAACTCAGCTGTTTAATGGACTTCATTGCGAAACAACGTGTATACGGTCGCATAAGCGGTAGTGTGCCGCAACGTGTATGCGGTAGTGTGCCGCACGTACACATTCTTCTTTGGATGTTGGACAAAATTACACCAGTCCAAATTAATGACATGCCGAAAATTCCTGATACTGAGATAGATCCAGAGTTGCACGAAGTGATGAAGACCAATATGCTCCACGGACCATGCGGACAAAACAATCCCACTTCGGTTTGTATGTCCGACAATAAATGCACAAAACGCTATCGGCTTCGCTCACCAGATGACAATGGCAGAATATTCATCACTCAATTGAAAGGAGCGGATATCGAGGTTGACAACACATGGATCGTGCCATATTCGCCAATATTGTCTAAGGTTCGGTGAAATTAATCGATGATATTTGCAAATTTCGAAATATTCGCGATATTTCGGTTATTGGCGTTGAACGAGATGAAATCGCAGCAAGTTTCAAATGGGCCGATATGTAAACTGGCAGTTCATTTGCCGAATGGCCAAAGAGTGTATTTCAACGCAGAGAATGCTGCACAGCGAGTGGAAAGTCCACCAGCAACAACATTACCGAGTTTCTTTTCAACTTGCGCCAGTGATCCGTTTGCGAGAACATTGCTTTACTCGGATATGTCTCGATATTACACAGAGAATGCATCGTCGAAGAAATGGTTATGCAGAAAGCAAAGCCAACCAGTAGATGGATATCCAGGTGTGTTTTCAACTGATGCATTAGGGCGAATTTACACAATCCATCCAAAGAACAACGATTGCTTCTACCTTCGGTTGCTTTTGGCTAATGTGCGCGGTTCAACTTCATTTGAGGCACTGCGGTATGGTGTGTGCAACATTTCGCAAAGCATGTCAACAGTTACAACTGCTTGAATACGACAATCACAGGATTCAAACGCTAGGCGATGCAATAGCTTCTTCGTCTGCTAATCAAGATCGTATATTTTTCGCTATGATCATTTCGACATGTCATCCTTCAAACCCACGTCAATTATGGGATACGTACAAAAATGACATCGCAGAAGACATTTTGCATCGCTTTCGGGTCGTCTCAGGGAGTTTCGAATTGCAAATGAACGATGACATTGCAATGAAGAGTTAGTGCTGATTGAACATTTGTGTTTACTTATGAGTGGCAAACTATTGACTGAAATTCATATGACTGCGCCGAATCGTCAAACTAGAGATGTATTAAATCGAGAATTGGAACGCGAGCGTGCTTACGACATGTCAACTTTGCAACAACACCAATGTTCCACTGTTGAATGAACAGCAAAAGAGTGCGTATGATCAACTGATGAAGGCTGTCGATGATTGAAATGGTGAACTATTTTCCTTGATGTGCGCGGCGAAACTGGGAAAACGTTCCTGATGTCATTGATATTAGCAGCAATATGTGCTGAAAGTGGCATTGCGTTAGCTCTCGCATTTACCGGAATTGCTGCAACACTGTTGGAAGGTGGAAGAACGGCACATTCAGCACCGAAGCTTCCGTTAAAAGTGTTGAAAAATTGTAAATTGATCATATGGAATGAGTGCACGATGCGCAACAATAATCGTCGCTTTGCTGGCGGGCAACATCCGACAAACACTTGACATGATTTCGAAATCAACAGCGGCGGATGAATTAAACGCATGTATCAAGTCATCGTATATTTGTGGCGATACGTGAAAACCATTCCATTGAATATGAATATGCGAGTGCTCCTGCAACAGGATATAACTGCAGAAGTTTTCTCCAAAGAACTACTGAGAATCGGAAATAGACAAATTACGGTAGATACTTCCAGTGGTTTAATATCGATTCCATTTGAAATTTGCCAATTCACTTCAACGAAAGATGAACTCATCAGTAATGTGTGTCCGAACATTGGTCAAAATTATCGTAACTACGATTGGTTGAGCGCACGCACAATTTTAGCACCGAAAAATATTGATGTCAATGACTTGAATTGGACGATTGGACGAACACGAAGTCGTCAATTAACCAGTGGAATTCCTAAACTCTTTAGATTTGCCTGGCATGCCGCCTCATTATTTCCGTTTTAAAGTTAGATCTGTCATCATTATGGTACGAAATCTTCATGACCCGAAACTGTGCAATGGAACGCGACTGATTGTGACGAAGCTAATGAACAATGTGACAAGGGAGAAGAATTCCTAATTCCGCGAATTCCCTTGACTTCAACCGATTTGTCGTTCCAGTTCAAACGCATTCAGTTCCCAGTGAAACTTCCATTTGCGATGACCATAAACAAGTCACAATGGCAGTCTGGAAATGTCATGCTTTTCACACAGCCAGCTATATGTGGTGTGTCTCCGAGTTGGGAAATCATCCCCACTCGTCATATACGCTCCGGAGCAGAAAATCATTGTTCTATTGTTTTTTGTAGATTTCAATAAAACGAAAAGAATTCAGTGAAGTTAATATTTGATTTTATTTGATTTTCGCCAAATATTGGACGGAATGAAGTCCGTCGCGTCAGCTTTCCGTATAAATATAGGATATTGAATTCGAAAAGTGTTTCATTCAATCTATAATTGAAATTATATTATTGCGTCATCTGTTAACGAGCGATAAGTTTCGATAAAAAAAAACAAATTTCGGGTGGAACCGTGAATGCTCGAAATTAATTCAATCAAAAAATCTATTTTGGGAAAAACGAAGTTTGCCCGGTCAGCTAGTGAATCTTCTGAAGACAAATATACTGTGAGTGAAGTAAAAATATCGGGTAGCCACTTTCGGTTTCATCGTCGTTCGAAAAAAATTGTATCCAGGCATAATATAGGATTTGGTAAATGTTTTGAAGTATTTTAATGAAACAGGCACTCTAAACGTCGCTGTTGACACACACATTCGTAAATAATTAATAATTTTTTATCATCGAGAGCTTTTACTCTGATATTTAGATTTCAAATAAATCAGTTCCATGTCTCTCTTCTAGGCAAGAATATTTTATGTATGCATTTCTAATTTCCTCTATAAATTTATTATCATCCTTATCAGCATACATAGCAGACATTCCAGGAAACCTTGTCTCTTAAATGTAGGGAGGTAGATATGAATATTAAACAATACAAATAAATGTACTGCCGAGTTTAAAAAGCTTTTTGTTAATAAAAATTCTCCAAAGTCATTTCTTGAGCAAATAAATTGTGTTTGCTTGTCATCGACATGTATTTTGTATTACATAATACATCCGCTTGTACTATATAGAGTAGCAAATAGGGTAAAAGGAAGACCTCCTTTCCACAACAAGTATTATATTGTTGTTGGATTTTCATTGTTCAATTGAATTGCACAAATAATAATGAAAAACATATTTGTTTTTAAATCAATAGTGACACGTCGAGTATAATGGGAATGAAAATATCTCCCAATTTAAAAAAAAAATACTTTATAATGAAAAAAAAAATCTCGTAGTTGAATTTGTGCCAAAAATAAATTTTGTACCCGAACGAAACAAACATGGCAATGTTGTCTGAGAAGATGTCTTATAATCAAAAAACCAATAAGTTGTATGTGTTACGGCGGTTACACGAAAAAATAAAATTGGCACTCAGCTGTGCAAATAAATTTACCACCGCCAACGAAAAAAAAACATCGACCTAATAAAATCTAATTCTAATCACAAACAAATTTTACCTTCCAGGCATATAGCACCACGGCCACCCACTTCCATCCAGAAATATAAAAAAAAATCAATTTTAGCACAACCATAAAATACTATTGACTTTGTATCAATTTTCACCAGGAGCATAACAACAGCAATCATATTCGTTAATTAAAGATGGAAGATAAATATGATATATCAGCGGGGCAAGTATTTAAAGGGGCACACCAAATTTACTGGAACGTTTCAAGTGTATACGGAAAGTGAAATGAAAGATAATTTCACAAAGAATCATCTCAAAAATTAACATCGAACCCTTTCCAGGTGACAATAATTTGTTATCGGCGCAATAATTCTAAATCACCAAGTCTTATTGATCAACCAACCATTCGTCGGGCCAAAGCCACAAACAGCAAAAAACTACTGGTTGCATCTGATGAAGTGATAAGGGGATTGAACGAACTGGGAAAAGATGCTAAATCCCGAGAGGTATGGCTAATTTATATTTTGGAAGAAAAATTAGACGTAGATTCTCGGACACTATGGGCGCAAGAATCATGTGAAGAAGACCTGTGCAATTTCTTTAAATTTTTGTTAAACCATTCAGATGCTTTAGAATCATTGAGACCGGTAACAAAGGTTCATGTCACTGCAGAAGCGAACAACCTTTGTTGGATTAATTGCGCCAAGTTAAAAATTCACGGCAACCGGGCTAACGAGTTGTCGTTGCTCTAATTATTTACGAGCTAGATCATCACACTTCCAAAAACACCACCATCGGTACTTCACCAAGATGACCCAAAACCAGCTAACTCAGCAGTTGTGGAGAAACCAACAGCAACGATTGCCCAAGCTACCACATTACTCAACCGTTTACTACCAACGGCGAATGTATTGATTATTGATTAAAATGGAATTGAACTCGAATGCCGTGTCCTGTTGAATTCAGGCTCAATGTCAACATTAGTGTCAGATATTTTTTGTAGCTTATTAAACATATCCAGACAGCATTATCGTACAGTTGTATCAGGTATTAGTGGTTCGGGAAATCAAGTTTCTAAAGGAATTGTTACTCTGACTTTAAGATCTCATCAAGGTAATATCAACGAATTTGAGTCGAATCGTTAATTATGGCGAAATTGTGTTCAAAATTACCGTCTCATTCATTCTATTCTTCTATTCTTACTTAGCTGATCCTAATTTCAATGTTTCTCAAGATATCAATATAATTTTAGGCGTGAAACATGTGCTCAACGTGATTTTAGAGGAAAGCCAGAGTTGATGAAATGTTAAAGCTGTTTTGGTAAATGTGGCCCAAACACTATGAAGAAAGCATACGGTGTGTGATAAATTATTCGCCGAAACCGCACTCGCCGAACCACATAGAAGGACAATTTGCAGCCCAGTTACCGTTAAAACAGAGTACGATCGATCTTGGAAAGTCGCTAAATTTAGCAGTAAGGCGGCAAAAGTCAATGGAGAGAAAGTTCCATGAGGATGGGATATTTAAACAACTTCGTTATTTATAGTTCATGCGGGAGTTGGGTCACCAGGTGCAGGTCCAAGTCACGAACAGCATGATCTGATTTTTTTACCGCCCCATGGCATCCTGAGGTCGTTGAAATTTCGCGTAGTTTTTGATGCTTTCGCGTAAACCGCGAAAAAAATTCTCTGCAGCTAAAGTCGAAGAAGCAGTCGAATTAAAGGCTGAACTAGTTCAAATTATTTCTGGAGTTGCAATGAAACTTCGAAAATGGTTTTCGGATTCAAACGAATTCTTACATACCACAACATGAGAAGTCAGAGCAGAGTTCATAAAATATTTCACCCAGGAAGATGTAACGGTAAAAGTTCTGGGACTACAAAGGAATCCCAAGCTAGAGATGCTCTCTTATCACGTCAATATGGCCGAACTTTCAAAGAGTAGTCAAATTTTTGATCCTTTAGGATGGCTCTCGCCAGTAATAATCAAAATAAAAATATTATTTCAGGCGCTTTGGCTGATGTCGATAGATTGGGATGATGAATGCCGCATGGAATTAGACCAAAAAGGAAGCAAATTAGAGATCAGTTGCCGTTATTAAAAGATATCCGTATACCAAGATGATTGCATACACCTAGTCAGAATGTCGAACTACACGGGTTCTATAACGCAATATAACGGGTGTTTTTTTAGGAGGTTTGTTTTTCCGATAGATGTCGTTTTATTTTATGACAGTTGTTTTGACAGCTCAAAGTGGCATTTCTACTCAGTATTGTTTGGCAAATCATTATGAATAGGTTAACTCCAGAACAACGTTTTCAAATCGTGGAAATTTATTTTCAAAATCAGTGTTCAATTAAAAATGTTTATAGAGCACTTCGTGAATTTTATGGTGCACATAATCGTCCGTCAGAGACCACCATAAAGAACGTAATTACCAAATTTCGGTCTACATTCACTCTTTTGGATGCCAAGCCACCGACAAGAATGAGAAGAGTTCGTACAGAAGAAAATATTGCTGTCGTTGAGGCCAGTGTCGAAGAAAACGACAATTTATCGATTCGTCGTCGTGCTCAGCAAATTTGACTTTGTCCATCGACTTTATGGAAAATTTTACGTAAAGATTTGGGTTTGGTGCCATACAAAATTCAATTGGTGCAAGAATTAAAGCCACACGACCATCGTTTGCGCCGTGAATTCAGTGATTGGTCGTTAAATCAATTGAACGAAGATCCATTTTTTTACCGTAAAATTCTCTTCAGTGATGAGGCGCATTTTTGGTTAAATGGATACGTCAACAAACAAAATTGTCGCATTTGGAGCAAAGATAATCCACACGCCGTTCTAGAATTACCAATGCATCCTGATAAATGTACTGTTTGGTGCGGTCTATGGGCTGGTGGGATCATCGGTCCATATTTCTTTAAAAATGAGGAAGGACGACGCGTTACCGTGAATGGAAATCGATACAGAACCATGTTAAATGAGTTTTTGTTGTCAAATCTTGAAGATATGGATATGAATGAAATGTGGTTTCAACAAGATGGTGCCACTTGCCATACAGCACGTGAAACAATCGACTTATTGAAAGAAACTTTCAACGACAACATTATTTCGAGAAATGGTCCGGTGAATTGGCCTCCGCGTTCGTGCGATTTGACGCCACTCGATTACTTTTTGTGGGGATACGTGAAGTCATTGGTTTATGTGGATAAACCTCAATCGATTGACGCTTTGGAAACCAATATTCAACGTGTCATTGCTGACATACGCCCTCAAATGCTTGAAAAAGTGCTGGAAAATTGGACCTCCAGAATGACATTTGTGAAAAATAGTCGTGGTAGCCATATGCCAGAAATTGTGTTTAAATGTTAAATGCCAAAAAATTATCTACCAAATAAAAAAAAATTTTGGTCATTTCATAATTTTATATGTGTTTTATTCAAAAAAAAAATCGGCAACCTCTTAAAAAACACCCTTTAGAAAGGGCTTACGCTGCAGTTATGTTCATGCGGCGTAGAACTAGTTCAGAAGGATACCACTGCAGTTTGCTAGCCGCAAATTCTAAGGTTGCTCCACTAACGAAATTGTCAGTAGCAAGATTGTAACTTTGTGCGGCTCATCTTCTAACGCAATTCGTGAAATCAGTCGCTGAAATACTGGAAATGAAAATATCTGCGATTGTTTGCTAGACCGACTCGACCTCGAGTCAAAATTTGTCATTTTCCAAGGACTAAATTGAACGGTTGCGTCCTATCAAAAAGTTATTGTGACAAGATTAAAAGATTTCTGCACAACACACTTCAGAAATCAGTGAAACCAAATTGTGGTAGAGAGAGAGAGAGAGAGAGAGAGAGAGAAAGAAGGCTGTTATTTTATGTTGTAAGAATATCCAGATGGAGTTTTTACGAGAAGAAATTTTAGCCATTAAGCAATCAAAACCACTAAGACATCGTGAAAAGTCAATTCATCGATGCTGAGAAGCTAATAAAGGTAAAAGGGCGAATTCGGAAACAGATGTTGCATACCAAACGAAGCATCCTATTATCCTACTATCATCGAAGTTCACAACACTACGTATCACGGACTACCACATATACGATATTGTCACGCAGGTCTCCAGTTAACGTTAACAATGATAAGGCCGCAATTTTGGATAATCAAAGTAAAACAAGAAATACGAAATGTCGTCAGAAAATGCATGCAATGTTTTTAGAGCGAAAGCAAGTCCGTTGACACAGGAAATGGGAAATCTTCTATCATGATGTAGAGTTCAGCATATTCGAGCTTGCCTAAAAGTAGGCATAGAGACGTGATTATCGAGTTAGCCAGCAATCCAACAACCAATCTAATTTCTGGCACCATTAAAACAGTTTAACTCTAGCCTTTTCATTCCTTAAAGAAAACACTAGTGAAATATATAATTTAATTTTAAAGGGCGTATGGGAGGCAGTAGTCAAATCGATGAGACGCTACCTTAAACGATTGGTTTAAATTAAAGTAGCTGGTTCTGGGATTATCGTTGCGGAAATCAACCCAGTAAAATACAGTGTAAATCTCTGACTATAAGCAGTATTACCGAAACCGGATTTAATTTAATTTGCAACACTACTGTACTAAAATAGAATCATGACCCGAGCCGAGAATAAATTTAATTTTTATACAAAGTGTTTTGTTTGTAAAACCTACCTCAATTCTAATTAATTTACCTGCCCAAAATTTACTTTTATGTATAACGTTACAAAATTTTATGTGTTATTCAGCATCCTAAATATAGCCTATTATATCCTTTCCATTATTTAACATTTTACCGTTTGGATTATCCCTTTATTATATTGACGAACCGAAATCCGGATTGTTTTTACTTCATTCTATGAATTAAGTAAAATTATATTACATTGCGCTAGGCTAACCAAATTAAATTAAATTTCATAACTTTCCCGTTGTTTTGATTATGGCGTACAAAAAAAGTTTTTTTGAAAAACTATTTGGAAAATGAATTTGAAAAGGTTTTATTGTTTTACCCCTTCGCATAGAAAGTCAAAAAACTTTTCAAATTTCATATTTTTATTATTCAATTGAATTACTTTTATGATTTTAAAGGAATTCAAGCAATTTTAATTAGCATTAAACAAGAAATTAATAAAATTGGGGGAAAGGAGGATTGTTCGTAATTTGAAAGTTTATCAAACTTAAATGTACTGCGCTTCAATAATTTTATTTTTCAGAATTATCATTATTTACACAAAATTTAACAATAATTTTTAAAGAGCTACATTTACTTGTCGAAAGGTTACTAAGGTTAGTGTTTTCAAGGCCATGGTTAAATATATAACATAAAAATATTGCTGGCCGCAACACAATAATCTAACTATTTTATATGTTCTAACGATCAACTACATATACTCGTAAATCTACTTACACCTATATCTGCACCTACACCTACACCTTCACCTTCACCTACATCTACATCTACACCTATACCTGCACCTACACCTACACCTACACCTACACCTACACCAACACCTACACCTACACCTACAAATACACCTACACCTACACTTACACCTACACCTACACCTACACCTACACCAACACCTACACCTACACCTACAAATACACCTACACCTACACTTACACCTACACCTACAACTACACGTACACCTACATCTACACCTACAATTACACCTACACCGACACCTCGGTACACCCCGTCATCGAGAGAGAGTTTTAATTTATTTATATCGACCATTTTATAGGAAGTAGACCATTTTATAGGAAGTAGACCATTTTATAGGCAGCCTCACAGTGGTTAAGATTGACTTGGATGACTTTCATTTCCAACGCTCTTTTTGCAGCGCATTCTGGCATACCGGCCATCTACCACTACCAGTTACGTGTTTGCTACAGCCTTTGGCCGTTTCGTCAAATATCATTTGATTTCATGAATCTTTTTGGCATGTCTTAGCAAAGTGAGCTTCTTTACCACATCCCCTGCAGAGCTTTTATCTATCCGCTTCGCTTTTACAGTTCCATGACCGGGCATTTAAAGCATCTAGTCAACTCTATTTTTTCCCGGATTCGGCAAGAAACCCAGCCAATTCTAACATTACCCACTTCTAGCATCTTCCCAACTTTAGTGTTAGGGAGGCTAACAACCGCTGTCTGCGTTCCTCGGTAGGCCTTTGTGAGTGACTTTACAATACAGACACCTTTCACCCCTTCAAACTGTGCTTCCAGAGCCTCTATCACCTATTCAGACGTGGTAACCTCGTTCATGTCTTTGATTACCAGTAACGCCTCCTGGGTCAAAGTTTTAACCGCCGCATTGCCCTTGATCGCTTTCGCTAATTGCTCTCGAAATATTGCGGTCTTCGGCTGGTCTCCTGTACTTTGTAGCTCCAACAGTTGGTCTCCACTATAAGTTTGACGTATGTTTGATACTCTTTCACCCAGAGTATTTAGCATCGGGTCCACCTTAACTTTCCGCGGCAGATCGGCAAATGAGATTTCGTCACTCTTTTTTATTAGCAGCGCATCCGGGCGAGCCCTTTGTCTTCGCGGACGTGATCGTCTTTTTGGCGTTCTTTTCCCCTTCGCTTTCTGCCATTCTTGTTCTGAGCCAACTGTCGCATCCTTCAACTGATTTGTGCTCGTATCCTCCTCATTAATAAGAGTCTCCGACATTCGAAGTGCTTGCAGAGAACCTTGCGGAGCAGCCTTAGTATTTCTTCTCTTACTTTGCCTTCTTTCAACACTCTTAGGTGGCGTGGACAACTTCCTCTTTCTGGGCTCCGCAAGTGGTATATCTTCGTTAGTCACCGCCTTCAGTACCTCTTGCCTGCTCACAGTTCGTAGACAACCTAAATTCTCCTTCCCGTCATTATTGATCGGTGAAGTATGGCACTGCTTTTCGAAGCACTCCTCGTACCTATAGCTGAGCCATAAAGCGTGCTAATGGTGCTTATCATCTTTTTAATCTCGCTATGAACATTATTTCGAGGTCTTACGAACTCCACCAGTTCCTCAATTTTTTCCTCAAGCCTGGCTAACCTTATTTCTTGGGTTTCCTCCTTGTAACTACCCAAAGAAGGCGACGAAAACATCTCTCCAATGTTCTGGTCATCGATCCCTTCTCAGGGGACCTCTTCATTTACAAACTCTTACCAAACGGGTTACCAGGGGTTCTATTCCCATGCACGGATGTAGTGCTTCCTCTCTCTTCGCTTGTCGAAATATATGTACATATGTTACATCTACATTACATATGTTACATATAATATATGTTACTCCCTTCAGTCGGTGGCTCCCTTCAGTTAAGTGTAAGTGTAAGTGTAAGTGTAAGTGTAAGTGTAAGTGTAAGTGTAAGTGTAAGTGTAAGTGTAAGTGTAAGTGTAAGTGTAAGTGTAAGTGTAAGTGTAAGTGTAAGTGTAAGTGTAAGTGTAAGTGTAAGTGTAAGTGTAAGCGCAAGTGTAAGTGCAAGTGCAAGTGCAAGTGTAAGTGTAAGTGTAGGTGTAAGTGTAAGTGTAAGTGTAAGTGTAAGTGTAAGTGTAAGTGTAAGTGTAAGTGTAAGTGTAAGTGTAAGTGTAAGTGTAAGTGTAAGTGTAAGTGTAAGTGTAAGTGTAAGTGTAAGTGTAAGTGTAAGTGTAAGTGTAAGTGTAAGTGTAAGTGTAAGTGTAAGTGGAAGTGGAAGTGTAAGTGTAAGTGTAAGTGTAAGTGTAAGTGTAAGTGGAAGTGGAAGTGGAAGTGTAAGTTTTCATTACATTTTATATTTCATTTATTTATTTATTTATTTATTTAAAGAAATCTATTCTGTGATTTACATGTATGATTTCAGAATTTAATTTAAAACAAAAATATTAAAAAAAATAAAATAAAAAAAATTAAAACACAGAAATATATAAATCAGATCTTGATTTAACAATTAAAAATTTAAAAAATAATTTAACTATATTTTTACCGACCAAATGGCATAGTGGTTAAAGCTTTGGCGTTTGGATCGGGAGGTACCGGGTTCGAATCCCGATAGGGGCAGGATGCAAAGGGAATTTTCATCATCAAATTACGATTTGTGATGAGAAGGAACACATTTATGATCCCCTGTCGGAGTGCAGAACTCATGGGCCGACTCATCTTCCATGCGAGTATAGGCTGGCATGGAGCAATGCAATGTGCAGATGGTAACAAATCGGACCTATATCCGTACGTCCTCGATTTGGCAGAACTGCGTAAGGTAAGGACGTAAATAAGCGAACTGCGAAAGAGTTAGGAGTGCTTCGGCCCCAGAAAAGATTGCAAAGAATAAAAACAAACAAAAAAAAAACTATATTTTTGAACTTGTCCTTTGATTTGTCCTTTGACAAATAGGTCGTCGACGATGTTGAACGATTTAGACGACCTATTAATGGGGTTATTTTCTCCATAGTTTGTGGAATGGTGTTCAAGTGCTAAAAATTCATGGTTTCGAAATGTTCTGCAAGGCACATGAATTGATATGTTTTTCAAAATGTATGCTGAATCAATGTGACCAAGCAAAACGTTACCAATGAAAGCCGCACCTAAGAGAAGTCGTCTATTTTCAAGCGTGCATATTTTGTAATCCGTGCATCTTGTTGAGTATGGAGGTAGCCGAGCCACATTTTCATGGAATGGTAAATTGTGGTCGTAATCCCAGTCACTTTTTTTTGACAAGAAAATCAGAAACTTCTTTTGAATGCTTTCAATTCTTTTAATGTGTGCAGCATAGTATGGATTCCAGACCGGTACAGCGTATTCCAGTTGAGACCGAACGTAAGCGAAATAGAGTGAACATAAGGTTTGAATATCTTTAAATTCATCTGTCCACCTTTTAACAAATCCAAACATGGCATTAAATCTCGCAATACAATTTGAGTAAGTGTAAGTGCAAATGTAAATGTAAATGTACATGTACATGTAAAATTAAAGGTATAGTTAAAGGTAAAGGTAAGGGTAAAGTTAAAGGTAAAGATAAAGGTAAAGGTAAAGGTAAAGGTAAAGGTAAAGGTAAAGGTAAAGGTAAAGGTAAAGGTAAAGGTAAAGGTAAAGGTAAAGGTAAAGGTAAAGGTAAAGGTAAAGGTAAAGGTAAAGGTAAAGGTAAAGGTAAAGGTAAAGGTAAAGGTAAAGGTAAAGGTAAAGGTAAAGGTAAAGGTAAAGGTAAAGGTAAAGGTAAAGGTAAAGATAAAGTGTGCCATACTGGGCAGTAAGAGGAAGTTGTCCACGCCACCTAAGAGTGTTGAAAGAAGGCAAAGTAAGAGAAGGAATACTAAGGCTGCTCCGCAAGGTTCTCCGCAAGGTTCTCCGCAAGCACTTCGAATGTCGGAGACTCCTATTAATGAGGAGGATGGAAACAAGAAGCAAAAGACCACAGCATCTATTTCGGATAATGGAGATATAAACACTACGAGCTCAAATCAGTTGAAGGATGCGACAGTTGGCTCAGAACAAGCATGGCAGAAAGTGAAGGGGAAAAGAATGCCAAAAAAGACGATCACGTCCGCGAAGACAAAGGGCTCGCCCGGATGCGCTGCTAATAAAAAAGAGTGACGAAATCTCATTTGCCGATCTGCTGCGGAAAGTTAAGGTGGACCCGATGCTAAATACTCTGGGTGAAAGAGTATCAAACATACGTCAAACTTATAGTGGAGACCAATTGTTGGAGCTACAAACTACAGGAGACCAGCCGAAGACCGCAATATTTCGAGAGCAATTAGCGAAAGCGATCAAGGGCAATGCGGCGGTTAAAACTTTGACCCAGGAGGCGTTACTGGTAATCAAAGACATGGACGAGGTTACCACGTCTGAATAGGTGATAGAGGCTCTGGAAGCACAGTTTGAAGGGGTGAAAGGTGTCTGTATTGTAAAGTCACTCACAAAGGCCTACCGAGGAACGCAGACAGCGGTTGTTAGCCTCCCTAACACTAAGGTTAGGAAAATGCTAGAAGTGGGTAATGTTAGAATCGGCTGGGTTTCTTGCCGAATCCGGGAAAAAATAGAGTTGACTAGATGCTTTAAATGCCCGGTCATGGAACTGTAAAAGCGAAGCGGATAGATAAAAGCTCTGCAGGGGATGTGGTGAAGAAGCTCACTTTGCTAAGACATGCCAAAAAGATTCAAAATGCATGATATTTGACGAAACGGCCAAAGGCTGTAGCAAACACGTAACTGGTACTGGTAGATGGCCGGTATGCCAGAAAGCGCTGCAAAAAGAGCGTTGGAAATGAAAGTCATCTAAGTCAATCTTAACCACTGTGAGGCTGCCTATAAAATGGTCTACTTCCTATAAAATGGTCTACTTCCTATAAAATGGTAGATATAAATAAATTAAAACTCTCTCTCGATGACGGAGGTGGAATTGCACTTTGCACGGAAAATCTTGTATTTTGTTGTAACATGTTGCACAATGATTCTTCGTAATTTACAATCATTGAGAGAGTTTCAATAGAGCAATTGAAACGGTTAAGCAAATACGTTTTCAAACCGAAATTGATGGAGTCACGGAAGGTAGCCACTTGTCAGGCATACTGGGTTTATTATGGTAAATTTAAAGCGATAAGTATTTATGAAAAAACTCGTTGCACTGCTAGTCTCTGCAGGAACTGTCTTAAACGGAACCACTCGACAATGAATTGCACGCTCAATCAATCATGCAAATAATATGGAGGATGACATCATCAATTGCTACACAACAATAAAAAGGATGATGGTAATGTGATAACAACAAATGAAGCAGGGACTATAGAAAATCTAAGTACATCGCTACATATTGCCGCAGATGGGAAAGGCTAAGACTACGTAGATTAATTCCTGGGACAGATTATTATGCGGATATCATTCCGACGAGACATTTTAACGCAAGGCAGATTGGATATTGTTGTGAAAAATAACAGAAGGTTGTGTGTTAAGTAAAGCTAAGAACTCTCTGTATGAAATCGAGAAAATTTTCATAAGGTTTTGGGAGATCGAAGATTTACATGCCCAAGGAAACAAACTACTAAAGAAGAAAAGTGTGAACAGGAGTTCAAAACCAGTTAAAACGATCAATAGATGAGAGGTGCATAGTAAATATACCGATCAACAGAACCACTGCTACAGTAGGGGATACAAAAAATAGCAACATCTAAATTTCTACAACTAGCGAATCAGCTCATTAGAAACAATGAATCAGCAACCCAATGCAGAGAATTTATGAAAAATTAAGAAAACCTCAGACACATGCAAATGATAAACAGTGCATCGGATACGAACAACATTTACTGTATGCCACATCACGCTGTTTCAAACCGTCCAGAACTACAACAAAGTTGAGAGTGGCATTTTACGCCTCTGCGAAATTAACCAACGGAAAAGCATTAAATGACATAATACACATCGGACCGAAACTGCAGCAGGACCTAGGCACATTCTCATGAGATGGCGGACGAGCGAATACGTCCTTACATCAGATATAGAATTGGTTTCAAAAGAGGCAGAAAGCTCCAACATATATTATGGCGTAACTCAACAGAAGAGAAACTTCAGGAATATCAACTACAAGCGATAGATTACGGAACAGCTGCTGCCACATATTTAGCGGTCAGAGCTCTGTAGAAATTAGCATTAAGATGAGAAAATCTCGTTTTCTCTTACTTACGAAATATTAAAGAACAATTAACTGAAATGCATCGACATGCTTAATCTAAGCAAGTATGCAAAAATAAAATTGAAATTGGCCTGTTCGGTCTGGTATCAAAGCTTTGGAACTCTATTGGAAACCCAAACTCGACAACTTTGAGTTTAACATGGAACTCCCTAGACATTGGCCCAGCAACAAAGCGGAATGTTCTCTCTACGACGGCCAAGCTATTTGGTCCATTAGGTTGGCAAGGTCCAGTAATAATAACACCAAAAATCATGCTACAAAAACTCTGGATTCTATTGCTTGGATGGGACGAACCCATCGTAGAAGAATTAGCGGGACAATCGGTTAATTACATCAAGGAATTATCTTTGCTCAACGATCTTAAAATAACAAGATGCACAGAATGCACTAGGTAGTAGACGGTGAATGGAAGACTTCAAAACTTCACTCACAGCAGAGTTGACTACGATGGTCGCTAGAGGACACAAAACATACAAGGGCTACAGTCTTGCAACAAAGGCAGCAACAAAGGCAATTCGTATATAGGTATTGACGGAACTCACTATAGAAGGATTCTGGTGTCTTCCTAAGATTCAGCACAAAGACGTGGGCTCTGTTCACAATTCATTGGAGCCAACAACCAACTGAAAATGATGCAAAAGGCGGCTAAGTGATTTCAGTGACACAGTGGCCACACAACTAGCTGTAGATGGAATAACAAGGCATTTTCAGCCATCAGTATCATGTGATTTTGGTGGTCTTTAGGAGGCAGGTGTAAAATCTATTAAGACTCATTTAAAAAAGATCTCGGGTCTTACGATACCCACGTACAAAGAATTAACAACAGTTTTAAGCCAAATAGAAGCCGTGCCAGCGCTAGAAAAAATTGAACAAGACATCTGGAAAAGATGGAGTAACGAATATCTTCGGAAACTACAACAACGACCAAAGTGAATTCGACATTTTATCTACAAGCGAGCAATATCAAAGGTTTCGGCGAAAGAAGGAATACCAGCAAACAATGATAGTAAGAACTCTATGGATAATATTTATTGAAGTAAACGAAAATTCTAGACGAATGACAAGAGGATCCACAAACTTAAAATTACTACTTCATGTGCTCTCAATATTTTATATGCTCGGACTAGCATCATCCACTTCAAATCTTAACATAACAAGGTTTAATGCCCATCTTAGAATTTATTTTGACAAAATTTTAACAAGGAAGTTTAATCAACGGGGAGTGGAAAATCATCGCGTATACAAACTTATACGGTAGAATTGGATCACGTAACGCATTGTATTCAACAACTAGACAAGTTTTGTTCAAATGTAACACTAAGTACTCAAATTACATATCTATAATCTCCCAAAGAGGTTCGCCAAAGTGGCTAGATCCACTCATTATAACACCACAGCACCTTCAGGGCAGATTCGTCAGATCGATCATCATCTGAACCCGAACCAAGATATATCCTTCCGAAATAAGGACATTGCGGTAAATAAACTAAACTGTCGAATGAGAGGGAGTTCTAGAAATATATTCGGTATTAGGCCACAGATCATCTAGCAGTAAATTAGAGATCTCGTTTCTACCATATTTAAACCTAAGCGACCTGATAAATAATTATCATACCGCGCAGCTGTACCCAATCTCAGAAGCAACCTTTTCCGAAATTAAGTCTATTGAGGCGAACAACACAACAGAAGCTACTACCAGCAATCCTTGTTTTGGTTCCTTGGTATTTGATGAGAAAAATAAGATGTCTTAATGCGGCACCTCAGAACCTAAAACAGTCTACCATGATTCCGGACACTCGACACCGCATCGCAAATAATTTAATTTCAATTTTTTCACATAGTTTTGCATTTTTTATAAATTGCTTAGACAGCTTTTAAGCTTGCATAAATAAGCTTTTTGGTAACAATAAACGTAGAATAAAGGAAGCAGTCAAGTTAACGACGTGTTCCTTATTGTGAGACCCCAGTGGTAGTGTCGCACAAATCAAATTAAACACTTAGACGCATAGCTGAGCAAGTATAGCAGGTATGCTGTCTAAACCCATTAACATATGTGTGTGATTTGATTACTTTCATTTTCAATGCCAAAGTCAGACATTAGATAAAGAATTTGTATTTTTTCCGCAAATATCAATGAACACACATAAACGAATATTCGAGACAGACTTGCCATGTAGCACCGGAAGTGGCGATGTAATAAAACGGAAAATGAGTTTTAATGATGAAGATTCTGTACAGCTGTAATGAGGAAAGTTGTTAATATTTATAGTTCACACATCATTTAAATTGTGCTCTACAGTTGAAATCTATTTCTGTGATTTGAGCATATGATTTATGCGGTGGAAATTGTACGATTTGGTTAATTAATTTTTGTGTAACACATCATGAACACAATTACGTCCTTTTAGATTATACACATTTTATGCTGCATTAAACATTTTTATGTATGTGTGTACATTTTTAATTAATACTCTGATAAAGCATTTGCATCGATGGTATACAGGGTGTTCCAGAATTGGACAATCAAACGAAGCAGGGTGATATAGGAGCTTGTTTCCAACTAAAATTATTGATGGTGCAAGAGTTATTCCACTTTTAGTGTTTTTTAGAGAAATCGCAAGCGCACTCACCAAAAAATTAATTTAAAAAAACAAGTGTTTTTTTGTTTAACTTCCTTTTTTAATACGATCTTCATAAGCTGTATTATCTTCTGTCAAATAAAACCAATGGTTTTGTAAAGTCTCTTTGCTTCTCAAAAAAAATTTGTTGATGCTTAAGTGACACCAGCGGGAAAATAATGTACTATATAAAGTTGATCCACTATCAGGTAAATATTCGACCCGGCTAGTCACAACAGAATGTTTTTCATCAATTTTTTTCACAAAGTAAGTCGTGTTTACTAAACCCCTTGTGGAGTCTACCTAGAGGACCTAGCCAGGCCCTTTTTCAAATTTTTGCTATTGCTTGGACACTTCTCAACCCGCAGTTGTCATCATATGCCGTTACATCAGTTACAACAGTTCTTAAACCAATTTCTGAACATGAAGAATTAAATAAGTTAGAGTGGGATGAGTTTTAGGGCATTTTTAAAATCTAGTCATAGTGGTTTCCAAAGGATCTAGGACCCCATTTGTTATTAATAAGCAAATGTACTGATTTTGTTTGCCTTGGAAGTCATCTTACTGCATTAGTGGTGTCCAACAAACTTCGTGTGTCTGCATATTGGTGTATGCATGTTTTTTATCTCTCCACTGACATATCCCATGTTTAAGTCCCTATGTAGGTTATCATTTCTGATGTACAATGGTGCGTTGACAATGCCACGCAGCTCTTTGTTTTGAAAACATTGTATCATTTGAGTATTTATCTTCTTGGTACAACCCCAAAATTGGAAATCGAGAATCAGTCCAAGGTATTTGGCTTCATTTGCATTTGGAACCCGCCTTGAATTAACTTCGTTTAGGCTGGTTGGTTGCTTGTTGAAACTTTGTAGTTGCTTCTGATAAGCTCTTTCCAGTTACCAGAATATCTGTATCGTCTGCAAATGTTGCTATGGTAGCACCTTCTGTATTTGGCATATCTCTAGTGTACAGGATCTACCTTATGGAATGCCTACTGCATTTCTCTTTAGTTCAAAGTTATATTTTACACGGAAATGCCGATCTGCTATGTAAGATTTAAGAATTTGATAGAACTGCTTAGGTAGGTATCGAAAGCAAGTGTTGAAAAACTGAGCTTGAATAATAAATTTATGTGTTTTTATTTATGCAGTTAGTAGTTAATTTACATAACTTAGTTTATAATCAGTGATATTCCGTTTTTGATTCAATAAAAAATTTTTCTTGCCTTATTACGGGTTTTGTGAAAAATTAACCAATTTGGCGAACATGTGAGATCGAAATAGTGTATCAGATATGTTCACACTTCGTACGAGAACAGGAGGCACAAATGGATTATGATGATGATCCTTTCGCAGTCGACGACGATGAAGAGCAAGATGAAGCTTATTTGCCAAATGAGGAGGATGCATCAGACATTGAATCAGAGCAAGAACTGGAGCTACAACTGGAGTATGATAGTGATGATGAAGAGAACGAAGTGCAATCGACAGTTGAAATGCAGCCAGTACTCGAACTACAACCGACAAATGAAAATCAATCAGAATTGCAAGAAGTATTGACCGAATTCAATACTGGAACTGGACAAACACGCCTTCATAACATTATGAGGTTTATCGTTCAGAACAGTTCTGTGCCCATCGAAGTATTCAAAAACTTTTTATGCCAAATATCGTGTTTATTATCGTGAATGAAACAAATCGATATGTCAATAGCACAATATACCAATGGAATACAAATAATCTAGGCAAAAACCAAAAAATGTGGAAGGCGTTAACAGAGGTTGAACAATTCATTTTGTTTTTTATCACGATTTTTTCGGTGTGATGACTGCAAAATCGGATAAAGCTGCACCTATTCAGTATATCTGGGACTTTCTAAATGAAAATTTAGAAAAAAATTACCGTCCCCATAACGATATCACCATTAATGAACAGCTGTTTCCATATCGTGGCAGTTTACTCCACCACTCCACCAAGTTCACTCAGTATTTTCCAGCAAAACCTGCGCGATACGGGATTTAAGTCTGGTGGACATGCGATGGTAAAACGCATTATCCATTGAACGGAAAAATTTATACTGGTAAAGGTCCAGATGCAGGACGGGCTGTAGAAACTGAGTTGATGCGTTGAGTTTCCAAATATGCTAATTCGGGCAGAAAAATCGTAGCTGATAATTTTTCCACAACACTAGAAGGATGTAAACGGCTAATGGATATTGGACTAGGATATGTTGGCACGCTTCAAAATAATTAAAGATGTGTTCCGCCAGAAATGAAAAAAACATATACCCCTCGCCCTTTACATTCAACAGAATTTGGCTTTCACGAAAACTTGTAAAGATATCAATGGAATGTGTTGATCATATTTTGCACGAAAATTTGTCCATGAAAAAAATTGTTCTTTCACCAAGACAATACACTATGTCATAAGTCGATCGGCCCAATGGCAAAATTGCACATTGAATTGCTTCCGCGTCCACCGTATTTGCCAGATTTGGTCACCCAGCAATAATTACTTGTTTGTAAACCTCAAAAAAAGCTCAAAGGGAAAGAGATTTGGCTCCAATGAAGAAGTAATTGCCGAAACTGAAGCTTATTTTGAAGACAAAGATAAATCGTTCTACAACAAAGGAAGGAAATTAGACAGTAGATAACTCAGACCTTTCGTAAATCAAATTTGCTACTGATGCAAATAGTGCATATTTTTTAATGTTTTCATTAAAGTGACGGGACTATAGATTTCTAGATTTTGCAAAAACTTCTCAATCGTATACTGTGCACAGCATCTATTTCCTTAAATATAATGAGTACATTCTCCTAACATTCAAACTAGATTCAAGATATTGTCTGGTTGTATTGGCTCGGCAATCAATTACTGGAAATTTTTTGATGTAATCTCTGACGATATTAACTTTGCCTTCGAAAATTGTATACTTTATATGGCTGCCATGGGTTGTTGGTGTATTCGTGCCAACTTCGGTTGCCTTTGTTTTATAAAAATGGTAGACTCGAACGTATCATGTCTTCTTGATGATTGTTTTTTAGTTGTTTGTGACAAGTGCATCGATATGGGTTAACGTGGTCGTATAGTAGCGGCCTTGACCAAACTTAAAACTTTTGCGGTCGCAATCGATGATGACACGATGAAGTCCGTTCGTCAAAGATCGAGGAATATTTTAAGGATTTTGTTGCAATTGAAAACAAGCTTCTCATGATTCCAGACCAAGGCTCCAAATTTGATGAGTTTGAGGCAAATTATTTCAAAATAAAGGCGAGAACGACGTTCTCGTGCAATTGTGATGTTTTGTGCGAGAAACGTTGAAAGCCCTCAGCCTCCGCACACTGATTTGCTCAATAAAACCATTGACAATTTATATACGCTCAGCAAACTCAGTTTCTTGAGGGCCTCAAGGAAAATACTTCGACTCACACCAATCAAGATATTAAGCTTCTACGTGTTATCATTGAACCGTTTTCTGGAATATATTCATCCCAATTTCTGATCTTAATTATCAAGAAGCCTGTGATAAGTTACAGGCCAGGTACGATAAAAGGAAACCCGTTATGAATGCCTTAATTGACAAATTTTTGAAACAAACTCCTATGCAACAATTCTGTGTTTCTGAGCTTCGTAAAATCGCTGATGTATCTGATGGCGTTATTCGGGAATTAAAGTGTTTGGGCACACAATATGAGAAAGACGATAATTGGTTAGTCTTTCTCATTTTAAATAAGCATGATGTGCATACTAAAGAGGAGTGGGCGAAATTTTTGGTAGATAAAGAAACCCCTACTTTCGAGGAATTTTTAAAACTCCTACAAAAACGATGTGATACATTTGAATTATGCACACCAATCAAAATAGTGCATAGTAAACATCCGTCGAAGATCCCTACGAAAGTTAATTTGCATACAACCACCGACAACTTGAAATGTCCATGTTGCAAGAAAGGTAACCATCCTCTTTACAAATTCTTTAAGTTGTGTATCTTGTGGTAAACGACACAGTTCATTGCTTCAATTCGTCCCACAATAAAAGCCCAATCAGTATCAACACTCTTCACGCTGTGGTTAATTCACCTTTAATAAATGACGATAAGAGTAAACATAATACTCCATCTGCCGATTTTCAATTAGCAACTCATCCCGTCTGCCAAACTTACAACATTCCACGCAAATCTTCTATTTCAATTCACTCTTATTAACAGAACCGTTCATTAAAAAGTGATTTAAGTTCACCGGGTAATTCTACTATTAATTCAGCGCATTCGTCTGAGACACTAACTCCCATGGTTTCTAAATCTTCTCTGACCTTATTTCCAACTGCCTTAATTTTTGTGCAGGATGCCAGAAGGTCTTATCAAAAATTTAGAACCTTATTATTACGGAAAAATGTGCTCAATCCCTTAATCATCCGCGTAACCATGCCTGTGTAAATATTAAAGGTCTCGGTTCCATAAGCGCTGGTAAAACCAAAGGATCTGTACGACTGAATATATTATCATCCGATAATCTCTCTTTATCCGTGAGATCCCACGTAATGGAAAATTTAACTTCTGATCTTCCCCCGATCAGATCTCCCCTCGATCAAGCATTCAAGTCCGGAAGATATATTACTTGGAGGTGACATTTTTATGAAATTACTGCGTTCGGAAAAATATCAACTTGATGATGATCTTTTCGCTCAAAACACATGTTTCGGTTACGTCATCTCTGGTAAAGCAACTCTTGAAATATATCAAAATTCCGTTTCAACTTATGGCTCTGTTAGTATATGCCATGTCGACCTTCATGACACCATTCAAAGGTTCTGGGAAGTAGAGGAGATCGGGACCATAGCGACTGAGATTGAACATTGGCGTGAGTCTCATTTTAAGGAAAACACAATTACGGATAACGAATCAGGTAAATATGTAGTACGGTTACCGTTTAAACGAAATACTACTGATCTCGAGGAGTTGCTATTCATGGCAATCCGGAGACTTTTCGCCATGGAGCGTCGATTTATCAAGTCTGTTGAACTAAAAGCAGACTACTCAGAGTTTATGAGAGAATATTTAGCACTGGGTAATATATCTTTTATTCCACATAAAGAAATCAATAGCTGAACTCATTCAAAAACATCTTATTTGCCACATCACGCGGTGTTTAAAGATTCGAGTCAACAACGAAGTTACGCGTCGTGTGTGTCACTTAATGATAAACTGGACGCCGGACCGCCAATACTACAAGAATTATTTTCCGTACAAGTTCGTTTCCTGAAACACAAAATTGCCAAGTGATTGATTGACCGATTGTCTGGCGTGAGGACAGAAATCTGCTGGTATTACATTATCGGTTGAACATCGTCACATATGGCACAGCTTGCGTAACATTTTTAGCTTCGTGAACTCTCCATCAAATTGCAGACGATTTACTTCCAAATCTCTCGGACGTTAAGAACATTATAAAATCTGACTTATATGTCGATGACTTGCTTTCAGGTGGTGCGAGCGTTATGGATGCCAAACATTTGCAAGCAAAAATAGTTGAAGGATTGCGACTAGGTGAATTTAAATTAAGAAAATGGACGTGGGTAACTGCAGCAGGGAAACTTTCGAATATCAAAATGAAACTTTGCATACCGATTAACCCCAATTTGTGCTAATTAGTGCTCACGGGGAAAAATTAGTGCTAGTCGAGGAGCCGAAAAACGGGAACAGAAAATTTCAAATTTCGCCTAAAAGACGGAATAAATAAATCCGGATTTCTAGAAAAACCCAGAAATAATTTAAGCCTAATTTTATAACTTTCTAAAGGCCGCTGATGAAATTTGTGCTTATCATAGAAATATAATTTTCATAAGTTTTCATTCATTAATCGAGGAAAACCAAACCAGCCCCTGAATGATACTACATTAAAAAACGGAGATATATCGTTCAATCATATTTGTGTCGAACAACAAATAAAACAATAGAAATATAATGTTCTAAAATTCAAGGCATAAGCAAGGTATGGCAATCAACATACCTAATCGGAATAAACAATAAGAATTGCCAACTTCATTGGTTTCTGGAACACTTTTTGTCAGAAAATTGTTCATTCAACGGTCGTTGTTGTTCAATGGAAT
Source organism: Nephrotoma guestfalica (assembly GCA_963691935.1). NCBI lineage: Eukaryota > Metazoa > Arthropoda > Insecta > Diptera > Tipulidae > Nephrotoma > Nephrotoma guestfalica. The sequence continues at coordinate 70,539,537 of OY829913.1, read as the reverse complement.
TGGGTCAATTCTGGATTAGCACAAATTCAGCCACTATATTTTTCGGATGGAAATGAACTTATCTGAACGGAATATGCAATCAGAAGTGCCAACTTCATTGGCTTCTGGAACATTTTTTATCAGAAAATTGTTCATTCAACGGTCGTTGTTGTTCAATGGAATTGGGTCAATTCTAGATTAGCACAAATTCAGCCACTATATAATTTGAATGGCAATCAACATACCTGATAGGAATATGCAATCAGAGTGCCAATTTCACTGGTTTCTAGAACACTTTTTGTCAGAAAATTGTTCATTGAACGGTCGTTGTTGTTCAATGGAATTGGGCCAATTCTGTATTAGCACAAATTCAGCCATTATATTTTTCGGATGGCAATGAACATACCTGACAGAAATATACTATCTGAATTGCTTATGTCTTGGATTTTAGAACATTTTATTTCTATTGTTTTATTTGTTGTTCAACACAAATATTATTGAACGATATATCTCCGTTTTTTTAATGTAGTATCATGCAGGGGCTGGTTTGGTTTTCCTCGATTAATGAATGAAAACTTATGAAAATTATATTTCTATGATAAGCACAAATTTCATCAGTTTAGCGGCCTTTAGAAAGTTATAAAATTAGGCTTAAATTATTTCTGGTTTTTTCTAGAAATCGAGTTTTATTTATTCCGTCTTTTAGGCGAAATTTGAATTTTTTTCCCCGTTTTTTCGGCTCCTGGACTAGCACTAATTTTTTCCCGTGAGCACTAATTAGCACAAATTGGGCTTAATCGGTATGCAAAGTTTCATTTTGAAATTCGAAAGTTTCCCTGCTGCAGTTACCTACGTAGAAAATGGATATCCAACAGGAAAGAATTGATAAGAACTAATTCGTAAAAACATTAGGCTTAGTTTGGATGACTCATTTGGATGATCCCCTTCCCGAAAAAAACAAATTAAAATGGGAAAAGACACATTCAAATTTCGTATTGTTCGAGAAAATTCAAATTCCACGGTTCCTGAACATTCCATTGACAGATGAAGCCAAGGTAACATGGATTTTCTGACGCTTCAGAAAAGTCTTATGCAGCCGTGGTCTATCTAAAGGCAGTTGCTTAAATGGAGTTGTTTCGGTGCGATTAATAGCAGTAAAAACCAAGGTAGCTCCTCTTAAACAGATTTGCCTAGCGCGCTTAAAGTTCTGTGCAGCAGTTTTGTTGGTTAAATTAATGAGAAGACTAATTTGTTCCCTAAGCATTCCTAATTTATAAATATTTGGGAGGACGGACTCTACAATACACATACTACAGATCAATGCGGGAAGGTCCAGACTACTTGTCTGAATCACCAGATCCTTGGCCGAAGGTATTGGATGCGTTAGAATTGCTAACAGCATAATAGGGCCTTCGGTGTTTCGCCCGAGTATCTTTACGCTGCTCGTTTCTGTTAAATTCAGGGGAATATATTTTGGAACAAGAAGCTTTGATTAGGATTGGATTTATTCGCCGGTCCGGACTTATTACCTTATTTTACAAAGTAAAATAATAATCATGAAAACTTCCGACCTTGAGATTTTTACAGATTTTCAATTTGGCGTGATTGATCTGTACAGACTAAAAGTTTGTGCCCTTCTACAGCCAAGCGAGTGATCGGGGTGAAACTTTAAACTTAAGCTTTTTCCATAAATTGAGAGATCTCAGTAATTTTTGGTCGACAGAAGTGGCAGTGGAGCATTGTCGTTTCGTTTATGAAAAAGACGATTATAAACTATAAGTTTCTAAGGCTCTAATTTTTGACAAAATAACTGTTTAATATAAAAATTCGGCCTCTACGGCTAATTATAGCCCAAACGGATTGATTGATCTGGATGAAACTCCATATTTAAGATTCTGCGAATAATTTATTGATTCTAGTGATACGTGGAAGAAATCTGTGTACCGGAAGTGGTACCACCTAATGGAAGCTTTCTTGTTCCGATTTTTTTCTTTAATTTGGGTAGTCTTATGCCTTGTTTTTTTATTAGCACCCGATAGATTGTATGCAGAGCACCCACTTTCAGAATGTCAGAACTTATATTAGCGCGCTATTTTCCATTTCAATGGGAATAGGGTTATGTTTTGTACAACTCTCAAACATTAATCTTACAATAAAAATTGAAAACGCAGGTACATCAATTCTTGTTTATAACGTCATATCAAAATAAATGTCAATTGGCATTTTTCAGGTCGTTAAAAGTTGGTTATTTCAAGACAGTTTTTACCAAAATTCTGGTAAGTTGTATTTTTCGCCTAAAGTCTAGTGTATTCGAGATATAAGTACATTCGAGGTAAAAGAAAGTCGGAAGTTGGCCACAACATGTACACTCCTCCATTTGTTTCTCAGTGCCCAAACGTAGAAGTGTGGCTTATTGGTGCTTTGGGTAGTTAGCGGTGCCACATCTTTTTTGCTTCTACAATGGCTAACAATATAGGAGTCACTAAGTTAATTAAAGCAGTGGGTTTTCGATTTAACTAAATTGTGTCGCCGAACTACTCATATTTTTAAATCTTCCGTATTATAATAAAGGGTGGTTAAATTTTAAGGACCGATGTTGATTTTGAATAAAACACAAAATATTTAGGAAATTATTGTCAATTCTTTTTATTATGATAATATTGAATGAATTGAATATTGAATGAATTGAACTATACCAATTATGTATGGAACAAAATATCGGCCAAATGAACTCGGCGGCACACCTCCACCCTATGGTCCAAATTTTCGATGACGCTTAGGCATAATTGAGATTCTATGCCGCGGTTAATGTGCCGAATTATCTCATCATTTAGCTCTTGAATTGTTGCTGGCTTATCGACGTACACCTTTTCTTTCAAATAACCCCAAAGAAAGAAGTTCAACGGTGTCAAATCACATGATCTTGGCGGCCAATTGACATCGCCACCACGTGAGATAACACGGCCTTTGAATTTGTCGCGCAAAAGAGCCATTGTTTCGTTAGCTGTGTGGCAAGTGGCACCGTCCTGTTGAAACCACATATCGTCCACATCCATATCTTCCAATTCGGGCCATAAAAAGTTCGTTATCATCTCACGATAGCGAACACCATTCACAGTAACAGCCTGACCCGCAAAATACGGCCCGATGATGCCGCCAGCCCATAAACCGCACCAAACAGTCACTCTTTGCGGGTGCATTGGTTTTTCGACAATCACTCTTGGATTATAATTCGCCCAAATGCGGCAATTCTGCTTATTGACGAATGCACTGAGCTGAAAATGTGCCTCATCACTGAAGATGATTTTCTTCGAAAATTGATCATCCACTGTTGCCATTTCTTGACACCATTCTGACCATTGACGACGTTTGGAATGGTCAAGAGGCTTTAGTTCTTGAGTCAATTGCACCTTATAGGCGTGTAAATGCAAGTCTTTATGCATAATGTTCATCAATGACGAGCGTGAGAGGTGCAATTGTTGGACACGACGACGAGTTGAGGTGGACGGCTCTTCAGCCACACTATCGCGAACAGCAGCAATATTTTCTGCTGTACGAGCTGTACGAGCATGCACTGGTGTTTTAAATCTCCTACAGACCCGGTTTGCTCAAATTTTTGCACGATTTTTACGATTGTACGCACATTTGGACGATTAAGTTGACCGAAAAATTCACGAAATCACGATATGCATTTTGATTTGAACGCCCATTTTCATAATATGCCTGAATAACTTTAACGCGTTGCTCGATTGTGTATCTTTCCATGGTTCAAATTGAGTTAGTCTGAAATTGAGAAATATCAAATTAAATGCAGAAAAAAACTTGACGTTTAGGTGTGGCTCACATTCAACGTCGGCTCTTAAAATTTAACCACCCTTTAGTAGCTGGTCATTGTATTTACAAACTGGGAACTGAGAATGTGGCTAAAATGAATAGTTTGACCGATTTTGAATACGATAGCTGAATAGTTTGAGATAATAAAGCTTTGGTACGCCCTTCTTGCTGTCATTCTCTTAACGGATCAGGTTGCTACCGAAGGGATTATGAAAATTTGTCAAAGGTAGGAAACTTATTTACTGTGGTTTGTCTGGCCCCTTTGATTTCGTTGTCGAGCTAATTTATCATTAGATAAATTAGCAACGCATCTCGGAATTCATCACCAACAAACATTAGTTTTTGAATAATATCAGCGTTGGCGTATGGATTTTCGAATGATTGAACCACAAACAATTCACGATAATTTTTTGTGATCATAGGCTTCCTTCAGTCGATTCAAAGCATCAAGATAATTAGCATCGGTGGTAGGTTCGCGAGGTTTGTATTTTGTTATAATACTCATTTTCGAATTCGTTGTACCTAGAATCTGTTTTGCATTTTGTTGGGATAAGATTAGATAAACTCATATGAAAATAAAAATTGGGGCAGCAATTTTTTTTTAAATGCGATAGTTATGTTGGTTTTAGTGCAACGGAAACTAGTTCTCAAAAGGTGGTAGTGTTCCGGTATGCAACCGTGTAAATTCAATGTGGTAACGTGGACATTCTTGCAGTTATTTTATTAAATGTGGGACTTGGTATTTACGTTAGGATAATATTTTTAGGGAATCTCCATTAATTAAATGTTTTTGAGTTTCATATTCGGCGATTTTGACGATGACCTTTTATCTATGTAGTCTTATATTTAAATTTATTAATTTAATAATAACTTTCATCTTGATTATAAATTGTTTAGGTTGTTATTTAACTAATTGCTCAGCCAGTTGTCTGCAATCGATCAATTTATTTGCTGTTAATCATCCCATCCTATATCCTCCGACATCATACGGAACAGTTGTTGAAACTTGGCTATACACTGGTAGCAATACAGCTAGAAATCTAACCGATTTCTCCGCCATCGCAAAGCTATTCGAGAAGTCGTCTTCTTTTTATTTTGTATAGTTCGAACGTTTGCTCAGTGTTATCGATCATTTTACAAATTTAAAACTAATCAAATTTCTTTGTATTTAACAGGCGCTCAAATCAAATGAATCACCGCCGGGTCCAATTTAAAACACAAAAGTAAGCTACGATCATTAAACCCTATTTTTTGGGGCGGTGTGCATGCGATTTTTTTATAAAACACTAAAAGTGGAATAAGTTTTGCACCATCAACAATTCGAAAAAACTTTATTTGGTTGTTTTTGTTGGAAATGAGCTCCCCTATTACTCTGCTTCGTTTGATCGACCAATTCTGGGACACCCTGTATATAAAATTGGTTATGTGTAAGCGCTCGAAGCTGATTCGACAAATTCGATTTTTCCAGTTTATGCAAATAAATCATTGGCCTTAAACATACGCATGGTGTTGTATATGCAGTGATCTATAAATTAAATGTACGATAATTTATAATTCAGAATACATTGTCTGTTATTCAACATCTTGAAACAGAATAAAATTATATACAAGACGACGATAATGAAGCGAGCATGTTACACCAATTAAGATAAATGTTTTTATTTTCTAATTGATTTACTATACGTACACTATATGTCGTTAAGTCATATACATATGTACGTACATATATTGCTATAATACTGTTCCCATGAGCACATCTTCGATATACCAACTTATATCATTCCGATCCAAATCTGTATTATAGATAATATCGCAACGTATATATACGAATATATAAAACAGAAAAGCTCAAGACAATGGAATACCTCAATTATAGTAAAATTACAATAAAAGTTTATGGCACGATAAATTTCGATCCTATCGACAACCATAAAAAGGGATCTATATACGCATATATTCGTACTCGACTAAAAAGATGCTTAAACAGCAATAAAGAAGGGAATTTAATGAGCTTTTGGTTGATTTTTTTGTCATTAAAGTCCGTATATACGAGTATAACCCTTTTTCTCGTACATGAGGGTCTACCCAAATGTATTTAGTTCGTGTCTTTGTCTAAAAAACCGAATTCCAATTAGATTTTTTTTTTGTTTGGTTGCACCAAAATTTGTTATTTGCCAAACAACTAGAAAATTTACTCTTCGAACCAAATTCTGTGGTTGTAGTTTTTCTGGTTTGCTTGGCACAAAAAAAAATTGTTGATATGTAAAGTTTCTGCATTTACCTCAAATGATGGTGTAGATACGAAAAGTTTTCCTCCACAGTAAACCAAATTTTTTTTTAATTTAAAATTATTTTATTTTTTGATGGATGCAATTATTTTTTAATTTGGGCGAGGAGGTATTGGTATTCCCGCAGTTAAAACTCTGTGCACAGTGGAATGAAGCGTAATTTTAAACAAAGTTGTCAATATTTTTTTGTTATTAATTGTTTGTCAGTTGGCAATTTATCATTATAATTATATTTTATAGCGTACAGTGCGCACTGTTGTTGGGGTACCAAATATCGCATTCATCAACATTGTGAGGTGGTAATTAATTTACGAAATGTTGCGGTTTTTGAATGGTGTGGTTTTTTAATGGACAACAATTTAATTCAAATCACTTCCATATTCCAGTAAAATATTTATATATTTGGGGATGGTTGCAACAATGGAACAATTGATTTTATTTTTAATTGAAAGTTATTGCTGAGGAAGACCACCAAGAGTGACGGTAATGTGGTGGGCAGAACCACTATATTAAAAATTTTAAAACTGAAAGGATGTAATGTGCCGTTTTCAACAAAAAAAATTGCGACATTCGTATACGAATCCAATGAAAAATTTTGAAAGCGAGTATGGGTTAGTTTTTACACTGTTAAGTATAAAGTTGGACGAGACACCTAGTCAATGTTAGAAAGAGACAAACAGGATGCAATGTTTCTTCTCTTATTGAATCTGTGTACGAATAAAATAAATAATAAATTGCATCACTGTTATAAAACTACTAATTAAAAGAAATAATGCCCTATTGAAAAATTGCAAACGCCATAATAATTACAATGAAGTCAGACAGAGATATCTCCTATAATCCTAATCCTTGACAGATTCTCAATTAAGCCATTAGGCATCTCGGAGATTGCACCAAAATGCAAGCATGAAAAAGTAACTCTTACGAGTCTAGCCTATCAAACGGCGTACCAATTGATTCAATGGGCTTGTTCAGCGCCAAAAATCGTACTCATCAAGTCTATAATAAAACGAACAACGGTGCAGTTGCTGTTTGATGGGCCAAACCCGTACTAGTTATTCCTATACAGTGTGCTCGAAAAAACGAACTGAGCAGATCCACATTGGAACGAAACAAGCATAGTTTGATTGGTTAAACTCATAGGAGTTACATGCATGTGAAATTAGACCTAATTAGAAAAGAACTAACCTTAGGACTAGTTTAGTACAAATCTCACACGCGTTTATACGCGTTTGAAGGAAGAATTAAATTATTCCTAAACCAACAAAAAAAGTGTAGTTGTATTGGTAAATATAGCAAACAATGACATTTTGGCGAAATAACAATACAAAATTTGGACAATAATTAAGGATTTTATTTAGGATTTTCTTAAGAAATTGACTATCTCGAGAATTAATTTGTATAGTTCGGTATGATTTTCTGAAAGGTTAAGATTAGGACTCTCAAACTTCTAACGCATTTGAAAAGCTAATGGGATTCATGTGGTCAAATAAACACTTTAATAACCTGAACTGTAGTAAGAATTTAGGATTTTCTTAAGAAATTGAATATATTAGAATAGCACAGGTTATTAAAGTATTTATTTGGCCACGTGAATTCCATTAGCTTTTCAAATGGGTTAGAAGTTTGAAAGTCCTAATCTTAACTTTTGAGCAAATCATACCGAACTAGGTGATAAACATAATAATTCTCGAGATATTCAATTTCTTAAGAAAATCCTAAATTCTTACTATAGCGCAGGTTATTAAAGTTTTTATTTAACTACGCCAAACTGAATTGACAATTTTTGACAATTATTGAAATATTTCGCCTAAATGTCATTTTTATTATTTTTTTACCAATGCATACACACTTTCGTTTGTTTTTGTTGGTTTAGGACGTTTAGGTTTAACTTCAACAGCGTGGAGTTATTTCTATATGGTAACATTTACTACAATGTCTAACTCATAAATCAGACGGATAGCTTGAGAGTTTAATTAAAAAAATAGTACTGAGCAAGTCTGAAACGGTACAATCGCTGTTTGATTGGTCAAACCTATAGAAGTGATTTCTATATGTTAGGATTGTGGTGAATCTCCGTGGTATCTTGTTATGGGCCATAGTAAGATTCACTTCAAAATAAAATAAAAGCCAATGAGTGTTTTAGTTACAAAAATTCGGAAAGTTCACATTGGAACGAATCATGCCTTATTTGATAGGACAAATAATTAGAAATTAGCTCTTTCAGGTGGCATTTTGGTGTAATCTCTGGGATGTCTAGTTAATGGCCTCAATGAAATTCACTGAAAAACCAGATGAAGAGCCATTAAATCTAATTAATCCTTTATCCTTGATTATAGTAGATTACAATTGTTTTGTCTTGTATCGTACGATCGCTAACTGTCTGAAATTCTGTCGTTCCGTCCTCAGAAAAAATATCTCTCTTATTCCTCCGAACGTAGCGATACAGTCCAATCAATCAATCAATCAATTTTTAAAATCAGATTATTGCTAAGATCTTCATTTCTTCATTAAGCTTTAGTACCTTATAGTTATTTTACTTAACATTGTTAGATTATTTATTCTTTCAGTGTTTATTATTACTTGCCAATTATTATTTTCTAATAAGTTATTCTCTCTTTCTTTAATGGTTATAAAATGATCATCCTTAAGTTGAAACACTGGCGCACTTTATAGTCGGGGTGTAACAGAGCTATGCCACGATAATTTTCATATTTGCTCCGGTTGTTTTTTTTATGTAGCGGACACATGAGTGCTCTCTTCCATTCCTCGGAAAGCTTCCCTTGATCTCAGATCGCAACGATAAGTTCATAACGATTAGATCCAAGAGTAGCTCCTCCGTATTTTAACAATTCTGCGGGGATTCCGCATACTTCCGATACTTCCTCTACTGTGTGATACAAGACGAGTACCTCCTCGCTCGGTAGGCAATAGCTCAAAAAGGGGTCCCATTTCTTGTATTTGATGGATGTGGATCTTGGTTGGAAGTCCTAAATAACTGAACCATTTGGAACCTGATGTTTTCCATACAGGCCCTCTTTTTTCGCGCTTCTTTTTTCGGAGGTTTTTGTCGCATCATTCCTGGTGCAGAGATACAATTTGTGAGTGCTCCGAGTATTACGATCTAAGATCTAACGTCTGTTATGCTAGTGGAATGTCTCTTCGAGATCATGTGTGGTGTTCTTTAGTTCTATCATTAGATTGCATATGGCTTTGTGGACTTTTTTATGTTGAGAGAACGTACTCGATACGACTAGGTTATACATTATAGCAAGATCCGTGATGCGTTGACTGTTGTTGTTACTCAGGTGAAACAAGCAGTACTGGCCGATATGTGATGTCATATCTGCACTCCGACCGATTTTTGCATTGAAGTCGACTACGGTAATTTTGATATCATTGAGGATATTACTGATGATGTTACTCACCCCAATAAAGTATCAATGTTTGCCATCATCTAATTTGACTTTTGAGAGTGTAACTATTGGTGTTATTATGAATCCTATTGCCTGACCATCTAGAGAGAACTCCAGGCCATTAAGATTCTAAGCACGCCCATGTTCCCATTTCGAAAAGTTAATCCGAGACCTTTGTGTACGGTTTATAGCATGATGTTTTTTTAGAGTAGGTAGTTGGTAGGAACGAGTGTGGGTCACTGCCTGTTGAGTCATTTTAAAGTCACCCAGTAATACATTGAACTCGTTTATAAAAAGAGCCGCTTGCTACAAGACAGGCACTCGTCCAGGCGGTCCTTAACCTGGAGAACAGACCCTGATTTGGTATTGGTTTTGCGGCGCTAATAGCTCGCCTCAACATGTAATGTTCAAGACTATAAGCAGAATTTGCCTTGCATAGCCTTCACTTCACCGTCTGATTCATTTAGCTTTATCTAGGGTGCAACGCAAAGAGGTATGCATCTAGAATGTTGCCCCCCATTTCCAGCATCGCCTAGTGTGTTAATTTTTTCGGCTTTTCTTAAGGTGCTAAAGATAAATCTTAGGGCTCAAATTACTTATGTTAGAACAGCCCCGACCGCGAAAATAGGCACGTCCGTGGATAATTCAAGGCTTTTCTTGAAGTTGGAATGTATATAAGCATAATCTCTTCGGATATTGCATTTTTTTTAAATTTTCTAAAAGAAGCTTGATAGATTTATTTTTTGATACATCAAAAAATGCGTTCATCTTCACCTCTTAAAGAAGACATCCCATCAAGGGTTCTATTAGTTTCGCGTAATCTTGAATAACTCTACGATAATAACCTGACATACTTAGAACAGATCTCTGATCCTTGAGTTTTGTGGATAGAGGAAATTTAACAATTGCATGGACGTTTTGCAGATTTGGCTTTATTTCGTTGATGCCTACGATAAACCCTTCTACCTCTTGCTTCCAAAATACGCATTTGTCTAGTTGGACTTTCATATTTGTGTTTATTAGAGTTTTGAACACGGCTCCTTTCATTTCGAATTGCTTCTTTAGGTTCTTCCCAAATATGACATTGTCTTCGAAATAAATATTACATCTTTTTGTGATGTGTTCTTGTAGTAACCCGAACTTACCTTTATTAATAAAAAATCTGGTTTCTCTAGCCGCGTATTTCAGTGGAATTTGGTGTGGGGTATTGGTTAAGTGGAGATGTCTCAATGAGCCATTCCCGATTATTTCATTGAGGGATATTTTAGGATATAAATAGTATGTAGAATTTGAGTTGGGGATTGTTAGAACAGAATAAATGTATATGCGATGACGACTTATTTTCACAATATCGCCAACAGTGTTAGCAAATAATAATTTTTGTGAGTTCGTAATAGGAAAGCGCTTAAATCTAAAAAGCACTTAAGTCTAAGGGTGGTTGAAAATTGAATACAAAATCATTTTATTCCTGGTATTTTCTTGTTCTGGATAATACACCTCTTCGTTATTCCTATCGGTATGATACATCCTTTTGGTTTGTTGGGACCTTGTCTGGTTTGGTGTGGACAAGTAAATGATCGTTCTTGTGAAAATTGTGTATATCTTGGCCGATTGCCATGCTGACGTATCTGGTTTGGTCACTGGTTTCTATGGGTAACCGAATTGTTGTGCTCGCACAATTTCTGGAAAATGGTGGTGTTGTACATTTGGTCGCGCAGCCAATGGATTTCATGTTATTTGTGAATTGTGGAATAGTTGAGGACCGAATATTTCCGATGATTTCTCATTTCTTCCGATGTCTCTTAAGAGGAATGGGTGGAGCGAAACTTTTTCTTCTTTGAGGATTTTGATTGCTGTTATTCTCAAGTTTCAGTTAAAGGTATAGGGCTGGCGGTAGATCCACTGACGCTCTTACACTCGTAAACGAGAAAAATCTCCAGTAAGCCTTTTGACAAAGGTACCTAGTGCTTTATTTGTGTGAGACTGTGTCATATTGTTCATTTTCATACGTGCCAATTTGTTGAGAACCAATGACAGATGATGGTGCACAGTGTTGTTAGGCACCTTGAAATATTTAGTATATTTAAAGGTTCAGTCGGCATCAGCAAAGATCAGCCGGAATCATATGAAGACTGATGAAGACTGTTAGGAACATCCAGACAGTTGCTCAGGAGGCAAGATACTTATAAGAACGTCAGTTAGCGCAACTCTATTGCCGGCGGGAATCGAATTAAATTAACCGGAAATAAACAAGCTGTAGCACAAGCAGCACGATGCTTTGTTCATGTTTTCTGTCTGATGTTTCAGACGAAACCAGAGTTTTACAAGTCAGAACCATTTGCATCTTACGCATTAAGAACAACATGGTTTGAATGGTAGTATAGCTTATAGTGGTTCGGTTGCCAATGGATGGAACTCTGGTTAGTTTTATATGATTCCAACTGCTGTGGTATTGATTGGTCTCGTGTTTAACATTTTGGTTAGTGCTGTATGACCCAGTACGCATTGTACTCCAGCTGTAAGATCAGGCAATAAAAAAGGAACTCATAGCATTATGGTCTCGGCTGAAAGAATATATATATTGCACAGCCGTCTAAAACACATTGTGCTAATTGTTCAAGCGTCAAATGGATATGGCTGCTAACACTCTAGTCCCGGCTGGCTTTATTTGGCTCCGATTGTCTTAATTTTTGTTCCGGATGAAAAATCAGATAGTACACAATGGTGTGCAATGGTCATATTGAGACTACATGGGAAACTTGCGGAAATTTTTTCACCATAATTTTTTGAGTTTCTGCGGCCATAAAGATTAGTTTTAGTTTTTTACCAATATCTCAAAAACTTCTACAGGTAACCAATACGAACGATTATTGTTTTAATAGTTATATGGATATTGAGGCTACATATGAAGTTTGGGAACAATTTGGTTACCTGTGGGAGTTTTACAAATATTGGCCAGAAACTGAAAACAACTTATAAAGAATTCAAAAAATTAGAATGAAAATTCTAGCCGATAAATTAACCCCAAATTCCCAAAGTAGTCTCAGTTTGACCTTAGCTATTCGAAAAACAAGCGCAGGTATTGTAATGTACTTGTACTTGTAAACAAGTGAAGGATATGGGACCATTATTGATACATCATTGCATTCAGTGCTAATGATTAGACTGCGCATATCCAATACCAAAGCAATTTCACTTGATAAAATTGCTCAGAATTGTTTTAAAATTGGTTTCCACCGTGTCATTCATTATATGTATGCGAATCTTGATATTGATCGAAAAGGACAAAAAGTCCAAGAATTTTATGTGGCTTTAAAGAAAAACATTATTGAAATTCCTGCAGTGATCGCTTACAGCGATTGGAAGTGTGTGTAAAAATTTATAAATGTTTCATTCCAATTTCTCCACTGTGAACGATTGCGTTTGGCAGTGTGGGTATCTGCAGCAGGGAAACTTTCGAATTTCAAAATGAAATCTTGCATACCGATTAAGCCCAATTTGTGGTCATGAGTGCTTACGGGAAAAAATTAATGCTAGTCCAGGAGCCGAAAAACGGGAAAAAAAAATTTCAGATTTCGCCTGAAAGACGAAACAAGTAAAGATTTTTAGCCCCTAAAAGATACTATATTAAGCAAACAATATCCAGAGGTACGAGTATATCGTTCAATAATATTTGTGTTGAACAACAAATTAAACAATAGAAATAAAATGTTCTAAAATCTAAGTCATAAGCAATTCAGATATTTCAGTTTTTTCGGCTTCTGTACGAGAGATTTCATTTTGAAATTCGAAAGTTTCCCTGCTGCAGTTACCCACACCTTTTGACACGCATTACTGTCAGATAGGTGTAATGATTGGCATATACCATTACTACAAATGAAATTTTGAATAATTTTCTTAATCTGGTTTGGATGCCACTAAATTGTCCAGACGAAACTGAAGTGTTATCTGAAGTATAACCAATTATGTTTTTACCGGTATTTGCACCAAATTTAAATGGTTTATTAGTAGTGCCGTAAAACCACCATCATCGAGGTTATAGGCCATAGATAGCGCTAATAATTTCATCAAGCATCCAATTGGCTCAAACACCCAAACAAAGCTTGAATTAAATTATCCTTGTATTCCATGTATGAGCAAATCATCATTACTAGTACATGGTATACCACAAACCGCAATAAAAATAATAGATTCTCGTGATGTGTATATGGTTTTGACGTTTGAACTCAATTTTGAACCATTTCGATCCGTCTATATACTAAAATATGTATGTACGAATAAATTCAATTTCCATTGATCCAATTCCACCCACATTCGACGTATTAAGAAAAAAATTCCTTAAACTGGAAAATTGAACGAAATAAATTATTATTCTTGATGAAAATTTATATTTCATTTGCGTATATATGTTTCAGGATACTTAACGATAAGACAACATGTAATTTGTATAATTAAATTTACGTGTACGTACGAGTACAAATCGATTTCTCTACCCGGCCCGGGGTAAATTATACGGTCTGTGTTGACAAGAAGTTTATTTAAACCGAAATTGAATTTATTTGGCTAAGACGTGTCCGCATCTCAAAATTATAATTTTCCCATGAACATTAATTTGTTAAAACCACAAGAGAGATATTTTTGGTCTTGGTATATGCGCGGAAAACCATTAAATCGGTCAATAAATCTTACATATTTTTTTCGCTTATTATTTCTTCGCGTCTTCGTTTTAAACTTGTAATTATGTGATCAAATTGAACAGATAACACCGTAAATATATATGGGGAGCTACGCGGTATTATTAAAAATAAATTAATTTATGGAATAACTCGATGGCTGGGCGGATAGAAGCGCAACGTTTTTATCAAAAAATAATTAATTTTATCTTTCGTTAATTTATTTCGAGTTCGATATGGACGCAACACTGTTGTTGTATGTACGACCGACATCTCTATTATTAGTGTTATTATGATTATATTATTCATATACAGACCCTACCCCCTTGCTGGATGCTATGGGGCGGTGGTTATATATTATATTTTTACCTGAATGTCATTTTGGTTTTGTGCAAATGAAAGGAGACATAAAAACGGAAATAACTTAATACGAGAAATGACAAGAAAATTGAATTTTTCTGTTTTCGTGTGTGCGTGCCCTACTCTCGAGTTTTTCCGCAATTGGGACAACAATAAATTTATCAGGATGGAAAAAGGTATATATGCCTGAATCCAGATAGATATGTCAACATAAAAATTATACAAAAAATTTCTGCTTTAATGAAAATTTGTTACTATACTGGTTACTATACAATCGGATACAATATTAATGGGGCGAGCTTTTAGATATCGATTTCATTGTTACCATTCCAAATTAATTTTGCAAATCAAAATATTTTATTTCCCGAACTTAGATGAAAACATAAAGTTATTCTTGTAACATTATCGAATAATAATCGGTAAACAAACTTTTGTGTATTTCCAAACAATATTTATAATTAAGACTTTAGCGATAAACTTTCTCGACCGCAGAGGATATTTGAATTGCTTAATTAAGATTTTCTGTTCAAACAGAATTAAAAGCTGTTTGTTTGACCCAAAAATGTGTTTCGTATTCGTTTTGATGGTAGCGATTAGTTAGTGAAATGAATATACAAACCTAACCGCCAGCAGTGAAATCGATTAGTATACACAAAAATAGATGCCTTCGTAATTTACACTCCAAATCTGAACTAGGATAGGAGACCATTTTCTATTTTATTGTACCCTTCGCTCATCTGTACATGTGTATAGTCTATTAGATCTACGTTTATAGATAGATATGGAGTATAGAACCGGAAGGAAATTAAAAACGTAAATATTTTTCTAAGATCAACACAAATTTAAATTAATTTTTTTCTGTTTTATGTTCTATAAATTTAAATATTTGAGCTTTATGCTAATTAGTATATACAGTACCTATATAGCTTTCCATCTCGTTTAATTGTTTGTTTTTGTACCAACAAATATTTAGATGTGTGCGAGTACATCGTAAATTTTTTAACCTGGTTTACATATTTTATTTTATATGTAGATCTTTACACGTGTGTGGTACAGTAGGAAAAATGTAAAAAGCTTTTTATTGAAATAACATATTTTGTACATTTTTGTGAATATGATGTAGGCGTCTTCAAGAGCTTTCTTATGTTTTATTCTGTCAGGTACATATTTTACATTTTGTGGAATGCAATATAACGGAAAAGCATCTTTAGCTTTTATTTTAACTTAATGTAAAAAAATATATCCGTATAATAAATTTAACGAAAGCTCGAAAATATTTGTTAATATCCTTTCTTAATTAAATCAACAATGTGCAGTAATTTAGACTAGGGAAGATTTGTTAGTTTATGAAGGTTGCAGTGCTTTAATGGAATGGTTCCTACAAGTAGGTAGGCTTTAGAAATAATGCAATATGACTTGTTGTAATTTGCCATTCAAAGTTGGTCAGCGTAACGATTAAAAAATTCAATGCTAGTAACAACTGTTGATAAAAAGACTAACATAACTATTGTAATTCGTAGTTAGTAATCCATAAATTCCTGAAAAATCGATTTAGAATCTTAACATCCAAATGGTTCGTCTTCGTTTGTCATAAGTTTTTATTGTGAGAATAGTTACCTTTCACCACAGGTTATATAAGTTAACACGCGGCAGCGAATCGATTCCCACAGTTGAACAGGGGTTTCATATTACACACATGCGATATGACTTGCGATAAGAATATCAGCGCAGGTAAGACATATATTCCTCAAAATGCAGTATCTGCATATCCGTAGTGTAAGATAACGTAATTTTAACTTAGTTGTAATCTTGTCTTGAAACATAAATATTGATGCCTATACTTAACAAAAAAAAATAATAAATTTTGGATTGGTTAATTATTTCCCTAAATGTTGCTCTTATGCAAAAAAAAAAGAATTAGCGTACAATTAGGCGAATTAAAATAAAACTGTGCAATACAATCGAAACATTGTTATCAAAGATTAGAGAACAATTAGGCGAATACGAATAAAATCGTATAACACAATCGAAACGTTCACTTGAAAGTGAGGCTTTAATGGGCTGAATATGCTAAATGTAAAAAATAAAAATGTGTTTAAAACAATTGTTAGATACAGCATAAGTGTAATGTATAAAAATGATAAATAATCGGTTCCATATACGGTTCATATGAATAAGAAGCAATAACTGCAGCAGTTGTTGCACGGAATTTCGATGAAAAAATTTGTTCTACAGAAGCCAAAAGTCCCACATATAAACATGGTTTTTTATGATGGCCTTGGTATGTACTTTAATACAAGAATGTCAAATGGTCAATCCCTGGGTTCGGTCATATGTAAAACAAGCAATATCTGCAACAAGTGTTGCACGAAACTTCGATGAAAAATTTGGTCTACAGATGGTTTCTTATGATGGCCTTGGTAAGTACTTTAATACAAAAACGCCAAAAGGTCGGCCGTTACGATATCTGCAACAGGTGTTGCACGAAAATTCGATAAAAAATTGTGTTCTACGTGTTGCACGAAACTTCAATGAAAAATTTTGTTCTACAGAAGTCAAAAGTCCCACATATAGGCATGGTTTTTTATGATGGCCTTGGTATGTACTTTAATACAAAAATGCCAAATGGTCGGTCCCTGGGTTCGGTCATATGTAAAACAAGCAATATCTGCAACAAGTGTTGCACGAAACTTCGATGAAAAATTTTGTTCTACAGAAGCCAAAAGTCCCATATATAGACATGGTTTTTTATGATGGCCTTGGCATGTACTTTAATACAAATATGCCAAAGGGTCGGCCCCTGCAATATCTGCAACAGGTGTTGCACGAAAATTCGATGAAAAATTGAGTTCTACGTGTTGCACGAAACTTCAATGAAAAATTTTGTTCTACAGAAGTCAAAAGTCCCACATATAAACATGGTTTTTTATGATGGCCTTGGTATGTACTTTAATACAAGAATGTCAAATGGTCAATCCCTGGGTTCGGTCATATGTAAAACAAGCAATATCTGCAACAAGTGTTGCACGAAACTTCGATGAAAAATTTGGTCTACAGATGGTTTCTTATGATGGCCTTGGTAAGTACTTTAATACAAAAATTCCAAAGGGTCGGCCGCTGCAATATCTGCAACAGGTGTTGCACGAAAATTCGAAGAAAAATTGTGTTCTACGTGTTGCACGAAACTTTAATGAACAACTTTGTTCTACAGATGATGGCCTTGGTATGTACTTTAATAAAAAAAATGCGAAATGGTCAATCCTTGCAATCGTGCAACACCTGTTGCAGATATTGCTTGTTTACATATGACCGAACCCAGGGACCGACTATTTGGCATTTTTATATTAAAGTTCATACCAAGGTCATCATAAAAAACCATGTCTATATGTGGCACTTTTGACTTCCGTAGACCAAATTTTTCATTGAAGTTTCGTGCAACACTTGTTGCAGATATTGCAGCGGCCGACCCTTTGGCATTTTTGTATTAAAGTACTTACCAAGGCCATCATAAGAAACCATGTCTATATATGGGACTTTTCTCTTCTGTAGAACAAAATTTTTCATCGAAGTTTCGTGCAACACTTGTTGCAGATATTGCTTGTTATACATATGACCGAACCCAGGGACCGACCATTTGGCATTTTTGCAGAGGATATTTGAATTGCTTAATTAAGATTTTCTGTTCAAACAGAATTAAAAGCTGTTTGTTTGACCCAAAAATGTGTTTCGTATTCGTTTTGATGGTAGCGATTAGTTAGTGAAATGAATATACAAACCTAACCGCCAGCAGTGAAATCGATTAGTATACACAAAAATAGATGCCTTCGTAATTTACACTCCAAATCTGAACTAGGATAGGAGACCATTTTCTATTTTATTGTACCCTTCGCTCATCTGTACATGTGTATAGTCTATTAGATCTACGTTTATAGATAGATATGGAGTATAGAACCGGAAGGAAATTAAAAACGTAAATATTTTTCTAAGATCAACACAAATTTAAATTAATTTTTTTCTGTTTTATGTTCTATAAATTTAAATATTTGAGCTTTATGCTAATTAGTATATACAGTACCTATATAGCTTTCCATCTCGTTTAATTGTTTGTTTTTGTACCAACAAATATTTAGATGTGTGCGAGTACATCGTAAATTTTTTAACCTGGTTTACATATTTTATTTTATATGTAGATCTTTACACGTGTGTGGTACAGTAGGAAAAATGTAAAAAGCTTTTTATTGAAATAACATATTTTGTACATTTTTGTGAATATGATGTAGGCGTCTTCAAGAGCTTTCTTATGTTTTATTCTGTCAGGTACATATTTTACATTTTGTGGAATGCAATATAACGGAAAAGCATCTTTAGCTTTTATTTTAACTTAATGTAAAAAAATATATCCGTATAATAAATTTAACGAAAGCTCGAAAATATTTGTTAATATCCTTTCTTAATTAAATCAACAATGTGCAGTAATTTAGACTAGGGAAGATTTGTTAGTTTATGAAGGTTGCAGTGCTTTAATGGAATGGTTCCTACAAGTAGGTAGGCTTTAGAAATAATGCAATATGACTTGTTGTAATTTGCCATTCAAAGTTGGTCAGCGTAACGATTAAAAAATTCAATGCTAGTAACAACTGTTGATAAAAAGACTAACATAACTATTGTAATTCGTAGTTAGTAATCCATAAATTCCTGAAAAATCGATTTAGAATCTTAACATCCAAATGGTTCGTCTTCGTTTGTCATAAGTTTTTATTGTGAGAATAGTTACCTTTCACCACAGGTTATATAAGTTAACACGCGGCAGCGAATCGATTCCCACAGTTGAACAGGGGTTTCATATTACACACATGCGATATGACTTGCGATAAGAATATCAGCGCAGGTAAGACATATATTCCTCAAAATGCAGTATCTGCATATCCGTAGTGTAAGATAACGTAATTTTAACTTAGTTGTAATCTTGTCTTGAAACATAAATATTGATGCCTATACTTAACAAAAAAAAATAATAAATTTTGGATTGGTTAATTATTTCCCTAAATGTTGCTCTTATGCAAAAAAAAAAGAATTAGCGTACAATTAGGCGAATTAAAATAAAACTGTGCAATACAATCGAAACATTGTTATCAAAGATTAGAGAACAATTAGGCGAATACGAATAAAATCGTATAACACAATCGAAACGTTCACTTGAAAGTGAGGCTTTAATGGGCTGAATATGCTAAATGTAAAAAATAAAAATGTGTTTAAAACAATTGTTAGATACAGCATAAGTGTAATGTATAAAAATGATAAATAATCGGTTCCATATACGGTTCATATGAATAAGAAGCAATAACTGCAGCAGTTGTTGCACGGAATTTCGATGAAAAAATTTGTTCTACAGAAGCCAAAAGTCCCACATATAAACATGGTTTTTTATGATGGCCTTGGTATGTACTTTAATACAAGAATGTCAAATGGTCAATCCCTGGGTTCGGTCATATGTAAAACAAGCAATATCTGCAACAAGTGTTGCACGAAACTTCGATGAAAAATTTGGTCTACAGATGGTTTCTTATGATGGCCTTGGTAAGTACTTTAATACAAAAACGCCAAAAGGTCGGCCGTTACGATATCTGCAACAGGTGTTGCACGAAAATTCGATAAAAAATTGTGTTCTACGTGTTGCACGAAACTTCAATGAAAAATTTTGTTCTACAGAAGTCAAAAGTCCCACATATAGGCATGGTTTTTTATGATGGCCTTGGTATGTACTTTAATACAAAAATGCCAAATGGTCGGTCCCTGGGTTCGGTCATATGTAAAACAAGCAATATCTGCAACAAGTGTTGCACGAAACTTCGATGAAAAATTTTGTTCTACAGATGGTTTTTTATGATGGCCTTGGCATGTACTTTAATACAAATATGCCAAAGGGTCGGCCCCTGCAATATCTGCAACAGGTGTTGCACGAAAATTCGATGAAAAATTGAGTTCTACGTGTTGCACGAAACTTCAATGAAAAATTTTGTTCTACAGAAGTCAAAAGTCCCACATATAAACATGGTTTTTTATGATGGCCTTGGTATGTACTTTAATACAAGAATGTCAAATGGTCAATCCCTGGGTTCGGTCATATGTAAAACAAGCAATATCTGCAACAAGTGTTGCACGAAACTTCGATGAAAAATTTGGTCTACAGATGGTTTCTTATGATGGCCTTGGTAAGTACTTTAATACAAAAATTCCAAAGGGTCGGCCGCTGCAATATCTGCAACAGGTGTTGCACGAAAATTCGAAGAAAAATTGTGTTCTACGTGTTGCACGAAACTTTAATGAACAACTTTGTTCTACAGATGATGGCCTTGGTATGTACTTTAATAAAAAAAATGCGAAATGGTCAATCCTTGCAATCGTGCAACACCTGTTGCAGATATTGCTTGTTTACATATGACCGAACCCAGGGACCGACTATTTGGCATTTTTATATTAAAGTTCATACCAAGGTCATCATAAAAAACCATGTCTATATGTGGCACTTTTGACTTCCGTAGACCAAATTTTTCATTGAAGTTTCGTGCAACACTTGTTGCAGATATTGCAGCGGCCGACCCTTTGGCATTTTTGTATTAAAGTACTTACCAAGGCCATCATAAGAAACCATGTCTATATATGGGACTTTTCTCTTCTGTAGAACAAAATTTTTCATCGAAGTTTCGTGCAACACTTGTTGCAGATATTGCTTGTTATACATATGACCGAACCCAGGGACCGACCATTTGGCATTTTTGTATTAAAGTACATACCAAGGCCATCATAAAAAACCATGTCTACAAGTATGGGACTATTTACTTAATTAATTTTAATTATTAATTTATTTTAATCAAGCAATAATTGTTGCCAGTAGTCCGCCCAAATGTTTACTATTTGTAAAGGGTGTTTTTTAGGAGGTTTGTTTTTCCGATAGATGTCGTTTTATTTTATGACAGTTGTTTTGACAGCTCAAAGTGGCATTTCTACTCAGTATTGTTTGGCAAATCATTATGAATAGGTTAACTCCAGAACAACGTTTTCAAATCGTGGAAATTTATTTTCAAAATCAGTGTTCAATTAAAAATGTTTATAGAGCACTTCGTGAATTTTATGGTGCACATAATCGTCCGTCAGAGACCACCATAAAGAACGTAATTACCAAATTTCGGTCTACATTCACTCTTTTGGATGCCAAGCCACCGACAAGAATGAGAAGAGTTCGTACAGAAGAAAATATTGCTGTCGTTGAGGCCAGTGTCGAAGAAAACGACAATTTATCGATTCGTCGTCGTGCTCAGCAAATTGGACTTTGTCCATCGACTTTATGGAAAATTTTACGTAAAGATTTGGGTTTGGTGCCATACAAAATTCAATTGGTGCAAGAATTAAAGCCACACGACCATCGTTTGCGCCGTGAATTCAGTGATTGGTCGTTAAATCAATTGAACGAAGATCCATTTTTTTACCGTAAAATTCTCTTCAGTGGTGAGGCGCATTTTGGTTAAATGGATACGTCAACAAACAAAATTGTCGCATTTGGAGCAAAGATAATCCACACGCCGTTCAAGAATTACCAATGCATCCTGATAAATGTACTGTTTGGTGCGGTCTATGGGCTGGTGGGATCATCGGTCCATATTTCTTTAAAAATGAGGAAGGACGACGCGTTACCGTGAATGGAAATCGATACAGAACCATGTTAAATGAGTTTTTGTTGTCAAATCTTGAAGATATGGATATGGATGAAATGTGGTTTCAACAAGATGGTGCCACTTGCCATACAGCACGTGAAACAATCGACTTATTGAAAGAAACTTTCAACGACAACATTATTTCGAGAAATGGTCCGGTGAATTGGCCTCCGCGTTCGTGCGATTTGACGCCACTCGATTACTTTTTGTGGGGATACGTGAAGTCATTGGTTTATGTGGATAAACCTCAATCGATTGACGCTTTGGAAACCAATATTCAACGTGTCATTGCTGACATACGCCCTCAAATGCTTGAAAAAGTGCTGGAAAATTGGACCTCCAGAATGACATTTGTGAAAAATAGTCGTGGTAGCCATATGCCAGAAATTGTGTTTAAATGTTAAATGCCAAAAAATTATTTACCAAATAAAAAAAAATTTTGGTCATTTCATAATTTTATATGTGTTTTATTCAAAAAAAAAATCGGCAACCTCTTAAAAAAACACCCTTTATATTCGCACACACGTATATTTTTTGTTATTTGGGGGCAATTTGGCTTCGGTAAATTTTGTCAATAAAATTTAATAAAACATTTTCAATAAAAACAATATTTTTTTTATAATAAGTGAGAATAGACTGTTGTTAACTGGCGTCAAAACAGGACTCCTTGTGATAAAAGTGTCCAAAAGCTGTTTCACCACAACGCTAATAAATTTCAAAGTTAACCACAAGTGCCATTGTGATACAAGTATTGGGAAAAGAAGCCCCGAAGTAAACTCCGTAATAGTAAAACGGATCTGAGTGTTTGGAATCAAGTACAACCAAGAGAGATTTAAAGCTAACGATTATACTAATACGATTTTTATATTAAAATGACAGACAAAGGCGACATCATTAAGCCAGCCACATTAAAATTGAATGAGAAGTTTCAGTCAACCGCAAATCAAAGCAATGTGAATACCTTCGATCTGACGCAACTTCATGTTGTACGATGTATGAGCGATTGACTCAAAGTACTATACGTACACAGAATGATTCCGACCAAAATATAGACACTAAATGTCTAAACGACCTTAATATGAAATGGACCGGATTCCCAGAGAGTTCGGGTCATAGAGGAAAATTGTGGATCGGATATTAAGTCTGTACGAAAGTCTAAAAGGTACTCCGAAATACTTCGGAATACTAAGCGTCATCAGAAATAAAATCACTGGTTACACAGATACGGCTCTTGAGAAGTATAACACACCCCATTACGCAGTAAACGAGACCTTGGTACTCTCGAGTACCGCAGATGACGACACTAGTACAAAGACAGAATTCTATTCCAGAATTATATCAGCAAGTGTACCAGCATCTCTCGTTAATTCTGAATAAACTGTCATCCATGGAAATGAGTCAAGAGACAATGGACGTGATGACACAGATATACAGCGACAAAGCTCTCGATACCTTTGTTAAAGGCCTAAAAGGAGACCTCCCGCGATTATTAAGTATTAGGAGTACAGTAGATCTATCCAAAGCATTGCATTTATGCCTTAAATTAGACAATGTGCAATAGCACATACAAATAGTCATGGGAATCACAACATTCGAGAACTTCAAGTCGCACTACCTCAACAACTACAACCTAGAAAAACGTATAAAGTTTATCAACCTAACATGCAGATGAATAATTTTTATTACGAGTTGCTACTTAAGCCGCAAATACTACGGTATCAGCACCAACAACTACCACCTAGAATTCCCAAGAAAACATTCGCACAGCCCATGTCGATAGGCCAATCCGCTCACTCAGGTCAGGTCAATTATGAAAACCGACCTCGTATGAATTATTTTGCAAAAAAAAGATCACATTCGAGTCAAGTACATCAACCGGTAAAATATCAAAGAATGTATCATTCCGCACAACTTGGCGAAGAACCGGATATTGGAGCCTATCATGATCAAATGAATGAGTACGACTATCAGTATGATCAAACGCTAATAGAATACACAGACTCCATGGATAATCCAAAGCCCACGGACAATATCGACGATAACGGAAACGATAGTGAGGAGGTGACGATAGTTTCATTTGTCGAAACAATCAAAAAAGTCAGCTCGATGCACTACTACGCATACCGATTGATGATTAGACGAAATCAGGCCACCCATATCTTTCGATATCGCCAGCTGTACGTACCAGCAATATATTGTGGACATATACGCTAAGGTCGAACGCGAACGTTTGCAATATATTCGGTTCCACCAGGCTAAATTGAGATCGAAGGAAAACATCCACTTACGACATGCTATTATCGGTAAAGTCGATGAAAATTTAGATATCTACAACATCGGTAATGCATTTATCCTACCTTCAAGCTACATCGGCAGCTCACGACACATGCAGGAACATAAGCAAGTTGCGATGTCTCATATACGCCATATCGGTCGTCCAATTTTTTTTTTATTACATTTACATGTAATCCAAAATGGGAGGAAATACAAACTTTGCTATTGCCACGCCAACAACCAATTCATCGTCAAGATATTACTGTAGGTGTGTTCCAGCAAAAAATTAAAATTATTGATGGATTTTATCGTAAAATACTCGATTATCGGTAACACACGTTGTTAGATATATACGGTTGAGTGGCAAAAGCGAGGTTTACCTCATACTCATATTTTGATTTGGCTTGAAGATCCACTCAGCAGAAATTGACCAAATGAGTTCGGCAGAAATTCCAGATCGATCAATTAACCAAGAATTGTTCGATATTGTTACCACAAATATGATCCATGGTCCGCGCGGTGCTTACGTATTCTTAGTTTCCCACACATGAACCTAGTGTTAAGCACCTTGCGATTCATCTTGAAAATAATCAACGTGCATATTTCACTGAAGAAAATGCTCTCCAACGAGCATTCGACACCGAAAACGACACTTAGCGAATTTTTCAAATAATTCTGAAAAACATTATTGTATACCGACGTTCCACGCTATTTTACATGGAACAAATCAGGTAAAAAATGGCGAAGCAAGTGTTCAATACATATCAAGATGCATGTCGCGAGATGCAATTGCTGGAAGGCGACAATCATTGGGATCTGACACTTACAGTTGCAGCATTTACATCCACGCCGAATAACATCCGTCAACTGTTCGCAATTTTATTAACGACATGGTATCCAACACAGTCATCGGCATCGTGGGAAAAATACAAGAATTACATGGCTGAAGACATACTACACCGAGTTAGATACATAAACCAAGATCCAAACATTGATTACACACCAGAAATGTACAATGAAGTTTTAATGTTGATCGACGATTTGTCTTTTAATTTCAAATTGGTCAATAAATCATTACGGTATGCCATCGCCTGATCGTCCGGCGGCCGAATTATATAACAGTTATGTGCAGCGAAAAGAACAGTATAACAATTGACTTGAATGACTGCTGAACAAAAAGTATTTATGGTCGAATTATGCTGACTGTTGCTGCTAACCAAGGCGGCTTTTTCTTTATGGATGCACCAGGCGGAACCGGCAAGACGTTTTTAACATCACGTATCCTTGCAAAGATACGTTCGAAGCACAAAATTGCTTTTGTAATTGCATCATCAGGCATTACTGCCACTTTATTAGATGGTGGGCGCACGGCACATTCAGTGCTCAAACTGCCATTATACGTTCATAACAAACATAAAAATTCTCTCGAAGCATTGTATAGAACTATGCAAGAATTAAACGGCAACAGCAAACTATTGGGTGGTACTACATCATTACTATCTGGTGATTTTCGACAGACATTGCCAGTCATTCCACGCTCTACTTATGCCGATGAGATTAACGCATGTTTAAAACAATCATTTCTATGGCGAAGCGTAGGCCATCAACATGCGAGTACAATTGCATAATAACCCGTCGTCACAAATATTTTCTGAACAATTGCTGGATATTGGCAACGGTAATATCGAACTCCATCTACACACACAATGCAATGCCAGACGATCTATACACTATCGTTAATTCAAAACATGAATTAATTGAGAATGTCTTGCCGGACATTCTGAATAATTACTTGAAATATAATTGGCTCAGTGAACGTGCTATTTTGCCAGCGAAAAATGTTGATGTTGACGGAATTAATTTTCAGATACAAGAGCCGTTGCCAGGCGAACTGATGTCTCTCAAATCAATCAACACTATCGTTGATGAAAATGACGCAGTAAATTATCCAAATGAATTTTTAAATTCAATTGATATGCCAGGAATTCCACCAATAATCTTAAATTAAAAATTGGTTAATTTAACCCACCCAGATTATGCAACGGCACACGTTTGGTCATCAAGCGGATCATCGGAAATGTTATTGAAGCAACCATTTTGAATGGAAAGTTGAAGAGAGAAGTCGTTATTTTGCCACGTATCTCATTGATACCCTCAGAAATGTCAATCCTATTCAAACGGCTTGAACGGATGTGTACTGATTCCAATGTATAATTTAGAAAAAGAATCAACAAAACTACTGTGGTATTTATTCCTTAAAATTATAAACTTATTTATTTTTTAAGCTGCTCTACGGTCAAAAAGTAAGTGAACGAGAAAAGCAAAGTTGAACAGCTAAAGGTTATCAGCATATAAAAAACCGGTAATCTAAATTTAAATAAATATGCTGAATACTTGTGCTGCCAATTGTTAGTTAAACTATTCAAACATAGGGTGCTATTTTATCATATCAATTGAAAACCATTTCCTACATTATCGTGAAAGTAAACGATAATTCTAAATGTCAAGGTCAACAGAACAGCTGCTTTCATTCAACATTTTTAGGTAAGTAAAATTGATTTAACAAGAGTTCAAATATTAATTCATAATAACTAATTTACAATTTTAACTATTTTAGGCAAAAAATGGGACGACAATAAATATATGGCCAATGGCAAAAAATAATTGAATGAATTCAACTTTAACTAAATATAAGATAAGTAACATTAATTACAATTCATTTTGTTTACTTACACTACATTTCTTTTCAGCTTTTGATCCTGAACATCCCGCGCCGATTGGCTCACCAGAGCCGGCAGGTAAAATACATATTTTTATAACTGGCCTCTTAATTTCACCCAGTTTTGTTTTGATGATGACAACTCTGATTAATCCATCCTGACCTGGAATAACCGATAATAAGTCCCATGAACCATTTTGTTGGTGGATCATTGTCCAGCACTACCACCAGATTTCCGATGTTTGGTTTCATTGTGGGATACTATTCCATTTATGTATGTTGCTGTAATTTTAATATATATTCTTTGTGCCATCTCTGCCAAAAATGCTGGACCATCCTTTGAATGTGCTGCCAACGTGATAACCGGTTCTCTTTTAAAGGTAGCAGATTGGGTTCCGTTATGAGATTAATAGGATGCCCAATTAACAAATGACCTGGTCTGACATCTCACACCGTGCTCGTAATTTAAGAATGGCTTCTATTTCGATTAACAATGTCAACATTTCTTCATAGGTAGGCCGTGATTCTCCAAGTACCTGCTTCATGTAAAATTTTGTTGATTTAATGGCTGCCTCCCATAAACCACCAATGTTAGGAGCAGCTGGATGAATAAAATGCCATTCGATGTTGTTAGTAGTGATGTACCTCATAATTGTCTCATCGTTAGATACCATTTCTAAATTTCGTTGTAGTTCCTTTTGTGCACCTTCAAAATTTGTCCCGTTATCACCATCATATATGTGACTGCAAATGCTGCGCCGACCATGGAATCGTTTTAGAGCTGCCAAAAATGCTTCCGTCGTCATATCGCCGACTAATTCCAAATGCACAGCTTTGGTCGCCACACACAAAAAGTGCCAGATACGTTTTGATTAATATGGCACCTCGCAATTGGGACGCTTTAATAAGCATAGGCCCTGCATAATCCACACCCGTGGACAAGAATGGAAATGCAATGTAACTCTGCATTGTGATAGTTGACCCATCAGTTGATGTTGTTGTTTCGCCTTCAACCGGACACATTTTACGCGTCGCCCATCGACTGCTCGAATTTGATCCTTGCATCTGAGTATGTGAAATATGTGAAAACTCTGAAGCATGAGTTGTCATTAAAAAAGTTTGGGCTGCTTGGAACTGCTCAAGATGTTCGTCCCTTATAATTAATGTTGTCACTTGATGCCCTGCTGGTATGATAATCGGATGCTTCTGGTCAAATGTAACATTCGCGTTAGACAATCTGCCTCCAACTCGCAATAAACCAAATTTGCCTAGAAAAGGAAAGAGAGACGTTATAGTTTCGAATTTTTACAAATTGGTTTGTTATTGACGAGCGCATTTATTTCTGATGAAAAACTGTTCAATTGGATTCGTCGGATTACGAAATTGAACGCATCAAGATTGGCCTCGTTCTTAAATCTCGAAAACTCAAACTTTTCAGCTACTCTGGCCTTTGATTTTCTTCTAAACAGCATTAGTATTTTAGTAACGGTGAATATTACTTTCGTGAATCTCGAACAACGTTCAATGAGTCTGGACACCCAATCGTTTCTGTCATCTTCAATTATGTTGCTCAACACCACTGACTTAATCTTTTGTTCCCTCAGTGCTGCTTCTGATATATCAATATTTAGCTTAACTTGACTTGGCCACTCCTCTTCGACTTTCTCCAACCAATACGGACCATTCCACCATAACTCGTGATTCAGCAACTCCTTCGGAAATAAACCTCTCAAAGCGCAGTCAGCCGGGTTGTCGTTTGAGGATACATGGCTCTAATGACTTCGGTTTGTGTGCTGCAAGATAAATCACGCCCTATTTGCCATATACGTATGCCATCTCCTCGGACATGATGATAACCAACTAAGCACAATCGTGGAATCTGACCACAAACGATCGATAAGTTGTATCGACGTTGCTCTTAAATATTTCCAGGACGGACATTAGTAATTTTATCAGCAATGTAGCGGCACACAGTTCAAAACATGAAATACTGATTGATTTTATTGGTGCCACCTTTGTTTTCGCAGTAACTATGTTGGTTTTGTATCCATCTTCGGACTTCACCCTGCTATAAATTACAGCAGCATAAGCCAGGTCGGAGGCATCCGCAAATCCGTGCAATTCTATTTCTCCTTCTGTGTACAACCACCTATTGATTCTGGTGTCCTCTAGTCACTTCAAGTTGATTCTAATAGCTTCGTACTCTTGATAAACTGGGTCCGGTAGGAGTTCGTCCCAATCGATTCCTACATATTAGCCACAATTTCTGGAAGATGATCTTCATTTTAATTACTGTTGGTGATAACCAACCTATCGGGTCAAAAATCTTCGAAGCCTCGGATAACATATATCGTTTCGTCAGTTTCTGATCTTCTAATTTGACTTTAAATTGGAAACAATCTTCTTTGGTCGAGTACTTCACTCTAAGTATCGAAATGGCTCGGTTTATTACTGGAATTATACGCACGAGTTCTTCACAATTAGATGCCCACTTCCGAAGATTGAATCCTCCCTTATTCATTATGTTTATTAGGTCCTGAACTATGATTTTACCATCTTTTAGGCTGTTCGTCCCTGACATTAGGTCATCGACATAAAAATATCGTTATACTATTTTTGCGGCTTCTGGATGTGGCTCCTTACAATCCAAAGCAAGT
Source organism: Nephrotoma guestfalica (assembly GCA_963691935.1). NCBI lineage: Eukaryota > Metazoa > Arthropoda > Insecta > Diptera > Tipulidae > Nephrotoma > Nephrotoma guestfalica. Next base: position 70,509,625 of record OY829913.1, on the reverse strand, counting down.
TGATTTAGCGTGTGTATGGCTAAAAAAGGAGCTGATTACGTACCATACGTTACAGTAAGTACCTTGTACACGTGCAATTCTTCAGAGGGCTTCTTTCTCCATACAATTTTTTGGTAGTCGCTATCTCTTCGGTTGACCCAGATCTGCCGATACATCTTTTCGATGTCGGCTGTGAAGATAATCTTGTGAGTGTGAAATTTAATAATAGCTCGAATAAACTTGACTGCACCTGCGGTCCTACTGCTAGTTCGTCATTCAGTGAGCTTCCATCCAATGTTTTGGTGGACTCATCAAATACAACCCACAGCTTGGTGATCGTACTGCTTTCCTTAATCACCTCATCATGCGGTAAAAACACTGTTGGTCATCAATGTCGCTTGATATCTCCATATGACCTAACTGGCGATATTCATCAATGAATTCGATATATTGCCGTTTAAATTCAGAGTCGCGAGTGAATCTTTTCTTTGTCTGATGCATTCGTTTTACTGCCATCATTTTTGACTTGCCCAAGCTGGGTAAACCTGCCTTAAATGGTAAGCTCAGTATATATTTATATATTTTCCATATGTTGCCCTTTGAGCCGTATGTTGATAGTGCTCAATACAAAATTTTTCTTCACCCCAACCTCGTATTGTGTGCTATTAGCCTGGAATTGGGAATGTACCTCTTGTCATCATAAAGTAGCTCGAAAAATACATCACTACCTAATAATATTTATTCTTCTATTCTTGTAGAAATTTGGATCAGCGAGTTTCATATTGTCCAAACATTGTAGACCCAATTATGTGCCCGATGGTTGATATGATGATATCTTTGGTATTATAAGATCTTTTGCTATGGTCCTATAGTTATCATACTGGAATCTGGATTTAATGCATATGCTTGAAATGCCCTTTGAAGTTCCTGGCGTAACATCGTTTAATCCTTGAATCCTGATTCGACCATTTTCCTTTTTTAAACCGAGACATTGAAAAAAGTGTTCGGTTACAAATGATGTTTGTGATCCGGAATCCAAAAGCGCGCGACACCATTCCCAGGCTCCATTATGATGTTCTATGTCCAATTGTACTGTGGGAAGAATTGTATTATTTACTAAATTGGCATAACTACACGTACTTTGCTCGGAGGTACTTGCAGAGGCGTAATTTACATTTACGTAGGTTTCTAAATGTAAAATGTCATGATGCTTTTTGTGACACAAATTGCATCTTCGCCTCGATTTGCATTGAAATACCAAATGGTTATTTTTTAGACAGTTGTAACATAGTGAATTTTTCTTCACATAGACTCTTCTTTGCTGAATCTCAAGGTCAAAAAATTTAGCGCACTCAGTTAACTAGTGATCTTTACCACATAATGCACACTTTACTGCGACTGCAATGTGCATTGTATTTAACTGCAGCGATTGTTTTGTAGATGATCGGTTTCCACGGTTTTCTTGCTTGATTCCTGGCAGGGAATCCATTCGTTTCATTAAGACTGATAATAAATTGTCTATTGTAGGATATTCCAGCACTCATATTCCAGCATTCCAGAAAATTTTCACATTTGCCTCGTTTAGAAATCCATCTTCTGAGTAGCTGTGTAGATGAGCCATGGATCTCGACTCTCTGCTTCCGTTCCAAGTATCTTAAGACCACGTATCACTTCATCGCACGTATCGTGTAAACGTGCAATGGATTGTGCTGTTGCTTGATTCACATTTGGTTGATCGAAAAATGTTTGAACAAATGACTCGACATTATATCGTTTTTTATCGTGCCTTTTACACGATTTCTGATATGCTTCAATGTAATTAGCATCATTTATTGGAAAATGACGAGTGCTAATGCTTCATCTTTTAAATGTCCCTTACGTAGCTGGAATTTTTGGGCTGGCGACAGGTTTGGATTCTCGTGCACCGTCGCACCAAACAGGTCAAAAAACGATTGCCATTCCTTAATATTCTCATTAAAGGGGGGAATGGTAGACGAAAATCACTCGACGCCGACTGTCTGTGTCGTATTTAGCGTTTGGTCTAAGTTTGACACGGGTAGACCCACATTCCTTTTACGTATAGCATTTGTAATTTAGGGATGATGCTATAGTACTGAGCATCGATGGTTTCGATGTCAGTCCGCACTACATCCGAAATTTCAATCGATTTCAATTTCATGTCGTAATTAATTGTACGAACAAAATTTTCGAGTCTTGTAATTTGCCCTTTAACATACGTTCATTTTCCTTTCAGGACCTCGATCTTAAAATAGCTGATGCAAAAATTTTCTCTACCGACAGAACATTATAATTTTCTTCACAGTAACAATTATATTAAATCATCACTTTTCACTTGCACTCAAACAATTATAGTTCGCGCGGATTTAGGATTTAGGAAAGTTCGCTCAATATACTAGTAGGGGTTCACTAAATGATTTGCACGACTATATTAAGATAATAGTTTATGTAATTTGGATAAATCAACTCAGTATAATTGAGGCCCCTCAGCCTAAGGTACTCAGAGGGCTTCGGCTGTCTCTGTGTACACCTAGGTAACACCAAGGTAGCCGCGCCCTCTTCGCGGGGGGCGGGTACTGCTTCGACAGTAGCAAAGTGCTACCGGGGACCAAATGCCAGTGGTATAAGTTGGCTAAAACAAACAATGAGAACAACAAATACGGAATGTAATACCCCAGGTGGTACATCAGCAGATATGCTGCCAAATCCACACTCTTCGGAGGCGGGCCCAACAGATTCTGGGGTGGGCCAATCATTGCTTAACCCATTTGGCCAAGTTTCAAATTATCAAGATCACCAAGATCTTCAACTGGAAATATATTTCAGTGCGAGAAGGAAAATGCCGAACTTCGTGAACAACTAAGAGAAATAAAATAATTTACTACTAAATTGAAAGAAAAATTTACAATTTTATAGAAAGAAAATGAAGAACTCAAAAAAGCAGATTAAACACGTGCAGAACTTGGGACGACACCAAGCCCAACAGTCGATGATGGCATTAATTCATTCCATACAGATGAAGAAGAATTAGAAAGAGAAACAAATTGGATGTTGAACCGGAATAAAAGACCAAGTAAGAAAAGGAAAGCGCAACACTCACCAGAAATGGCGGAGACTTTACCATCAACTTCAAAAAAAGTTTTTGTAAAACAGTTAATCATCAAGAAACAACTAGCTCTAGAACAACAACCAGCTAAACCGAAAGAAAAATCACCTCCACCAATAAATGTCGTCGGGATATCAAATTTTTCCACTATACAATCGATTATGAAATCGATTACGATAGCCGAGTGCAAACTCGTATCTCTAAACAACGGCGTCTGGAAAATTAATGTTGTAAACTCTGAAACTTATAGAGCTTTGGCTACAAAGAAGTAGGATAAGAATGATCACCCAATTAAAGTTATGGCTAGAGGTCTTCACCCAACCTGTGCAAAAGCGGAAATTATTGAGGATCTCAAGCAAAAGCGTTATCAAATAGAAAATGCCGTAAACATTATTAAGAAAGAAAAAATCGAAACTGAACAAGGAGTTCAAGTTAACAAAAGAGGGGCTTCCACTATTTATGCTCACTTTTAATAACAAACAAAAAGTGGAAGATGTGTATAATATCAAGGCAATACTTAGCATCAGAGTTAAAATAGAGCCATTGAAAAAGAATAACGGATTAATACCGCAGTGCAAAAAATGTCAAGGTTTTAATCATACGCAGAAATATTGCCAAAGAGAAATTAGATGAGTGAAATGTGCAGAAAAGCATCATGCCCAGGTGTGCCCGGTTAGTAAAAATATTGCTGCAAAATGTGTCAATTGCAATAAGTCACATCCCGCAAACTACCGGAGATGTGAAATAGCTAAGGAGCTACAAAGAAGCAAAAATAAAACACGAAGACAAATTCCAGGAATATCGATAAAAAATTATCAAACTTCCACCAAAGAGGAACCTAAACCTCATGCTAGTAAAACGGGAGAACCAAAATCAAAACTGTACTCGCAAGTAGTCATGATAAAACCAGTTATTTCGGAGGACACTACTGAAGATACAGCAGTGCTCCAAAAGAGACTAAGAAGCATGGAAGCTCTTAACATTCGTCTAGCTAAACAAGAGAAATGCCTTCAAGCTCTAAGCAACAGGTTAGATAAGCAAGACTCTCTAAATGAAATGAAATCCATGCTCTATTAAAATGATGCAAACAACAACAAATAAAACATTAAGAATAGTAACTTGGAATGCAAATGGGCTAATGCAACATATTCCAGAATTAGAAATTTTCCTAAATACTGAAAAAATAGATACATGCCTAGTATCGAAAACCCTAGTAACGGAATATGGATACAATTGTTACCACGCCATTCATCCAGCAGGAAGGGCAAGGGGAGGATCGACGGTGGTTATAAAAGAAATCATCAAACACTTTATAGATCTTAGAATTGAAGAGGAATTTATGCAAGTAGTCACCTTAAAAGTATTTATAAATAACAACAAAGAATATAGTGTATCGTCAATATATTGCCCCCCAAGATATAATTTAATTAAACAAGACTATTGCACGTTATTTAAATCACTCGAATCAAGTTTCGTAATCGGAGGTGATTTTAGTGCAAAACACCTACTGGGGATCAAGAGTAACCTCTAAAAAAAGGAAGAGAGCTGTTTGCAGAAGGAAGACTATACAATTGCGATTTTCATTCTGGAGATCAACCAACTTATTGGCCTACGGATAGAAACAAAATACACGATATCATTGACTTCTTTATCACCAAATAGACGAAAACTACATTTACCTAGAAAGCAGCGAGGGGATTATGTCGGATCATACACCTGTTATTATGACAATCAGTGCAACGATTATTTAAAAAAACTAGTCCACCTTTGCTAACGAACAAAAAAACCTGCTGGGAGAAATTCCAGAAACTTGTTGAGGATAATATTGATCTTCAGGTGCCAATTAAAAACCCGATACAGCTAGGAGAAGAACTAGAACAACTCAACAACAGTATAGAAGAAGCGGCGTGGAGTAGTACCCCGTCAAGTTCAAAGGAAATGCGCCGAAATGCTATTTATCCTCTAGAAGTTAGGGAACCGGTTGCAGCAAAACGAAAAGCAAGAAAGGCCTAGCAAAGAAGTCGAGCGCCAGAATATAAAACAACTCTAAATTTTTTATCCAAAAAACTAAAGTTGCTAATTAAAGAAATCAAAATCCATTAATAAATACTTGAGTGGCTTTACTGGGGAAAAAGATACCGAGTACTCTCTTTGGAAAGCGACAAACGACCTAAACTACAAACTCGACCAGTAAAAAATGAAGATGGCACATGGGCTATAAGTGCAAAGCAAAAAGCTTCGTTGTTTGCAACCGACCTCGAGAACACGTTCCAACCTCTACCTAGACAAACTGCAAAGGAAAACATACCACCAGTATATAAAATGGATAACTGCAATATATCTCCTGTCACACTACAAGAATTAAAAGAGGAAATCAATCTCAACCGAAATACAAAGAAATCTCCAAGATATGACTTAATTACAGGACAAATAGTAAAAGCTCTTCCTGAAAAAGGACTACGTAAACTATGTAACACAGCATGGTTCACCACTGTGTTCCAAACGAAATATCGTACAACCCTGAGGTAGTTGAATAACGATTGATGAGGCACTACTATATAGTCGACTCAGTTACAATAAAAAAAACGATTTACCGGTCCGGTTTGGAAATTTGGATGTGAAGTTTGGGTTTTTGAAAAAGTCATTCAGTGAGTGATGTGCGTTGTATTCGGTAATTTAAATTGAAAAGTTCTCTGATCCAAATTGAGATAAATTAAAAAAAAAAACTAAATTAAATTAAATCCGTGTAAGAATATAATATTCGGTAGTTTTTTTTTTTGGTTCAAATTTTAGTATTGTGAAAAATAAAATTAAGTCCCTGGTGGTACATAACACAACAGTTTTGTGTAGTTCGGTTACCAAAGGACCTTACTGAACGCTAATCGAAGAATATATGATACAAGTTTTGTTTCTCGATCGTTCGATCGCGTGATTTATGAATTTTTTGTACATCGCAAATTACGGAACTCTGTGCTACAACTGTATGGGGCGCGATCCATTAGTTATGCAAAATTTTAAAGACCGTAAATAGAATGTATATGGTTAATTTTAAGACATAGTGTTAAGTGCTAATGTTGAAAATTCGTTTTGGGAAAAAATAACGGAGTATAAAAATAAATAAAATGTGCAAATTAAATTGATGTGCATGTGGTCTCAAAGACATTATAAAAGGCCCGTACGGACTAAAATAATTATTGTGAACTAAACTACTAAAGTGATAGCCGAAATGAGTGTAATTAAATAATGTCCAAAGTGTAACTAATATACGAAAAACCCACCATTATAGTGTAATTACGCGACATTGCGGCTTAACATTAACACCGTGGCTTACGTGATTTCGGTTAAGTGCTAAAACTAAACGGAGTGTTTTACTACGAACGGCCTAAGGACGTATAAAAATTGCTTTTTTTTTGTTTAATAATAATAAACTATAAATAAATATTAATAACTGAAACGCACTAAGACAGAGAATTTTGATAACTCGAGTAAAATCTGTGTGAAATTTTTCTACCATACTTATTTAAAATTATCCGAGTTATATGGACTGTAATAGACAAATCTATTGATCATAACTACAATTAATAATTTTTATAAGACATAATATTGTTCATTCTAATAGTACGTGAAATGGCGAACTTAATCCGATTTTAAAATGTTATGGATTGTATTCGTTGTAATACATTCAATAAAATCAACTTCGTTCAATATCAACAATCAACTCATCATCAATCAACATTGATTATACATCGGATCGTCGTCTTCAACATACACTTCGGTAAATTTTTCTTTGTATTTTTTTTTATATTATATTTTTTTTGATGTTATTGCAATTTTTTTTTTTTTTCAAATGACGCTATTGCACAAAAATAACGTTTTTATTGTTATTGTTAAGTAGTAATATCTTTATTCGATTATATTGTTTTATAGAATAAGAGTATGCTAGGTTTAGGACAGGTGTAGTTAGTATTTATTAAGTAGCGGTTACCGCTTTGAATTTTGCATAATTAATTTTTTCTTTTCGTAACTTACAATTGATAATCTTGCTTAAATAATTTCTTCTCATAAAGTTATGATTATTATGATCCAATTTCTTAAATTGTTTTTAAATAAATTATCAATCTTTAAATTACGAAAGATCTAATGCGTTTACCTATTCTTATTATTATTATTATTGTGATTTACCCAAAATGAATTCGTGAACCAAGTGATTGAGGTTTAGGTAAGTAGCCACAATGGCAGGTATAGTGTTCCCCATCTCAGTTCAGTCGAGTGTATTGTCAATCAATTACGCGCTTGTCCTATTTTTTTGGACTTAATTTTTACTTGAGATATTCTGTCTAAAACGATTTAGCTCACTCTAGTTGGTAATGAAATATTTTTTTTTATAATTCAGTACATAACGTTAGCATCTAGGTCAGAATTACAATCTTACATTAATCATTTTTAATTTTTTTTTATTTATTTAATTTACCTACAGATTCTACACTCTAGTAAAATCTTTAAATTTCTGATTCCACCTCTATTTAATTATTTTGTTTCTCGTTTCTACGAAAGCGGTTTCTACGAAAGCCCACCCCTTTACTCCTGAGCACTAGCCGCGCTTAAAACGACCGCTCAAGGGCAATGCATTAGTAAGTTGAATATTTCTGATGGCGAAATGACGTTTTACGTGCCCATCATCATTTGGTTGATGGGAATACCATACGTCCCTTTTAATTTCGTTACAACTACTCCAAATAATTAATGCAGTGTTCAGACTTAAACACGTTCCAAGTCAATGGAAATTATAGCAGAAGTAATTATGATACTTAAACCAAACAAACCACTTAATGCCAAAAATTCGTATAGGCCGATTTCCTTACTCGCAATAATTTCATAATTATTCGAGAAACTACTCCTAAAGAGACTAAAACCAATAATAGTAGAAAGAAATCTTTTTCGCTCGCATTTGACTCGATTTGGCTTCAGAGAAAACCATTCAACAATAGAACAAGTACACCGAATTACAAACATAATTGAAGACGTACTTGAAAAAAGAAAGTATGTTCAAGCGTCTTCTTGGATGTAGCACAGGCCTTTGACAGAATATGGCATAAAGGCTTGGAATATAAAGTACAAAGAGACTTACCAAAGCAGTTTTATGAAATTCTAAAATCTTACATGTCTAACCGACACTTTCGAGTTAAATTAGATGGCGAATACTCAGAAATAAAAAAAATATCAGCAGGGGTACCACAAGGTAGCGTTCTGGGACCAACTTTATATGTTCTACACACCTCGGACCTGCCAACGATAGAGGGGACTAACATAGCGACGTTTGCGGATAATACGGTCATCTTAGCAGTTGCTAATAGCATAGAAGAATCTACAAGCAAAATGCAAAGAGCTACTAATATTCTCAGTACATGGACCAAGAGGTGGCGAATAAAACTTAATGAAATAAAATCTGTTCACGTAAACTTTACCAACAAGAAGGTCAACTGGATACCAGTAGAACTGATCTCTCAGCAAATTCCCTATGCAAACACGGCAAAATATCTAGGCATGACCCTAGACACGAAACCAAAATGGAGAGCATGTGAAAAAGAAAAATGAAAAGTTAAACATCAAATAAGAAAGATGGATTGGCTCTTATGACAAAATAAGAGGTGACAACCTCCATAGAGATCTGAAGATGGATTTCGTCAGTGAAGAAATAAGGAAACACGCGAGAAAAACACATGCAACGTACCAGTCTACACAAAAATGCCGAGATACGACGTATGTTGGATGATTCAAACACAGTAAGACGGCTGCGAAGGAAGAAACCACATGATCGACTAGATCAGATCAGGATCTACCAAAAATATAATAAAATTGTATAGGGGACTAGCCAAAGGGCTACAACCCTCCAAACAAGAATATAAATTATGAAAGAAAATTACTAGATGATTTGTAAATCAGTTGTAGTAAATAAATATATAAAAAAAATACTATAATTACAATTGAATGTTAAATAAAATAAAAAATATGTATCGAATGTTAGTTTTATATGGATAGTGTTCGTATGGCCATCCGTACACTGTTCCGCAACTTTAAGATATGTAAATAACATTTTATTTGCATATGACTTTCGCATTTCTTCTATATATGTAAGTTAAATGCATCAGACACCCGTGCTACCAGGTAAAATGCGGTCTACATGAAATGCGGTCTACAACGTCTGCCGGGTCAGCTATTATTTTAATAAAATGTGACATGAAACTTTGTGTCTTTTATTTAATTGGTGAATAGCATAAAAGCATAAAATGTGTGTTCAACCGGGTAAAGGTCAGTACAGTAATAATTGATTTTATAACTCATTCCTCCTGAGTAGTCTAATTAATTTAATTTATGTTTGAATTCAATTTCATTTTACATAATATACTCGTCCATAAATACATAATTTAATAGCATAATATTATTTTTTAATTAAAATCTATCAAAATATACACACAGAAAGTGGTACAAAGTTTTTAATTTAAATATATTTTGTATACTGCAAAAAGCTTTTTATTTACCAAGCAAAATAGAAAGCTTTTACAATATTTTATGTACCATATATAAAATATTTGCCCTTGCACTGCATTAGCGCATTAAAGACAGAAGCAGAATCCATTCGCCTACCATTTCACTGTCATCATAAATTTACTCCAATATTATCGACGATAAAAATGCGGCGGTATGTTTATATAATGAAATTATAATACAACTGTCAAATCGGATAAAAATGTATATTTTAATAAAAATATCTACAAAATTTGCATACGCGATATAATACAAAAAAAAATCAAATCAAAAAATTTTAATAAAATTATTATTCGCGCACTCTTTATAAATATTTCCACAATACATAACTTGATTGTAGTTTATGTTCCAAGCAAATTTACGATCATGTGCAAAAAAGATTTTTTTTTTTGTATGATCGCGAACGACGATATAATACAAAAAATAATAATTACGCGCGCAAGTTGAATGGTATGTATGATCTGTGTGTCACCTTTGGGCGCTATATCGAGTATGATGATCGCGCATACCACACAGTGCCATAAATCGCGTGCTTAATTGAGTTATCAACGAGATGTGAAAATTGTCTGGACTTTAATCGTTTTAATATGGTACACGATACAATATATGATAACAAGGCACAGTATGTGGTGTGGTGATGAATAGTGGCTTCTGATTTTAATTGCAAGTTCAACTACATCTGAACGTATAAACTCTTGTTGGAGTAGCATTGGTCATGAAATCCATCGGTACATAATAAATTTATAGTACAGTAATTTTTTTTTTTTTTATGGTTGTACATAATACCCACCCATCGGTACATTAAGTTTAATGGTTTCGTTTCAATAGAATATTAGTACGAGTATTATTATCATTTTCATCGTAATGTGCACGTATTTGGGAAAATACATCCAACTACTTTACAGTTTTGATTTATTTAGGAAACAACTTGCTTTTAAAATGACTACTCCACAATGATACACAACACAAATTATAAAAAAATTGCTGAAATACGGGTTATAATTGGAACTTAACATTAGGTGTGTGTTCCGATATACTCACGATTTTCACGAAGATTCTCATGTCGAATAGAAAACCGGAAATATTATTTGTAACATTGCAAATTAATATTTTTAAAATAGCACTTGCAATTAAAATATTTATACAAGTTGCATTATTCGGCTGCCCGGGAAGCTCGCTAAAATTCAAAGGGGGCAATCAATCATTAATCCGAATTAAAACTGATTATGTAACCTCAGAAAGTTGAATAAAATCCATAACAGATGTGCAACAATATATTGGTATACTTAGCCAACATATTCCAACCGAAAAAGGTCGGTAATGCAGATTCAAATCTTTAATGAAAATGTGTCAATTCATAGAAAAGATTCAATTCTATAGTCAACCGAAAAAATACATTTACTGTGTTTCATTGGAGTGAGCAAACTACTCACGAGTACTTGTTTCTACTTACATCTACTCATACTTAAATGGTGGTGTAGACGTTGAAAACAGTTACGCAAAAAATGTCCACCAGATGGATTTTAGTTCTTAAAAATCCAATAGATGGCTTTCAATAATTTTAGGTTATGTTAAAATGGCAGATTCAATAGTATGTTTTATTTACTTGTGTTTGGTTATACATTTTAAGAACCTTAATTAAATAAATAATTCATTTCATATTCAAAAAGGGCTGAAAATAATTCGGAAATCGATGCAGTGAGTTTTTACACTAACAAAACTATACTGTTAAAGTTAGCCGAAAGTTTCCAGTCGAAAGATGGTAATGCATATATTATAATTCCATCCCATGTGGAAATGGCGCAATACGTCGATACTCCAGATTATGTCGCTAAAGAAGTTTAACTTCAATGTTCCACCGAAAAGATTTAAAAGTAACAAATAATTCATTAATAGAAAAGACAAATGACAATAACATACATCTATAGAAAGTTAGCCGAAAGTTGCAAGCCAAAAGTGAAAAAATCGATAATGCAGATAGTGGCTTGACTACTTCAGCCGAAAGTTAATCAAACTACATATTAAATTGAAATATCCTAGCCGAAAGTAACTAACCTACAAAATCAGCCGAAAGCATATGTATCATAACAAGAAAACCAATATAATTTGCAATTTAGCCGATATTAATTTATTGTTTCATGTGTATACAGCAGCATACGCCCAACTTTCAAAAATTTATTATAACTTAACGTTAAAAGTATTATGTTTCGAAAAAGTCTCATTTAAAGAGGCTTGTAAGCGGTAATAACTTGAGAAATAGTAATAAAAAGAAAGCCATATGTGTTAAAAAAAAATTATTGACATCCACGCTGGTGAACCAGGATCTCAAGCTCGATGCTTAAGGATAACATTTGATGAAATAGCAGCAGAAATAAAATCTGCGAAAATGTTATAAACAATGTGCTAAAAAGAGCTCGCCTTTGCGCCACGGCCAGAAGTGCTCACTTGATCGAACAATGGGGTAGATACTTGATCGGCTAGCAAGTAAACGCTTTGCTAGTCGAAATCCTACATTTTTCATAAAATTGTTGGTTTTTTTGCAATTTGCAGATCTGTCCAAAAATCATAGTGAGACCGATGACCAACACTGAAAATCTCAACTTCCACTAACTATAATGGTTGTTCGTAAAGCGGCTGAATATAGGCCATTCTCGGTATGAGAGCCCCATCACAAGCTCCTGAAACTTCTTAGTGAGACCGATGACCAACACCGAAGATTTCATCTTCCACTAAATATTATGGTTGTTCGTAAAACAGCCAATACTAAAAATCCCAATACCTTAAATAGGTTAAGTTAGGGTTAGGTTAGAGTGGCTGCTTCCACACACTTAGGCCAATAGCGGCCCATTGTGATACCACAGGATCCCATTTCCCTTTACCCCCGTTAACACCATCCAGAGCTTCTTATGTAGCGTAAAATATCTCGCACTCCACAGTTCCCGAGTTCCGAAAGGCTGTTCATCCCGTACACACCTAAGTATTTATGCCTTCTGTATGATAGAGCTGGACACGAGCATAGGAAGTGATCTAAAGACTCTTCCTCCTCTTCGTCCATATAACTTCTACAAAAGTCATTCGTCTATAGACCCAGCCTTCTCGCATATTCCCCAAAAAGGCAGTGTCCTGTCAGTATCCCTACGACCAAACTTAAGTCCCGTTTCCCCAGGGGTGTGAGTGCCTTGGAGCGCTTCAAGTCCAGTTTTGGCCAAACCTGCTATGCTACCCTGCACGTGAGAGTGTTGGTCCACCTCTCATTTGTCAAGGCGATTACCTTTCTCTCGAGCGCCAATTTGAGCGCTGCTATAGGTCTCCCCAGAACTGCCTTTTCCGGCTGCATCTGGAGAGTCGTACCGTACCTAGCTAGTTCGTCTGCCCTGCAGTTTCCCGTGACGTCCGAGTGACCAGGGACCCAGATTATCTGGATGCTGAAATACTCGCTCATCTCATTAAGAGATGATCGGCAATCCAGCGCCACCCGTGACTTCAGACAAACCGCCTCTAGTGACTTGATCGCCGCCTGACTGTCCACATAGATTGCGATATCCATCCCGGATACCACATTATGCTTCAACCATGTCATGACTTCCCCGATCGCCACCACTTCAGCCTGGTACACGCTGCAGTAGTCAGGGAGACGAACAGAAATATTAACGTTTAGCTTCTCACAGAAGACTCCGGCTCCTACCTTACCGTCTAGCTTAGAGCCGTCAGTGAAAAATTGCAGTGCCTCATTTTCCAGTATTGATCCGTTCCTCCAGGATTCTCTCGAGGAACAGATGGTCCCGAAACCTTTATTGAAGCACAACGTTGGTTTACTATAATCTAGATTCGCCAGTTCTTCCCTTTGCGATCTAACTATCGTCGAGTGTCCCGTCTGAAGACACTTCCACTGCGAGACCGCCGAGAGTCTCGTGGCCACATTGGCTGCAATTTGTTTACCAAAAAGTTCGATTGGAATATGGTGGAACATAACCTCTAAAGCGCGTGTAGGAGTTGACCTAAGCGCCCCGCTTATAAGCATACAGGCCGTTCTTTGTACCTTTTCCATCATCCTTACATATGTTACCTTATTCAGAGCTGGCCACCACACGCCCACCCCATACATCAGCACAGGTCTTACCACTGCGGTATAGATCCAGTGCACCAGCGCTGGTTTCACCTATGGCGTTCCTACACGAGTAAATGGCTACATTAACCTTCTTCACCCTTTCTATAATGTTGGGCTTCCACCTGAGCTTACTGTCCAAGATTGTGCCCAAAAATCTCGCTCTATCAGCAAAAGCCAGTCTAATGCCGTTCACGGTAGGAGGGCTAACTACCGGAATTTTATATTTCCTAGTAAATAGTACCAGCTCTGGCTTGGAAGGGTTGATCCCTAATCCACATTTGCTGGCCCATCTAGTAACGATCAGGAGTGCATTTTGCATAACATCCCTAATCGTATCCACATGTTTGCCTGAGATAACTATCGCTAAATCATCTGCATACGCTACAACTCCTGTCCTCTCCCTCTCCAGTTCCAACAGCAATCCATTGATCACTGCACTCCAAAGAAAGGGGGACATTACACCTCCCTGCGGGGTTCCTCTAACCGCCCTTCTTCTAATGATGGACTCCCCCAGTTTTGAGGTAATGATCCTGCTTACCAGCATCTGATTTATCAACCTACTTATAGGGTAGTCCACCTTCAAACATGACAATCCTTCCATGATCGCCTCCGTTTTTACATTATTAAAGGCACCCTCAATGTCAAGAAATGCTACCATACAAAACTCTTGCGAGTGACCTTCTCAATCATGCATATTAGATCGTGCAGAGCTGTGTCCGCCGACTTCCCCTTACAGTACGCATGCTGCGACACTGCCCAATTCCTGGGCTCAATTTTTGATCGAATACCTACACCTACCAACCTTTCCAAGGTTTTCAGCAGAAAGGATGATAGAGTTAGCGGTCTCAGATCCTTTGGGTAAGCATGTGAGCTTTCTCCCGATTTCGGGATAAAGACCACTCTGACCTCCGTCCATTTCCTAGGAATATAGACAAGTTTCAGACATCCCCTGAAGATACCCTCCAGCCAGGGGAGGATGACCGCCGAGTTCCTTTGGATCTCTGCTGGTATAATCCGATCCGGGCCCGCCGATTTATACGGCTTAAAACCGTTCAGCGCCCACTGGATTCGCTCCCTGTCTACAATGCCCTCCATCTCTACTGAAGGTGTTACTCGATGAACTCCGGGCTCTATCGAATCATCAAAGCTTCCCGGAAAATGGGTCTCAATGAGGAGCTCCAATGATTCCACACTTGAAGCTGTCCACGACCCGTCCGGTCTTATCAAATAACTAGGACTGGTTGGGTTAGAAGCTAGAATTTACCTAAGGCGAGAAGTCTCAGAGACCTCCTCCATCCTACCACAGAAGAGTCTCCAAGACCACCCTTGTGCCTTCCTCAACTCTTTCTTGTACCTTCTTAGGTCCTCCTTATAGAAGTCCCAATCCCGTACCTCCCTTGTGCTTTTAGCTTTATTAAAAGCTGTCCTACATGCCCTTCGATAGGTTCCCAACTCTGTGGTCCACCAAGTCGGTTTCTGCCTACCCCTAGGCTTTATCAGGGGACACGCGGCCTTAAATGAGAGATTGCATGTTCTTGTGACCGTATCAACCATGCGATCCAATTCTTCTACTGTCGACGGAGGTCCGGGGACCTCCAGTGGCAATACTTCCGCCAACATCTCCCTATATTTGTTCCATTTAGTCCTTCTGGGATTCCTGAAGGGTTTCCGGGTAACAGGTTTAATGTCGAGGTTGTATGTTACATATCGGTGATCAGAGAATGAGTGCTCCTTCGCCACTCTCCATCCTCTGATCATATGAAAGATCGTTTCCGACGCAAAGGTCACATCTAAAACCTCCTGCCGATTTTTAACAATGAATGTTGGCTCTCGTCCAATATTGCAAACTACAAAGTTGGTATTTAATGAGTAATCAAAAAATAACTCACCCCTCTTCTGTGCTTCCCCAGATTGTGTGATGCGCGTTTGCATCACAACCGAGTATAACACCTACCCTTCTTTGATCTGCTTCCCGGATCAGTTCCCCCAGGTTATCCAGTGGAACCTCCTTCTTGCGATCCATATAGGCTGAGGCTAGCCATAGTTTTTTCCCACTAGCCTCAACACTTACTGCAGTGACGTCTCCACTACTAAATTGAGAAAGAAGAAAAATATTCAGATTATTTTTCGCTAAAATACACGATCTGATCTTCTCAGAGTTGCTTGAGTATAATAACTTATACCCTTTTGTTCTGAGGCCACAGATCCTGTTATTGTTAATCCAAGGTTCTTGGATTAACACCAAGTCCTCATCTGATTTAGTCAGCCTGAGAACAAGAGCTGCCGAGGCAGCCTTTGTATGGTGTAGGTTTATTTGTGCAATCTTAATCATTGCAGTACACCTTACTCACCTCCTCATGCACCCCCTGCATCGGGATAATGCCATCTAGCGCGTTATTTCGGTCGCCATTCTCCTCTTGTCGAGAGTCTGTTAGTACACGCCCATCAGTCTCCAGAGAGAGGAGACTACCTCCCATAACTATGCTCCCCACATCAGAAGCATCACTCTCCTGGCCGGCCTCTGCCTGCTTGACCATATCCCGTTGGGTCCGTTCTCCGTCACCCTCAGAATGGTCCTTCACCCCTTCATCGGCCCTTTTTATATGTTTTGAGAGTGATCGACCCGAACCCGAAGTTGATTACTCCCTTTGTTTTAGCAAGGGAAGCCAGGCATTCTTTATTGATCAGCATGATTGCCAACCTAAAGCTCCCCTTAGCCACCTCTTGCTTCACAATCCTCCAATCTTTTGTTGGAAGATCTGGATTGCTGGCCCGAATGATCTCGAGGATCTCCTTCGGTTTCTCCGGCTCGGTTGGCAGCCATACGCGTGCCCTCGGTCTGCTCGGGATTTCCTCCCTGGAGACTACCTCAAGTCTCGCGCCCTGCCACACCTCGCCTACTTCGGCCACTGCCCTTTTATAAAGGTCGACCGATCTCTGATCTGAGCACGCAGTTAACTTCACGCGCCCCTGGTACCATCCCGCATCTCTGCAGGACGGGGGGGATCCCGGATTTTCTCTCCGGATCCTCAGAAAAGTGGAGTTTAGACCACCGTCCACTTCTCTGACGTGATGCTCCCATCTTCCTGACTCCTGTCAATGACGGCTAGCACCAACACGTGCTCCTTTAGGATTTCACTGAATAGCTTCAGCTTTTGATCCTTAGGAGCACCCGACGTCCTATCTGCTTGAACCTTGGCTCGCTTACTATCACCAGCTACCAGCTCATCCTGGGACCTCTGCCTTTTAGACACAAGGGCTCTTTCCGAGCTATCGCCGGCGACAGTTATTTTTGCCCATGCCAGAGATTCCTTTTGTTCCACTGTAAGCTGCCCCTCAGGGGTCACAGCCAGTTTCTCCAATATTCTAAACGCCGACCGTCTCTCTCTGTATCGACGCTTCGCCGGAGGAAGCTCCCCCACTCCCCCACTCCCCCACTATTTTGTTTGGCGGTCCCGCTTCCACCTGGCTTCAATGACATGGCGTCGCTTCCCTTTGCCTCTGATGAGGGGGCCCCACCTTTAAGGTTCGAGTTACCCCCTTCTTTTACAATTTCCGGCTTTTGAAGGGTACCGGCCCCTTTATTTTTGTTACCTCTGTTTTCCATGTTGCTCCCACGAGTATCGGAGAAATACTGGTCCACCTGCGCAGAGATCCGTACACACAGGTAAGGCTAAATACAACTGGAGGTCGCCAGGTATCCAGAGGGCTCCGTTCGCGACTGGGCTTTGTTAAATGGGCCCCCAGCCTAGTCGATCCTCAGCACGGGTCGCATACCACCTTAATCCGGCCCATTGGCTTACCGAGCACCATGACCCCCTGCGCCCCGCCCCTCTCCAGAACTCACCCTCCATTCACCCATTCATTTAGATATCCCAACCCAATGGGACCCAGTCCATTCATGGGATGACCCGTTTATAGGGTTCCCCACTCACTCCTTGGGACCCGGGAGAGCCGGGAGCCGCAGCGCCCAGTTCGCCGTGGTTAGTAGTCGATGGTTTTGTGGTGCCATCAGTTTCGCCCTTTCATGCTGGGTATCATAGGCACTCAGAATTTAGTGAACTGAGGTTAACCACTCCCCAGTTCCCTGAGACTCTCCTCCCAGCACAGCTGCGGTTGGGGGCGGCTTATTTAATTCACTGCTAACCTACCTATCGATAGGCCGTCCACTATCCACCACCTGTGACCCCCCCGATAGCTGCAGCCCGCCACGAGTACCTTAAATAAGTAGTTCATAAAATTGCTCGCTTTTTTAAACATATTATGATACTACGAGCTCTTCCAGATCCGTTAGCTGTGGACAACTTGTTTTGTAAAATCATCATTTTAAGGGACTGAACGCATTTGACACATCATAAAATTACTGAAACACTGATATCATTTTATCATGTTAAATATCATTTTCAATATCTTAAAATTTCTAGATTTAACCTTCAGTATTTTTAGATAGTTTTTCGCAGCATATCGTAAAACTAAACGTAATAATAATCAAGTATAAACGAATAAATATTTTTAATAAAGATGAAAAATATAATGTTCGTTAATTAAAAAAATATTAGAAATATTAATATTCAAATTTACTTTTAATCTTCAAATTTATGTGAAATTCAATGTTTTTATAGTTTTCTGTCATGATAGTTATCAAAAAAGATGGCGGCATTGCCAGCGATAAAAATTATAATTTTTTGGGCCAGCATTTTGGGCCAACTTCACAAACGTGCAAACTGATCGAAAAATCTGTCCTAAAACCGTTTTTTAACTGTAGTAAACGATTTACCTTCAGTTTGTTACACAGCCATTTGATTACTTTGGTCATATGCACAAAACGCTAAAGGTTAAGACTGCGCACATGTCATCGCTAGTTAGTTAGGAAAAATACCATGGTATCGCACAGAATGCATTAAAACAACAACAAATTTGAAAATAATTCAACTGGAGTATGGAACTTGTAGGCAGGGTATAAAGCATTTCATGAAGTTTGATTGGTATTGAGTTTGGGAGTTGAGTATGATACTTTTTCCCCGATGTCATGTATGCACTGCAATGCTCACAATGTATACGTCAAAAAAAACAATTAATCAAAATTATTCACATGAAGTTTTCCACACCATTACACTAAGCTCCCAGAACCATAGAACAACAAAACGATGTACTCGTTAAATGGGTGACGGTCGTTTTATCGTAAACAATTTATCGTGTTTCAATTTAACGTGAACAATTTATCTTGGATACAATTTATCGTGTGGATAATTTATCGTGTGCCAGTTCACCGTAGTTTGTAAAATTGACCGTATAACAAAATTATATGCAAATAGAAAATTAAAGCGTCTTCGGTTTATAAAATTTTATTGTATTCGGCCTTTTATTAATCGATTAAAATGGGATTGAATATATGTTGGGTGGAATTGAAATTATTAAACGATTTTTGAAAGAAGCTCTAAAATATGGCAACCTGGGACGGAACTCGGCCATTTCTTAACCAATTATGATGGGATTGGATATGTTGGATGGAGATGGGATTCTTAAATGATTTTTGGAAGAAGATCTGAATTATGGCCACGTGACCATGTGAATTAGTATTATCGTAATATTCGCAGTTAACATGATTATGAAGTGCTTCAATAATCTAACGGATAGTTTGAACGTACTTGATGAATAAAGAGTTATTGTACATTGTATATATATACACAGTAAAAAAAATGCATTGAATTTTACGTGAATTTTCATGTGGGCAAAGTTGCCGAACCTTTTCGCGTAAAATTACATGAAAAATTGAAAAATAAATTTTAATTGAAAATTAAATGGTTTATACAGTAAATTTACTAGTAAAGTTATGTAATAAATTGTAGGTAAATTTTATAATTTTACGTGTTTCAGTGTTTGATTAAAATTATAAAAAAATATATCGTAAGAATTGATAAAAATATCCAAAGGCTCGAAAATATCAATTCGGCACAAAATATCAATTCGATGCAAGTAACATTTGATTAAAAACGTAACATTATCATTTGAGTATCTGCGCATTAAATATTATTTCTCTCAAATTGAAAGAGGAAACTAAAATTGGTTGAATTAGTTTGTAATTATAAGATACATTTCATGTAATTTTAAATTCCAGTTGAAAAATACAGAAATCTTAAAAAGAGAAAGAAAAAACACGTAATAATCACAATATTGTGCGATATTACAGTTAAAACTTAAATTTGTGAGACAAATTAGGTAAAAGGAACGTTGAAAATTCAATTTTTTTTTTACTGTGTAGATGATAGACGTTTTTCGCAACTGCTTTTTTTCCTTTGTTAATTACAACTGAGATTGTGCTATCTAGCAATTTATCTTTCAAATTTTACATTTCTTAAATAATTCTGATTTGTTGGGGTGAAACCCAATGGTTAGTCCCAAAATTAATTAAACCTATTTAAAATATAATTTTAATTTGGTATGTTTACTAGGTCAAGTGGCCACGTTCTTTGAAGTCTTCTTTCAACGACAGGGTTATCTATCATATGGCGAATATAGGGGTTTCCATGTTCCGGGAGCCTTATTTCGTGTTTTGCGGCATGATTTTTATTTCATCTTTGATGTATTCTATCTGTAAGTCCTTGTGAAGGTCTTCATTTCTTATGTATACCACGGAGCATCTGGCGTTTGTTTGCTTAGTACATCCCCAGAGTTGAATACCGTAGGTCCATATCGGCTTCAGTATTTGCCGATATAGCAGCAAGTTGTTGCGTATTGCAAGCTTAGAGCCTCTACCTATGAGTCAATACATTTTTCTGAACTTAATATTAAGTTCACCTTTTTTCTTTTTGACATGCTCTCTCCACTTGAGCTTGCCGTCGAGTATCATGGCAAAATATTTAGCTTTGTTTGTGTATGGCTTCGGCCGTGAGTTAATTTCCATCGGTAGATAAGAAACCTTTGATATATAAAGTTAATATGCGTAGATTTCGTCTCATTAAGCTTGATTCTCCAGCGCTTAGTCCAGTTATAACCCGTATTGGTAATCATCCGGAGTTGGCTATGGTTCCTTCATTTGTTGTTGGAATATCAACCACAACAACCAATACAGGATTGGTCCTAAAACACTCCCCTGTGGAACACCAGCAGAGGTTTTCTTTAGTTCGGAGTATTCATCCTCATATTTCACACGAAAATATTTTATCGAATGCTTGGGCGACGTCCAGAAATATGCTGGAGCACACCTTTTTACGTTCTAACGTTCTTTCAATAATGTTGGTGATTCTATGCACCTGTTAAATTTTGGGGCGCTTTTCTATGAATCTAAATTAATGTGGAGGAATTAGTTGTCGGTCCTCAATTATTGGTTTAAGTCTTTTTAGTAATAATTTTTCAAAGAGTTTTGACATAATTAGCAGCCATGAAATTGGCCTGTATGATTTTTTATCGTTAGGTGGTTTATCAGGTTTTGCTATCATGATTACTTCTGCTACGTTCCATTACCACGGAACATATTTTAATCGAAAGCTTGCATTGATTATGTGTAATAGCTAACGAAAGTCATACCCTGGGGCTTTTTTAACAACCACGTTGCTTTTTTACTTCTCCTTTTAATTTTTTGAGAGTTACTGAGCGCATATCAAAATCATCTAGCTTGTGGATTGACATTATATTTACATTGGCCGTTTGTATAGTGGTTGGAATCTATCCTCGAGATACTCCGCAAACAGATCAGCCTTCTCGTTAGGACCTCTTGCCCAAGTTCCATCCTCCTTTTTAAGTGGAGGCACTTGCATTTTGGGTCTTTTGAGTCGCATTGTCGCCTTCCACAGTGAATAATCAGAATTTTTTTCATCGGTTAGCCTAACTAGATATCTGTTGGTTGAAGCATTTTTAACTTCTTTAAGAAGAGATTTGAGACTGTTACCAAAATTGTTAAGAATTGTTTTGTTCTCCACTGTTCTAGTTATTTGCCAGGTTTTACGTGTCCATCGTTTTTCTCTTACCAACTCTCTAACTTCCATTGAGTAGGATATGTTAAGCTTCTTCTTATTTTGTAAAATGGAGGTACTTGCCAAAGCAGCATAGTGAATTGTTTCATTTAGTTGTTCTAATTCATCTCCAACTATTGAGAATTTCTTATCGGTACCTCAAGATTGATTTTTTCCTCTAGTACCTCACGAAAGTGAACCCAATTTGTTTTTGAATTTGTTAATCTGGGTGCACTCTCCTTTTTGCATTACTATTTCACTGACTGTCATGATAACCGGAGATTGATCCGATACTAGAGAATTGCTGTCTTCGATGTGAATTGCTACATAAAAGTCTATTAGGTCAGGAATCTTCGTTCCGTCACTAGGCCAGTATGTTGGGGAACCACCAGATAAAACTCACATTTTTATGTTTGCCCTGCGCTTGAAGCAATTCTTTACCTTTTGACGTCGTAAGTCTAGATCCTCAATATGTGTTTTTCGCATTAAAGTCACCTCCAATAATAAAATCACGTCCAAGCGGTGTAAATAGTTTAAGGTAGTCCTCCCTTTTCAAGTTAAGAAAATGTCGATTTTTTCTGAAGTTAAAAATATTTCTATTTCTGGAATAGGTCGCATAATCCCATTCGCATTCCAGATTGATATTTTGAAAGTTTTGTTCTGACTTAACATTTTTTGTTGGATTGCGTTGATGCATTTTCTTCAGATCATCAAGTATCATGTTGTTCAGATTACTTTGGCCATCTAGCCGCTTTGTAGTAGCTGCAATTCTGTTCATAATGCTTTTCCATAATTTGGTTATTTTCGGGGCCCATATGTTTGGTTGAACCCAAACCTGTTACTACCTGGGCAAGTGAACTTCTTTGCTCTATGTTGCTTGGTTGTGGGTTTTCGCAACTACTTGGCATAACGTTTTTTTTACTGATATACATAGTTCTAGTGGAATGTCCTTCATTTATGAATGCGTTTATATAGGAAATACATACGGAGTTCGAACTTATGGTACCGCAATATACCTCATGAGTGCCTCTGATTTGAACATTTAAACCAGCCAGTAATATTTTTACGCCGTATTGTAGTATTTTGTTCACGATTCCACGATGTTGTTTGTAGAAACCATGCATGATTTAATCGGATTTATCTTCACTTGGGCTTGGATATTGACAAACGAAATGTCAAAGTGACGCCCAAGAAACCTGAGTAAGCAAATATGATGGCTAATGGGTATGAAATTAATTACGGATTGAGGATGTTAGTGATGAGAGCCCAACTCCAAATTCGGGCTTGCTCGTTATGGCTTCCACAAAGTGCGTTCCGTGTGTCTGCGGTTATAACCGACGAAACTATTGCCAATTTTTCTTATAGTGGCAAAATATCAAGTTTTTATTAAAATGCTTGTTTGAAATGTATGTGGAAGCTATCCGTTTCGACGGAAACTTAAAATTGTAAGATTTTCAGTTCTACAGGGTGGCTGACACGAAGTGCTACCAAAACAAAACGCCACAGAGTTTTTATTTTTTGATGAATTTTATTGAATCAAAGTAAAAAATGTTCACAAATATTTAAATTTTCGAATTGAATTAGCAGTTTTCGATTTGGCCACCCTTAGCCGCGATTATGGCCTTCAAACGGCCGGTAAAGCTATTGCATGCAGCACGAAAGTGGCTCTGCGGTATTTTGGCCCATTCACGGCGAAGAGCTTGCTTGAGATGATCGACACTTTGGTATTTTTTTTGTCCCAACCTTGCTCTTCAAAATACCCCAAACCGAGAAATCTAGCGGATTTGCACCCGGTGAATTTGGTGGCCATTGGGCAGTGGAAATGAACCACGGAACGTTGCTTATCAGCCAATCTTGATTGACGCGCGCTTTATGATTCGGCACCGAGTCCTGTTGAAATGTCCAGGCTCTGCGGCCGAAATATTTTTGTGCCCAAGGCTTCAACGCCCCCTCCAACACATGATCCCGATAAATTTGAGCATTTATCTTGATGTCACGGTCCAAAAAAAACGAACGGTGAACGGCTTTCGGCCATTACTGCGGCCCAAACCATCACTATCGGCGGCGCTTGGTTTCGAGTAGCAATCCGTTGGTCCAAATTTTCAGTAGAACGGCCGGGCAAGTAAATCCGGTCGTTTTGCTTGTTCACATATTGCTCAATAATGAAAGGTGACTCATCGGAGAAAACCAAATTCGGTAAATTGCCACTTTCGTGCAAGCGTAACAACTCCTTTGCTCTTGACACTCTAACTTTTTTTTGAGCATCGGTGGGACCATGCGTTTTATGGAATTTCAAGGCCTTTAGTACAAAATGATTTTTCAATATATACTGCATCCGTTCGAACGAAACGTTCGCCTCACGAGCCATTTTTCTGCCGCTACAGCGCGGATTCCGAGCCAATTTGGCGTTCACATTCCGAATGATATTCGGCAATGTTGCAGTGCGTTTCGGTCTACCACCATGGCGTATTGCAATGCTGCCAGTATCGTTATAACGATTTATGGTGCGATACACAAACATTTTATTCACATGCAGATGTTTTAACTGGTTAACAGTCTGCGGCTGTGATTTTCCAGTCAAATATAGAGCAATCGCACTATTACGCTTGAATTCCATTGCAGATAACTTTTTTTCTGAATATTTTCCACTAAAATGCTTTGGTACGCTTGTAAACAATGGAATGAACTGTCATTAGTGTAAATTTGAGCGCTCTGTCGTCACTGGTTTGACAGCAATGACAGTCTGAAGTTGGTAACACTTCGTGTAAGTCACCCAACTCTAAATTAAAAAGGTGGTCTATTGAAAACAATCCAAGAAAAATTCTGTTTCTGGTTATTGACATTAACTGTCAGGGCAAGTTATTGATGCCGCAAAACCAATACCTCATCAGCTTCTGCTCTCCAGCTTAGCAGCGACGTAAGCAGGCGTCTATCTTAGGCCCGTGATGTACACAAGTTTTTGGTAACACTGGATGCCTTAACATCTATCATCAGTCTGTGGGTGGCAATAGTCCATTACTTCTTCCAAAAATCATTCAAGAATCCCATTTCCATCCAACATACCCAATCTCCTAATTCTTATACGAACTACATTATGTTTCAAGATGCTTCAAATCCAAGATATTAATTGTGATATACGATAAACTGTCCTCACGATAAACTGTTCTACGATAAAATTTTCTACGATAAATTGATTCCACGAAAAATTATTCACGAAAAACTGACAGTAAATCTTTATAAATATTCAGATGTGTTTTTGGAAACCATGCAAATTACTTTGAAACAATTTCAATTGTAACTTTTTATATTATTTTGCTGTAACAACCTCCTATTTTCCCCGATCTATATCAACATATCTACACACAAATAAACGAAAACTTATAAAAGCTTTTGTCTACGAAATATTTGTATGTGACAAAGAAGTCGTTATATATTAATGTAAACACATATACGGTTCGTTGAAATTACGGCCTTGAGGGAAATGCACGTTTACCTATTTTCAATCAGGTGAATTTTACCACGTGTTAAAACGTGTATGTGTGTGTGAGAAGATAGATGTATGTAGCACACCGTATTTAATTAAAAAATGTATTCACAATTTATGACATTACCCTCAATTATCTAAACTTTGTACGAGTCTTTAAACAAAATAACAAAAAGTTCAAAAAGCTTAAAAATAAAAAGTTTAATTAAAATACAAAAAGCTTGATGTGGTGGAAAGAAATGTTTTTTTATAGATTTTCTTCATCATCTTGTTAATTGTAGTGTTTTACAGTACTGCGAGATAACAAGAAAAACAAAAGTTTTCCATTTTCTTCATGTTGTATGTTCATAAAGCGTTTGGAAAACTTTAACCCATATTTTAAACTTAGCACCGAGATTAATAATGGGATTGATAGCGAAACGAGAAACTTTGCAGTACAATTTACCTTTTTCGTTCGTTCGTACGAAGGGATTTGCTATATCCAGAGATCAACGGTAATTACTGCGCTCTTTTTTTACTAATTAATTTTTAAACCAAGTCTTCAACGTGCAATATTCGTGTTCGCTTACCAAAGTAGAATATACATCATTCTATTTATGTATTTAAGAGAGTTGACTAAGTAAATCCCAACATCGGTTTTATGGGAAGCTTTTGAAAATAAACAAAATAAAGATTGATTTGATTTTTATTAGACGTATGTGTGTTTGTGTGTGTGTTTATGTTTATACAGTATTTTTTATATATTTTTAGAAAATTTATGGGGTTTAAACACAACAACAAAAATTTTCATATCATATTTTACTGAACAAAGTAGATTTGAAAGAGAAAAGCTTTTTTTTATCTATTTTGAAGATTTAGCATATAAATATGCCATATACGTGGGAGAGATTATGTGTATAAGCAAAATCTACATATACACATAATTTTTATGATCCCATCTACAATTATGTTTACCAACAAAAAAAATTAAGATAAATATCTTGGCAACCACCAAGGCCCCATCACCGTACTTTGGTATCCGTTTCATAAAATGCTCGGTGTAAAACAATTAATTTCGGAATTACAAAATTATATTTTAAATCGTAAGGTATTCGTAACTACTTGGCCACCCCAAAAACGTATAATTTTTATAGATACATATTTTTATGGAAATACATAAATTATATCTTAGGTAATTAAAAAAACTGTTTTTGTTGTTTTTACGATTCCGTTTTAAAAAAAAAATCCCTACCTTGAACACGATGAGATGTAAAATGTACATTGTACAACCTTGTAAACCAATCGAAGAAATTGTTCTTCCCCCCCCCCCCCCCCGTCTGGATCAAAATAATTTCTCTCTGATTTAAATCTGCAGAAGCAGCAACAACCATTTTTTATGCATTTCTGGATTTTATATTGTGAATGTAATAAAAAAATTATTATTTTAATTTAAGATTATTTGTCTTGAAAGCTTTCGTGAAGCTTTAGAAATTAATATTTTTTTGTTTGTCTTCAGTTATAATTTAATGGTAAATGGATGCGCTCTAATCCGTAAGAATAAATTTGCAAAGATTTTCTTTAGTATTATAGTAAGATTTAGATAATATGGCAGGTTGGTTTTTAATATTAGAGAAATAATAACGGGTTTCTTGTCAGTTATTTATTCACGTATACTTCAAGGATTTGCATATTTACATACCAATTATATCGCTCAAACGTTCTAACTACAGCTTTGAGCTAAAAATTAACAGGTTTCTAAAATTACATTTTAAATTCTACACATCTCATTATAAATGTAACTTGGTTGTATCACGCTTTTGATGCATAAGACATTGTTGTTGAGGGCGTATTTATTTGTCCGGCCAAGTCTATGTCCGATTCCTACAGCGTATTGGACACATTTATGTGACACCGTTTGCGGTTTAACCCAGGATAAACCCCTTACGTAGGATTAAAGCCTGAGTTTACCTTAAAACCATGTAACTGTAAGTAGTTCCACCGTCACTCGATTGCTTCCAACTATCTTGCCATGGACACTTTCCGAATGTACCTTTTGAGCTTACTCACGATATTCAGTCTTATTTGATCGCCTATAATTTGAACGTCTCAGTAATTAACATCTTGCCGATTCTTTATTTGTAACTGCGGTAGAAGATAAAGTATGATCCAATGATATATCTAAACAAATTACAAAATATTATGTAAATATAAACCATCCAATCACAATCACGCAGAGACGGTTCTTCATCATACGGTGGTGAAATAACCAAAGCACGCTAACTAAGATAGGTTCTCCAGCCTGCTGGAAATGAAATGGCAAGAGATAGCCAACCACTTACGCGTATCACATGATGATGATATTGACAGGATAAAGCGGGTGATGACCAAAACAATAACTGGCGTCTGCGAAAAATGTTTTCCTCGAAAACCTGTTAAAACTTCTAAACAGTCGTACGTACTAGAGTTCGTAAACTCCGAAAATTTTGCCAGAGGAAATCAAACCCTTGGTGCGTGTACGCGAAAAAAAACGACACTTTGTGTCGTGATGTAATGAATACATTAAAAGCATTAATTTATGAAGCCAAAGCAATTTAGAGCATTCACTACGAACATGGTAGGAAAACATAAAAACATTGATGTACTTTAGAACATTAGATAGACGGTGATGATTAGGCAACAATATATTGGAATGATACTACTAAATGTTTACTGAACACTCTCTTGCCTGATGATTGTGAGGATACCGACGCAAGTAAGCAAACAATGTGCCGTGCTCTACACTACATAGCACAAAACACGAATCGGATGGAACAAGAGGCGCCAGGCCTAGACAACTTCGAAGAAATGAAATTATAGTGAAAATTACAATCAATAAATTTTCCCCAAATTTTTCTCGTAGTCTCAGTATGACCTAAGCTATTAGAAAAACAACCGAAAGTATTGGTTACTAGTGGAAGTTTTTGAGATATTGGCCAAAAACAGAAAATAAATTAAAATCAAAACTTACTTTAAAATCCCTGATCAACACTATTATCCAAATTCATCCTCATTGTTTTAGAATGGCGGAAAGACGGAGTATTGTTAAATTCCAAGATTTCATTTACCGACTTCCTTTACTTCGGAGATCCATCAATTTGTCATGTTCATCTGGGATGTTTTAATTAGTGAAAAAAGAGATACAAATTGAATAAAAAATTTCCGCTGTTAATTATATAACAAAATTAATTCTCTTTTGTGATGGTGCTGCCACTTGCTGCGGGTAGCGAAATCTCTTATTTTCCGCTGGCAAATTTCCGCTATATACAGCATCATTAACAGCTACTTCTCTGATAGATCAGCTACCGTTGTGTCAAACCATGGCATGCTTTCCAAAAGACTATCTACTTAGACTCAATCTAAGATCCGCACCTCTGAAATATAGTTTCCAGCAGTAGTATGCCGCATAATGTCCAAAACAGGTTAATTGGTGCAATAGCAATAAAATAGAGCTATCCTCCGCCAAAAACCATAATGATTCACCTCAAAGGTTCACTTGATATTACAAAACAACTTTTTGTGACTATTGGTGGAAGGAGAACAGATGGTGGCATCGGTAAAGTAATTAGGAGCTGATTTTGATGAAAGGCGCTGTGCACGTCAAAAGAGATGCAGAGAGTAGTAAAAAGTTTTCTTTGTGTTGAAAAGTTTTCTGGTAGGAGTTGAAACAAAATACCAAAATACCTTGATGAGCAGTTATAGTAAATTACCACCATCGAAGAATACTAATGAGCGTACAAAAACAATTCTTTTCGGTATAACTAAAGCGTATAGGACAGCCTCAGCCGATGCGGTTGGCTATTTTCGGTGGAGCCATCTTAATCAATATAATATTGAATGAACGATTGTCATAGATTAATACTAAAGATTGTGGCGACTTGTTAAGTCCCATTTGCTTTCCTCCTCGCCAATAGTAGCTCTCAGCATAGAAAGAATACGGTTATATCTTTCACATTGACCATTCGCTCTGTTCGTCGCTGTTGCGTTTAGTACATATCGTTATCGCTTAATATCTTTATCTTGGCAATAGTTATGAGACAACCTATGCACGTATACGCTGTTCCTCGGTCACTAATTATTCTTGTTGGTATACCAAAATGAACCGTCCAATCGTTCATAATACTAATTACTGGTATAGAGCAAAAGTATTTTTGACTGCCTTAATAAGAACATATTTGGTAAATGCGTCCACAGCTATACTATTACATATACGTTTCCTTTCGTGCTTCGCGGAAATGACACAAGGTAGTCGATATGCACAGTATGAAATGGTATTGGTACCTTATCTATTGGATGTAGTTCCCCTTCCTCTTGCGCTGATACTGCTTTCGTATATCCGCATTCAAGGCAAGCTGCCATATATTTTTTTTAAATAGTTCTCATCCTTGGGTACCAAAAATTCTTTTGGAGTATTTTTAACGTTTTCTCGACTCCACAATGACCCATATCGTCGTGGTTAAGCTTAGCAATTCTCCACTTGATCTTTCTAGGAACTACTCATTTAAGTCCTTCGTCAGTCTTACGGAAAAGTTGTCCCTTATTCGTTAAATAATCATGATGCATCTGTCGCTCCTCTGCATTTTCAGGTGCTCGATTCAACGTATCAACTATCTTCCGCAGATCCTCGTCCAATCGCTGCATATCAACGAGCCAATCATGTTCTCTATTCCTGTGTGGGGTTTGCTATTACCCCCATCAGGCGCCTCCCCGGGTGGCGGATAGGGGAATGCTTGCCAGATATGGTAGGTACCGGGAAAATTAAATACTCGGGGCGGACCAAAAAATAGCACACCAAAGCTAAGGTGGTACTACATACGCCGATGGCTGCGTGGCTAAGAGGGTGCTTAGTCGTTAGTATGTGAACTCCGAATTTGGCGTCATTCGGTTTAAACCCATAGCCTTCCTATGATAACGCAGAGCTCTGTCATAGGCGACCGTTAATTTCTCGTGCTACTCGTGGGAATAAAATAAAAATTTATGATGAAAAATAATGATGAAAATAATAGCCTAATAATATTAGGAAACGAGACGGATGCGTCTATAGAAGCATCAAATCAACCGGGCCGCTCCATATACTCTTCGGATTCTAGTACCATAGATTCTGGGGGGAACCAACCCTTGGAAAATAAAGGGAATAACTTTCCTAAGAGCATGAAAATGTTGAGATCACCGCCTCCAAATGTAAGTAGACGTACACTACAATTAAAGACAACTGTGCCAACAGCGACTGCGTCCACAGTAACTGCAAAAGACGCGGTCTCTACTGAAAAAGGAACTTCATTACAAATACCGAGTGCAAACATTATAAACAGCGAGGATCTGTTATCCAAGTTTCAGAAAATGGAGAAACTAATCGCGCAGCTGAGCAATGAAGTTCAGCACGAGCTAACAACCTGCCTGTCAACCATATTCAGCCATCAACAAGTCAACATCATTCAAATAATTCCAACTGGTTGCTGCAGCAATTTCCAGTCTCTCAACAGAATAATAGATTTAATGCTCTGAGTATAGAGGATTATTTCACAGATGAGGAAGAACTTGAAGAAGAACTTTCCAGAGCTAATAACAGAAATCCTAAGAAACGTAGGCGCACAAAAACGAAAACTCCCCCAAAAAATAATACAAAAAGTGTGAACAGTAACACTGAACAGAAAAACCCAAAAATACCACTGCCTCCACCCATTAACGTGAGCAATATCAACAATTTCGAACTTTTTCGACAAAAAATAATAAAAACCACTAGTGAATCAACTAATTTTAAGGCGCTCTCAAATAGTGACACTAGAATTACCTTTCAAAATGAAAATGATTACAGAAATGTCAAAAAATTACTGGAAGAATTAAAAAATGAATCTAGCAACCAACTAGAAAATATTCAATATCACACCTACCAGCTGAAGAGTGGAAAGGCCTATAGAGTGGTTATCAGAGGCTTATCTTCTTCTATTAGTCACGATTAAATTAAAGCAGACTTAGAAAAAATGGGACATGAAGTTGCAGATATTACCAACATATACAAAATGGTCACAATTGATGGTGTAAAAGTCAGGAAACACTTTCCATTGTTTTACATCGACTTAAAACTAAAAGACAACAATAAAGAAGTATACAATATCAAGAAAGTTGCGTACTGTATAGTTAAAATTGAGCCACCTAACAAGACAAGGGGAATTCCACAATGTACGAATTGTCAACAACTTGGACATACCAAGAGCTTTTGCTATCGTCAAACCAAATGCGTTAAATGCGCGGAAAATCACCACACGACAAAATGCAAGAAAACACCAGATATCGCGCCTTCTTGTGCTCTTTGTCAACAACAAGGGCATACTGCAAATTATAAAGGATGCCGTGTATATCAGAATAAAATTAAAAGTCAACAGAATAATAGAACAAGCGCAGTGCAGCGATTACAAACCAAAGTTGCTAAACCACAAACAACAATCACACCATCCACAGTTGGATTATCCTATGCGCAAATCGCCAATGAGTCAAATAACACTGAAATTATTAAAATGCTTAGCCAAATTCAACTGTCACTTGGTCATCTAGCAGAGAGGGTGGCAAAACTGGAAACCTATATCTATCCACCAAGCAAAAAAGTCAGCATACTCACAAATGGTTAACTCGTTCCTACGCATTGTAGCTTGGAACGCTAATGGGCTCAACCAACGAGCCCACGAACTGGAAATATTTCTCCATACAAGAGCACTTCTCCAACAAAAGCTTTATCAGAATAAGGGGTTTTAATTCCTACTGGACAACCCATCCTAGTGAAAGAGCTAGAGGTGGTTCAGCTGTACTAATCAAAAATAATATCAAACACAATCGACAAGAGGATATTCGTGAAAACTAAATATTTGCAAGCAACTGTTATCTCAATCCAATATAATGGCGCAGATCTAAATATTGCAGCAGCGTACTGTCCTCCACGGCATACACCAACGAAGTTACAATTTAATAACGTCTTCAATAAGCTCGGTCCAAGATTTATTATTGGAGAGGACTACAATATAAAACATACAGCTTGGGGTTCCAGGCTTATTTCTCCTGGGAAAGGTAACACCTTGTTCAATGCCATTCATGAAAACAAATGCGAATATCTGTCCCCAGGGGGGCCAACGTATTGGCCAACGGATGCAGGAATAATAAAAGATCTACTGGATTTCTTCATCATAAAAGGTATTCCTCTAAGTTACACTAGAGTCGAAGGAATTAACGACCTAACATCTGACCACATTCTTGTACTGTTGTCAGTAAGCGCTACAGTAATAATGAAACAGAAAAAGCAAAACCTTACTAATAGATTCACGGATTGGGACATCTTCAGAGAAAAATTGGAAGAGCTGGTTGAATTAAAAGTTAGTATTAAAAGCAATGAAGAATTGGAACAACAAACAAACAATTTTATTGAATATACTCGAATGGC
The DNA here is from genome assembly GCA_963691935.1 of Nephrotoma guestfalica. NCBI lineage: Eukaryota > Metazoa > Arthropoda > Insecta > Diptera > Tipulidae > Nephrotoma > Nephrotoma guestfalica. Next base: position 70,476,988 of record OY829913.1, on the reverse strand, counting down.
TGCCAGACTAGCTACTCCTGAATCAAAGGACAAAGCGGAGATTGAAGTCAAATACCCGGCTGAAATCAGGGAACAAATCAAGGCAAGAAGAAGGGCGAGGAGAATATAGCACCTCACCAGAAATCCCGCTGACAAGACAACTTTTAATCGAATAAGTAACAAAGTCAATAGACTAATCAAAAATTTCAAACAGAATTGCCTCGATAACTACTTAAGCGGGCTAGGTCCAGAAATGGATAAAGACTACTCGTTATGGAAAGCAACCAGAAGATTTAAACGACCTGTAGTTCGAGTACCACCTTTAAGGAATGCTCAAGGCAGTTGGGTTCGACAAGACAAAGAAAAAGCGGAACTCTTTGCTCAACACCTAGCAGCAGTGTTCCAACCCCATGACATTCAATCCAACACGATTGAACGATGTAACACCTGTTTATCAACGAAATCAGGACTTTAAAAGGGTCACGCCAATGGAAATTGCTAAAGAAATCGACAAAAATTTTAATCATAAAAAAGTACCAGGAATTGATGAAATATCACCGGGTCTATTCAAGGAACTTCCACGTAAAGCAATCATCTTGATCATATACTTATTTAATGCCTGTATGAGATTGAAGTATGTACCCAAATGCTTCAAAATGTCCCAAATAATTATGCTAAAGAAACCAGGTAAACCAGATGAAGAAGTAACATCATACAGACCAATCTCACTGCTTCCGACCTTATCAAAGCTGTTCGAGAAACTGCTACTAAAACGTCTAAAGCCAATGGTAAACGTTCCTGATTTCCAATTTGGATTCAGGAATAACCACTCCACCATAGATCAAGTCCATCGAATAACTGCGGTAATAGAGCAAGCGTTAGAAGAAAAGAAATATTGCCCCGCCGTATTTCTGGATGTATCCCAGGCCTTCGATAGGGTTTGGCATGAGGGATTGACATTCAAAATGAGCAAAATTCTACCACAAAACTATTGCCAGCTGCTTGAATCATACCTCTCTGATCGCCAATTCAGAGTCATTCATGAAGAAACATGTTCTGACTTTTATCCAGCGATTGCGGGAGTTCCGCAGGGAAGCGTATTGGGTCCCCTCCTCTACCTTCTTTATACTGCGGACATACCTACAACGAATAAAACATTCATCGGCACGTTCGCTGACGACACTGTAATTATGTCAGTAGACGAATCTCAACCAAGAGCAGTGGAAAATCTTCAACGAGCAATGGACAACGTTACTAAATGGACAATTAACTGGAAAATCGCACTGAATGAGCTCAAATTAACATATGTGGCATTTACGCTCCGACATAAAAATGACACTCTTCATATACACCTCAAAGGAGTGCAAGTGCCGCAGGCTGAATCGGCAAAATACCTTGGTCTACATTTAGATTCCAGGCTCAACTGGAAACATCACGTGAGACAAAAAGCTGAACAGATACGATTGAAACAACGTCAAATGTACTGGTTAATTGGACATCATTCTAAAATGAACCTGTATTGCAAAAGACTGGTATACCAGACTATCTTCAAACCAATATGGATGTATGGTGCGCAGCTATGGGGTTGTACACATAAATCCAATAGAGACATTATACAACGAAGCCAAAATAAATTTCTTCGAATGGTCACCAACGCCTACCGATTTGTGACTAACAAGGAAATCCACAATGATTTAGAAATACAATTGATAGACGACGTTATCCGCGAACGTGCCATAAAACATGAGAAGAGACTTCTTACCCACACCAATCTTGAGGCCGTACAACTACTGGACAGTACAAACGAAGTAAGGCGGCTCAAACGAATCAAACCACATGAGCTAACCGTATGAAAATTATAAACCAAGGGAACTGGACACTGGTCCAGCAGACCCACACAAGTTTATGCTATCTCATGAGTACTAATGTCAACCTTACTAATGAATTAATAATGTTTAAGATTGTAGTAGCCATATCAATAAAGTTGTTAAAAAAAAAAATGTTCTCTATTCGATATTTGGTTAACATCCAAACTTGCTGAATCTATAAATTCTTCCGCACCGTTTGTGTCTTCTGGGCGATACTCCTTGGTAAAATCGTAATCTGCCAATTTCAACCACCACCTTGCAATCCTTCGTGTTAATTTTTTTTTGTTGGACATGTTTCAATCGGTTACTAATTTGAAAGGTTTACCGATTAAATAAATTCGAAATCGTTCCACTGATGCGACAACGGCTAAAGCTTCCAATTCATATGAATGATGCTTCTGTTCACATCCGGTGGTTTGTCTGTGCTGCAATAGACCGCAAGTCGTTTTTTTATTACCATCTCCTTGCAACAATATTTCTCCTAACCCTTTCGAACTGGCAACTGTAACCAGTTCATGTTCTAAATTAGGATCGCATATTGCTAACGTCTCACGATTTCCTAATTTAGTTTTCATATATTCGAAATCATTTGTTTGTTCGTACCGCTTCCCAAGTTAATTGTGTTAGTGATTTGGCAACAATATTAAAGTTTTTCATGAACTTTCGGAAAAACATCACCAACCTCACCATGATGCCCTAAAAATTCTACTTGGCTTTTAAAGAAATGGCATTTCTTCAGATTAAACGTCAGACCATGGCGTTTTATTATTTCTAAAAATCTCTTTAATTTTCCCATTCTCTCCACAATCGTTTTACTCGGGATTATTATATCATCTAGATACACCACTATTTCTCCGTTAACCTCTTCAACTACTCTATTCATCATTTTCTGGAAATCAGCTGGCGCATTGGCCAACCCAAATAGCATCTTGAGAAACTCATAATGTCCATTCGGAATTACAAAAGCCGTTATAGGTATCGAATCTGGCCACATCGGTATTTGGTAATACCCCGATGATAAACCCAACACGGTAAAATAGTGTGCCCCCGTCAAACGTTGAAGTAAATCTTCCATAATTGGTAAAGGGAGATCGATCTTTCGCGTTCACACGTCGATAATCAATGCACATTCGTTCGTCACCAGTTTTGTTTTTTTACTAATACAATTGGGCTATAGCATACGCAGACCTTGACGGTCGAATGGTGGTGATACGATAGCCGATAGGTTTGATAATGCACTGGCGTATCTTTTACCAACTTTATTTCCATTGAAGCTAAAGTTGTTTTACCGATTTTCGATGACTTGCCCGCAAAACACATCATCATTCTATAAACTAGCATTTGTAAATTGTCCCGAACGCTTTCACTCATCTCAACGTTTTTATTCATTTCAACAATATTAGTCAATTCATTTTCTGAGTCAGGCATATTGATATCAAGAGATGTCTCTTGATGCAATTCAAAAAATAAACTGTTTTTTCTTTTACCATCCTAATATGGTCCTGATCAATAAAATTCTGACCTATTTGCATTGGAGTTCTAAGAAAAATATCATTTACTATTTGCACATCAACTGATTCTTACAGAATCTATTGCAAATTCAACCGTGAATTTCTTTCTTCATTCCAATCTTACAAGCCAGCCGATTTACCTTCAATTCATTAGCGTTGCTATCGCGTATCATTGTACATTGGCTACCCCTATCAATTTGGCCAATCAATATTTTCGATTAACACGTTTTTTAAATATAAACGTTTCCCAAACCATACTTGTCCTTTCGCATGGGCTTTCTGACACTTCGTACCGTACAACGTTCGCTACTTGACGGTTTCGGACAATTTAACGATATGTGGCCCATCTCGAAGCAATTATAACATTGCGTATTATTTCGTGTCATGTACGGTTTACTGGTACTAGCGCTGATTACCATTGGTTTTGACTCGGGAAGATTTTTACTTCGGGTCATGGGCTTAATCGTAATACCTATTACCGTCTCTGATTTCGGTCGATAACTACGTGTCCCCTGCATACTCGCATACCAATCAATTCTATCTCATAATTGATCTAAATCTTCTAAGACTGTCGCACGCAAAGTTGTGGCTAATGCATACTCGTTGATTGTCTGAATGATGTATCTTATCAAAGCCTCGTTAGACATTCTACGTCTGCCGATAGCACACATTTCATAAAAATATTCGATTAAATTGTGATCACGTTTCATCACTTTCAGTCGTAACGCGTCATGTTTATCTACATCACTCACATTTGGTTTGAAATTATTCGTCAACTCACATGCAAGTTGAGCCCAAGTTAAACTATGGTTTTCGATAGATTTAAACCAAATATTTGCCGCACCTTTCAGTTTTGTTCCGGTAAAATATCTGCTACATCTTTAGGAGATAACCGCATTTTACCGTATCTCTCGTATGCGTTCTTTCACGATATCGTATAGTTTATTCTCACGTTCAAGTAATTCTTGCTTTCGTTTAAGTAATTCTCGATCACGATTGATCAATAACAATTCATCGCGTACATTGCCGTCACGTTTTGGCGTTTATACACGTGCCGATTTTTAATTCGTTCGTTAAGTCCTCGTCTGAATCTCCCGCTCGTTAAATAAATGATAAATTCTTTTAATCGACTGAGTAAATCTTGCTTCGTACAATCAGCGACCAACGACCGAGCTTCACATGCTGCAACCAACGCCATCAGGTTTGGCTTTGTTAATACAGTAATCGCTCGATTTAACGGACTAATTGGGGGTGCCCGTTAAATTCGAATGTTTTTTAATTTAATCGATTCGATCGAATTTAATCTGGTAAAGTCAGGCATTTCTTAGCCGATTATGTTGGGATTATTTATACTGGATGGAAATGGGATTCTTAATTGATTTTGGGAAGAAGTTCTGGAATATGGCCGTCTGGGACGTAACTCAGCCATTTCTTAACCGATTATGATGGGATTGGGTAAGTTGGATGGGAGTGGGATTCTTAAATGATTTTGGGAAAAAGTTCCGAAATATGGACACCGAATATGGCCAGGAAGCTCTGAAATATGGCCACTTGGGACGGAGCTCAGCGATTTCTTAACCGATTATGATGGAATTGAGGATGTTGGATGGAAATGGGATTCTTAAATGATTTTGGGATGAAATTCTGAAATATGGCCTCCTGACGGAACTCAGCCATTTCTTAACCGATTATTATGGGGTTAGTTATACTGGATGGAGATGGGATTCCTAATTGATTTTGGGAAGAATTTTTGGTATATGGACACCTCGTCTAAGGTGGCAGGCAAAAACTCATTCAGTTTATAACCGATTATTATGAGATTGGATTTTTTAAATGGAAATCAGATTAATTAATGATTTCTAGAAGAAGTTTTTTAATATGGCCACCTAGAATGGGACACGGCTTTTACTTAACCCTTATATGGGTGGCAAGGTACAATTGTACTTTTTTCGTTTTTATGTTTAAATATTTTTACTTTGGAATTTATCTACAAATCTGAAACTTATGTAACTTATGTAACTTCCAAAACATGATTATGAATCTCAGTTCCATCTAACAAACAAAATCCCATCATAGTCGGTTGAGAGTTGGTTGCGTTCCGTTCTAGGTAGACTAATTCCAGAATTCCTTCCCAAAATCATTTAAGAATCCCATTTCCATTCAGCATATCCAATCCCATCATAATCGGTAAACGAAAAATGGAAAATAAAAAATTGTCCGTTAAATCGAGCGTTTACTGTATTTTATTAACCATGCCTACGACAAATACACGAGTACTCAAGAAGTGATATACGCTAAATTGTCTACACCACTATAATTTCACAAAACTATTTCACTGTAATTGTTTCTATTTTTCTACGAACTTTATTCATTCACGGTATTTTACGTACTACTCTACTACTTGTTTTTTCTCCATCATTCCATCATCATTTTTTCCAGTACCGTACTCTACAAATTGACACCTGAAGATCAATATTTTCCTTAACTAAGTTTTGGAATTTCTCACTCGTTATTAGTTAATCAAGCTGGACTAGTTTTCTTAACAATTATTGCACTGATTGTCATACTAACAGCCGTGGGATCCGACATGATCCCTTCGCTGCTTTCTAGGTATATGTAGTTTTCGTCTACACCATTGGTGACCAAGAAGTTTATGATATCGGATTGATCTCCTGAATGAAAATCACAACTACATAGCCGCCCTGACGTAAACAGCTCTGATCCATTTTTAAGTGATTTGCTTATATCTTGGAGGGCAATCAATATATTGACAATACTACATATATTGCTTATTGTTATTTATAAATACTTTTAAGGTGACTACTTATGCAAGTGAATTCCTCTTCAATTTTAAGATCTATAAAGTGTTCAATGTTTTCTTTTATAACCACCGACCACCTTCTCTTACCCTTCTTGCTGGATGGATGGCGTGGTAACATCTGTATCGATGTATTTTAAGATTTAAGAAATTGAAGTAAAATGGGTTTCCGATACCAGGCATATATCTATTTTTTTTTAGAAAAATTCTAATTATGGAATATGTTGCATTAGCCCATTTGCATTCCAGGTTACTATCCTTAATGTTTTATTTGTGGCTGTTTGCATCATTTTAATAGAGATTGGTTGTCATTTCGTTTAGATAGACTTGCTTATCTAACCTGTTGCTTAGAGCTTCAAGGCATTTCTCTTATTTAGCTAGATGAATGTTAAGAGTTCCCATGCCTTTGGAGCACTGCTGTATCTTCGGAACTGTCCTTCGAAATAACTGGTTTTGCCATGAAGTTTTGGTTCCTCTTTGGTGAAAGTTTGGTTAATTTTTTCCGCTATTTCATGAAATAATATACTTAGAAGAAAGCCGCATTGCCGTAAAATAAGTCAGCGATATCTGTGAAAAATGAGTGCCGACATAGATAAATATGTTTCAATCGACGACCTTAAAGCGTCGATTGTCAATCAGAACAGTGCAAGAATAAAAAATGAGGATTTCAAATACAGTTTTAAAATAGGGCCAAAAGATGACGCGATGGTCAATTGGGTCATTTAATTGACATCGGCCGCACGAAATATGGTCCTCATGCAGAGTGAAACATTTTATTAGGGTCACAAGGTGCTTCGAAATGCGCTCGCAATGTCATGCATTTGGGCACATTGCTGCAAAAATGCTGAAAACGAATTTAACCACTCATCACGGAGTAAAGCGCTTATAAAATTGAATTGAACCTGAGAAACTCAGTTTAGGTTAATTAACTCATAAAGCATCTGCAATTTGAAGTGCCGAATACAATGAACTCAAAAAATTGGCCTACACGAGGATGCGTCGAGCAGCGGAAAGAAATAAAGCAAACTTCGATAGTAAGCACCGGAAACCGAGGAGTTATAACGAAGGTGATATGGTTTTCATCAAATGGGAAGGTGGACCTGCCACGGCATGTCCAGAAAATTAATACCTAAATACCAAGGTCCTTATATCGTAAACAAGAAGCTACGTAATGAGCGCTACGTAATAATTGATGTACCGGCTCCAGGTACAGGGTTAGACGAAGTTTGAGGGCGTAATGACCTCGAAACCAATGAAACCTTGGTGTCAAATTGAAGATTTGGTTAATTCAGATGCTGATAAGGACATCAATAGTCAGGATGGACGAGCTGTAGAATACGGTACTGGATAAATGATGATGTAATGATGGAGAAGAAACAAGTAGTATAGTAGTACGTAAAAGATCGGGGAACGAATAAAGTACGTAGAATAAATAGCTGTCGATAAAAGTCTTATAAAATAAATAAATAAATAGAAGTATTGTTGTGTTTCATTATCCTTGTTTTATTTTTAATATAAAAGCTCTATAAATCAAAAATCCGATATAGCTAGAAGAAGAACTGAAACAACTTACTCGTAACAACAATGTACAAGACGCGGCGTAGAGTAGTACCCATTAGAGTTCAAAAGAAATGCGCCGAAAGCTCTTTATCCTCTGGAAGTAAAGTTATAGCAAAACAAAAAGTATGAAAACCCTGGCAGAGAAGTCGAGCGCCAGATAATAAAACAACTCTATAGGTCTTACTTATACTGGGGAAAAAATGCCGAGTATTTTCTTTGGAAAGCGACAAAAAGTTTAAAATGGTTTAAACTTCAAATTCCACCAGTTAAAAATGAAGATGGAACATGGGCTAAAAGTGCAAAGCATCATGTTTTCAATCCACCCAGTAACCTATTGGTAACTCATCCTAAGCCGAGTTTTACGTGTTTCCTTGCTTGTTTTTTTTATTTCATCGGTGGCGTATTCCATCTTCAAGTCCTTCTGAAGGTTGTCGTTCCTAATGTACCATGGGGCATTCACAATCTCTTGCAGCACTGTATTTTGGAAGCATTGTATCATTTGTACATTGGTTTTCTTGCCACAACCCCAAAGTTGGATACCATAGGGGATACCATACGTCCTTACTGGTTTTAGCATTTGCCTTAAAGAAGCAATTTGTTGTGTAATGAGAGCTCTGAATTTCTATTTTCCTATATTTTATGTTTAACTCTCCTTTTTTCTTCTTGATGTGTTCTTTTCATCTTATCTAAGCATCGAGGGGCATGCCAAGGAATTTAGCTGTATTTGCATGTGGAATTTGATTTGCGTTGAGAACCACGGGAAAAAAAGTTTTGTAAAGTTGGCGTGTACTGATTTGACTTCATTTAATAAGATGCGCCATTTTTAGTCCAGTGACTCACAGTGCCTCCTCCAATTCTCAGTACCTTGAATATTTGGTAAGTCTCTCGTATAAAGAATAAACAGAATAAGTCCAAGTACGCTACCGTTTACTCATTTCCAAATTTGACTCTAAATTGTCGATCTGCTATATAGGATTTAAGAATTTGATAGAATTGCAGTTTAAATCCAAGCCCTTGGTGTCAAATTCTGACGAAAGCTTGAGCTACATCCAAGCAAATACTACAGCATATCTTCTTATTCTCAAGTACATCCTCAGTGACATCCGCTATGCTGTGTTCAAATGTAAAGTGATTTTCTCTAAATCCAAATTGGTGTGGTGGAATTAAGAATCTCTCTTCTATTTTAGGTTTGAGTCTCTGTTGTGAACACAACATGCATATACGTCATCAGTCTGCTGCACATCAGGATACCATACACCATCGGATATAATCGGATATAATTTAATTGTAATATAAACACTTTTGGCATTTACATACTTTTGTATTTTTTTATGTAAACTGCTTAGGCAGCAATAAATTTTATATAAAAAGAACTCTAATGTAATAAAAATGCTAATATAAAGTAAAAATTCAACTTAAACTTGTTCTCATTAATAGGCCCCACCAGTGGTAACCTAGACATAGCTCATGCGAATATAACCGCAAGCTGTCTAATCATAGCTTTGGTCCTTCGAGAAAAAAAAATTTTTGAACCTGCTGATAAATACATACAACAACAACAAGTAACTATCCATCATTAGCACAACCAAAAGCTGACAAAGAAAACTTGTTCGAAGTGAAACTTTCAAAAATTGGTATACCACACTTTAACGGAGAGTACATGAAATGGATGGCATTTCATGATGTCTTCGACAAGTTAGTGCATAACAACGGAGCACTAACGAACACACACAAGATTAATTATCTAGAAACGTACACCGGTGAACAGGCAGCAAAATTAATCAATCACCTTCACGCCATTGGTGAAAACTATGAAACAGCCTGGTCGATTATCAAAGAGAGATACGACAATCGCAGAGTCATAGTAACAAGATACATCCAAACATTGAAGTCACAAGGGAGCATCGAATCTGCTTCAGCCATTCGAGTGATATATGACATCACCAACGAGTGTCTTCATGGAATAAGAAATATGGGTGTCAACATCGACACTTGGGATCAAATCATAATATACGTTATAACCAAGAAGCTCAACTTTTAAACCTTAAGACTATACAAGATGTCGCTAACAAACACAAAATAACTTCAAACTTTAGCCAAACTCATGATGTTTTTGGAAAAGCGATTTACTGCATTGGAATCAGTTTTTCGCGAAAAAATCATTAATATCCGCAAACCTTCAGCTTCGGCGGTAAAATTTAATCCAACTGGAGTAGCCTTGTTAACAAATAATACGACATGTAAAATCTGCCGAAAAAATCATCATGTCCAGGACTGCGGCGGGAAATTAAAAACTATGAATATATACGAAAAAAATCAATTGGCCTCATTATTGGAGCTCTGCAGGAACTGTCTTAAAAGCAACCATTCAACCGTCGAATGCACACTGAATCAATCATGCAAACAGTGTGGCGGACGACATAATCAGCTTTTACATAACAACAAGGACAACAATCCAAGAACAACGAATGAAACTAGAACAGCAGACAACCGCATCATATCATTACACACTGATAAATAATTAGAAAACAAAGAGTACGTGCTAAGCAACCAACGATGGAGACCACCGGTATCTACGAGCAATTATTGATCCTTGCTCTCAAACAAGCTTCATTACTTCGAGTGCCATCAACAGATTGAAAATAACAACAAGCAAAGCCAACATGAACATAACGAGAATCTGCAGAGACCAGAAAGAAACCATAAAAAAATCAGCCACACTGGCAATAATGCCGCGATTCAACTCTGAATTTCAATTAACTATAAAATCCCAGTAGTAAATAAAATAACTCATGATCAGCCACAGCAAACAATAATCAGTCAAACATAGGAGAATCTAAAGAATTTTCCACTAGCCGATCCAAACTACCACACATCAGGGCCGATAGACTTGTTAAAACACTTAAAACTTAAACACTTGTTCTCATTAATAGGCTCCACCAGTGGTAACCTATTAATAAGTATTATATTAAAGGCATAAGACATAGCTCATGCGAATATAACCGCAAGCTGTCTAGTCATAACAGTCTCTTCAGCAACAGTTTTTCATATATTTTTAATATGACCGGAGTTAGTGATATCGGTTTATATGATTTTCTGGTTGTACCTGGTTTACCCGGTTTAGGAATCATAATTACTTCAGCCACCTTCCATTGACGTTGAACATATTTCCATCTGAAGGCTGAGTAGTCGTCAACCTTTAGTTCAGAAAGACCTCGAAGTCGCTTCTTTATGCTTTCGTTCTTTATTTCCATTATTAGTTGTTTTAATTTGTTGCACAGAAAATTAGGAATATTTTTGTGTTGCGGAACACAAGTCTGCTGTCAGATTCTACGAGCTTCCCGTTTCTGAAGTAATCGGTGAACTTTCCCAAGCTGTTTGTTGAATATTATTATTAAATGCTTCTAGTTCATCGTCCAACTGCACCTTGAATTCTTGAATAAATCCTAATTGGTTTTATTGTTTGTTAATTTAAATAAAAATATAATAAATCCAATGTAAAGAGGACTAGCCAAACGGCTCAATCCTTGAAGAGTAAATTATGACAAGAATTTACGTTACGAAACATAAATTACTAGATGATTTGTAAATCAATTGTAATTAATAAATGAAATTAAAAGAAAAACTAAAAAGTGGTATTTTCCCTCCGAAAACGAGTTTCATGGATGATTGTGGCGTCTCTCACAACACTCACTTTTGTGATATTCACGCGAGATTTATTCTCAACTTTAGTTGGGAATTAAAAAAAATGATTTTTTTATTCAAATTCACTTTACACTTTTATTCTATAAACTTAATAGCTAGTGTTCAATCTTTAGATTGATATACAATGAACTTAACTTTACACTTTTTTTATTAGATAAACTTAATAATTATTAATCAATCTTTGGATTGATATATAATAAACTAAACTCTTTAGAGTTAGCACTTGAATTATAATATCTTGAGAGTGAACTCTTGGGAGTCACGATTATAACTAAATTTCATACTTTTTTGTTTCTTAAGATTTTCGTTTTTATGTTTTGTTAATTTTGCATAAGTATAATTAATATGTAATGAAATTAAACACATATTATTTCCGTTCTACATTTAGTGTAATCTTATATCAATTTCCTATAAGTATGAAATTTTAAAATGCTGAAAATGTATTTATTTTCCTGAGACAATTTTATAAATTTGATAGTTAAAATAAAATTGTCTCATGAGCATTTTTATTTTCTTCACGTGGCATGTCTTGACATGTAACTCTCCCTTCGTTAGCTTCAGAACTCTCCTGAGTTCTGTTTACATAATTAATTTTAAATTGTTTTTGTTTATAAAAAATATATGATATGAGTATAATTATTATTAAAATTACTATAACGATTATGGTTCCTCCTGAATATTCAATAATTTTATTGTATTTTAAAAGTTCAATTTCATTTATGTTTTTATTCGTTTCCAATATAATTTGTTTAAAAGTAAATGTGTTATTTGTTGGCTTATAATCTAGATTTGGAATTATGAAATTATCATTTTCCTCCTTAATGTTATTTGAGAATATCTTATTATCTAAGTTAATAGTACAGTTATAAAATTTAATAAAATAATTTCCTTTTAACACAAATTTTCTTTCATCAATATTTGATTTTAAAGTTAAATTATTTGCATGTTGAATTATTATTATGTTATCATTAATATGGTAAATTTCATTATTACAATTTTTTATTATTTCACAATTCTTATTTAATATACAATGTTTTAATTCTGATAATTGATTAATATCTTTATTATAGTCATATTTATAATAACGATTATTAATTTCAAATGTTTCGACTATTTCATTATTTATAATTTTACAATCTTTCTCATTTGATAATGGAACTATCAATTTTTTATTTATTCTTGTCATTTTATAAGGGATTTTAATTAGGAATATTAGTTTATTAGTGTCGGTTTTAGTAAATCCTACTTTAAGGTTTTGTAACTTATCAATATCTATTTGGTATTCAATAATTTCATTATGATTTAGTAAGGAAGGGTGTATGATGTTTAGGTTGCTAAATATTATATTATCTTGTAAGTCGTTTATTAATCTATCTATTTCCTTAATTTTCAATTTAAGATCTAATATTATTAGCCTAGTTAAAGTTTGATTGTCCTTAATTGTTATGAAATTTTGAATGGCTTGTCTGTCATCTTCAATTGTATAGTATAATTTGTAAATAGTGTCGTTAAGATTATTGTTTATTTTGATTTGTTTATTTATATTTGATGCTATGTTTCCATTATTACTATCGATTGTCTCTAAATGTTTATTAATTATCTGTCTGTCCTCGTCATCCATGGTACCGGAAATCCATTTATTTATGGTTCCTAAGAAATTAATCAATCCTCTTTTATGGATTGAATGATGTCCTGTTTTTAATGTCATAAGTTTAGTTAATAAAAGGTTCAGTTCGTCTAATAATTGTCGACAAGTAATTTCTGTAAAATTTGATATAATTTCCTGTATTGAGATTTTCAGTTCTAAAATTGTCGTCTCTATTGGATCTAAGTCTATGATATGTAAAGAATAGTTGTATGTTTTTGGTATTAATTTATCAAATTCTTTAATAATGGTGTATCCGTTATCAGTCTCGATTTTCTCGACTGAGAGTTGAGCATGTGTCGGTATTGTCATCAGTATCATCAGTGTTAATACGATTATAATCTGCAAATTTTAGAGGTCGTTTAATGTTAGTCGGGTGTACGTTTGCTAAATTATGTCTTCGGAATTTCGGTTGGTCTTTATGTCTTAAAGACTTATAGTTTTTAATATAACCTTGCTCTCTAACTTCCTCGTAATCTTCTCTAGTTCTGTTATATTTGTCTAATCTTTTATTTTGGGCAAGTGTTAAGTTCTTATAGATCTCGTCTTTGTTTTGAATACCTTCTTCTGCTTTTGAAGGGGTACCTTTTATTGTACTGTGGTACTGGTTATTATAGGTTTTGATTGCTTCTAGCATTTGAATTCGTACTGGATTCATTTGTTCTAGATTTAATATTCTTAATTTTTCCGTTAAGGAATTATTTAAGCGTTCCACATCTGCGTTTCCCGTGTGGCTATTTGGTTTAGCTAAGTGTAATTCAATATTTTGTTCGTTTAGAAATTCTTTAATATTAATATGCTTGAACTCATTGTCAGCTATGATTTTTAAGGGTTTTTTGTGATTAAAGTACATTTTAAGTTTTTCTATTATCTCAATATGGGTTCTATTTTCTAAAGGATAGGCTGTCGCGAATTTTGTGAATTTATCTATAAATATTAAAAATGACTGTTTCCTATTAACATAGGTATCTATATGAATAATCTGATTCTTGTCCGTCGGTAGTTCTGTTTTTTTAAATTTTGGCTTAATTGGGTTTCTGTCATATTTTGCCCTACAACAAATTTCACAATTATTAGTTATTTTGTTTATAGTGATTTTTATGTTTTTACTGTAAATTTTGAATTTTAGGTCTTCGTAGAATGCTGTCATCCCTGGATGTCCCTGATCTTTATGTTGTTTTGATATTACTCGTATTAACTCGTCTTCGTTTTCTATATCTTGAGCAAAGTAAGAACATTTGACAAATTTAGTAGTGGGAAATTCGTTCACTAAAATTTGCTGAATGTGGTAAAATTCCTGATCGGTTATTTGAGTGTATATTGCAACTTTGCTTCCAGCTACATAATCTTTTAGTTTCCTAACTAATTCTTCTCTGGTCAATTTTGGATTTAAATTTATTCTCCTATTTCCTAACATGTTTTCAAATTCTTGACTAAAATTTTCTGTAAAGATTATTTGAGTTTTGAATCGATTTACTATTGTCTCGAGAAAAGAAATTCTATCGTTTTGTTCTTCCTCTTGCGAATGGATGGTTGGTTGCATTGAATTATCGTCTTCAATATTTTCGTCTATTACTTCCTCATTATTAACTTCTTGTTCGAGAAAAATATTTTGTAAAGATAACCTTCTCCCTTCGTTTGATTGAGAGATATCTTCAACTTGATTAATTTCGTGGGTTTCGGTGTTTATTCTACTTAAAAAGTCGGCAATAGTGTTCTCTTTGCCTTTTAAATATTCAACTTTGATATTATATTCTCCTAGAGATAAAATCCACCTCTGGAGTCTAGGGTTTAAATCTTTTCCCAAATACTTCGTGTGTAACCACTTTAAAGCTTGGTGGTCCGTTTTTAGCTCAAACGGCTTTCCATAAATGTATGGCCTGAAATATTTCACGGCCCATACAACGGCGAGTAGTTCTTTTTCGGTTGTGCTGTATCGGATTTCATGGGTATTGAGAGTTCTGCTAGCGAAAGCAATTGGCTGATTGTCTTGGAGTAGCACAGCTCCAATTGAAAATTGACTTGCGTCTGTATTTAAAACGAAAGGTTTGTTGAAATCGGGGTACTTTAATATAGGGTGAGATGTGAGTATAGTTTTCAATTGCTCAAATGCATTAACATAACTAGGATCTAACTTGTTTATTTTAGAATTTTTCTTTAGGTATTGTGTCATTGGTTTAGCTATCTTCGCGTAATCTTTGATAAACTTTCTATAGTATCCCGTGATACCAAGAAATGACTTAATTTGTTTTGGAGTTTCGGGTAATTTTAGTTGTGTTATATCACTAATTTTCTTTAAGTTTGGCTTAACCCCTTCGGTTGTCAGCAAATGTCCCAAATATTCTGTCTCCTTGCAGAAAAAGTTGCATTTATCGATTTGAATTTTAAGTCTGGCTTCCCTTAAGCGATTGAATATCTTATTTATACTATCGACGTGTTCTTGCATTGACGTACTAAAAATTAAGATGTCGTCCAAGTATACAACGCATATTTTATTAATAAATTCTCTCAACACGGAATTCATAAGTCTTTGGAATGTGGCGGGGGCATTTTTCAACCCAAAAGGCATCCGGATATACTCATAGTGTCCAAAAGGAGTAGAGAAAGCAGTTTTATTTTGGTCTTCTTGATTGACCATAATCTGGTGGAAGCCTTTTGCCAAATCTAATGTCGTGAAATATTGTGCACGACCTAATTTATCTAAGATATTTTCAATATTCGGGATAGGAAATTTATCATCTACTGTAATTTCATTTAATTTCCTATAATCGATTACAATTCGCCACTTCTTGATATTAGAATTGTCCAATTTTTTGGGCACAATCCAAAGTGGAGAATTGTACGGTGAATTTGATTCTCTAATAATACCCTGTTTCAGCATATCTTGTATTTGCTTTTCAATTTCTTGTTCGTGAACCTGTGGGTATCTATACATTTTGCTATAAATTGGGCTTTCTTGTTTCAACTTTATTTCATGGCTTATCTCGTGAGTAAAAGTCAAATTATCGCTTTCACTGTAGAATAAGTCTTTATTATTTATCAATATTTCTTTTAAACATATTTTTTCTTCCTTATTTAAATGTGTTTGATTAATTTTATTAAAAATTTCCATCTTCCGATCAGATATTGGTTCAAGATGATTTAATTCGGTAAATTCATTTGGATAATCAATGTCTGTGAAGGGAATTATATATTGGTTGAATATCTTTAGATATTCATTTTTTAGATCGACGGTCGCTTCAAAAGGTTTTAAAAAGTTGATGCCTATTATGGCATCGTATTTCCTGCTCTTTAGAGGGAAAACTTTCCAATTGAGCGTTCCCGTCTTTATGAATTCTTTTGGGATAGGTGTCAAAGTTTTTTGTGTTACATAATTCGGACCTCCCAAAGAATTATATTTTAAAGGGTTTTCGAGTGTGATTAATTTATGTTTTAAAATGTTTGGTTTTATCAGACTCGTGTCTGATCCGGTATCGATTAAACAATTTATTTTAACGTTATCGAACGTCAACTTGACTATGGGGAGTTGATTGTCGGAGGCAGTTCTGTAAAATTTACTTCCCCGTTAATGGTACTGTCTCTATTGATATTGTCCACTTCCATTGGTTCTAATTGTCTGTAAGAATTGTTTGGTTCTATTCTATTAAACGTATTCCTATACTGACCCGATCTATTATTGTTAAAATTCCCTGATTTGTTAACATTTTGTCGGTTGTTATAGTAAGTATTATTATGATTATTTCTAAAATTTGGTGGGTTATAACGATTTGAATGTGTGTGATTATTACTGTTATTATTTTGGTTACTCTTATTTTGTGACATATTATTTGAAAATTTATAATTTTGATTTCTGTTTCTATTTATTCTATATTCAATTTTGATGATATCTTCTGCCAAATATATTTCGGACTGGCAGAAAATATTATCTAGTTCGAAAAGTGACTTGTTAGTATCGATCTGTAATTGTACGACGGGAATTATTTTTGATTTTAAAATTTGTACAAGTTCGCGATCTATCGAATGATAGGTAAAATTGTCCACATCGTCGAAATCACAGATTTCACTACATTCACTTTTTATTTTATTTAATTTATTAAACATATCTTTAAGATTGAATACCTTTATTTCCTTGGCCTGGAAGAGTAGCTGGTGTATTGTGGTTTTCGGGCGATACTTCAAACGTAGCTGTTGAATTACGTTCGTCCACGTTCGCTGCTCCTCTGGGATTTCCATGATGGTGTTCCTGGCATTTCCAATGATTTTGGTGTTGATCAGTTTTCTTAAACAGTAATGTTTAAGATCTTCATTATTCTGACCACACAGACTCTCTGTGTCGAGAATACTTTTCAGGAAAGATTTTAATTTGTACGAGTCTTCTCCCGAAAAAGGCTGGATTTCGTTAAAGTTACGTATAATTTGATCTGGGCTCAAGTCGAATTTAGTAGTTTTCACGGTTTTGATTGTATTTTCCTGTGCTGTTATTTGTTGTTGTAGCACTTTAATTTGTTCAATCAACAGCTGTTGCTGTTGTTGTTGTTGAGCTATTTGGTTTTGTAACGATTCCATTTTCTCACTTAGTTTAACACTTAATGTTCTAGTTCACTTTTCTATTATTTCTTGAATTTGGAGTCTCGTTTTACACTTTTCTTTCTTACACGTTTCTATTTAACTAATAATCTTAATATTATATAATGTTCACACTTTGTTAGATTTAAAAAATTATATTTAAAACACTTTTAATGAAAACGTTCGTTTCTTCGAGAACTTAATGTTAAAATTTCTCTTTGTTTTCGGGTTTTCATTCACTTTATTTTTCGGTAAGTTCTTATTTTTCCGGGATTCTCTTCTTTAGAGGAGAATCCTACCAACTGCGCCAGATTTATTCTCAACTTTAGTTGGGAATTAAAAAAAATGATTTTTTTATTCAAATTCACTTTACACTTTTATTCTATAAACTTAATAGCTAGTGTTCAATCTTTAGATTGATATACAATGAACTTAACTTTACACTTTTTTTATTAGATAAACTTAATAATTATTAATCAATCTTTGGATTGATATATAATAAACTAAACTCTTTAGAGTTAGCACTTGAATTATAATATCTTGAGAGTGAACTCTTGGGAGTCACGATTATAACTAAATTTCATACTTTTTTGTTTCTTAAGATTTTCGTTTTTATGTTTTGTTAATTTTGCATAAGTATAATTAATATGTAATGAAATTAAACACATATTATTTCCGTTCTACATTTAGTGTAATCTTATATCAATTTCCTATAAGTATGAAATTTTAAAATGCTGAAAATGTATTTATTTTCCTGAGACAATTTTATAAATTTGATAGTTAAAATAAAATTGTCTCATGAGCATTTTTATTTTCTTCACGTGGCATGTCTTGACATGTAACTCGCGCGAAAATTTAGAAACAAATATGTTATCGGATGCTACTGGGATGTTGAATGAAAAGAGACTGTGGCTTATTTTCTGTGAATGGCTCCTATGGGGTAGAATAAAAGTAAAATTCAAACGTTAAATTAGATCGCAAAACGAGTACCTCTATAACTTCACTTCCATATACAAACTATCAATTTTTTGGGGCCATTTTTGAAAATTGAAATCTTATTTTGATATATTTAAAGGGCCGTAACGCTCTATGCTTTACATAATCGAATTTTAAGGACACCCGCTTAGATCCTCATAAATTGGTTTAATGTGAAGCGAGAAAAGAAATGTTTCTTTGGATACACGTTTTACGTGTTAATCAGACTTGCTTATCAATAGAAAAACATTTTCTAGAGGTCCAAAATCATTTAGTCTCTTTTTAATGATATACGAGTACCAGATGATTTACTTTATTTCCCACCACAGATTAAATTTTTGCATTTTAAACTTCAGAAATTTGGTACATAATAATTTATAAGATAATGAAGAGAACACAAACTTTTTACCTAAAATGGATGTTGATATCGCGCATATGTCATAAAAATTCTCGGAAATCACCAGCACGAGCCCAGACAAACCTTATTTTGTTTGCCTATGTAGAACCATAATCATTATTATAAATTATATTAAATTTTCTCTATTTAAGCTTTTATTTTGTGTGTGTGTGTGTGTCTATGTGTGTGTATTGTAAAAGCTCATCGTTTTGATGTAAAAGAAAATTCTCATTACATTCCCTTGAGATCACTAAATTTAATTAAAAAGAAATATTGTGCCGTCTTCCTTTTTTTTCTTAGCAAACCTCTATTCTTTGCTGTTGAGAAATAGGTTTTCGTTTTGTTGTTCCTTCGTAGACGCACACATACCCACCCACACACAAAAATTATGAAATAATTCAAAAAGTTTTTGGGGTTAACTTTAAAAATAAAGGAGCAGAATTCTATAAATTCTATGTCTTTCTTACAAAATGTTTTGTTATTTTTTTTATCACCATTTACCAAGATTTGATTTGATTCTATAAATTAAAATTAATAATCCGAGTAAATCCCTACATTCCATGTGTGAACGCATTTTTGTTTTGTTGAAAAATCCAGGGTTCAAAAAACTATATATTAAGTCACCATATCGTATATACCTAAAGTGACCTCCTTTCGGATACCCACAGCTATACAGACACACACACACACACGCACACATAATAATACTTTAGCCATATATGAAATTTTACGTATATACGAATGAAATTTAAAAAGCTTTCTACAAAAGCTTAAGGATATGAATATGTAATATACATGTACATGAGATCGTATCGAAACCGATTTGCATAAATGAAATACTAAAAAATGAAATTTCAATTTGCATACATTGGTTTTTGCGGTTGCAAAACAATAAGCAAACGGATCTCTACGACACACACACACACACACACACATACGATATATGCTAATTGAATTTCATTGTTTGGGCTCTAGGTAAAAATTGGTTGTTATGTATATGGTTGTTTGGCGTAGTTTGTGCCATATTCTATAATTAGGTCGCGATTATGTGCTACCGTAAAGGATTAAACAGCTTTCAACAGAATATTAATTAAAACCATTAAAACACAGAAAAAATTTGTACTTGAATAGCACAATTAAGGTGCGAGTGAGTTCTAAAAAAGTTTTTGAATGCCACAAGAAGTTATGAGCTATATTTGAAATTTTGAGTTTTCTAAAGCTCCAATGTCTTAGCTCGTCACTTTTTGAAAATAATTTTAGTTTAATACACTTGCGAGCCCTCACCAGTGGTAGGCCGCAAACATAAGATCACGTACAACGAAGTAACATTTGGTCAATGGATTCAATCAAAGCTTTCTGTGAGCAAACACAAACTGGAAAATTAATACCCCAAATAAGAACAAACGTGATGAAAGTCTCACAAATTTAAATAAATTTTCAACTGTGAATGTTGCTTTAGTACATACGCTTGAAAAAACTCTTTACTTGGTTGAAAACTCTTCAATACTTCAGCCTGAGACAAAGCTAACCCGGCCAATTCACCTGAGGAAAATTAGGAGATGACGGCTAACATCAATGGCATAATGGACCTCGTAGCCACTGAACGACGCAGCAAACCATTTTACGAGAAGAAAATTATATTATTGAACGCCTCGTGAATCATGATCACAAACAACCATGAGAAAATGTTGGGAAATAGGGTGGGCTAAGAGTTCTCAATATTTTTTCAAATTTATTTTTTCATTGTAAAGAACAATCCTTCCGATTAATTATGGAATTATTTCATTCATATGACTGCCTCGGCTGGCCTTGACGTACTCCATACGGTCGATTTTTGAGCACATTTTCGATGGTATATTACCGGACAAGTGGTGCAGTGGTTAAAGCTTCGGCACTTGGACCGGGAGGTGCTGGGTTCGAATCCCATCAAAGGCTAGATGCAAATCGAATTTTCATCATCGATTACGATCGGTGATGCTAATAAATACAACTAAGACCCTCTGATGGAGTGCAGAATTCCGTGTCACGCGCCGACCCACCTTCCATGTCAATGTACAGGTTGACAAGGAGCTTGCAATGTGCAGGTGGTATACTGTAGTTGTGTGAGTAGGTGAAGTAGGTGGGTTAATGATGTGGAGTGAATGAGTGGTATCACAATGGGCCTAAAAATTGGCCTAAGTGTGCAGTAAGCAACCACTGAAACCCTTCGATGGTATGCGGCATTATGTCTTCAATGGCAATGCGAATATTGTTCTTGAGAGTGTCAATCGTTGCTGGTTTATCGGCGTAACACTTATTTTTGTCGGCACCCCAAAAATAATAGTCCAACGGCGTCAAATCACAGCTCCGAGGCGGCCAAATCACATCAGCGTTTCGGCTGATAATTCGTTCTTCGAAGACAGTGCGCAAAAGATCAATTGAAACGTGTCTTGTTGTAACCAAATGTTGCCTATGTCCTCCTCTTCAAGTGCCGGGAACAAAAAATCGTTTATCATGGTGCGGTAGCGCTCACCATTGACAATGGCGGCTTATTGCCCCAAATGCGACAATTCTGCTTGTTTACATAGCCGCCAAGATGGAAATGCGCCTCATCTGAAAAGATGATTTTTTTGCCAAAATTTTCGAATTAATGTTTCAATATTTCACAGCGTTATTCAAGCGAATACACAACCATTTTCGTTCAGCGGAAGGATAAAATTAACTTTCTGTCAAATCAGAAGTGACATAACTCTTACCATACTCAAAAAAACGGTAGTTCAAAGAAAATTATTTGGCCCACCCTGTACAACCGAGGAAGAACTTTGCACTCTGTATTTTGGTGAAAACTTATGAGAGCGAGATTTATATAATTCTCGATTATTCATCTACAAGAACAAGTCGAAAGCATTCGCTTGGCCATGCCAAGGGATTGACAAAATTCAATTCAGTATAAATTATGGATAGAAATTGCACATTTCTACGGAGACTGTAAGCAATGGCCCAGCTTTCAAACCACATTCACCGAAATAATTCGTAAGAAAATTATTCTATACTGCCCGGAATATATCAATTTTAAGATACGAGGAGAAACGGTTTTTCACAAACACTTTTATTAACACGAGTATGGAACTAACTGTCATCCAAATGGAATCTGGAAACCAGTTACGAATGTTGGCATGCAGTAAAGAATCAAGGAATAAATACAGTTTTTTGGGATGAAATACTAATAAACATTCCAAAGATGGATAGTAAAACACATCGTGTGTAGGCAACATTACTTAAAAATTATTGGAGTATTGGAGTAAGTATTGGAACATCCTACAACTAGGCTTCCTATCGTTCCGGCGGTGGTTACTTCCAAAGCACAGAAATTCTTGTTACAAAAGCCTAGATTTATCCAAAGGTGCTCAACACGGCTTTTTTAATTGTAACGACAATACCAAGGGAATCGTTAAAACTCAGACTTCGCTAAACCCAGCAATGCAATAGAGCTCCTTTGAATTTCAATTAACCCTGGATCACGCAGGCAACTATCATAACAGAAAAGGCATGCAACAAAATAAGTCCACAACAACATCCAATATAAGCATTAAAGCACTAGTTTAAAAAGTTTGACCCGGGACATGCCAGACCAGCCATGCAACATATCTATGCAAATGGAAACCAATAAACCATTTTGTGGACAGGATCTGACATTTTACGCTCCCGGCCCGAACGACATTTTTCACATTCATGGGGAGTACTATAGTTGGTTGTAACATTTCGTTAATACAAACAATGCCAGCTGAGACACAGGGCGGATGAAAGATAAATAACTAAATGCATTTTGGAATTTAGATTACATTCCCTGCAATCGCACATTCGCTAAAGAAGACTTAGCATGTGAAAAATTATATGAAATCACGCATCATCTTAACAACGCTGGCCGCTTCTTGGTAAAAATACTGTATTATTGAAAGCCCTTGGAAAATTGCCTCTCTAAAAATCCACAACTAGCAACTCGGTGCAAAGACTATATGGATGAACATATCATCATAGTTCGATGGGTCTGCCAAAACCACAACTGGGATATCCTACTCTTCAACAGGATCTATGTCCATATTGTTCTGGTATCGGAAACCTAAGTATGCCCAAACAGGTGACATAGAAAAAATGTTCATACGAATTGTCATTGATGGAAATGCTGAGAACTGTAAACGCATCTTATGGAGACAGTCTCCTGAACAAGAAATTCTGCATAAACTAACCTCCTTCACATATGGTAGTATGTGCAGCTGCGTATTAATCAGTGA
The DNA here is from genome assembly GCA_963691935.1 of Nephrotoma guestfalica. NCBI lineage: Eukaryota > Metazoa > Arthropoda > Insecta > Diptera > Tipulidae > Nephrotoma > Nephrotoma guestfalica. The sequence continues at coordinate 70,453,693 of OY829913.1, read as the reverse complement.
AGTCACTACGGTAGCTTGCCATCGATGAACAACACAACTATCATGCATCTAACGTAATTATAAATGATTTCTACGTGTATATGACCTACTCATCGAAAAACAAACCATTAACTTACCAAACAGCGGTAGATTTGGATCCACGAAATCAAAATCCATTAGAATCTAAACTTGCCGATACCATTTAAATAAACGCTCGGTTTTTAATTCTAGCATCTCATGGTCAATCTCAGACATCTAAACAAAACTTTATTTTGGAAGGTGGCAAACTTTCCAACCAATTAAGCTGGTTAGCGCTAATAACATTAGACGGGAAGCTAATTATGCCAGAACTCTGACTAACTAGTCTCTCCTGGGACGAAGTTCTTCCATCAAATTTGGCAACGAAATGCAATAATTCAAATTCTCATCAAAAGCACGCTTCCGCTCCTACGGATTGAACTTTGTAGAGTCCTGTTGTTCAGTAAAATAATGAGTTAAGTCAATTAGTCAATGCTTTTGGATCGATTCTATGATAGCATTGTGCTGGATTAGAGGAGAACCGAATAGATACAAAAGTTTCGTAGTCAATCTAGTATAAAAAATCCAAAATTAAACAAATCCAAATAGCGACATTCTCGACAATGGCATATCTTTTCTTCGGTTTGGTTGAAAGGTTTTAAAATGTATAGTCGGTCAATAAGTTCCGAACATTTTTCAAAATAGTCGACGAAAACAATACCTTGCGCATCCCAAAATGCTGTCCACAGAACTGATTGACATTCTGATTCCGGAGAGTAGTTGTACATTCATGCTTCAGCCGTTGTCATACATACCGACGCAAGAAATTCTGTTTAGTACTGTAAACAGCTTCAAGCTGTGTTATGAATAATCAACGCGTTGCTGTTTTTGATCCAATGTGAGCAAGCATGGCCGTCACTTTGAACAGAGATTTATCACGGCCAAATGTTCATGCAAAATATTTGATATTTTTAGGTGGCAACTATCTCATGCAACTTCACTTTACAAGGTCTTCTAATACAATTTTGTACACTTATTCATCTTTCCTGGAATGACTGCCGCATTCGGACGAACAGAGCGTTTATAGCATCAACAATGTTTGTTTAAACTCAACAAGCCTAAAAATTAAAATATTTTTTAAAAGGCGAACACAAAAGATAAAATGGTTTCCGTTTCTCTACTAATTTCTAACGCTGAGATTAGGCCTATCTACTCTTGCTCATTCACCCTCCGTTTTGAGATTTTCTCCCCTAGCGAGTTCATCTGCTCTGCCATGTGCTGTACATTCGTTCCTGTGTTCAGGAACCCAACATTTTGAATAATGAAATGCTCACCAATCTAACTAAGAAACGAGCTGTAACCCAATGCCACACCAGACATCAACTAAACTGAGTCCAACGAATTTATTGTTATAGACTCACGTAATCACTAAGATGCGCAAAGGTATCACCTTCGGCAACACGCTAATATGGGTGCTAATATATACTACTAAGATGACCCCTTTCTAAAGTGCTCGGCTTACAACTCAACGTATTGTTCAAAGTAGTGCCAAGAAATTCGCGCTAGTTAAATTAAGTGGAGTGACAGTTGAAATTTTGTAAAGAGTTTTCCAATAAGAGGTTTCATTTTGAATAGCGTGCTATTTGGGCAGCTGTCAATTTTGAAGCTGTCATCTTTCGACATTTGACATGTAAAAACTACACCATTACTAAAAATGGTACGATACATGCTTCAGGCCGGCTATAGTGAAACTGGTGGCAAAGTTTGAGCTGTTGGGACAAGTTAATGAGGTGAAGAATCGAAACCGTGTGCATGGCTCAAGAACGACTGAGAATATTGCTGCTGTAGCCCGTAGTGTTGATGAAAACCCAGGTTTGTCGATCTCTCGTCGGTCTTTGGAATTAGACATTCCACAAACGACAATACTCCGTATTTTGCATAAATACTTAGTTCTTAAGGCTTTTAAAGTTCAGTTAATACAAGAACTCAAGCCGGTCGATCACCATAAACGTCGTATCTCCCCTGGTTGGGTCCTTCAAATGCATCAAAATGATCTGGATTTTCATCGAAAAATCCTCTTCAGTGATGAGGCTAATTTTCATCTTGGAGACTATGTTAATAAGCAGAATTGTCGCATTTGGGGCTCAGAAAATCCAAGAATGATTGTTTAAAATCCTTTTCCATCCTCGGCGTGTCACTGTTTGGTGCGGTTTTTGGGCTGGCTGGTGCAACTGTTACGGTGAATGGATTGCGCTACCGAGCTATGATTAATGATTTTTTATGGCCGGAATTGGAAGATATTGATGTGGACGTCGTTTATTTTGAGCAAGACGGCGCTACGTGCCAGACAAGCAACGAAACGATCCCAATTTTGCAAGAAAAGTTTCATGGCCGTGTTATTTCTCGAGAAAGTAATCACAACTGGCCACCGAGATATTGTGATTTATCACCTATAATTTTTTTTCTTTGGAGCCACGTGAAAGATAAAGTCTAATGGTCTGCAATCAATTCAAGGCCTCAAAGATTGAATTCGTAAAGTTATCGAGGACATACAGCCGCAAATGTGCGAATTGGTCATGGAAAATTTCATGAAAAGGATATGGTGCTGCAAGCGTAGCCGGCCATTTGGCTGATATCATTTTCAAATGTTAATGGCATACCTTCCACTTTACAATGAAATAAACATTCATTGATTTCTCGTTTTTTTAATATCAAAATGAAACCTCTTATTGGAAAACCCTTTAAAATACTTCCTAGTAAATAGAACCACCTCTGTCTTGAATGGATTTACTCAGAATATATGTAGTTACATTTTCAGTCCCCATAGAAACTGCCATAGATAAACAGCGCATCTGTAGTCGTAAAACAGTCGACATCGCAAACCAAAATCTGCAACATAAACGGTGTTTAGATTAACAGTGGTAAACTGTAAATTGAAGACGAGTGTATCGTGTGATATTTTAAAATAAAAACCAAGAGCAGAGCAAACTGCTACTAGGAGTCGAGGTTCCGCCATATTTATTTATTTAAGGAAACCGTCATCATCAAATACTGCTAAATAGGTACGAAAAGAGGAAATTTTATTTAATTGTTTGCACTACTTGATAGTCACAAATTTACCTACATTATAATAAATCGGTATAGCCTTTCGATCTACCATAATTCCATTGTATGAGAACAAAAAGTCTATTCATCTTTCGATGGAAACAAAAAACAGTTGGCGGCTTAGAAGCAATTCAAAATAATAATTAGGAGTCAAAGCTGTGATTAACAAGAAAAATTTCCCAAAATGAAAGAAACCTTCCAAAATCGCTGGGTGAGCAGGAACTTTCACACTACAAATCACAGCTAAGGTTATCAAATTAGAACAATTTGACTGCGCACACCTATTTCAACAAGATCAAGTTAATAGTGCAAAATATACAATCACTGGCTAAACAGAAGCCACAGTATAATCAAGCATGGCATGCAATAAATTCTTCCAATGAAAGACATTGACGCATGTGTGTTGGATCTAAGGAAACTTTACTTCCATTGTAAATTTAATTCTTAAGAAATTATATCGGGTAATTCAAAAAAACTTTATAAAGAACCTAAGACTACAACAACATTGGCCTGGTCAAGAGACATTAACACAAAATATAGGTCGATTCTTCAACCCGTTCAAGAAGAACGATCAAAAACACAATCCATGATATAGAGATCCCAAACAGTGAACTAAACTATCTTCCCTTCCACGAATGCTATAATAAATGATAAAATTAACTAACCGATCACCAATAAGTATTCCCGAGTCAAAATGAAAAATTATCTGTAACAATACAAACAACAAGTTTCCCTTACCACAGACTGAGGAAATATTATAATCCACCTAATGAAAATCTAACGAAGTCCAAATGGAAATCCTCTCAAGAGAAAATCCGTTTATTTACCAGATGAAGGCCCAGCATCTTTCCTACGATCCATAGTTAGCGTCCTACAAGAACTGGTAGAGAAATATTTTTGTGTACATTTAGGCGATTTTATAATTGTTGGATTCAATTTGACGAGAAGTTCTCAAACGACTGTCAAATTGTAACGTAAAGATACAACTCGATAAATTAGGGCACTTGGAAAGGGAGACTGAATTTATCAAGCATGTAATCACACAAGAGGGAGCCAACTTACGATAAAATACAAATAAAATATTGTGCGGCAGCTATCGACTACTCAGAAACAACTCAAACAATTTCTTTGGGATGTCGGGTACTACCGCCGCATTTTCAGGGATTACTGAAAAATCATAAAACCTATGTCAAAATTTTTCCAAAAGGCAATGATGTCAAGGTAACCTACCCAGAGTACATATGCCTCCAGAACGATAAACACTACTGAAACGAAATATGCAACGAATGTAATAAGTCCATTGGCCATTCCATTCGCTAGCTCAGCCTATAAATGTTTAATCCAGATCCTTTTCAAAATTTGAAATCTCGATCCGGTAATTTTCGAGGATGTATGTCCTAATTACAAAAGAATTATAATTTTGCAGCATCCGAAATATTATGAAACCAAAAACAAAAATCATTTCAGAAAAATGTCGCTCAAATCGACCACTTCATTCTTATCACAAAAATAGTGGAGGACGTAACGAATTTAAACCGACACGTAGTAGTAACATACAAGAAGTAGAGAGCCAGATTATGCAAGCATAACCCTTTCAAACAATTCAAAAAACTTAACAAGAAATTTTTGGAGGCCTTTATGATGTACAAATGTGTCGCCGAATGACGGTCAGTCAAAACATAACCATAATTGGACAGGAAACTACTAAGAATCGAAAACAGCTAAACCAGATTCTTTCAGTATGCATGTAAAGCATAAGTTCCTCAAGGGACAAAATAATAAAAACTCGGACATAGTTGCACACGTCGAAGAAAAATACGACTTTTCTTCAGCCCAAGAAGGTGGTACATTTCCAGGTTCCATATAGGAACAGCGCGTCTTTCGTGAAAACACTGCAGTCAACACTGCAAACAAAATCTGCCACATAAACTGTTTTAAGCATATGGTTGATCAACGTGACCGACAAGATCAAATCGAAAATGTATAGATATAGGTCTGATTTATGTCGAATCATTTGCACATTGCATACTAACATGGAAGATGGGTCGGCCCATCAGTTCTGCACTCCGACAGGGGTCATAGTTGAGTACATTTTCATAATCGATCTGGTCGTATCGGGATTCGAATGCGGTTCTCTCGAACCAATCGCCAAAGCTCAGCCTGAGATTATTTTTTAGTAAGCAAAGAAGTAATGACCAACAATTTTCATTGTTGTTGGTGCTCTCCAAAAGTAAGTTAGGTACTGCCGCCTCATTTTTTTTTATTAAAGTGCCGAGTTTCCTTCTTTATACCTCTATAACTAACTGCCCTGTGTTATCCGATATGGTCTCCTTTTCTGGGTCCATTTGCATGGGTACCAGCTAGATTTTAATCATCCTCTAAGCCGGTCGCGATTTTTGTACTGTCACTCGACTGTAATAGAAATTCGAAATATTAAAATAGAATATTGATTTTTCCGAGAGTATGAGATCTACGATTCTCTGGCTTGATTGAGTGTATGATTGTAAATGGTTTTGCTCTAGGCTCCTTTTATTATTTACCCACGAGTTTGGTCGGAAAAAGAAATAAGAATTCTTGTTGTTTTGTCTGTTTGATTCAGGCTTATTAGAATTATTTAGTGTTTTTGCAGCGTAGAATTTTCAGTTCCGTAAATTGATGGCTATTCGTGGCATTTTCTTTCCGTGTTTCGATAAAAGTTGCTTGTCAGACACGACACACACGTCAGATTTTCCTCTATTAAATTTAAGGATATTTTCAATCTACAGATTTCCATCATCCTCTCCAGGTACCAGCTGCACTTCTCCTGATCTACAGGTACCAGCTGCACTTCTCCTGTTAAGTGCCCCTTTAGCCTCCTTCAGGGATTTCTGGTTTTAAACTTATAGTATTTTATCCCAATTTACAAACGCGAGCTGCCGCCTTAGAAAATTGAATGAGTTATAGGGAAAACCACCGCCCTACCGCTAGACATCTATAGAGTTACGTATTTGCAACATCAAATCTTTTAAGGCGGGACAACTTGACATATAACTCAAATAAGGTATCTATCGTGTCAGCCAACGTAGATGGTCTTGGATCTGATTTGGGCCAATAATAATCGAGTCACAAATTGTAAACTGACCCTTCGGCAACCTCATGGTATATGCTGCAGTATTCAAGAGACAAACTGAGATACTCACAGGTACTCACTCACTTGCTCCTACCGTTTAGGTTAGACCCTCCCTTTTAGAACTCTCTGGAAGGCTGAGCTATCCGAAACATTTTTTCGAAATTCTCAATCTGAAGACATTTCTACTGTCTCGCAGCTGTCTGGGAGCACGGAGAAGGTACAATATATTGGATGTGCAAGTAGAAAATCGGCTCTGAAGTTGGTTCCATTATATTTGGTATATTTAGCTTAGGATGTCGATAAGCAGTATCTACGTCATTGTATTATATTCAGCTTTCAAATGAAAAAAATTCGGCTCAAGTTATGCAATTGGTTATTTCGACTTTGAGTGAACATTTCGTGAGTCATTCAAAGTAAAAAAGTGATTTGCAAGATTTCGTGATGGTAATTTTAGTGTTGAGGACGATCCACGTCCAGGTGCAGTAAAACAATTTGAAGACGAGTAAATTAATGTTTTACGGGATGAAAATCCGTGTCAAACTCAAAAATAGTTTGTAGAACAGTTTGGAGTTACTCACCAAGCAATGTCACTTCGATTGCATGCAATGGGAAAAAATACAGAAGGAAGGAAAATGGGTTTCTCATAAACTGACCGAAGAAAACAATATCCGAATTTGTTTTGTCGGTACAAAAGAGAGAATTTCTTGCACAAAACCATTACGAGTAATGAAAAGTGGATTTTGTACGATAATCCTAAACGCAGAAAACCATGAGTTGATCCAGGCCAGCCATAACATATCAGTTGCTAAAATGTGCCAATAAAGTGTTACTGTATGCAGGGCGGGATTGGAAAGGAGTTATTTACTTCGAGCTTCCGGAACCGGGTCAAACTGTTATACCTGAACGTTATCACACCCAATTGATCAAATGAAGTGATGCTCTAGAGGGCAAAAACATTTGCAGGCCAACAAACTTATTTTCTCCTTAGGCTGGGAAGTTTTACACCATGCGGCCTATTCTTCAAACTTCTCCCCCTCTGATTACCACCTATTCAGATCGATGTCATCATATTTGAAAAACCAGCGGTTCAGAAAAGTTGAAGATGTGCAAAAATGGCTCGATGACCAATCTACATGATAAATGTCAAAAGACCAAAGATATAGTAAAAATTACATTTTCAATAAAGTTGAATTTGACTGAAAAAGCCGAGTTTCTTATCTTGCGCACCCAATCAATTCTAAAATGTGCATAAGTGTCGCCTTCGGCGTTCCATTAAAACACGTGCAGACCGTTCTTTGAAACTTCTTAATCATCTTCATATACCTGGTGTTTCTTTTAAACTGAGACGATCAAATATCTCGAAAATAGCCACTCTACGGAAAAAATGTTCATAACCAAAATTTAATCATACCGCGGGGGAAATACATTAGTGCAAAAAAATAGTCCCCCACCCCCCGCTTTGTAGGTGGGGCGGGGGTAACTTTTAAACTAAGATAGGAAGCCATATTTTTTATTGCAGATACGGATTCTACGACTAAAAGTACGTATGATTTGAATGAAATATTTTGCTCGGTTCATGATAGATGGCGTTGTAATTGACGAAATTCAATTTTTTCAATTTCTCCTTCTTAGAACACACGCATTCGATTCTGCAATACTTCTGCAATACCCATAGTATATCAGATTTTGTAACCGGCCACGATAGTGTAAAGCCAGTGTACCAGCTCTAGTTTCCGAAGTCTAATTTTCCTAATTGTGCTTGACTAATTATCAAAAGTGGCCTATTTCATTTTTTTAACAAGTTCGGCATCCAACTCAGCTTACTGTCCAATATAATACCCATACATTTTTCTCGTTCAGTAAAGGTGAGTTTGGTTCCGTTTAAGATGGGAGGAAAAAAATCGGAATTTTGTTATTATTAGTAAATAGAGTCAGCTCTGTTGGGGTCGGGTAAACCACAAATTCACATCTGGCACACGATTTTATAAATATCAAAAGAGAATTCTGAGAGAGAGTGAGGACACAGCGCCGTCCAGCGGTTCACTTTACCGAGATATTATTGAATCCTGTTTACTGGGGTATAATTGATTAACCAACTTACAGCGTGGTATCCTCCACTGGAGACAACCCACTAGAAGCAACCTTAATGTTGAACAATTCGTTACCACGCACAATAAGACATGTAAAGCTGTATCAACAGACTTTTCTTTATAGTACGAAGGTTGAAACTGGGCCTAGGTACTAGTTAACTCTAGTTCGAAAATATACGTTTGACAACCTTTCCAGATTGTGTAGAAAATAACTAGAACGATAGGAATAAATAGCACCTTTACCTTGATCCATTTTCTTGGAAAATAAATAAGTTTTCAACAGCATATGAGTGAAGATAGTAATCTCCAGCCATGTGAGAACAATCTCCGAGTTGTTCTGTATTTCGGTTGTATTACTGGTCCGGGCCAACTGATTTAAATGGTTTGAAACCGTTTATCATCCAGATAATACGTTTTCAGTCAACGATGCGCCCAAAGGTAAGATATACATCGGTTTAAAAGGTTCCCGTTCCTGTTTGTCTAGTATTAAAGTTATGGGTAGTCTCGCAACACAAACCACCTAACATTGCTTTACAGATAATAAAATGTTTCATCTCAAGAAGGAAGTGAAATTTAAACCACCGATTAAAACCTCGTCGAGCAACTTTATAAATACCGAGAAAATCTAAATGATTTCACTAAACGAACATAATTAAACGGTAATAACGATAAACACTTTGCACGAAAATGGAAAAGTTAATGCTATCGAATTTTCTAATCTACAGTATCCAGAAAAACGAGAAGGGAGTAAATGATAAATTACAACAATTTAAAATTCAAATTGATGAAATCGAATTTAGACTGAATAATTTATAAATGTGAAATTAATTACAACAACAAAAACATTTTTGTTGATGCGAACGATGGGGTAATAAAATAAATCGAATGTAGGGTGGAATGACTCGAAAAAGCTCAAATATATATGTATGATAGTCAAAAGCTCGTCAAAAAAATCTCTTTAAGCACTCGTCATAAAACAAAAAACCAATAAAATATAACGGTTTTTTGTCAACCGCAATATTTCATAAAACGTAATATTCTAATGACTATGAAGTATCGTAAAGCTTTGCAATATGATAAACGTCCCCATAAAAGTTTTGTTGCTCATTTTTTAGTTTGGAAAAGATAAATCGCGTACTTAGCGTATTGCAATCAAGATAAAACCATATATCGTATACCGTGGTTAACCTAAATTTCTATTTTATGATTGAAAATCGAATTTACAAAAGCTCATTACAATCTGATCCCGATATAGTTATAGAAGTACGTATTCAGCAATAAGGAAACGAAATACGTTACAAGACCCAAACATATAGAAATATACAATTTGGTATTTAAATTACATATCTAAGGTGGAAAGTGGCAGAAAAAAAAATATTCAACCCGATTTAATTCCAGGCGGAAATTCGCATTTGAATAAACAATACATTCACATGCAAAATGCCGGCAAATAAATTCCAATTATAAACCATTTCGATTATTTTGTTGCTGCTTTTTCTCGCTCAACCATATGTATCCCAAAATGATTGGATACCATGTTAACTACAACAAAATGCGCAGATGGGATTTCGGGCAATGGAAGAGTTAAAATATCCCGCCAATGTATTTCAATTTGCAATCGACGTTGATTCCTTATTTCGATTACAAATTCAATTTGGATCCTTTTAAATTAGAACGAGAGGCGGGTGTGCGATTCTTTCCATATAGGAAAACGTTATTTATGAAAATATTGCGATGAATATTTCCTGTAGGGTATTATGATAATAGTAATACAACGGTACAACGTATGCTAAAGGAAATTTATTCAAAGTAGAATTGCTGAAAATGTTTGTGCTAATCATCCATCATAACTAATATGGAACTCGCGACGATCAGTTAACCTCAGTATAATTTATTTGACTGATTAAAAATCGCATTCGTTCGACTGCGGATGATAAACGGTCATTAAACGGTGAAGAAATTTTTCCGTTATTTTTATTTTAAAATATTAGGCAGTTGGAAACCACCAGGTGTGTAAATATGAAACCAGAATTTTTTAGTAAAAAGTACACGTCCATCGGATGATAATTATTAAGAGTATTTTATTCAAAGTATTGCCCATTATTAAGTTATACATTTTTCCCATTGGCGGAAAGCCAATGCGTGGATTCCACGCCAAAAAAAACTATTCTTATTTTGAGGCAAAATAGTTATCGAGCCATTTTCGTAGGAAATGAAGTGCTCTCAAGCAAGCCCATGCTCCATCGATGCAAGTAAGTGATAATCGGACGGAGCCAAGTCTGGCGAGTAAGCCGCACGTGAAAGTATTTCCCAATTAAGTGCTTCCAACGTTTCCATGACCAGTTTTGGTTTGTGTGATGGTGCATTATCATGAAGCCAAATCACTTTGTGTTGCCTTTTACCATATTCTAGTCGAGCTTCACGCAAAGCTCGATTCAAATTGATCATTTGTTGTTGGTAGCGTTCAGTATTTATGGTTAGCTCAAAATAAATCACACTCTTCTGATCCCACCAAATACAGAGCATTTTCTACCGTCCGAAGCGATTTGGCCTTGCACAGTCGATGACGATTATTATACTGGATCAACGCAAGACATTTTGCGCTTTAGAATCTCAAACCAGTTCGATGTAAAAATGACTTTCTTTTGTATCTGGCGAGCAACATTTCGCAGTGGTTTTTCTATTTTCCTGTTGCCTTTCATTCAGCTTGTGCGGAATCCCAGCTTTTGGAAATTTCAAATGATAACAGAAAATCTTGGAAGAAATTTCAAATGATTTAAAAGCCACCGAACCAGAACCTGTTAAGATATTACCTAAAGTGATTATCTTTGATGTAAGCTCTGAGCTTGATGGCGACATGGTTAAAAACTGCCTAATAAACCAAAACTGCCTAGATCAAAAAGATTTCAAAGTTCTATATAGAACCGGTGCGAGAAATCAAGAGACCGCTCACTGGGTGGTAAAAGTCGAACCAGCAACCAAAAACATTTTGCTAAAGTGTGGAAGACTACACATGGACTGAGTACGATGCCGTATGAGAGAGTTTATGACTCCAACTAGGTGCTTTAGGTGCCAGCGATATGGTCATATTGCAAAGAGTTGTAGGGCGCGCGCAAAGACCTGCTCTCACTGTGCACATCATGGTCATGGCTACAAGGTCTGTCCCAACAAAGATAAACTAGCCAGTTGCGCAAGCTGCAAGGAATTGCGAAAACCTCATGACCACCAAGTAGGTCGCGTTTCGTGTAACGTGTACAAAAGTGCTGTGCAACGTTTGAAATTAAGAACTAAACATGATGATTAGTCATAATCAAAGACATTGTAACAGCAACCTACGCATCGCCCACCTCAACATGCAGGGCGCTAAAATAGTCGGGTCAGAGATATGTGAACGTATCTCCACTCACGACGTAGATATACTATGTATGCAAGAACCACACTCGGTCAATGGTCAAATCAGTGGCATGACCACTGCTTCTACAGCCAGAGTAGTTACAGGCTGTTCTGAGAATCCCAACACTGCAATTAGTATTCACAATGCTGGCATGAGCATGATGAAACTAAGTCAGTTCTGCGATAGCCACTGCACATGTGTTGAAATATCATCGGAAGCTGGTTCACTCTGCCTATTTTCAATATATGCCCAATACAGTGAACCGAACGAGTACCATCAGTGCAAAATTGAAACGATCTTAGCCTCTCTATCGGATCAACAGAAAAAGGTAATGATCCTCGGAGACTTCAATGCAAGAAGTAAAATGTGGCATGACCGTCGTCTAACCGATGAAAACGGAAGAAAAGTAGAGGACTTCGTGCCTAGGAGTGACCTCTTCATAATGAACTTGCAGGGGCACCCAACGACGTTCTCGTCTAATGGGAACTCCAATATCGACTTAACCATAGTCAATGGAGCCTTGCTGGGCTCGATAGTTGGGTGGTGTGTCAGAGAAAGTCGGACATCTAGTGACCATAGAGTCATTACGTTTAACTTATCAAACTCGCCTCAAAGCAGTCCGCTTGCAAGTAGCAAGACTCCGAGATTCGCCATTAAGATAGCTGACTGGGGTCTATTTGCTAGACACTTGGTTAGCTCTTGGGACAGTGTAGAAGCACTTCCAGAAATAGATTCTGTAGATGTAATTGATGCTCGTGTGGAGCTGATCTCAGCACAGTTAGCCAGTGTCTGCAACAACTCAATTCCTAAGAAGAGAGTTGCGAAGAAACAGAACAGTTGGTGGAACTCTAATCTAAAGAAACTTAGATGTTCTATGTACAAGCTTAGAAGAGCCTACCAGGCGGAAAAGAACCAAATAGCAAAAGAGTTAAAATTGTCTCGCTTTAGAGTAGCAAGAAATAAATACTTCCATGAAGTATTTATTGCAAAACAAAATAGTTTCTAACGGTACGTCACGGAACATGGTAATAAAGACCCATGGGGACTTGTATATAAATTTGCCGCTGGCAAAGCAAGATCCTCAGAAGTCTTTAACACCATCAGGAAGGCAAATGGAGTCGTCACTGATTCGTGGCATGACACACGCTTGGAGTTACTCAACTTAGTTCATCCGGACGAAATGCCAGACGAAACTGGGCCTCAAGCAGAAATGCGCGAGATCGCTACCGACAATAGTTGGAACGATGCGGAAGACCCTCCATTTACATGGGAGGAGGTCACCAGTGCCTTAACTTGCTTCAAGCGTAACAAGTCCCCTGGACTGGATAACTCGAACGCTGAAATAATCCAGCTGGCATGGCCCATCATAGGGTCTAGCATAGTAAAATTATTAAACAGCTGCTTAAAATTTGTTTACTCTCCCAAGGTGTGGAAAAAGGGTGAAATGATCATAATCAGGAAACCTGGTGATAGAGAACCACTATGTTCAAAATCTTATAGACCCATAATGTTACTACCAGTTATGGGAAAGCTCTTAGAAAGGTTGCTTGCCACTCGCACTATACCGGGAGTTGAACAAAGCGGACTGTTCTCGGACAAGCAATTCGGATTTCAACGTAGCATGTCTACTGAGGATGCGATAGTCCGCCTAACCAACACTGTCAAAACCCTAAGTGCGAAATATTTTATGGGTTTATTCTTGGACATTGCCGGAGCATTTGATAATCTTACGTGGCCTAGTGTCATTGCAAGTTTAGCGGTCTACAATCTCCCTAGAAACACGATGAATGTTTTTAGGAGCTAATTCAGTAATCGATACGCAATAATCAGAGACATGTATTGTTCAGTTTCAAAGCAAATTACAAAAGGATGTCCTCAGGGCCCTATTTTGGGTCCTCTAGTCTGGAATATCGTGTTTAACACAAGCATGATCGACGACTTTGAGGAAATTGCATTCGCGGAGGACATAGTCGTTCTGATACATGGCAACTCGAGACTCGAACTTCAGCGCCGAGGTCAAATCGCAATAAATAAAATGATCCAATGGTGTGAAGTAAATAAGATGTCACTATCAGCAGAAAAAACAGTGATGCTGCAACTAAAGGGCAAATTTGACTCTAGTCGACCACCAACGATATCACTAAACGGTAAAAACATGAAAATGGTCAAGTGCGTTAGATATCTAGGTGTTGACCTTGATGAACGAATGGGCAAAGCATCCCACGTTCTTAGAGTCTGCGAAAACGCTAAGAAGCTATTCCACTCTTTGGCGAGAGTGTCAAGAAAAGGATGGGGACTTAATCACAAAACACTGAAGTTAATATACAAAGGTGTGGCGGAGGCGCTTTTCGCGTATGCGGCGGCTGGTTGGTATGATAGGTTAAACTGTCACCATATCAGGTCACTAGAAAGTGCTCAGAGGAATATCCTGCTAGGAGTAACAAAAGCTTACCGAACGGTATCTAAAGATGCTGTAGTGGTTCTGGCTGGCGTACTCCCGGTTGATATTCTAATCAAAAAACGAGCGAACTTGTACCACCTAAGAAGGCGTGGCCAAAATAATATAGGTGAATATGTACATGCTGCTGATAGTAGGCAGGATCAATATAATAGTAAAAATGATATAGAAGCGATGGCGATTGACCTCTGGCAACGAAGGTGGAATGAATCAGCCAATGGGAGGCATACCTTTGGCTTCATTCCTGATGTTAAAGAAAGACTAAAAATGAAATTACCACTGACGAGCTCGATGTGCCAAGTTATCTCTGGACATGGTAAGTTTAAAGCATACCTGCAGAGATTTAAGATAACGAACCAGTGTCAATGTTTATGCGGATCGGAAGTAGAAGACGTTAAGCACCTACTTTTCGAATGTAACGAGGTGACGGTTTTGTCACTAAACCATAAGTGGCTTGGTACCATGAACATACATGAATTACCACTGCCTGTATTACTAAGCAACGACCTACTTCCGAAGTTTCAGCCATATTGTGCTGAACTGATCAACGTCTTAAAAGAACGGAACAGTGTACAATAGAAGACCGGTAAAACGGAATGTACATGTCTCCCCGTGACTAGGGACGGTAACGTTATAATTGTTGAATTATAACGGCTGAAATGTACAAACACTGGTATCGGTTGACTGCGCTAATCCATTTACATGAAAATTGGCTAAGTAAACCGATACAAATTTGAATAATTCTTAGTTTAAGGTTATACCTAGGTATAAGAATTGACGTAAATTTTTCCGGAAATGTTGACTACGACGAATGAATGAATGATAACAGAAAATCAATGATGTCCGCGAATCGTAAGCATAAAACTCGACATTTTTAACACGAAAAAAACATGCGGTTTTGTGAGAAACTTGTATATGGTTATGAATTGGATGTTGTTGACAGATGTCAAAAGAAAACAATGACATCGATGACGTGGTTTGTTGAACGGTACATTGACGTGTTTCCTGTACTTACACGTTTGGGTAGATACCTAACTCTTTGTTATCGGAAGTAAATTTGAAAAGTAAAATTATAGATACTGGCTCAGTGACACTGGAGTTGATAAGTACAGCACAGTATACGCGTGAGGCCCTGTTCACTCTGTCTCCTAAAATGCCACGCCCACTCTCTGCCCTCCTGCCTCTGTACTTCCTAACTCTTATAAAGCGCTTGAAAAATTAAAAATGACATTTTTTCCTCAATGCCATACAAATTATATGGCATTTTTCGATATTAAGAAATCACGCCCAATGAAAAGTATCCAGAAAACAGGTGGATATTTTCATTTAAGTTTTACAAAATCGTTTGATTAAATTTACATTTTAATGGTCTTGTGAATGCGTCCTATTGATGGCCTTATAAAGCAAATAGCATATTTTCACACAATAGCATATTAGCACGTTTTCCAGATACGCAGGGTCAACATAACAGACTTCATAACCGGTTTCTGGTAATGGACATCTACTACGAATTCAGACGACTATAGCGGAGTTATTTAACCAGGTCAATCCCTGAACTACGAAACTTATATAGTCCGGTTTCTAGTAATGGACATCTACTACGAACTCAGACGACTATAGCGGAGCTCTAAACCATAAAACTGTTTGCCACTTGTTATTTAACCAGGTCAATCCCTGAACTACGAAACTTATATAGTCCGGTTTCTGGTAATGAACATCTACTACGAATTCAGACGACTATAGTGGAGTTATTTAAACTGGCCAATCCCTGCACTACGAAACCTATATAGTCCGGTTTCTAGTAATGGACATCTACTACGAATTCAGACGACTATAGCGGAGCTCTAAATCATAGAATTTTTTGCCACTTGTTAATTAAACTGGCCAATCCCTGAACTACAAAACCTATATAGTCCGATTTCTGGTAATGGACATCTACTACGAATTCGTTTTGTAGTTCAGATTTCAAATGATCAAATTCTGAAAACCTGAGTGGACTAATATTGTTGCAAATTTAGTTTAAAATCATTTATCTCATAAACGATATTTTTCAAAAATTTGCTTCCTTTGGAAGCTGACACATTCGGTCAACCGATTTCAGCAACAAATAACTACCTTATCCTAAATTATGGGAAAAGCTTTAATATTAAGTATAATTTCGAATATCTTCGTCTGTATTTTTCAAATTACTTATAACGAAAAAGCTCGTGCAAGTTGCTGATGTGGGCCAATGTTGTTGAAAATTTTATTTTAATCTTTTAGCTAATACTCGTTCATAGCTTTTTAATTTTTTCAATGATGTTGAAAATTATAGCATTTACAAAAAACGACATAGAATTAAAATATTTAAACAAATTTAAACATTAAATTTTCAACCAACTAAGGTTGGCCTTGTTGGTTAACTCTAAATTTAATCGGGAATAATGGTTTAAGGGCATTCAAGACAGTTTTATCAAAAGTACGGTTGGTATAACTTTTCGCTTTAGAAATGAAGTGTGTTGTATTTGAGATCTATGATTGTAAACATTCATAGTAAAAAAAAACTCGAGTGTTGGCCATAACATAGTCACTCCTCCATTATTTTCTATTAGTAAGTAAGACTAAATTTCACTCTCATGTAAATGCTGTATACGACTGGATTCATATTGTCGATACTATAGTACTTTTTTCGATACTTTGGCTGTATGAAAAGTACTTCGATACTTTCGAGTGGATGTTCAACAACTCTAACCCCTATGACTAAAATATTTAATAAACTGATTAAAGCTACTAACGTAGTTTAATATTTTGAGCCAAGTGTACAATTTTGCATAGGCTCCATGCGAAATGCAACTCTTTCTTATGGAATTCTCTGTCATAACAAAGCTTTATGCTTTAATAAGTTACTTGTCATTTAAATAAGTCAAAAATCTCGATAATAAATTTAAAATTTAAATTATGGACTCGATTAGTTTAATCCTATTTCACCCATAAAAAATTAAATGATTAATTCTGGAAAAAAGACAGCGCATACAGTGCCAATACAAAACAGCGAAAACTCTCAATATTAACATTCATTTGAATTTTTGACTTATAGATGGCTAATGTGTAAGAATCACAACAATCAGTTTCGAACAAATGAGACTATTGATTTGAAAAAATCAGTCTTCTCATCAGGTCGCGACGACTGATGTTGTATTACTACATTGGAATATTGTCTATATATATAGAACATACCATGTAGTTGTACTACTAGCGAATTACTGCATAGCGTACGAAATTTTTGATTCTTTCATATTTCCATCTATATTCAATTTTAACAATTAAGTTTTTTCGCATTTACGAATTTTATTATATATTTTACCTTTTTTTTTTTTTGGTTTTTGCAATTGTAATGGTGTTATTGTGATGTGAGTGCTGAAATATACCAATATACAGAACAATCACAATAACACCATTACAATTGCAAAAACCAAAAAAAAAAAGGTAAAATATATAATAAAATTCGTAAATGCGAAAAAACTTAATTGTTAAAATTGAATATAGATGGAAATATGAAAGAATCAAAAATTTCGTACGCTATGCAGTAATTCGCTAGTAGTACAACTACATGGTATGTTCTATATATATAGACAATATTCCAATGTAGTAATACAACATCAGTCGTCGCGACTTGATGAGAAGACTGATTTTTTCAAATCAATAGTCTCATTTGTTCGAAACTGATTGTTGTGATTCTTACACATTAGCCATCTATAAGTCAAAAATTCAAATTTATCCGCGATCCGGCGTTAAAAGGAAAGCAAGTATGGGGTGGTTGGGAAGTTGATTGTGTATAAGTAAGTGTCGATTATCATATTCGTTTGTCACACAGATAGTGACGCTAAATGGAAGAATTTCCTACGATTCGTGAATTTAATTCGAGAGTGCTGAAATATACCAATATACAGAACAATCACAATAACACCCATTACAATTGCAAAAACCAAAAAAAAAAAAAATTAACATTCAGTTTTTTTTGGAGATATTCACATTAAAATTAGATTCTCTTGACCAGTACATTGTTCTGAACGATCACTAAATTTTGTCACTTTCAATGAAAAGTGATGGTGTCGGGATACAAAAGCTTGCATTCTAAAAGATCTGTTCTACTCTAAGCAAAGTATTATAGCTTTTAATTATTTTTGTTCATAGCACTGCAGAATTTCTTACATAGAAAGATTACAAAATGATTTTCTTTTCAGAAATCACTAAACAAACAGAAAACTCGAATATCTCGAATATGTTTGCATCGTTATTTTTCGGAAAATTCAAAAGTATAAACAATTTTACGAGACAGATTTCCCGATCCAAATCTTTAATTGCGATAGCCTCAGACACAGTGAATTAACGGCTCTAGACCATATATCTGATTATGAATGCAGAAAATGAAAATGTGCCACGAAGTGAGAAGGATTTTTGAGCCGCTATAAATCCGCTACAAGTTCCATGATTTGTAATAATAATTGCTGAAATGTTGATAAGATCTTTAACTTGAAGCAATAAAATGGTTTAATTTCAAACGAGCAATGCCGACGGCCTACAACGGCAAACGCATTTAGATAAATAGAGCAATAGAGGCACTCAAGTACTGCTTACCAAAAAAATTGTGGAGCGAGCGTTAAATACTTCTCTTAAAATGGGAGGTTGTTGGTTTTTTACAGTTTACATTGAAATAAACCAGTAAAATCCAAATTAACTAGCATTACGATAGATTTGCAAGAACTGCTTGACAAGAACTTGGTGAAGATTTAACTCGCAGCATGCCTATCGCTACTGTGCCAGAAGGCATTAATTAATATTGTGATTTGGGTCCCGCAAAATGCTATTTTGATGTGAGTACAGCGCAAAAGTACTTTCAAGCTGGATTCAGTACTCTGCTCCTTAAAAATTTAGTACTTTTGATTTTTTACCAAAATCATCCCTGGTATAAAATAGTAGAAACTTGTCAGCGAAAATAATAGATTACAGTACTCGGCACTAGTGGCAGCACTGTCACAAACGGGAATTTATTTTGTTATATAATTACCAGCGGAAATATTTACTTATTTTATATCTCTTTTTTCACAAATTAAAATTAAAATTAAAATTAATTTTAAAATTAAATTAAAATTATTCTGCTGGGATGAATAAAATATTAATATTTTAATGTGATCCTTAAAATGACAAATTGATGGATCTTCGAAGTATAAAGGAACTTGGTATATGAAATCTTGAAAGTTAACAATATTCCGTTTTTCGGCCATTTCTTAACGAAATACGATAAAATTTGGATAGTAGTATTGGTCAGGAATTTTAAATTGAGTTTTGGACAAAATTCTAGGATCTGGACTAAACTTGGCCATTTGATAACCAATCCCGTAAACGATCCCGCAAAAATGCGATGGTAACACTAAAATACAAATATCACGATATTTTTGAATGTCATCCCGGAAAAAAATATGTCATGGCAGTTTTTTACAATATCAATTCATAAAAATGTATAAACAATTTGTATTGAAAAACTGATGCCAACCCAAAGTTGATAAAATAGGCTAATTAAGTGCATTTATACCTCGCTTTACGACAATTCCGTTTATCGAATCAATATTTTTCATAGAAATTCGTAAAAATTATAAGCCATCCGTTCCCAAGACAGTGCAATAAATATAAACGATAGAAAATTCATAATAAATTGATTCGTAATTCATGTGTGCAGACTGTATAAAATATAAAAAATTAGTTAAAATATTTATAATTTAATTTGAGCAATGATTACTCATTGTGGAAAGCAACCAAATATTTAAAAAGACCAGTTACCCACATACCACCAATAAAAACCAATAATGGTCGCCTGGCTACAACCAAAGAAGAAAAGGCAGAAAATTTCGCAGATCATCTCGAGCGTACTTTTCAGCCCAATTTAACGACACTGAATCAACACGATATACTAAATGTAAATCTTACAACCATCTTGAGACAGGAAATGCCATTAACCAATGCTAAAGAAGTTAAACACGAAATAAAGAATCATATGGTACTTAGAAAATCACCAGGGTATGACTTAATAACTGCTGAGATTCTTAAACAACTACCAAATAAAGCTATTAAGAAAATATCTGACATAATTAATGCTTCCTTCAGACTCTGTTATGTCCCTCTATCTTGGAAATTTGCGGAGGTAATAATGATACCTAAACCAGGCAAGCCACTAAGTGAATTAACATCGTACAGGCCAATATCACTTCTTCCAATTATGTCAAAACTGTTTGAGAGACTATTATTAAAACGAATAAAACCTGAAATTGTTAAATCAGGAGCTATTCCTTCTCATCAGTTTGGTTTTAGAGAGAAACATTCCACAATTGATCAAGTCCATAGAATAACAGATTTAATAGAAAAGTCTTTAGAGGAAAAAAAGATTTGCTCAGCCATATTTTTGGACATAGCGCAGGCATTTGACAAAGTCTGGCTAGATGGTTTAATATTTAAATTAGAAAAAACTCTGCCATTTGAATATTGCGAACTACTAAAGTCGTACTTGCAAAGAAGATACTTTAGAGTTAAACAGGAAGGAGCTTATTCCAGCATTAAAGAAGCTAAAGCGAGAGTGCCGCAGGGCAGTGTCCTAGGGCCATTCCTTTTCCTACTTTTTACAAGCGACTTACCGCAAACTAACAATACAACTACCGCCACGTTTGCAGATGACACTGCAATTCTAGCTGTTGGTGATACAATCGGTGAAGTCACATTCAAATTACAAATAGCCATAAATAATATACAAGACTGGCTAACTAAGTGGAGAATTAAAGTGAATGAATCAAAGTCTACTCACATTAACTTCACTAACAGATCAATAGAACCACTGCCGGTGACTCTCAATAATATTCCTGTACCACATGCAAATCAAGCAAAATACCTTGGAATGAATCTTGATGCAAAGTTGAAGTGGAAAGTTCACGTGAAAAAGAAAGCAGATGAACTTCAATTAAAATATAGAAAAATGTACTGGTTAATTGGAAGAAACTCTCAGTTATCCATTCATAATAAACTTATGCTTTATAAACAAGTTCTGAAGCCGGTCTGGACATATGGCATTCAACTATGGGGATGTACCAAAACCAGCAATCAACAGATAGTCCAACGATTTCAAAATAAAGTTCTCAGAGCGATCGTAAACGCCCCGTGGTACACTCGTAATAGTGATCCTCATAGAGACCTCGGAATGGACACAGTCGCAACCGAAATAAAGAAGTGTGCTCAAAAACATCAGGAGAGGCTCCATCTACACCCTAACGACGAAGCGGCTAGACTACTTCATCAAGAGGGTATCATAAGAAGACTCAAGAGACTAAAACCTTTTGAGTTACCCGAATAGACCGCATAATGCAGAAACAACAAAAACAACACTTCATGGAATGAATACTCGTACATAGAAGTACTTTATTATATTATATTATCAGAGTCAAACGCTGTTAGTCAAAAATGACTAGTTACTTTGTAAAATATTTTATTGCTATCGTAAATAAAATTTAAATAAAAAAAAAAAAAAAAAAAAAATTTGAGCAATATTTGAGTGAAACTTATTAGTTTTTATTTGCCTTTGTAATAAACTACAATATAAATTTTTACCACTAAAATAGTTATGTGAAAGTGCTTCGTTAGCTTTTCCCGCCTTTTACGTTTGGCTGTGAACTTGTAAATTTTCCTGTAAATCAGTGTTGTGTGCTTAAGAAGTTAAGTAATGCCACAAAAGTGTATTATGTAATAACAAGATCGGAAGTCGAAATAATCCAGGAGTTAAATGCAGCGGTTCATGTAAACGTTTCGAGCACCTTAATGGACCTTAAATTGATAATTAAAAATGTTGCAAAATCTCAAGATTTTCTATCTAACACGTTAGATGAGTTGAAAAACCAAAATAATTTGTTGCTTGCTGAAAATGCAACACTTAAAGAGAGTTTGATAGCATGCTTGGAGAATGAAGTGCGGACCAACAAATTAGAAGTTAAAACCGATTTAAACGAACAAGATAAAAATATGAATGAGCTTATTATTACCGGACTTCATGTTCTCAACATTCTCAACATGAACAACAATTTTCAGATTGTCAATTTCTGACTGTCACATAATGTTATTAACTATTATTGCCACATCTGTAGTATTAAGATCGTGTATCAATTAGAAAAATTTTTGTTACGTGTATGTTTATTATTCTGTGGTAACGGATTGTTTACTTTTATTGCCAAAGAGACTGATCATGTTTTACGGTTTAATTTTGTTGTTTTACTTTGGCATGCCGCGTAGCATAAAGATTGTTTTTCAATACACGACAAATTTATATATTAAGCGCGTATACCAAATTCAAATCTTATATTTCTTTTTGTTAATTGAACATTCATTTATATATTTACTCAAGCAGAATGGTTTGAATATTTGCTGCAATAATTCATAGTATTTTAAGAGAATTTTAATGAATTTGATGAATTATAACATTAGGGGCCATAATTTGATTTTACAGAATATTCGAAGCTTGCGGAAAAATTTCGACGTATTCTTGATTAATATAAGTGCTCTAAATGTGGATGTCATATTTTTGACTAAAACCTGGATTTCGAGTTCGGAAATTTCAGATTATAATTTGGATGGCTTTATGTTCTATGCAAATTGTAATGATCAATATAGATCTGGTGGTGTAGCGGCATTTGTTAGGTCTTCGTTGGATTGTCAGGTATTTTCGTTAACGTTTTCATCCGCTGGTGTTTTGAAAGTTGTCATTAGTGTAGGTAAAATTAAATACTGTTTCGTGTTGATTTATAGGTTGCACTCCTACGGATTTGAAGAATTTTTGAGAGAGTTGAACGACTTCTTAAACTCCGATATTTCAAAACATAAAATATTGCTTGGTGATATAAATTTTGAACTTATGAAAGATTCTCAGTTAAAAGGTAAAAAACACAAAAATAAATTACTTATTATTATGTGCCTCATTTGGTTTGGAACCACTTGTCAATAATGTAACACGACCATGTTCTAATATACTTGTATTGATCATGTTTTTGTAGAATTATATTAAACCTGAAAAATACCAACAAACCGAAGAATAATCGCATATACAAAAAATTATGTCAAACGAAAATAAATTTTACAGAGTTAGCAAGATCCTTAAGTACATATGATTGGTGCACAGTCTGGAATTCGGATGATCCTAATATAGCATATTCTAATCTAGTCGAAATATTCATTTCTAATCTAAATAGACATAAATCGGTACTTAAAATTAAAATTATAACTGGGAACTTAAGCCTTGGATATCCGACGCGTTATTAGATTTGATTAATCTTCGAAATAGGTAGGCTATCTAAGTAGCTAATCAATGATCGTAATAACAGCTCCTTAAAGAAAAAAATGGCATGCAACACTCCAGAATTAAAACCTTGATACCGAACTAAAGAAACATATTTTAAAAATAAAATGTCTTCAGCTTCAGATATAAAATCAAAATGGAAAATTGTAAATAGCGTACTCGTATTTGAACAACGTTCCCGTTTCAGATAGTATTACTTCTTGGTGAAAATAACTTCATTTCGGATCTTAATGAAATTGCTAATGTGCTAAATGATCATTTTATTAATATACCAAGCGTCATTCTAAACGAAACACAAGAAAATATGACTGTAGAAAATACTGTTCGAAATAATATGGTTTTGACTCGGTTTAATGGCTCGAATCTATTTTTTCCCAGTTAGTGATTTAGAAATTGCCTCAGCCGCCTGTGAACTGAAAAATACTAAATCTTGCGGTATTGATGAATTTCAAATGTAGTGGTCAAAAATGTGATCTTCAGTGTCGCACCTATCTCAGCGTCTGTTTTTAATTTATGCCTTGCTAAAGGGGTGTTTCCTGATAAGTTAAAAGTAGGTATCGTGAAACCACTTTTTAAGAAGGGTTCACGTGCTGACCCAAACAATTATCGTCCAATCACCCTATTGAACACTTTTTCTAAGATTTTTGAAAAAATTATTAAATCTAGATTATTGAATTTTCTAGGTAAACATTAGATACCGTTAATCATGAAGTGTTACTGGAAAAGTTATCGCATATTGGTATTAGGAGTGTGGCACTTTCGCTGTTTAAATCCTATTTATATAACCGAGTTCAGAGTGTATGTATTAATCATGTCCGAAGCAATGAAAAAATGGTTAATGTTGGAGTTCCTCAAGGGTCTGTGTTGGCCCCTACTTTTTTGATTTATTTTAATTCTATTTTTGAGCTTGATTTGCGTGGTAATATGGTCGCCTTTGCTGATGATGTTGCGTT
This sequence comes from Nephrotoma guestfalica, assembly GCA_963691935.1. NCBI lineage: Eukaryota > Metazoa > Arthropoda > Insecta > Diptera > Tipulidae > Nephrotoma > Nephrotoma guestfalica. The sequence continues at coordinate 70,429,223 of OY829913.1, read as the reverse complement.
GCAGTATTCAAATTTGAATATGGATTCGTTGAAATATGACGTTAAGTATGACCTAAAATTATTAAAGAAATGGTTCTACGTTCATTTCATGGTTCTTAGCTGCAAGTCTAAAATTATGTATTTCAATCTGAGTAGTCCTGTAATTAATCATGACTCAGAGACCTATCACTCATTGGCGTGCAATGACTCTAATTGCAGCAATCTCTGCGTACCCATTGAAACCGTTGGTTCGTTCAAATTCTTAGGTTTAAATCTTGATTCACAGCTTAACTTTAAAAATCATGTAACGAATTCCGCATTTCGTTCCACCGCGTTGCAATTGTTGTGAGTGTGATGATTTGCTTGTCCCTGGTTTGGTTGTTAATATTGTATAGAAAATCTTGACTGCCAATATTGTAATCGGCTAACAGTACACGGCGAACAAGATAATTTGATTACTGTTAAGATGGAATACGTTTGTATTGATTTTTTTTTTCCAATTGTATAAAATGTGTTTTGATTGGGTAGCGGAGGAATTGGTGGCGTGATGACGATTACAACGGGATAGCAAGAGCATACGATGGATGGATGAGTAGAGGAGGGGCGATGACCAAAGATTTTGAGAGGCAGTCGAGATTTACATTTCAACGAAAAACAATATATTTCTCCACAATTCATGGGAAATAATAATTTAAATAAAAATTAAAAGTGGAAAAACAATATAAAAAAAAAAAAATTTTATTACTAATAAATATAAAGTTCAGGTGACGGTGAAAATAATTTGAAAAACAATTTGCAAGCGAATGCCGATACAACCAAAAATAATGAACTGGGATAAAGTGTATAGTTTTTTTAATTGAAGTTTTTTTCTACTTGTAATCCCTAAATCACGGTGTCTAAGGTAGTGTTCGATAAACTCTAAATAGTGCTATAGTGCGTTAATGAACACAAATTTGTGAATGTTAATTGAACTCCACGAACCTAAACCTATAAACAAAAAAAAATATGGTGGACAAGTTTAAGTTGAGAAAAATATAAAGTGGTGGAAAATAATTGAACGGACGTTTTTTTATGATAGCTGAATGCTAAACTCTGTGTGTTGTTTGTTCAAAGAACCGAAAAATGAGTAATTAAAATATTAGATAATAATAAGACACTACTTAAGAATTTATTAAGAACAACTAAAACACCTCAAATAAAATTTAATCCAACCTAACCTAAATAAAAAAAAAAAAAATCTCTATAATAGTTAAAATACTAAAATAAGTTAAACCTAATAAATAATTCATTCTATAATACACAGAATAAACTTTTCTCATAATAATTGATAAAACTTATATAATTCAAATTGATAAAAATTTAATTGTACAATTACAACAAGTACAAATTGATATAGTCGTCTCATCGTTAAAACGTTTCATCGCTAAAACGTCATCCATCTATCATCTACTCAACATTATGGCGCCCAACGCTTCGCTTCGGAATTATTAAATTTTTTTTTATTTTTGTAAGTCATTTATAATTATATTTCTTAATTTTAGATGGAAATTATAAATTGGTTCATTGATCAAGAAAATCGACCATGTTAATATTTATTTAAAAAAAAAAAAAAAAAAAAAAAATGAGATAAAAGAAAAACTGTAGGAGGAATGTGGCGAAGGTGAGTTTCGGCAAGGCATGTGGTATTCGGGGACTTCTTTTGCTTTAGCAATGTACGGTTTTTGAATGCCGTTATCCCATAGCTTTCTTTATTTTTTTTTTTTTTTGCGTTATCATTATTTAGTTTCTTAGTTACGGTCATTACTGATCCGCTCATGTTCCGGAAACCCCACCCCTATCGCTCCTGAGGCTAGCTGTGCAATCGACCGTCAAACCGGAACCTCTGAGCGGATAAACACATTTTCTGCTAACAGTCAAGCCTTAGTTAAACTGTTACAGATGGCGCCCAAGGTGGGGCCATCTGTAACAGTTTAACTAAGGCTTGACTGTTAGCAGAAAATGTGTTTATCCGCTCAGAGGTTGTAACGAATTCCGCATTTCGTTCCACCGCGTTGCAATTGTTGTGAGTGTGATGATTTGCTTGTCCCTGGTTTGGTTGTTAATATTGTATAGAAAATCTTGACTGCCAATATTGTAATCGGCTAACAGTACACGGCGAACAAGATAATTTGATTACTGTTAAGATGGAATACGTTTGTATTGATTTTTTTTTTCCAATTGTATAAAATGTGTTTTGATTGGGTAGCGGAGGAATTGGTGGCGTGATGACGATTACAACGGGATAGCAAGAGCATACGATGGATGGATGAGTAGAGGAGGGGCGATGACCAAAGATTTTGAGAGGCAGTCGAGATTTACATTTCAACGAAAAACAATATATTTCTCCACAATTCATGGGAAATAATAATTTAAATAAAAATTAAAAGTGGAAAAACAATATAAAAAAAAAAAAATTTTATTACTAATAAATATAAAGTTCAGGTGACGGTGAAAATAATTTGAAAAACAATTTGCAAGCGAATGCCGATACAACCAAAAATAATGAACTGGGATAAAGTGTATAGTTTTTTTAATTGAAGTTTTTTTCTACTTGTAATCCCTAAATCACGGTGTCTAAGGTAGTGTTCGATAAACTCTAAATAGTGCTATAGTGCGTTAATGAACACAAATTTGTGAATGTTAATTGAACTCCACGAACCTAAACCTATAAACAAAAAAAAATATGGTGGACAAGTTTAAGTTGAGAAAAATATAAAGTGGTGGAAAATAATTGAACGGACGTTTTTTTATGATAGCTGAATGCTAAACTCTGTGTGTTGTTTGTTCAAAGAACCGAAAAATGAGTAATTAAAATATTAGATAATAATAAGACACTACTTAAGAATTTATTAAGAACAACTAAAACACCTCAAATAAAATTTAATCCAACCTAACCTAAATAAAAAAAAAAAAAATCTCTATAATAGTTAAAATACTAAAATAAGTTAAACCTAATAAATAATTCATTCTATAATACACAGAATAAACTTTTCTCATAATAATTGATAAAACTTATATAATTCAAATTGATAAAAATTTAATTGTACAATTACAACAAGTACAAATTGATATAGTCGTCTCATCGTTAAAACGTTTCATCGCTAAAACGTCATCCATCTATCATCTACTCAACATTATGGCGCCCAACGCTTCGCTTCGGAATTATTAAATTTTTTTTTATTTTTGTAAGTCATTTATAATTATATTTCTTAATTTTAGATGGAAATTATAAATTGGTTCATTGATCAAGAAAATCGACCATGTTAATATTTATTTAAAAAAAAAAAAAAAAAAAAAAAATGAGATAAAAGAAAAACTGTAGGAGGAATGTGGCGAAGGTGAGTTTCGGCAAGGCATGTGGTATTCGGGGACTTCTTTTGCTTTAGCAATGTACGGTTTTTGAATGCCGTTATCCCATAGCTTTCTTTATTTTTTTTTTTTTTTGCGTTATCATTATTTAGTTTCTTAGTTACGGTCATTACTGATCCGCTCATGTTCCGGAAACCCCACCCCTATCGCTCCTGAGGCTAGCTGTGCAATCGACCGTCAAACCGGAACCTCTGAGCGGATAAACACATTTTCTGCTAACAGTCAAGCCTTAGCTAAACTGTTACAGATGGCGCCCAAACAATACGGTATTCTTTTTATGATTTTGCTTTCTCCTATCCCTTTCCTATTCCCAAAGTGATGACCGTTGATACCCGCATGTAAAACCTACAATTAGTAGTTGATTTTTTTGTAAATGTTAGTTATGGTATTAACGGTTTTAAAATATTTTCAGGTTTCAACCCAATTTTTTTTTTTTAAAGTATTTTCAGGTATTTTCATTTAACATCAGGTCTGAACAAATTCGAACGCGTGCATAATAACCATTTGTTGATATTAATTGTACTGGCACTCTCGGATTTGCTTCATTCATGATTAGTTTGTCTTAAACTTTCGCAATAAACTCCTAATTTTAGTTGATATTTTCTTTGTTAGTGAAGAGTTTAAAATAAATTTCAAAAGCTGGTCCCTTTAAATCTAAATTATTTGCTAGTCGCAGATGTACTCTGACGAATATTGTCATCGACTTGTCTGTTCGTACAAGGAATAATTAGAATCCTCTCATAACCTCCCCAATCCTATTTCCGCTTAAAAAAAAAAAAAAAAAAAAAAAAAAAAAAAAAAATTGAAGTTGAAAGAAGTAAAGAAAGAAAGGTTTCATGTCACTTGCCCGTGCCTGAAATGCCACCTTCGTTACATTCCTCCATATATTATGAAACATTACTAAACATTTAATACAAAACAAAAACAGAAACAAAAAAATACATTGATAATTAAAACTGTTTAATCCACAATCTCAATAGTATAATTTTGATTTGTGGAAGGATTTCAGATTATTGATAAGAAAGCCAATTAGTTTGATTATTATTTAGTTTAATTTTTATTCAATTTTTGTTTATTTTTCATTCATTATTACTAAATATTAATAATTATTATAACTCTACTCAACAAAATTTGTACAGTGGTATTGTTGGTTTATTACATGTGATTGGCACTCTCGAAACTGTATTTATCAATTTCACTCATTTCACACAATTATATTCGTGATTTTAGACAATATTTTTTTTTTTGCGTGATTATCTTTAATTTCAAAACCTAAGTCTGAAATAGTTTCAACGTGCCTTTACAATGGATTACTTAATGCAAAGTCGCCACTTAGAATCGGATGAGTTCATTATCGAGTGCGAGATTCGTAACATTAAGGGACCCCTGCATTCCCAGATTGATCAACTAGATAGTCACTTTGAAACTGAAATCAAAGACGATAATTTGATCCCAAAACGTTCACATTCAGCGGCCTTAAAGTCTCCTCGCAGGGAAGTCACCATTTGCTCGAATAAATTAAAATTGATACAAACCAACTTGCAAGAAAGCCTCGCTGAAAGCCCAGAAAATCTAGATTATGACTATCTGCTTACCCGATTATGCCATATTAATCTTCGACTGCAAAGAATTTCTCAATCGAAAACGGTACAAGTAGCATCAGAAAAACTTTTAATTTCTTGTTGCGTGTTGATAGATTTGGTGAACAAAATGAAAACTACTCAAACCAATCTAAGTGATTCCCTTGATCCAATTAACGCTGTTCAATTTGAAGATTTAGATGAATCTGAAACCGACAATGAACTACCTGATGCATCGCAGAAAGGCTTACCCGAAACTCGACCGATAGAATCTGGAAGTAATACTAATATTAACGAGAGCGTTGAGGATCTAAGCAAGAAATTTCCACCACCTCTTTTTAAATCTATTTATGCGAACGCGGTATCGACCATTCATTCGTTAGATGGAATGGGAGCTACTGATTTAAAGACATTAGATGTCACAGTGAACGGGAATAGACAGGCCACTAATGATCTGTTACCTTCAACATCAAGTAAAGTTGTTACAGCACTTGAACCAACTAAATCGACTGTCAGGTTTGAAGACACCAACTGGCCCCATGTATCTGGACCGCAATTCCAACCAGCGATTACACATCCGTCATATGTATATCCGGGTGCAAACCCGAGGTTTCCATCGCGTATCGACACACCGGCTAATGTCCCATTTAATTACGTCCAACCCGCTCCAACACTCCCGGCTAATCTGAACTGGTACCCACACAATCCCCAGAATATCATGTACCATAATCAACCCAATCTTGGGCCTACAACTACAACACAGGCGATGATAACGCAACCTGTTTGGTTTCCCAATACGACAAGGCCAACTCGTCCAGAATTTGTTAATTACCAAACAGACACACGAAGGGACTCCCAAAATACTCCAGTTATTGGACAACCAATGAATAGGCCAAATCATATATCCAATATAACAAAGTGGAATATCTCCTACGATGGAACATCCTCGGATATTACCGTGGAGAAATTTTTCTTTCGTGTCGAGCGTTTGGCATCCACTCACGGTATAAGTCAGGAGCAATTAGTTCACGATTTGTTTTTCCTCCTAACCGGGGTAGCACGAGAGCATTACTGGACTATATTGGAAAGTAAAGGGACATGTAATTGGAATGAGCTAAAAGAAGCATTCGTTCATAGATTTCAGTACAGAAGGACGGATTATGACATTCGTATTCTGATCGATAATCGGAAGCAAAAGTACCAGAAAGAAACTTTTGTAAATTTTTACTACGACATTCTTACACTAGCGCTTCCTTTGAAAACTTCTCTATCCGAACAGGATCTAATAGACGTACTACGTAAAAATATGCGACCAGCTTTAAAATCACAATTAGCTGGAGATCAGTTTTATTCGGTGGCTTCCTTAATAAACAAATGCATCTCAATTGAAGAAACGTGGAAGAGCATTGGCTATACTCCAGAGCAAAACATGAATCTTCCCACTCGTTATGTGAATGTCAATGAAATAGCCTCTTCTCCAGTTACGACTGGTGATTTTAAGCCGCAAAACATAGATCAGGCAGTGAATCATTTTAATTATCCCGGGAATGTTGAGGCGTATGTTTCCAATAATTCGAGATCAGCAAAACGGCCAACAACAAATTCTAATATTCACATAAATACGCCTACGTGCTGGAACTGTTGTGATATTGGACATACTTTTACAGATTGTCCAATTCCCCCTCAACACTTGTTTTGTTACGGATGCGGTACTACGAACGTTTTAAAGCCACATTGCCAAAATTGTTCGCGACGGGCGGAAAACTTGCAATCGGGAATGAAAGCTCCTGGGACTTTTCATTTCCGTCCACCTACTCCACCTCGACCCAGACCGATCAGAATGGACTCAGCGTCCAATACGGACCCGGAGCTGAATGCACGAACAAAAAGCACGTAAAATTTTCTACTAATTCTAACGTCCTATACAAACCTACTTACCATAGCTTGCCTTCGCCCCGAACTAGTAGAGTTGGCACATACTTTCGAAACAAACGGCAACTTAAACAAAAGCTTTCAAATTCCATCTTGGCAGCGGTAGTGGATGAGAATGATATACATGATAACCGGCCTTTCGCATTAATAACATTATCAGGTGTTGAGCTTCGTGGATTATTAGATAGTGGCGCTAATATAAGTGCCCTTGGTAAAAACGCTGAGGAATTTCTGTCCAAGCATAATTTATTTTTACACCCACTTCGAAATACCATTCAAACGGCTAATGGAGCTGTACAACCAGTTACTGGGTATATAAACACGACAGTTACCTACCAGGAAAAATCAGTCCAAATGCAAATTTTTGTTATTCCTAGTTTGCAACAGGAATTGTATTTGGGGTGCGATTTCTGGGAGGCTTTTGGTTTAAGACCCGTAATGGTAGAGGAAATTAATAACGAAGCTGCTACAAGCACAACCGTGGACACAAAGAAACATCCACTCAGTGAGGCTCAAAAACAACAACTCCAAGTTATCATCGAACAATTTCCAAGCTTCGAAAGATTAGGTCTTGGGCGAACCTCACTGGTGACCCACTCAATTGACGTAGGAGATGCACTTCCGGTGAAACAGCGTTATTATTCCGTGTCCCCCGCAGTTCAAAAAGAAATCTACTCCGAATTAGATCGAATGTTGCAACTCGGAGTCATAGAGGAGAGTCAAAGTCCGTGGTGCTCTCCAATGGCAAGAGTACGTAAGGCGAATGGTAAGACACGGCTGTGTTTGGACGCGCGCAAACTCAATGAGGTTACTCGTAAAGATGCGTATCCTCTCCCATTAATAGAAGGTCTACTTAGTCGGTTGGATAGAGCCCAGTATATGTCTAGTATCGATTTGAAGGACGCCTTCTGGCAAATTCCGTTGCACCCCGATAGCAGAGAAAAAACAGCCTTTACGGTGCCGGGGCGTCCTTTATACCACTTTACAGTTATGCCGTTCGGGCTCTGTAATGCGCCTCAAACCTTATGCAGGTTGATGCACAGGGTAATCCCTAATCACTTACATGACCGAGTTTTCGTCTATCTTGATGATCTACTCATAACGACATCTACATTTGATGAGCACCTTTCTTTGTTATCTGAGGTGGCATCTCGGCTAACAAAGGCGGGTCTCACAATCAATGTAGAAAAAAGTCACTTTTTACTGAAGGAGATTGAATATCTTGGTTATGTGGTGAGTGGGGGTTCCTTGCGTCCCAATCCTGATAAGGTTCGGGCCATTGCGGAGTTTCCCGTTCCCAAAACGGTAAGGCAGGTGCGGAGATTCCTTGGCATATCGGGATGGTATCGGCGATTTATTGAGGGATATTCTACTCTCTCTGCTCCTCTTACTAACTTATTAAAGAAAGGTCGACGATTCGATTGGTCTGGTGAAGCCCAGAAATCCTTTGACGACCTGAGGTTCGCACTTATCACAGCTCCCGTACTTACGAATCCCGATTTTAGTAAGCGATTCTATATTCAATGCGATGCAAGTTCTACCGGCATCGGGGCGGTTTTATTTCAGAAGACGGACGCGGGGCAGGACAACCCTATCGCCTTCATGTCGCAAAAGCTCAATCCGGCACAACGTAACTACAGCGTGACGGAATTGGAATGTCTCGCGGCCGTCCTTGCAATAAAAAAATATCGGGCATTCGTAGAGGGATTACCTTTTACTGTGATAACGGACCACGCGAGCCTCACCTGGCTAATGTCCCAAAAGGACTTGTCAGGTAGACTGGCTCGGTGGAGTCTTAAACTTCAGGGATTTAATTTTGAAATAGAGTACCGCAAAGGATCCCAAAACAGTGTACCTGATGCTCTATCTCGAGCCTATATGGATGAACTTCTTGGGCCTCGAAAAAAATCTGAAATTTCTGTTCCAGAAACCGACTTGATCAATCTTGAACTTTATTCTGATGCTTTTAATGGACCTGAGTATCTCAAAATGTTGGAAAGCGTGCGAAAGAGTTCAACTGAGTCGAATCTGCAAATCATTAACAACAGGGTCTATATTCGGTTACCTGATTCAAATGATTCTCTAAGGCCTGATTATCCGGATTTAAAACTGATCGTGCCAGAAAGTATTCGCTTGGATCTAATCACCTCTGCTCATTGTCCGCCTACATCTGCGCATCTGGGAATAATTAAGACCTCTGAAATGTTAAGACGCTATTATTACTGGCCAACTTTAGGAAAGGACGTACATAACTTTGTTACTTCTTGCGAGACTTGTAAAAGTATCAAGGCGTCGAACTACATAAACCGACCACCTCTTAGTAGTTTACCAGTAACATTTCGGCCGTTCCAACGAATTTACCTAGATTATATGGGACCGTATCCTCGAACTCGGACCGGCAACACTTGCATTTTAATTGTGGTAGACCATTTCTCTAAGTTTGTTCTCACTCGGGCGTTACGACAAGCTACTGCGCAAGAAGTGGTAAAATTTCTAGAGAATAATATTTTCCTTGTATTTGGAGTGCCAGAGACAATAGTTACTGACAACGGCAAGCAATTTGAGTCGAAAATTCTTGACCGACTACTTCGAAAATACGGGGTACACCACATCTTTACCGCGAAATATTCGCCCCAAGGCAATGCCTCAGAACGGGTCAATCGTACTCTGTTGGCGTCTATTAGGGCGTATATAAAGGAAGACCAACGCACATGGGACAATCATTTAGACGCCATTACACATGCCTTACGGAACGCTATACACCAGTCTACAAAATACCCTCCTTACTTTTTAGTATTTGGACATCACCCCATAACGCATGGTTCTTCATATAAACTGTTAAAGGACATTTATGAATTTAGTGGCAATCACCTCTCTTTAGATAATAAACCGGAAGATTTATATACAATATCCGCCAAGATCCAAATGAACCTTTGTAAAGCTCAATTTAAAGCCTCCTCCCCTTACAATCTTCGCAGCAGACCTCCGAAATATACGATAGGCCAGACTGTTTACGTAAGAAACTTCACGCAAAGTAATGCCCTGGCCCACTATTCTGCTAAACTGGCACCTAAATATTTAAAGGCCAAAATAATACGATTTGTAGGAAACGTTTCATGTGAAGTAACTGATGACGTCGGAAAATCTCTTGGAATCTATCACTTCAAGGATATTAAGCTTTAAATATTTCATTACTATTTGCGGTCCTTAAAATTCGTCGTTTCTCGCTATTCTCGATTAATTTCCATGTTTATGTAATAGGCCCGGCCATGAGACTATTTCAGGGGCAGGTACGTCCCCACGATTGTAACGAATTCCGCATTTCGTTCCACCGCGTTGCAATTGTTGTGAGTGTGATGATTTGCTTGTCCCTGGTTTGGTTGTTAATATTGTATAGAAAATCTTGACTGCCAATATTGTAATCGGCTAACAGTACACGGCGAACAAGATAATTTGATTACTGTTAAGATGGAATACGTTTGTATTGATTTTTTTTTTCCAATTGTATAAAATGTGTTTTGATTGGGTAGCGGAGGAATTGGTGGCGTGATGACGATTACAACGGGATAGCAAGAGCATACGATGGATGGATGAGTAGAGGAGGGGCGATGACCAAAGATTTTGAGAGGCAGTCGAGATTTACATTTCAACGAAAAACAATATATTTCTCCACAATTCATGGGAAATAATAATTTAAATAAAAATTAAAAGTGGAAAAACAATATAAAAAAAAAAAAATTTTATTACTAATAAATATAAAGTTCAGGTGACGGTGAAAATAATTTGAAAAACAATTTGCAAGCGAATGCCGATACAACCAAAAATAATGAACTGGGATAAAGTGTATAGTTTTTTTAATTGAAGTTTTTTTCTACTTGTAATCCCTAAATCACGGTGTCTAAGGTAGTGTTCGATAAACTCTAAATAGTGCTATAGTGCGTTAATGAACACAAATTTGTGAATGTTAATTGAACTCCACGAACCTAAACCTATAAACAAAAAAAAATATGGTGGACAAGTTTAAGTTGAGAAAAATATAAAGTGGTGGAAAATAATTGAACGGACGTTTTTTTATGATAGCTGAATGCTAAACTCTGTGTGTTGTTTGTTCAAAGAACCGAAAAATGAGTAATTAAAATATTAGATAATAATAAGACACTACTTAAGAATTTATTAAGAACAACTAAAACACCTCAAATAAAATTTAATCCAACCTAACCTAAATAAAAAAAAAAAAAATCTCTATAATAGTTAAAATACTAAAATAAGTTAAACCTAATAAATAATTCATTCTATAATACACAGAATAAACTTTTCTCATAATAATTGATAAAACTTATATAATTCAAATTGATAAAAATTTAATTGTACAATTACAACAAGTACAAATTGATATAGTCGTCTCATCGTTAAAACGTTTCATCGCTAAAACGTCATCCATCTATCATCTACTCAACATTATGGCGCCCAACGCTTCGCTTCGGAATTATTAAATTTTTTTTTATTTTTGTAAGTCATTTATAATTATATTTCTTAATTTTAGATGGAAATTATAAATTGGTTCATTGATCAAGAAAATCGACCATGTTAATATTTATTTAAAAAAAAAAAAAAAAAAAAAAAATGAGATAAAAGAAAAACTGTAGGAGGAATGTGGCGAAGGTGAGTTTCGGCAAGGCATGTGGTATTCGGGGACTTCTTTTGCTTTAGCAATGTACGGTTTTTGAATGCCGTTATCCCATAGCTTTCTTTATTTTTTTTTTTTTTTGCGTTATCATTATTTAGTTTCTTAGTTACGGTCATTACTGATCCGCTCATGTTCCGGAAACCCCACCCCTATCGCTCCTGAGGCTAGCTGTGCAATCGACCGTCAAACCGGAACCTCTGAGCGGATAAACACATTTTCTGCTAACAGTCAAGCCTTAGTTAAACTGTTACAATCACGTGATTAATTTAAAACAAAAACTCCGTCGTGTTTAAGATCATTTTTCCATTTGCGTAATATCTGCAGTTTCGCATGTTTTTTTAAATGCCTCTACTACGCTTTGATTGATTCTCATCTTTAGTATGGGTTAACATGTTGGAGTGGAATTTATTGGTTAAACATCAAACCATTATTGACGATACAATGTCCGGTTTCTGGTAATGTTTCTGTTTGTCCGGTTTCTGGTAATGGACATCTACTACGAATTCAAACGACTATAGCGGAGCTCTAAATCATAGAATTGTTTGCCACTTGTTCTTTAAACAGGCCAATCCCTGAGCTACAAAACCTATATAGTCCGGTTTCTGGTAATGGACATCTTCTACGAATTCAGACGACTATAGCGGAGTTCTAAATCATAGAATTTTTTGTGTATATTATTTTTCATAATAAAATTGTTCTTACTATCTTTATATTTTTATATCGTGATATTTGTAGTTTCATTATAGTTTCTTAAATATATAATAGTGTTATCATATTTAACTATAATCATTTTCCGGGCTGACTTCCCGGGATAACTTCACAAAGGTGATTGATTTTTGATTGAAATATAAATTTTAGATGATAATATGGTATCTGGTACATTCTACCTACACGATTAAAATGGATTTCGACCTGAAGAGATCTCGAATATTTCTTATTTAATAATTGCAAAATTTGCATTGCATACAGGAATAGTTCGAAAAAAATTTATTCTCAAAAATTTCCACTACTAACTAATAGTTGCGGTTGTTTTTCGAATAGCTAAAGTCATACTGAGACTACGTGGAAAATTTGAGGTACACTTATGGATTAGCATTTTATTTTTTCATTAGGGCCAAGAACTAATAAGGCCACAGAAAATCAAAAAATTATGGTGAAATATCTAATTCATAAATTGTCCTGAAATTTGGCATGTAGTCTCAGTATGACCAAAAACCGATAATATTGGTTACTAGTGGAAGTTTCTGAGACATTGGACAAAAACTGCCAACGGTTTTTAACAATCAAAATAAGCTCCAGTGCCTGCTTTTTGATCTTAGTAGTGATTATTGACTCTCTTATTTTTGTTTTGATATATTGAATTTTGTTAAGGCAGCCAATAATAGTTTCCATGTTAGCTTGTTGGTTTCTTGCGCTTTTTGTTATTCTTCACTAATTTTTTACCAAAATGTAAATAAAATTTCGTTAGTGCTACCATCGGCTGCAATGAAAAGTAAATTAGACTGTTCGGCTTAAGAGCTGAGAAAATATTTCTGTAATAAAACCAACACCCATTCATAAATGTTACAAAACTTTTCCCATTCTAAACATACCAGCCGTATCAATATCTATTTGCCTGTATATTTTGTTCTATAAATAAAATGAACCAAAAAGCTTGGAGCTTTCTCCACAAACATAAAATCAATAAATTGTATTTACCATGAATTCCCCATTATATTCCATTTCATTATTGATTCATTGCATTCAGAGGCCGCAAAAAAAAAATTAAAAAAAGCTTTAACTTTTAGAATACAACTATAAGGCACATAAATAACATGTCGATAATAAATTATCATTGTGCTCTTTGCTTCGGGGCCCGTTTCGACACATAAATGGTTATACGTTCAGGTATGTGCGTATACGCCGGTAATGATTCTCATGTAATATCTTTAATAAATTTATAAACTAAATACCTTCTCTCTAATCTTATTGAAAAATTTAATATCCTTCCTATATCTTAATACAATATGTATTGTAAACATACACACACACATACATAAACATAAGGATGTTCAATATATGATTGAATAAAAAATAAACGATCGCCTATAAATTTTGTTTTCAGCAAAACAGGTATATAATGGCCATAATAAATCAGGAACCTTTCGCCTTTCAATTATTTCAGGCATAAATCGTTTACCCCAAATAGGCGGTCGGTTGGCCGGTCGATATGCTATACTAACGAAACAACGATTGATGGAACAGTGTCAAAACCATGACTTATAAGTTTGTTTGTGTTTCGTAAAGTTAAATCGTATCCTCATAATAACTGTCACAATCAGTGAAAATTTGGTTTTGGTCCCGATTAAAGGCGTAAAACCTTTATCAAATCTCTCGAGTTTAATACCTTTTTCTTGATTGACTTGATTTCAAACCAATCGATAAATAAATAAATATATGTATCCTGCATCATCAATATTATTGAGAACATACATATAGGGGAGGGGCGTGTTCTATGCATCTTAAATCGTATATAATCTGTTTGCCTTTGTATGTGCAATATATGCTAATTTAAAATCTTTATGTATATGTAATCCTTATTTGTGGCGTGTTTTGTGGCGATAATCCTTGACAAATTGATTTTATAAATATTTCACCCGCATACGATAAAAACGTCAGGCAATAGTAAACGATGTTATGGAGCCCCATTTCCGCATTCGGATTTCAAATTCTCAGGTGTGTAGTTTATGCAAAAGTACAAAAAAAGTTTAAACTCCACCACAAGATGATAAACCATTTATTTATTTAACGCCTCCGTAAGGATCGCCTAATAAAAATTTATTAAGTTATTCATATAAACGGAACGAAGGATGCTGTATAGTCTCGTATACCCATAATATATTAGGCTAGGGATTCATTATAACAATTTTCGGGTTTTATATCCATTTTCAAAAATATTTAAGTTTAAGATATGTTGTTCACGTAAGGGGGTGGGCAATTAATTCCTTTTCTTACTAAAATTATAATTGGTTTAAATAGATTCGGATTGGGGTGAAATACTATACTCGTATATAGTAAACACCTAGTAAATCATACAGAATATAACACAGTTTCGATATTGGGAAACACTTTTATTGATTTTTCACTTTTTAATCTCCTTCCCAAATCGTAAAATTTAAATAACACACAACACAAAAAGTTTGTATAAAAAAGCACACGATATACAGAACTAAACAAACAAACACACAATAAAGATTGATTTGATCCCTTTTTTTGATGGTGTGTGCTTTCGACAAAATTTATGACATTTTCCGGCGAAAAATAATGAAATTCCTTTCCATCAGGGTTTGCATAATAAATTGATATTATCGAATAGTACCACAAACACAGATACGGGTACAATTGGTAGCGGAGACAATGAGTTTTTGCTCATTTTTTATGATGCTATAAACATAGATGGTATCGTTAAAGCTTTTTTTTTTTAAAATTGGTATTGACGAAAAAAGCTTTTGGTAATATAAATGTTTGTTATTTTATGTAAAGTGTTATTTGAATGCCGCAAATTGGTTAACTGGTTTTAAACAAATAACAAACAGCTATTTTGGGGTTGGTTTCATTTTTAATGAAACCTGTTTGAATGTAATCGACTGTAAAAGCTCACGAGCTTTTGCTTAGACAATATTGATTTGCTCAATGTCATCCGAATTTAGAGTTTAACTATCTAACGTTTATTGAAACTAGATAGGTTGAGCGCATGAAATTATCCGACGGTGAACTGCTTGCTAAAATCTTCTAAAGTTGGATTTGCATATTTTGAAGATTAAAATTGGATTATTTATAGAAGGAATTCAATTTGGTATATACAACCGTAAAGATGAAGGAAGATCTAGTTTTAAGATTCATGATATTCGTTCGAGTTAATTTCGATCCCCGATAATGCTTCAGCTTCATAATTAATTTTGCCTGGTTTGTATTTTGTGGACAAGGTGCACTCTTCGAGTTCTAATCACCATCTTAGCATTAATGAGGAAGGATTGGAAACAGGAATGGAGGGGCAAAGTAATAAATTCATACCGTTTCACGGTGCTCCCTCCCACCTATACACAAACCATCAATTTATGAATCTTATACAAAGAGCTTGAATAAGGTTATCGTATTCATCACAGCAACGGTGTCGAAAAATGTACACGGACAACGCTTTAATAATGGGGACACAAAAAGTTCTAAGCCTCCTAAGACTCTTGGCTGACCAGTGTGAAGTATTTAACATTTAACAAAAGTGTAGCTACACAAATTAACAAATAACAAAACTGTAGTTACACAATAAGATAAAAGGTGTAGCTATACACACAAAAAATATGGCAGAGTTAAATTTTCAATTTTTGTCATTAAAACCCGATTTTTACAAGAAAATGAAAACAATCAATAAAAATTATGAAAAGTATCCCCAAAATGCCGATATAACCAGATTTGCCTAGACATCTCTAGAATTATGTGTTAATGGTCATCAAACACCCACAAGACTGTACGTACACTTTCCAACAGTTTATTTTGTTGTAAATGCGATAAAAAATTTCCTGAAGTTCGCACCGATATACGACATTTCAATAAAAATTGTGAAAAGTATCCCCAAAATGCCGGTATAACCAGATTTGCCTAGACATCTCTAGAATTATGTGTTAATGGTCATCAAACACCCACAAAACTGTACGTACACTTTCCAAAAGTTTATTTTGTTGTAAATGCGATAAAAAAATTCCTGAGGTTCGCACCGATATACGAAATTTCACTAAAAATTGTGAAAAGTATCCCCAAAATGCCGGTTTAACCAGATTTGCCTAGACATCTCTAGAATTATGTATTAACACATCGAAAATGTAGATTTGAGTAGATATCTCTAGCATCGCGTGTCAATGGCCATCAAATATATGTATACGCCCACCCTCCATACCCTGTGTATAGTTCTGTAATGTTCAACGAATAAAAACCAATTGTTTTCATTTTCTTGTAAAAATCGGGTTTTAATGAGAAAAATTGAAAATTCAACTCTGTCATATTTTTTGTGTGTAGCTACACTTTTTATCTTATTGTGTAACTACACTTTTGTTATTTGTTAATTTGTGTAGCTGCACTTTTGATAAATGTTAAATACTTCACATCGGTGTTGTCTGAATATATGGTCGAATTTTGATCTGTTAACATGCAGATATGCTCGGTTAGATTACGCACCAAAAAATTCAATATTTCGTTTGCCAATTCGCGTGCGCCAACTGAAGGCAAGCAAATTAGATTATGTGAAATCGGCGACTTTAATGCAAAAATCGATCGAAGCGTTACATATTGGTCCACAGCGTACATCAGTTTATAGTATCGAGTGAAATTCTTTCATCATAGGTAAATCAACAAAGTCCCGTTGCGATCGAAAGGAAAAACAGAAAATCACACGAGCCCCATTCTAACATCCAGGAGTAGTGAAAAGCTACCCATTCAGTTACAACTGCCACAGCGGAAATCACAATTGGAAGAAAGCCATACCAAAATCACGTAATGTTTGGTTCGACAATCAGTGCCGTCAACTCGTCGAAAATAAACGCAAGCTGCGCGAAAAATGGTTGGCTCGTAATAGCAGGAGCTCCAGGCTATACGAGTATGTCAAAATTCATCGAAAGCATCAGCTTTCAAGTGGAAAACGAGAACTCGACACTAAGGACCTCGACCGAAAATCCACAGCCATCCTATTTTCAAAATCTACTAAATCTCACTAACTAAGTGACCCCTATTAGAGCTGTTGCTCGGCTGGGCGAGTAGGTCCCATATCCTCAATAGAGAAAGGAGTTGCAGCTATAAATCGATTCTACATTTAGGCGGTTATATGTTTGGAAATTCAGAGAAGCTTGCCTGTCTATATAAGCTAACAACATCTGGGTCTATGTGTAGAATCATAGTGGAAGACCTGACAGTACCGGCAATACTTGACCACTTCGAAATAGTATGCTGTGCAATATGAAGGTGTACTCTTGAAGATATTAAATAGCTGGGGTCAATTATAACTTCAACGAGCTATATTCAGGCAGATATAGAAACCCGCATCACAGCCGGACATCGAGTCTTCTATACACATAATTCTTGACCACCATGGATTGTAGATTACTAACTACTTTTGGAAGAAAAATCAGTCAGAATCATAAAATTAAACATTTTCTGGGAGACTGCGATATTGTCAGAGTCGGGTAAGATGACAGGGCTACGTTGAAATATCTCTATCAGAACGAAAGATTTGAATGCATTGCATCAACAACCAGTTGGCGTAAGTCATAGGGTAAAAGACAAAGACTACGTTGACGGGACGACGTTGAACAAGATTTTCGAACAATAGGATTTTGAGCTGCTTGAGTTTAATTCGTGATCTTAAGCTGAACGCAAATAAATATAGTTGAATCCGCTATCAATTTATACAGATAAATAGAAAATAGGCCCAAATATGCACAGACAGTAGTCGCAAAGAAACCATAGGCATCGGCGATCAAAACAAGTGTTAAAAGCATTTCAAAGCCTCAGTGAGAACCGTCAAGCGTTGTCATTGTAAAACCTGTGGCTGGCAAGGAGTGCACCTTTGCTAACTGCAACGAGGTGAGTAATAAATTGCGGGAAATATTTAACCTGGCAGAAAGTAATATTGAAGTAAAGAAGGTCAGCAACATTCGCGAAAATGGGGTGCTGATCGAAACTGCGATATCTGAAAACTTGGAGTTCTTTCCTAGTGACAGGAACTTGTCAGAAGTTGGTTTGGTAGCCTCGCTACCAGCTAAGAAGCTGCCGCAACGTCATGAACGACGTCTACAGAGATATCTCAATCGTCAACCTTAAGAAGACGATTGTCAACCAAAACAGTGGAACAATAAACATTGAGGCTTAGCAATATAATTTCAAAACAAGGCCTAAAGATGCCAGGTTTGTCAATTGGGTCATTGAATTAACACCAGTAGCACGTAATACACTAATCAAAAATCGTAAGATTTATATTGGCTGGTCTTCATGCAGAGTGCAAGTCTTTATTAGTGTCACGTAAGGTGCTTCAAATCACATGGGTTTGGGCACACCTCAAAATTTTCCAAAGAAAATGAGCCAATTTTTAGAGACTGCGGTGGTTCTGGTCATGACTAGACAGTGTGTTCAAAAAAGAGAGCTACCAAAGAGTGTCTGCTGTAAGAATATTAAAATCACGAAGCTAAGTGTAAACCGCATATAATGGCGGTGGACCTAATAATAGACCTAATGATGCATCTGTAAGCAGATAATGGTGCAGCTAAATACGCAAACGTTGTTGGACACGGGATCAGTCAATGTTCGGACCATCGTAACATTGACCTACTCTGTATGCATGAACCCTACGCAATCAAATGTAGAGTAGGTAGCACGACTACGTTGGCACGAATTATCACAGGAGGCGTTCTACGTGATCAAGAGGTGCTCAAAATATCACTGTATGTGTTGAATTAAGATCAAGAAATGTAAATTTTACCAAGTAAGTATATATTTACTTGCAATACTTATACAATCCAGTGCTATATGCACCATAAACAGAACATTACGATTTGCTTAAAAACCCATTAAATCGTAACCCCGGGTGATTTTGACGCAAGTCACTGCTATGGCACAATAGTAACAATAATGATAGGGGAATTGTCATTGAAGAATTATTTGCAAGAAGTAAGTTCTAGCTCTTCATTTGCAATGAAATGAAGTTGGTCAACCAAGTACCTACTCGTACACATAGTCATAATGAGCCATTGAATAGTAACCTAACATTAATAACGAGCAAGAAGAAGAGTAACCAACTGGGCAGTACAGAAAACTGAATCAGAAGTGATCATAGAACAAACATGTTCCCTGTTCAAGCAGCTTCCTCATCATACGCAAGTGCGAGATATGCAATGTAAGATTCCAAAGTACTCATTTATTAGTCTACTGACAATAAAATGGTAAGGGATAGTCAGCCGTAGAGGTTGAACGAACTTATCATCAAACGAACTAGAGTTCATAAGCTCCGGAAGTTTAATCAAAGAGAAACAACCCCTTTGTTGCGTACACAAAGGAAACGACACTATGTGTCGTGACGCTTATTCAATACATTGAAAGCATTAATTTAACAAACCAAAGCAGCCCAGAGTCATTCATTACAAAACATGGTTATACGGAACCGTAGAGCTTCGTGAACAAATTCAGCTCTTGAAAAGGTAGACGGGTCAACCCACTACGTAATGGGAAAACACTACTAAATGTCTACTGAATACTCCCGTACTCTGACACGATTGCTATCATGTCTATGAAAAAAGATAGAGGCCAATCATTGTTACTAGCTTCTTCAGAGAATTAGAACTCTTCTAGAATTTTTCAAAATTCTTGAAAACACAGCAAACGGCATCAAAAAGGTTTCGATCGAGACCACACTGAACTCATTGCATACAGGCCAATTATGCTACTGTCAGCCTTAAGGTAAACTACTTATCAAATTAATTACCGACAGATTGATGAACATATTCTAGGATAGCGGAAGCCTCAGCGACAAGCAGTTTGGCTTTAGAGAAAATAGGTCCATACATGCTCTTTGCCGGCTATTAGAGACTGAGCATTCAGGAGAAAACGCAGGTCACCATCCAGAGGATGGTTAATAGTAACAAAATGGATATATCATCCTACAAGATCGTCAGGATCTAACTTAAAGGTTCCCTTGACATTAAGAGACCACTTTTGGTAGCTGTTGGTGGATGGAGTATAAAGATGGTGTCATCACTAAAGTGGTATGTAATTGATTTTAATGAAAGGCTTGGTGTAACCTCGCACATCAAAAATGTTCCAGAGCGCAATAATAAGTTTTCTTTATGCTGAAAAGATTAGCTAAAGAAAGGTAAAATGACTTGGCCAAATATTGTTGATTATCCTGAGAAAGCTCTAAAGGAATATTATAAAAGCTTACAACGCAATTTAGGCAAGAAAGTTGGAACCAACAGTTACAAGCCTAATACAACAGAAAGATTTGAGAACATATTTACTCTAAGTGCGCTTTTGGAATCTTTAGTATTATTCCTTCGCTTCATATTACTTATTGGACTTGTTAATTCATGAAGTTGAGCAGAAATATTTATTAGTAGTCTTCACTAATATAACAAGCACCGACCAAATGGCATAGTGGTTAAAGCTTTGGCGTTTGGATCGGGAGGTACCGGGTTCGAATCCCGATAAGGGCAGGATGCAAAGGGAATTTTCACCAACAAATTACGATTTGGGATGAGAAGGAACACATCTATGACCCCCTGTCGGAGTGCGAGGCTCACGGGCCGACCCATCTTATTCGGACCTATATCCGTACGTCCTCGAATTGGCCAATACAGGCGTAAAGGTAAGGACCTAAATAAGCGAACCGCGAAAGAGTAGGGAGAGCTTCGGCCCCAGAACAGATCAGGGAAAAAAAATAAAAAAAAAAATATATAACTCGCTCGTAGTTTGACATTTCTTCGAACTAGTTATATTCATATATCCTGTTAGACCACTGCTCTGGCTTTAACACGTTCGAAGCCGTTTTAGCTAATTAATACTGTCGTATTAACAAGTTTCCAGACCTTCTATGTGGAGGGGGGGGGGCTTGACAGCTTGACCGTGTTAACCAAATTAACTCTTGCCTATTAATTACCGCACGCAGTACTTGCTAAGCCCGCCGAGTTTCGAAACTCTATAAAAGCCTGTAATTTTGATGTGTTTCCAAATTTAAATGAATCGTTAAGAGAATATTTATAACTTTAACATGGGGGCAATAGTTAATATTTAACCAAAGATTTTCATTCAGCAATCAAGGAAGTTTGAACACACACCGTCCGCTACCGCATGCAAGATATGGTAATTTTTAACATTTGAGTCAAATTTAGAAAGGCATCAGGAAAAGTCGGTTGGTGAATGCCAAATTAATAGCCTCCAACGTGTTACTGTAATGAATCTAATGTTTTTACTTATGGTAACGTCAACTGTCTCACCAGGAGGATAGGATTGTTTATCCCCTTTAGAATGCCCTTCATACTGGTACATCCACGGAGATTGTGCTCCACAACAGCTCTGTTGTAGTCGATAGTGTCTTAATAGTTCTCGGAGGTAAGACATATTCGGTGCGCGTGTTCAGCAATTAAAATGTTTGGAGGAACGACGCTTCAATCGATTTTCATAAAACGTTACGCAGAATTACACATCGAAAGCTTTGATAAATTGCTTTTTACAGAATTCTTCCAATCAACCGAAGTGGCCAAATTTTGTTTATAAAATTTGCATTTATTGTTTAGTCCAGATTTGTTTTCCTCATATTTTGAGTACAGATGTCGCATAGCGCAAGAATAACATTAATGGACTATCTGACCACTCAAAAACTATCTAGAAATATGACTCTAAATACAAGGCACAACATGATCCGAGGATCTGAAATAATTAACATATAGTGGTGGTGGTTATGCAAATTAACGAATTTTGCAAATGACTTGTGAATTTCGGGCTTTCGCTAAACTCGAGGAAAATATTAATTGATTCAATTTATTTTCCAAAGAATTACTACAATGCTCATGATAATGATTAGCCATTTTATAGTTTTTTATGTGGTGATTATTAATTGTTTCCTGCTATTCTGTAGATCTGCCATACCAAAATTGTATCACGATCGGTTAAGAGGTGGCCTCGTTCTATTCAGGCTCACCACAGTACTCATACAGTATGCTTTATTGAAATATTGAATCAAAGCAATCTTACAATACTAAATTTGCTTCTTTTTGCTGGCATTGTTGAGTTCATGTGATGCTCCTGTTGTTGCATTAAGTTTGGTGAAGTCGATTATATTGATGGATGGCGATGGTGCGCTAGACTCGGATAAATTTGTTATATTTGGTATGGAACGTCTTGATATTAGTGGAATGTATCCAATGCGATTTACTCGATTCGCCTTTGTATACTCTGCCTTTGTGCACTCTGCGACGTCTGTGAAGTGCGGTATCCTGAATAAACCGATCCCCACATATTCCACAATCATACGGTTTATCTCCAGTATACAGTGTACAATGTAATAGTTGCACTTACTGCATAGATGTACACTTATATGGTCGAACCGTTTATATCCGTATGGCTCTGCAAATCTATGTGAAGTGGTCTGGTTTGGGTAAAAGTAGTATCACATATCACGCATTGTAAGCATATTTTTCCGACGAATTGTCATTAATGTCATTTTCCCTGCCGTCATTGGTACTGATTCGCTCACTGTTTGACAAATGATGACACAAACAATTTGACAGATGTTGAATTTAATGTTTACAACGTGAATTTTGGTTTTCAAAATTAGAGCCATCTATGGGCATATGTAGGAACTATTTTAGGGGCACTGTCAAAAAAACTATGTTTTCTAACTGTCGTTTCTATAGTATATTCTGTGTGTGGATACTGATGCACATTTTGCTAAGAAATACGTTGACAACAATACAACGTAGTTTGATCGGTGTCCTACAGATGAAATAGTTGCAGATCCACTGTCTTAACCACTATCAGGTTCGAAATATTCAAAATTCAGTAGTTTAGTTGCTTTATAAGGTTGAAGAGGAGTATATTGGAATATTGCATCAAAGCGATCTCATGATACTAAATTTGTTTCTAAATCTGCTACTATAAAACATTGAACTTGATTTCTATTCTCCTCTACGCTACATATTCTACAACATTGAGTTTCCGAATTTCAACCCCTGCGGCAGTGCACGCTTATTCAAAACAAGTTCCAGAACTTTTGGGCAACTTATACTTGCAACCAGGAGTAGGTTTTTGTCTCTTTCTATTTTTACGCTTCCTTCCGAATCGTTCACTAAAATGTGTACAACCCCAAGTAATAATTGTTGATGGGCTCATTTGATAATACGATTCAATTTCATTTCAATTTTAGAAATGGTGAAAAAATTCCGATCAGTGGAATTAATGGAAAATTGTTTGCAGAAGAAATGCTAACTCTCATTAAAAATAATTACTGCAATTCAAAATCAACCACCACCGAAAAATTTAATGTAATTATGTTTGGTTATTTTAAAGGGACCACGTATCATGTCTAACGTATGTATGTTGTTACACATATGTTTTCGTGATGTATCAACATAACATGGCATCGCTCTACACTCGCTACATAATACACATATGAATGACATGAAAATAAATATTTGTCGTCTATCGGTTACAGTGTTTTGACATCTGCACCAACTCTATAATTATACTCGTAGGTTTTGTATTTAGTTTTTCATTAAAATTTTTAATTAAAAATCCAAAATATTTTTTTAGCTGAGCGGACAAGTGGAAGCGAAAGTATTGGTTGAGATTTAATAGGCAAAAATTTAACTGGCATATTATTGTTTTGTTTGTGATTCTAATTAACTTTACGGTATGATATCATTATGCGGCTATTTTAATGAAATATTGCTCGTAATAAAATTCTTTAAAAATCTCGTTAGTTCGATACAAAACTTTAAAATCTACTGTAACGTGAAAATATGCAAAGTAGAAATTGAGGAGTAAAATCAAAGTCCTAGAACGAACGGGGGACGCTGGCTTTTTCAGCTGACAAAAACCAAATCAATCCTATAGTAAATCACAAGTAAAAAGTGAGGGTGATAGCCAATAAGTCAATTCCAGCGCAGAAAATTACTATGAGAGTTTGAAAAACGGAAGACCGATGAAGAAACTTGCTCCTTGAAAATATGACTCACGTCGTGATTTTATAACTGATACACTTCGCGTTATATTTTCGAAACAATTATATCAAGTTTGCCAATAGGGACATAACAATTTCGCATTTTAATACGAACACACCCTTGAACGATTTTCATGATCTGTCCAACGTTTGGAAATTATTAAAAATTAGTATTGCAATTCTGAGTCAGTAGTAACTTTAACAGCGCTTACTCCAATTTTCGGTTCGAAATAATCGTCCCACCAGACAGGCTGTGCGTGCTATAGTTGATAAATTTGTCACAAAATGAGCCAAATCAGTCGATTCCACACCGATCACATCAATTGGGAATCTCTCAAACCACATTGTAGCGAATTTGGCTCAAAACTTGGCAATATCAAATTAACTCAATAACTGAAGCCTCTTGATCATTTGAAGCGCCGAAACTTTTC
Organism: Nephrotoma guestfalica; assembly: GCA_963691935.1. Lineage (NCBI taxonomy): Eukaryota > Metazoa > Arthropoda > Insecta > Diptera > Tipulidae > Nephrotoma > Nephrotoma guestfalica. Next base: position 70,404,476 of record OY829913.1, on the reverse strand, counting down.
CGATTGGGCTCTCCTAAAGTTTGAAGAAAATCCTAAATTTCATCGAAAAACCATTTGCAGCGATGAAGATCATTTTTCGTTTAATGGCTTTGTCAAACAGCAAAATATGCATTATTGGACAGCAACAAACCCACATGTGCTACAAGAGACTCCATTATAACCACAAAACGTGTGTTGTGGATTTTGGAACCTTCAGCCTGAGGTGTTATTGGACCATATATTTTCGTCTATGAAAATTATCGCCATGTTACGGTCAATAGAGTTCGCTATCGTGCTATGTTAGAAGAATATTTTTGGCCAGAATTGGGTGGACTTGACATTAGTGATATGTGGTTAAAACAAAATGTTGCCACATGCCACACACCGGGTCAAACAATTGATCTATTGAAGGGGAAGATGGGTAACCGTGTAACCTTGAGACCCATAGTCCGGATTTAACACCGTTGGAGTTGCTTTTATGCGGTTACGTTAAGTCATTGGTTTATGCCAACAAGCCAACAACATATACAGCACCTGGAATAAATTTCAACCCAATATCAAAGTTTTTCTGTGTTTTATTTAAATACAAAATTGTTATGTCCTTATCGAAAAACCCTTCATTTAATCTGGTATTGCGAGGGTGAATTGATAAATGTTTAGATTAACGCCATCTATTCGTCACTAGTAACAACTTTTTTTTCGTTTTTTTCGTCGTGGAGTTTGTTCTTTGACATTTGATAGAATAGTTTGATAGTTAGAGCCGTTTCTGTAAAATATTTTATTTTTTTTTAAATATTGAAAAACGAATATCGTGCAGTGACCGCACAAGCACAAGTGATGTTGAACGTTCAAGAAGGTCATACGAGGTAACAACGCCAGAAATAGTCGATAGAGTATGAAATAATTATGAAAGACCGTCGTATACAGTTGTGCAAGATTGTTGACATTGTAAACATCTCATATGTACGTGTACACGTCTTATACGAAGAATTGCATATGAAAAGCTGTCAGCAAAATGAGTGCCGTGTTTGTTAACAAATGTTCAAGAAATGAATCAAATTACCATTTCTAAACAATGTTTGGAGATGTTTCAACTGAATTTTTGCATCGATTCAACCATTATGATTGATGAAACATGGATCCATCACTACACGCCAGAATAAAAACAACAGTCAAAAGTATGGGCAGACGCTGGTTCACGTTCTCCAAAGAAATCAAAAGTTTGTGCATCATTTGATGAATCAGGTTTAATGAAGTTGTGAAAACGTTGGAATAAGTGTGTCGAGTAAAAAGGAGACTATGTTGAAAAGTAAAACGAATTTCACTTAAAAATATTATGTTCACTGTTTCGTTCTAAAGGCTTACCAATCCACCCTCGTATTCTGGTATTAATAATTTTATATGATAAACACTTTTTAAAATGAAAAGAAAATTCACCACGCACCATGAAGCACACGAATCGACTAAATAATTTTTTTTTTTTTCCCCATTCTGACATTTCGTTACAGAAAAATGGAGAGCGGTCGCGATCAAAAAAGAAATATTTTAGTACTAAGTGTTATTTTATTTCTATAATCTTTGCATTCTATTCTGGGGCCGAAGCACTCCCAACTCTTTCGCGGTTCGCTTTTCACATCCAACCTTAACGCCGTTGCTAGCCAATTCGGGGACGTACAGCTAAAGGTTCGATTTTCGATTCAGCCTATAATATTGGCATGGAAGATAGGTCGGCCGACAGGAGTTATATTTAAGTTCATTTTCATCACAGATCGTAATCTGATGATGAAAAATTATTTTTGCATCCCTCCCGCCCTATCGTGACTCGAACCTGGTACCTCCCAATTCAAACCCCAACGCATTAACCACCCTGCCGTTTGGTCGGCTCGTGTACTGCTTGTTTTATTTATAGTTAAGATGACGTGTTTTCTAAAATAAGTTGGTAGTTTCAAATTTCGACGTGAAGATGTTGTAAATAATTTAAAAATAATTCGATTTGCTCTACAACACCCTCCCCGCAGTTGAAAAGCTGTTTGAGTGATGTGAAATGTTGATGCGAATTAAGTTTCATGCCCGAGAGTTGTGTAATCGCTCAGTGGAACAGAGAAATCCGTATGCTGGTTTTACCCTATCAATCGAGATAGTTTGATGTTTGCCATTAGGCAGCGTTGGTGGGCAGCGATGAAAGAGGATTTTCTAAATAGAACTTCGCAGGTAGCGTCATGATTTGTCCGTATGCCAGTTCGCTTGGTGAAATGAAAACGTTCGACCATGTTACTCGCTTGCGAATGGTTGTATGTATCCTTTTCACCGGATGAGTGAGAGGTTTCGTTAACTCAGTGAAAAGTTTGGACTCGAAATGTGCTCCTTGGTCGGTCGTAAGGTTTTGTGGAACACCCAAGCGAGATATGGAATAACAGACGAAAGTTGTGGCAACAGTTTGAGCTGACATGCCTTTCATGCAGTACGCTTCGGGCCATCGTGTGGATCAATCCACATAAGTTAATCGATAAGTATATCCATTGGAAAGGGGAAAAAGACCTACTATATCCAAATTAATATGTTCGTACATACCAGGGGCACTTTTGAATCGGGCCAAATCTGTTTTCGTGTGTCTTTGAACTTTCGATCGCTGGTGTAGGGTACATGATTGTGTTCGTTTTCCGAAATCCTTGTTTATACTGGACCAGAGGCACCGAGCCATATGATCTTACGAGTAGCACGAACACCAGGAAGTGAAATATTATATAAAGAATCGTAAATTTTTCATTGAAGTGGTTCTGCGATGTTTCGGCGATTTATCCCTTCGACGTTTTGCAGTATATTTCGTAGCCGGAAAATTTAAAAAGCGTTCGTTTCAGGTTGGAACTCGAACCAGAAAGTAAATTCTGAAGAACCATCTTTGCATTTTGTTCAGTTGTCTCGATTGTCGTTGTATCGATACTGGCCTTGCGAGATAATGCATCCGCGACCACGTTTCCTGTAAAATGTTACATTTTAAATTTGGATATCATTGATAAATTGACAAATATAGTCCCACTGGCGCCTTGTGTAGGATTACGTTCATTTTTAGACAGAATGGTCAGTGTAAATGGTATAAAGACCCGACCTTCAACAACATATCCACAGTGTTTCATAGTTAGATAAAATGCGGATAATTCAAATTCATAGTATTTCTGTTCGGCATTTTTGATAACTTCGTTCCAGTTGCATGTTCTTCCCCGACAGCATGCAGCGACTAATTCACTCGTTAGTTTTGTGAATGCAGGTTTTGGCATTCTTCGGGCCAATAATAATTCTTGGGCTTCTTCAGTAGAACAGCCAAATGGAAGTGAATCGGTCCAAGCATGTCCGATAGTTTCGAAATAAACCGATGGTAATAATTTACTATGCCGATGAATTGCTGAACGCTGAAAACACATTTCAAACATTTTATGTGAACATTAAACACGGCTAGCCACTGGAAAAGTGTTTCTAAATGGCGTTTGTGTTGTTCTTGCATTTGAGATGTCACAAGAATGTCGTCAATACATACGAAGTCTAAATCGCGGACGACTTTTTTCATAAATAGCTGAAACAGTTGTGCTTAGTCGTAATGAATGCCATTAGAAGAATTCGAAGGGGCCAAATGGTGTAGTATTTGCCGTTTTGTGAACGTCTTTAGAAGCGACAGGAATTAAATAATAGACATTTAAATGTTCTAATGCTCGTGACTACTAGCCAGATTTAATTCATCATAGACAAGTAAAAACACAGGGCAATTTAATTGTCAGATACTACCTAAGTAGCTACACTGTCAATAAATTGTTTTTTGGCACTTTTCCAGGCCAATATACAAATCACCCCATTCACCAACATATAAACTTCGAACCAATAGGCAGACTCCAGGCGGTAGCCATGAAATGGACGCTAATAGTTTATTACAATATGCGTAATTATTGAGAGGAAATTGAAGCATTCAAGTCAACGCAAAACCAACTGAATGCGGCATGCATAGATGTGGTTGTTATAAATTGTGAATTAATATTTCAACAAATTTAAAGCCAGCTTAACAATTTGAATGCGAGACTTAGGCGACACAGTAGACGTTCTGTTAGGTAACATGTTTGGGATCCATCCAGAACATGAAGCATGGGAATATATATGAAACTCGATTTGAAGCCTCAACAATGATCAGCATCGATTGGAGGCACTCACAAGGAATCATGCCACCATAATAGACTATACAATCAAGCCAATAAAGCATAATTCAATTCTCACGATGCATGCACAATGTGAGCTGATATTAGTATTGAAAAATTCGGAAGTTCCACAACAAGCCTTACTTGCTGTAATCCTCACACAAAAATATATTACATCCTTCCCTACTCGCGTCATCTTAGTTAGAATAGGAACTCGCATTCATGAGAAGACACATACCAAAGTCCATCACCATATCTGGGCATGGCATTCCTGATCCTCTTCACGTATCTATCCCATCACTAAGAGCAAATACGTCGGCTAAATCATCCAGAGCTTCCACTGCGGCATCTAACTGTTACGTTGGAAAATGGCTACACTGTGAGCGAATGTCTTATTTTGCCTATGGTTTGGCGATCGATGCCCTTTTCCTAGTTACATTTGTTGGCGAGCACATTCAAAACACGTACTGGTGCTCTTTGCTAGAAATTCACCAAGGTTATCGCATACAGCATCCCATTATTTTGACATTCGCAAGCTTCAAAATTCTCATCTTGGGATCTTCAAGATCACCGTCAATCCTCGCGTAGATGACTTTTTCGCACATCGGTGGTTTCTCGACCCTGTCTTCGACTGTAACTAACAGTGCATTTTGTTCATCTGTTTACTTGAAGGGGTACTTCCACATTGCACCATTTTAGTACCTGGTAGCTTTAGACAGTTTAGACATCCTACATTGGATAAACCGATATTTGAACCGTATTCCTCCGAACGCTATTGGAAGGGTTCACTCTTCTTTTATTAGTGCCTTTATATGCGTGATGGCTACGAATCCAGCTTGCCCAACTTTACTGCGTCGGGGACAATAATTGCTCTCGCTGCCTCATATTCTAAAGCCAACCCCAACACTTCATTCATGGTTTAACCTCTAGTTAAAGTTTCTCAGCATTGATAAACGTCACTATTAGTCCGTCCAACACATCTACAGATCCGTTGCCGTAAGCTTAAAGCGCCAATTTAATTACCTATCTTTCTATGTTTTGCAGGCTTCACCCACGCAGTTGCCGCTTGCTTTGGAGTTTGTCTTGTTGAATCATCATAATTCTCATGCATAGTTCATTATATTGCGGATACAGTTTGCAAGACATCTGCAGCTTTCCCATTACGGAGCCACAGTGAGTGCGTTGAGCTGCGTTTCCTTGCGCCCCAACGATTTTGTTGTATTGCCGCTCGGAACCGCACTTTAAAATTCCCAAATGGGATCTCGCCATCGAAATTCGGAACATTTAAAGTTTCCAGCAACTAGTTCGGTTGGAAACGTTTTATTTAGCTGGCTATCTCCAATAGTTTGCCAGATATGTATTTCAAAGCTGGCCTGCACTAATCATATCTCCCTTGTCCAAAGATGGTTTCAGTTGTTCAGGAGTATAGGCGACTGTACTAAAATGGTGGTTTCTGTTTGATCAATCACTCCGGTTCAATCATTTTTAATTTGTTTTTCGTAAGACTGGACTTTCTGCCTATCGTTTGGAGTAGCTGGCGGCATCTCTGATGGTTCTCGCGTCGATATTGAGTGCCGTAGTCTTCGACCTCCTGCTCCAAGATCACTTCTCGGGTGTTAATAGCGTGATTTTGTGAACGGCATGTCCCATGCTCATCAACTATAACAAGTACTTGTTGTACTGGATGATGTAAATTAAAATGCGAAGGTGTAAGTACCAATTCTGTCGGTGCTAATGATGAACACAGAGGACGACTATTCAAAGCTGATTCAATTTCAACGAGTAATGTAATGGTACGATGGATATGAACTTTGGCTAGTCCGACAGCTGATTCCCATAGTCCGCCCATATGAGGAGCACCAGGTGGGTTGAACTTGAACTGGATTCTCTAGATTGAAGGCAATTTTGCATTTCTTTCAGAAAATTGGTTCGGTTGTCACAGAAGATGGTGTCACACAATCCACGTCTGCCAACAAAACGTTTCAATGCCGCCAGAAATGCCTTGGTGGTTAGTTGCAGGCATAGTTCCAGGTGCATGGCTCCTTACAGTGGTATGGTTGCCATACTGACAAAAACACATAAATATGCTTTGATTTGTGGACTGAAACTCTGAATGGACCTGCGAAATCTATACCAACACAGGCAAGCGAAACATATATATTCACACGTTCCATTGGCAAGTCGCCCATGACATTGGCGTATTAAATTCCGCGCTTCTATGATGCAATACCTTTCTTGAATCATGGTCATTAACAGTGCAGGTCCATAGGATCACAATGATCATTGTGGATTTGGTATACGATACGTTGACTTATTGTCCATTTTGAAGACAATATGATGGGGTGTTTTGTGTTATATAGTGCCAAACTATTCTTAATTCGACCACCCACTCTCATGACCAAGTCATCATCTAAGAAGAGTGCATATTGACGTAGATGGCTTTTGTTGAATACCGGCTTGTGATGCAACAACTCTTTATACTCATACGAACTCAATGCGCTGCACCTCTCTACACAATATGGCTTCTTTCCGATTAATTTCATCAACACTTAGCACGGCTGTATTAGGTTTGACAGGACTACAAGCTCGACAAACATATACGAAGAATTTTCTTGTAGCTCGAAAATTTTGCGAAGAGATAGTACAGTGTTTTGTTTTCCTTGCCATGTTCTCCTGTCTCTTTTTTGACATGGGTTACTATGTTGCTGGCAACCTTCGATGATTTATCTTCAATGTGTTCGGATACATCAAGGCTTGCCTGTACCGGCCAATAGTGGTCTGGTTGGGTTAAGAAGCTTGGTCCAGTCCACCATAACAGATGGTTCCTTAATTCGTTCGCATATCGTTAATATGCCCCGACTCGCGCAGTCCGCTGGATTGAATGGTGAAGTAATGTGACGCCAACAACTTCTTTTGAACAGGCTTGTGATTTTTCCAACTATATTGGCGACAAACGTAGCCCATCGTCAAGGTTAGCTGGACAGCCAGTCCAAAACTATTTTCGAGTCAGTCCAAAGGATGACGCGTATTTATTCCAGCTTGCTTTCGTTGATCACCGACTGTACATAACTTGCAAGAAGTTCAGCACCCAAAAGTTTTAGCCTTCTCACAGATTTCAGCGGTGCGAACTTTGTTTTGGAACTGATTAGGTGACATGTAAATTGTTTGATTCGGTTTACACGCAGAAAAATCACCGATGGCCTACTATCTCGCTCTGTAAGCCATGTAGTTCGAGTTCCTCAACTCCATCAAATGTGTTGCCCAACCATCTGCTCAACTAAATGGAGTTTGAATTTTCGTTTTTTGGTCGTAACTTGAGCCACTCGTTGAGTATATCTTCTGGTAGATTGTCATCCCAATCTACATTACTGCGCCACAAATTTTGTAAAATGTTTTTCGATCTAATTAGCAGCGGAGACCCAGCCAAACGGATCGAATACTTGACTTGCTTCAGAGAGGATCGATCGTTTTGTGTGAAGTTTTCTGCATGAAAGGTGTGTCGTAAAGCAAAACTCGTCTTGAATTGGATCCCACTGGATTCCAAGCACCTTGATTTTGTCCTTATGCTCATGGTTTGTGACGGATCATGGATTTCTGGATTATTGTTTACAAATTTCCTTAAATGAAAGTTGCCACTTTGCAAGATTGCACAAATGTACCTTTTCAACGTAATCAGCTCTTCGATTATATTAGCACTTTTGAGATGATGACGTAAACATCTTCTTGTATAACTTTGGCGGCCTTTGGATATACTCGCGAAAAATAAAAGGCCAATTTATTCAACGTGTTTGTAGTGACAAAGGGAGCACCGTAGGTAACGGTCATGAGTTTATAGGTGCATAGGTTGTTCTCATCGTCTCGCCAAAGGATTAACTGGTACAGCTGATACAATTGATGTACAGATACCTGTCGGTACATCTTCTCGATGGCTGCGGAGAAGACGTATTCATACAGGCGAAAACGTAGAAGAATGACCCACAGTGTAGATTGAACGATTGGGCCAATCATAAGCATATCGTTGAGCGACGGGTTCTGACCAGTTTTAAATGAGGCATTGAATACTACTCTTCGTTTGGTGGTAGTATTTTGCTGCTTTAGAACTCCATGATGCGGCATAAAGAAAGCGTTGGGATCAACCGGACCATCAATCTTTCTCATATGAACAAGCTTGAAGTATTCATCCAGAAATCCATTATATGGGCGATAAAGTTCTGTACCGCGTTTGAATCGTCTGAATAATGCATTTAGTTGAGAAACGGCTATCTGGTAATTGGTTGGAATCTTGGTAAGATCATATTTAAACGGAAACCGCGTGATAAAACGTCCATCTTCGGAACGCGTTGTATTTTCTTTGTATTGTTTGATACAGGCTTCTTCTTCTGTAATCAATACTTCTGGCTTGCTGTCCCCTGCATCCTCTATCTCCCAGAATCGCCGCAACGTTTTGTCTACGTCGTAGAGAGTGCAGAGTATTTGAATCTCTTGGGCTTTGGTGACTGCACTTCCCCCAATTATCCACCCAAATTTTGTATTTTGTGCGACCAGTTTACTATTGGATGATTTGATCCGACCGTCTTCTAAGGCTTGTGGTGTGATAGCACCTCGGATCTGCAAACTGCACTGTAGATAACCACTTCACGTTGTCACGGTTCATCAATTCAGACAGTTTAGCTGCTATTTTCAGAATTACTAGAGCGTTTACGGTCATTTGCTCAGTTTTATTTTGTAGTCTAGGCTTTATGCAAATTGTGACGATGTTGGAGCGCTTTAACCCGCGTTGTTCTGAACATGACTCTCTTATGAAGGATGCTTATGATCCGGAATCGAGTAATGCTCTGAATTCTCGCTCGATTCCATGATTGTCGACTACCCAAACCATAGCGGTCAGTAGAACTGCAATAACCTTTGATGAAATTTGCAGAACTTGTGTACTCGGCTGAGTTAAAGCAAAAGTGACAGTATCAGGTTTTGAATCAGCGGCGGTGTGCTTTTCCTTAATATGTAATGACTTATGGTGCCTCTGGTGACAAATGGCACATCATGCTCTTCGAGTTGCAAAACTTAACGCGATGCCCAGCCTTGAGACAGTTGAAACATTGGTGAGCAATCTATCAAACGATGAGCTTCCCTCAAGCAAAGCCTATAACGACTTCGTTTCATCATCCATCTTTTCAGTTATCTAACAGATAGATAAACCACCAATCTCGCGCATCAGCGTGGTCACCTAATGCATTCAGACTCCGCAGTATTTCATCTGCTGTATTGTGTGGTGATCTTACATTGGATGCAGTTGCTCTGGTAGTTTTGGTATATTGAGGAACTTTCGATTGAATGCTTAAATTATTGGCTTTTTTCGTTCATAACAATGATTTAAACGCTTCATGGCTGATGCATAGCTTGCGTCGGTGATTGATGGCTGAGATGGCGATTGAGATGGCTTATCAGCGCACCGGCTTCACCAGATAAATATCGCTTTAGCAGTTGAAATTTTTGTGGCTCTGTATACGTTTCCATATTGTGAATAGCAGCGTTGAATAAATCCATAAAGCTTTGGAACTCAGTTCACCCGAAAACTCAGGAACATCGACTTTCGCATACTTGACGAAATTGATGGGTTGTTGTATGGTGTGATTGAGGCTGTCATGGTTGTTGTCTGCGAGTGATTCTTGACGTGGAAACGCTTGACGTTTGAGTAATTCAGCATTTTACTTGGCCTGATAGATATTCATCTTCGAATTCACCGAACTGCGATTCTTCAGCATCGTTTTCGAGTATTATTGCTTCTACGTTGAGAAACCGATCGAGTAAATCCCTTGCATACACCATTCTAGTTTTGATCTCGTCCACCGGCACCTTTGATCCATCTGTTAGATGATTGGCAAATTTCATGATTTTCGTTAAACTAGCTTTGCAGGACTATAGATAAAAATAGCTTCCTAAAATTCTTTGTGTTGATTAGAATTTTGTTTATTTTCTAGATGCAGATCCTGAACACTCCTTTTATTGCATCTGGCGATGTATGCGTTTTGCAATTGTAATTCGCTTGCATGTAGTTCTATTCATCAACATTCCACTTCGTCGCCGTTTACAATGCTCTCGTTATATGCATATTCCCCTCTACTTGGAATACCATTTGTTGGTGTACAATTTAACCACTCGACCACGTGATATACGTGTGTGTCTACTCGTAACAATATACTATTATTTCTTATGTGATTGATCCTTTCGTATATCAATGGTCCATAAATTATCTAGTTAGAAAAATAGATGTTGATTAACAACAGATAACACGAACGTTTCAATTTTTTGTATTGGAGAACTATATTTGCCCAATACTGGTTTAAAAAAATGTTTTATCATAACGTCACGTAGTTATGAAAAACGTTACAAACATCTGTGACTTTTAGTCTGAAAGCTACAATATATGACATTTGCTCTAGGCTATATATCTAAAATGTGTCGTCGAACTTCCTAAATACATTATTCTGTAACTGTAGTCAAAGCTTTAAAATCTCACAATTTCTATAAAAATGGCTTCATGTAACGTAATTGTTGCATCTCAGCTCAGCTGTTCATTCGAAATAAAAATGTTAAATTACGGACTTGTTATTTTGCATAAAAATTATATAAACATGTCTAAACTGTATGTACATGGAGCTTTCAGAAAAACATAAAAGCTTTATGCTGTGCCATTATTTCCTTGTTATGTTTTTTTTTGTTCTGTAACCCAAATAAATAGGAAATGGAGTCAAAATATATTCATCTGTGTATGTAACGCTATTTTGAAGTTTTAAATCAGCAGCTTTGTTACTTGCGGTTTGTGAGTTCATTCGAGTGAAAACTTTATTGATTTAACTGACATTGGGTTTTTAGTATGTTTTAGCAGAACGGTCTTATCCGGCATAACATTCTACCGTATATATGTATTAAGATATGTTGAGTGGAATTATATTTTGTGATCGAAATTTTATTGTTTGCCGTTTAAACATATAAGCCCTGTTCGACCCCGCACCTTCACCAAAAAATTTCCTCGTCGCTTTTCATTTTTATATTTTATTGGCATTATAAGAGTCGTCTTATATATTTTTATTGTTTGCTCTAAAGACGTATAAATCATATTATACGGCCGTAGAGAGACACAAAATTTTTATTGATATCGAATTATTAGCTCGCACGTATCGTTCCGGTGCACGATTCCTGTGTTAAAGGCGCCCATGCCGATTCTCAAAATTTTTATTGGATTAATCAAATTTTTGTAGACGTAATCAACTTATTCGATTCGTTTATTTTTATGGCAATGGATGGGGAAATTAAACTGACATTTTGATGGTGTTCGAACAAGTGGTTTATGTTCAAATTATTTTACGGATTTTCAATACACGAACGACATTTATAATTTATCGAAATTTACATGATGTAGTTGTCACCCCAATCGATTGGTCATAAATAAGTATTGATAGGAGATAGTAGAGCAAATCCTTATACTAATTTTTAGGGGATACTGTGGGAATTTTCTAAGCGATTAGTGCCACAAAACTGATAAACTATTTAGTAGCTGTACAAATAGCAATTTAATTATTCTTGCCAGAAAAGAAGAATCAAATTTCTTTCAAAATTGATGGAATTAAATTTACTTATATGACACCATTATTTTCGTTGTAAATGGGGCCTTGTGCGTTTCGCTAATAGAAAAATTGGCCAAACCCAACCTTACTGACTAAACCTGAAAATGGGAGAACGAGGAAATAAATTAAGTATCTTGGATTAATCGGATTTATTAGTTCAATGCGGGTAATAACCGTTACTAAATTCAGTTAAACATTTAGATATGGGTGAACTTACGTGGACGTTACAACTGATGAATATATGATCGGGAGTTTTTCAGTCCGTTTGGAAGTTCTTTATTTTTTTAAGTGAATCTCAAATGCTGATACGCTTTCCCAATATCTGTGTCGCTAGGGGACCACATTATTTTCTTGCCTAGTATATTTAAGAAGCAATAGCAGCTTTATGTTAGCTTAGAATGCTGCTTAGCTGCCTGAGATTATAAAGGTCTCAGTATTCTTGTTCTATTGCAAAAATTTTTGCTTGAAATGCGGTCGGAAATTTTCTAAATAGTTTGCGGCATATGAGCCTAGGCACGATTACTCCATCTCTTGTTTCCGTAATTGTTTTTGATCCATCAGTGTACCATATAGCTCACCAAGTAACTTCAACCCGTTAGGGAATCCTGATCAAAACTCATCTTGTATGATAATTGAACAATATCATTTGGCTGATTTAGTTTGGCCAAAATAGTGATTTGTGATCACTTGTTGGCTTTTATTTGATTCAATATGTTTCGTTCGACAGCCCTACAACTGGCCATGCTTACGACCTAAGAATACAAGGGTTTTACCGGCCAAGTGGTACAGTGGTTAAAGCTTCGGCACTTGCGGACCGGGAGGTACTGCGGGTTTGAATCCCACCAGAGGCTGTATACAAGGCGAATTTTCGTCATCGATTATGATCGGTGATGTTAATAAACACAACTAAGACCCTCTGTTGGAGTGCAGAATTCAGCAACCCATGTCAGTGTACAGGTTGACATGGAGCTCGCAATGCGCAGGTGGTATACTATAATTGTGTGAATAGGTGAATGAATGGTATGTGCGTGAATTAAAAGGTGATTAATTGACCTTCAAGGACATTAAATCCTCTGGACAATAATTACTTTTTTTAAATAAAAAATTAATAAAAAATGATGAAAGCCCTAAATGTTGAGAAGCATTTAGGGTTTTCATCCTCTTTAGAGAGTTTTACTTTGTGTAGCTCGGGAAATTAATTTTCCTTGCGGTTCGTGAAAAGGACAAACAAATGTCTCTTGATTGAAACTGAGCACAATTCTTCTGTACCAGCCGTTTACCAGCCTAAGAACATAATGAGTTGCACACGCTCCACTATACTGTACTCTGAAATTTACCTTGAACCAGCAGGGTTAGGTTATCATAGTCATCTCTACAAATGAGTGCTTATTAGAGAAATGCTTGCCTCCCTGGTTGCCCAGAAATATACAGTAGGAAAAATGTTTTTCTTAAATGAGCTAAGAGTGTCCTCCTTTGATGCAGTCCCTTCACCATTCAACGTCTTTACTGATACAAGTTGATTTTTATATTCTAAGGAGACGGTCTTGTGTAATCGATAATCCAACGGCAGTTTCTGAATTTTTTCCAAAAATTACTGAAGCTTTTTTACTACACCTTTACGCTGTGTTTCTTATGGAGCGAGAAGCTCGTTAGTCTGTCTTCTCTCTGCTTGATGTCAGGACCTGATTCCACCATGGAATATCTCTATCGCCCCTGACGCCCCTAATCAATTTTTAACTTGTACATGCGTCTATTTATGTCTCATGGAGGATATTTTTATTGCTGTCTAGCTAGATCTGCGATAATGTTAAAATTGGTTTGATTAATGGTCAAAATATGTTACATTCTGTCGGTATCAACTTGTCACTTAAGATGTGTTTAGGTATTCCTTATACGTTTTCCACTCCGTGAGGTGTTTATATATCTTATATAAAGTTGTATACAAAACGACACCTTCGATACATGCCAGACGAGGATGATGTTCGTCTTGTTCAGTCTGGCACCGTTAGATCTAGTATCTCTCACCGTAATGAGTATTAAAAAAGTTGTTCGCCTATAAAGCTTGTAGCGGGCTGCCCTATGTGGTTTGATTTCGCATCGTAACGGCTGGTAAACTTCTGATGAAGAAGTATACAATTTATGGCGCTCTTTACGATTACAGGCGAGAATTCGACTAAGTCTCGGGAATGTGCTGCGGCAACATTTGTAGTGTTTTTGTCACCATTTCAGTGATGCGGCTACAAAGAGATCGCGATTAAATCTCTTTAAATAAGTTGGATTATTTACAAAATATTAAGAGAAAGCCGGGAAAGGTTTGCTGTCCTTTGCCACCCATCTCCTCATATCCCATTTCTTTGTTGTAAAGAGAGGGCAGAGATTAGCGGCCGCAATTTTTGACTAATGCAGGTTAATTTGAATAAACTTAAACTTACTGACTCTGCGGTCTGTATGAGTTAAAGAAGAGTGTTTAGGTTTTAGTGGAGATAGTCCATGATTTTTGAATCTCTATCCCAGATCTTGCATGTGCTATTTATCCTGTTATTAAAACCTAAAGGAACTTGATTGATATATATATGAATGGTGGCGAACTGAATATGCTCACTGTCGCTTAAACGGTGTTCGGTTTTTTGTAGGTTTTTATCCGTCGTACCAAATTCCCAAATTTTCCTGTTTTTTCTGTGGAATATTGCTCCTGCCCTGTTTTTTCGTCAATCAGAAAAATACGGACTCGAGAAGCCAATTTACTTGGCAGTTGGTGCCTGTAAGCTACCCCTAATTTTTGGATAGCATAGAGATGATTATTTGTGAATAACAATCCAGCTTACTTGAACGACTAAGTCACCTGCATGTAGGATTCAGGAGAGAATATCTTCAAATGGGACATATGACATAATCATAACAACATGCAAATTTGAAAGAAAGTTTAATGGAATCAAAATTTCGAGTTGTATTTAACGCCTCAATGAAGTCAACATCAGTGATACTTTGCTTGTCGGAAACACTCTGCAGACCAGCTTATGGTCACTAATTCTACGGTGGAGAAAGCACAAAATAGTATTCAGAGCCGAAATAAACAAAATGTATCGAAGTGGCAAAGGAACATCATGAAAACTTGGCTACTGTTTTATGGTACATCAGCGACTTCGTTCTTTACAGTAAGAATATTACATCAGCATTCAATGCATGAAGGTGAATACTATCCAACTGCTGCTCGATAGGTCTTAAAAGAGGTATTTTATGTCGATGACGTTCTAACTGGTGCTGATAACCTACACGATGCACTACTTCTACAAGAACAGCTGATCACATTACTTTGAAAGGGCCTATTTCAACGGAGTAATAGGACAATCAACGACCCAAAATTGCTGCAGCATGTATAAGGGTCAAACAAGTTAATTGGAAACTTGATTTTGGCAGAAGATGAAATTATTAAAATTTTAGGAATCCATTGGAATCCGATCTGCGATTGTTTCAGATTCATGGTTAAACCAATGATCCATTGGGGCGGTTGTCGCCGATAATCATCACATCTGAACTTATATTACAAGAACTATGAACCACAAAAATAAAATGGGACGACTAGGTGCCTAAAGAAATTTCAGCGAAATGGGTGAATCCTCTTACAGGTTGAAACCCTATCAATTCCACGTTGGATAGGACCGTATTTTCAGTCAAACAAAATCTCTAGTTATTTATACGGGTTTAGCGATGGGTCAGAAAGGGCATATGCAGCTGTCATCTACAGCCGAATTTAATTGTCAGATGGAACAGTCGTCACATGACTAATGACAGTCAAAACCAAGGTAGCACCTACCCGAGTTGTGGAGTGCTTCTATTTAAGCCTGGCTACAAAAACGGGAATCAGAAATTCAAAACACCACCAAATCAAAGAATTGAAACACTTACCATCGACATAGAAACCAACGGATCTTGCATCGGACCTGAAATAATCAAAATACCGGAAATAAATAAAAACATGAAGATGATTAACACTAGTCTCAATAAGGTCGCTGCATCTACACCGCCATAATCAAGCTCATCGACCTCCAATCAGGTTTTTAAAAACTACTGCAAATAACTGCTTATCTCCTCAGATTAACTAAATAACTGATTAGATCAAAGATATGTAAAAAATCAGTGGGGCCGATGAAATACGAGCAATAGAAGTCAGGACAGCATTAATGACAATCTTAAGAGCAGTCCAAGGTTTCGTTTTCTTTGCATACGAAATATCAACGGTATAGAGTCAACAACTACGTACCAAGAAGAGCACCATCACTTCGCTAAATCCATTCCTGGCCAACGACGGCCTTATAAGGGTAGAAGGAAGACTCAAAAATTAGGATATCCCATTCGGAGAAAGGCTTCCACCACCTCACCAGCCTAATTATTAATGAAGCATACATTCTACTTACTTCAGCATACTTCTAGATAATAAGGTGGGCTCAAGGAGGTAGACATTACATTCAAAAATGTTTTGTTTGATTCCGATTGTAAAGTAAACCTACAGAACAACTCATGGGCGATCTACTCAGAGGTTGTGTCACCCCGTCGCGGCCATTTACACACACCGATGTCGATTATGCCGGTTCATTGAACATACGTTTTAGTAAGCCTGACAACAAAGAGATTTCATCTCAAAGTACTTTTTGATTTAACAGCTTATTTGCAGCATTCAAAAGATTAATTTTGTCCATATATGCAGTGATAACAATACGAACTTCATTAGGGCAATCAAACTTCAACGACACTGAGATTATCTAGGATTGTTTTCCAACACAGAACATTACACGATACTTTGTACATTCAAGCTCTGCACAATTCAAAGGATTATGGAAGCCTGCTGTTAAATCAATGAAACATCAGTGAGGCATACTGTTAAAGTTAGGCGAAAGTTTCCAGCCGAAAGATGGTAATGCAGATAGTGTCTTTGTTACCCATCCAAAATATGGTAATACAGATATTATGTTTTCACTCCACCCGGAAATATTAATGGGCGGGATGTTGTAACTTCACTTTTTTCGAATCGAATCTCGAAACTTACGTCTCTTTTTCCTAGAATACATTGATTGCCGCTTTCGCTTTTGCAATCATGTTGTTTCGATTGCGATCTCAGCTTACTCAAATAAAACATCATTCTATGATCTTCTTTATCATCTTTATATTTTTCCAGTGATACTATATCGCAAATGAGAAAAGAGAGAGCATATCATTCGAATATTACACGTTGCGAGCACAATAGATGAAGAATCATTCAAGAGTGAGACAACGTAAAAATTAGTTTTATAAAAAAGAGACGTAAGTTTCGATTCGATTCGAAAAAAGTGAAGTTACAACATCCCGCCCATTATAATATGTCGATAGTACAGATTGTGTCGATAAAGAAGTTTAACCTCAATATTCATCCGTTCTGACTATACCTATAATTTGATTATACGAGTATGTTTGGAGTGGTTTTGATGAGGTTATATTGGTGAAATGTTCCATTTTCCATTGTTTCGATGATAAAACTGTTCACCTATCGAGATTTTGCCAAATAACCAGTATCTGTCTCACTATGAGACGACCTAAGATTTAAATTCTAAGTTTAGGCTGAAAGACTATGAGTAAACATTTTATTTTCCCCATGTTTTGTCGATAAAATCATTCATGATGAACGACTCTTATCGTCAGAATCATATCGGTATCGAATGATGGACGATTTTATCGATGAAAAATGGGGATAATCTAAATTTCATCCCTATAACCTCATCAGACCCACCCCTAACATGTAATCAAAATCTACCTATGATCAAGTGCCATCGAATAAACATAGTCAGATTGGCGATTATAACCCCATCAGTGTCACCCTTAACCTATAATCAAAATCTACCTATGGTCATGGGCTATCGAATCGGTCTAGTCAGATTGGTGTCCATGTTGCAAAATCTTGAATGATGGACGATTTTTTCGTCATAAGAATGGAACCATAAAAGTTTCACCCCTATAACCTCAACAGATTCACTCCTAACCTATAATTAAAACTACCAATGGTCATGGGCTATCGAGTCGGCCTAGTGAGATTGGTGTCTATCTGGTAATATCGCGAACGATGAACGACTTTGCTTGATAATTATTAAACTACTTTATCGACATTTTTCGACTGTATGCAACAGATATGACATTTCACCAATATAACCTCATCAGACCCACTCCTAACCTATAATCAAAATCTGCCCATGGTCATAAGCCATTGAATTAACTTAGTCAGATTGGCATCTATCTTGCAAAATCTTGAAAAGCTCACATCTTTAAATGAGACTTTTTCCAAACATAATACTTTTAACGTTAAGTTATAATAAATTTTTGAAAGTTGGCCGTATGCTGCTTTATACATATGAAACAATAAATTAATATCGGTTAATGATTTTGTAGGTTACGCACTTTCGACTAACTTTCGGCTGAAGTAGTCAAGACACTATCTGCATTATCGATTTTTTCACTTTCGGCTAACTTTAACTAGATCAATTAGTCCGAGTTGTCGGAAATCAAAGGTTTACGTATGAGGGATCATCCACCACGCAATCCATGATCAAAGCATGTCTCAATCTACGTCCTCTGGGTCCTATATCCAAGGATGCAGATAATATCGATATTCTAACTTCCGTAAATTATTTAACTATTAATGCTTTACTGGCTCCCCTGGAAAATGATTTGTTAGATATAAATCAAGATAATTTAACCAGATGGGAGTTAGTAAATCAAATTACCAATAGTTCTGAAAAAAGTAGCGCGATGAATATTTATGTCAGCTTCAACACCAGAGCAAGTAGAAGATTAGACACCCAAACGTAATGGTGGGTTACTTAGTTTTGATAAAGGAAGATAATTTATCTTTTTTGATGAGAACAAGGGGTCGAATAAAGGAAATTCACCCGGGTAAAAATAGTCTTGTATGAAAGGTTTAACTTCTTCATGCAGACTGGAATTTAATCATTCGATATAAAATGAAGAGTTACTGGGATGGGCATGTAACATCTTTAACTACAGTTCTTCAGGATTCTTCTAGAGTTCAGGACTCTTCTAATTAACACTTTAGGCATCTGGCTTGGTTTAATTTTCATATGGTAGACCGTATTTGAAATTGAGTCTGCACCTGGGATGAGATTATTTTAAAAATCATGCCTGAAGAACATTTTTATTTTTCCTAAGATGAGAAACTGGGATGAGTTCACACACTTCATTCATAGATTTTGGAACTTCATAATGTCTTTAAAAGTATTATTAACACGATGGTCAGAATCTCATTTCAAGACAGAATTTATTTATTGTGAACCATTTTCTGTAAATCACTTTAATGCTGTACATTAAATTAATTCGATTTTATTACATTAAATATGAAATTGATAACAAATGCTCATTTAAACTATATATCGATAGCTTTCCTGCTGTGATTAAATTTTGATTGGAAATTTGATTACGAATCCATTTCAATAAAAAAAATAAAATGCTCCATTCTCCAATTTAATGTGTTTGCTTCATCATAACAAAAATAGAAAACTATATACGCTGTAATCATTTAATCGGGACCGAATTGATGTTATGATGAATGTCTACTCTACATTATGGGATCGAATAACAATAGATAACACATATCTATCTATCTTTCTATATCGTACAATCAATTCACGAACAATTGGGGATGGGTATAGCTACCGAGATCAACGGGAATATGTTTGTGGTTCCAATATAATTCATAAATCAAATTTGCCATTGTTCGTATTTGGATGTCGAGCAACGAATTCTGTTATCATTTTTGTTTAGTTGACAATGTTTTGATCTCCCTTTCAAGTGTATAGTAAATGGCCTGACCCACTTATATTTATACGGAAACGATATATTGATTTTCCATTATAAAACTCTTTTTATGGTATCGCAGACTGCAACAATAGACGAAAGCTTCAAATTAATTTTAATATAAACTTTGTTGCTATATAACCATACTCATCGGTTAGCATGGCAATAAATTTCATTAAATTTATTTCCGAAAATTCAGCAGAAAAATGCTTCATTGTACAGTGTACTAAAAAGCACGATAAAGCTCATTTTTTGCAAGGTACACATACATACAGAGATATATAAGAAATAGAGTTTCTGTATATCGCACATATGTACTCTCGTATATGCCACCCAAAATTAAATAACATATTTTTCTGCAATAAAACTATAAAATAATTTTTATTTTCATAAATCAAAGTTGAAAAAAGCTTATCGTAACATATTTCTGACATTTAAAAATAAAACAAAATATTTTGAGAGAATGTACGTCCTGATTGTGCCTGCTGTTCTGATACATGATTTTTATTGGCAAACAAACAAATCCAATCCCGTATTGTTAGTTTGGTTTCGACTTCACAAAGCTTTCATATAAACTAACCGTTAAGTGGATTCTGTACTACACATTTATGGAATTTTTGATAGGTGAGACGTAGTAGACAAGTACATCATAATTTTTTTTGCATGCAGTTGACTGGTAAATTCTGCGGGAAATAAACTAAATCAAAGAATTGCACAACTAAAAAGTACAAACATATATATTTCAATTGCCCTTAAGGCACACATCATATATGTGATTTACGAAAATAAACATAAAATATTTGTTTACCACAGAAGCACAAACGGTGTCCTGATTCCACCAAATTCATAGTGACATATTACACATCAAAGTGTATTTTGCGCTAGATATGTAGTTTTTGCGCTTTTATGATTTGCGTCACAAAGAACTTTATACAGGTTGGTTGAAAAGTATTGAATGCAAAAATGTGAAATATAATCTCCCTCAACTTCAATAAACTTATTCCAATGATCCTCCAATAGGTTTATACCATCTCTGTAATGATTTTCCGGAAGGTCTGCAAAATACTGTTCCATGGCTGCAAAAGCTTCTTCATTCAACAAAAACGCTTTACACGAAGGAATTGTTTCAGGTTTCTGAAGAGATGTAATCGCTGGGAGCCAAACCTGGTTTCGATCTGGTTTCCAAAACTTTAATTCGTTCAATTTAGCCATCGTCAAAAGACTCGAGTGAACACGTGCATTGTCGTGATGAAAAATATTGTTTCCTTCTGTAAAGTGGGTTTTTTAAACTGAATTAACTGTTTTACCTTTTTTAAGATAATCAATCAACAAAATCCCTTTTGCATTGACTTCGCCTGTTTTGGAGCTGAACAACCAGCTTCAGTCCACTGTTTTATTCTGTATTTTAAGTTGTTGTTGAATTGTTTTTGTTGAATTGTTAACGAATGCCGCACTAGTTTTCCAAGCAGCTTTTCCATATGAAATTATTCATGTAAAATATGGAGTACTCGTTCGTCCGAGATGCCTATGGTATCAACAATTTCACGCTAAGACAAACTGGGATCTTCACAAACAATACTATACACTTGCTCAATGATTTCTGGTGTTGTTGCCCTTTTTGGACGTCCACTACGTGGTTCTCCAAAACCCATTAATGTACAGTTGGAAATGAAGGAGCAGATTCCTTAAACACTTTTACCATTTTTGAATGAATTTCAGTTGCTGATAAACCTTCCAAAACAAAGAATTTTATCACTGCACGATATTCGATTTTTTCCATTGTAAACGAATACACTGACACGTCAACATACTGTTAAAGTTAGCCGACTCGCTCTAGCCGAAAACTGTCGATAATGCAGATTCGTCAGTTACAACTAAAATTTGTCAGCCAGAAAATGTCGATAATGCAGATTAAAAACAAGATTCGTATACATAGCCAGTCTAAAAATGTCGTTAAATCAAATAAATACATTTGGTGTTAAACAGTATTTTCTTCTGAAATCCAAAATGTTTAGTTCGTTGCATTAAATGCATTAAAACTATAATACAAAACTATTAACTACTGAGACAACTCGAAGAAATATATGAAGCAAAACCTCAAAAATTTCAGGTCAATTTTCATGTTGGGAGTCCGGGAACGGTCGATTGAATATATCGCACACACAAAATTTGAAAATTTCTAATAATTTACTGTTTAAAGTGTCATGACTGGAAATAGATACAAATGAAAGGTCTTAATGTCCTGCTGAAATATTTTCCTGGTTATACGGATACCAGGAAAATATTTCAGGTCAATTTTCTTGTTGAAAGAAAATTATTTGTATCTGCATTATCGACATTATTCGGCTGTCGTTTAATCTTAATTAAATTTATTCTGCATTATCGGCATTTTTCGGTTGCGTATTTCTGTGGATTTCTTAACCATTTTATATGTTTTATTCAACCGAGTTTTCCCGGACTCCTAACATGAAATTTGACTTGAAATTGTTTCCAGGTGTGAGAATCATTAAGACCTATCATTTGAATGAATTTTTAGAAATTCTCAAATTTTGTGGATGCAATATATTCAGCCGAGCATTCCCGGTCTCCCAACATGAAAATTGGCTTGACGTTTTTCCATGATATTCAATGGAAGGCACTTCATTTGAAATATTTTCTGGACCCTTGGTTCTCTGTAATTTCCTGCGGTTCGGGCTTCCTTTTCGGTGGAAATGTCTTCAGAAATATCAACAAGTTGCAGGTGAGGCACAGATGATGATGATGCAGGTAAATGCTCTTGCAAGTCATCATTCCTATTTGGATTATTTTTATAAAGCTTTTCGAAACTGGAAATATTAATTTTGTATGTACCAAAACATTTCACATCGCTAACTGCTCTGTCATACTCTGTGGGCAAAAAATAAAAAACTTTTTAATTTAAATTTCGCGCGGAAAAACATTCGTCGAAATATCTTTTTTCTGTGTTGGTATGACTGTCAGTGACATCTGTGCCAAATGTCACATCAAAATAATCATTAGTGTTTAGTATACGCTTGTCTTTCTGCGAAGTACAAAAAGTGCATTCGGCGATTTTTACAATGAGTGAAATTATTCAACAAAGAAGTTCCATTAAATTTTGTGTGCAGAATCAATATTGTGGTGCCGAAACGTACAGAATGTTGCAAAGGGCCTTCGGTGATAATTGTATGTCACGAGCAAGTGTTTTTGATTGGTACAAATTGTTCAAAGAGGGTCGAAAACGTGTTGACGACGAACCACGTCTAGGAAAGCCATCAACATCAACTGATGATCAACACGTTAATAAAATCAAGGAATTGGTGCTCGATAATCGACGATTAACAGTCAGAGACCTTACTGGCATCGTTGAAATATCGGAAGGAAAAGTAAAAGCACGATTGGTTCCAAAATCACTCAATTTTATGGAAAAACAGCGTCGCGTTGACGTCTGTGAAACAATCGTTTCCAACTACCAGGATGTCATGGAACGTATTATAACTGGCGATGAGTCTTGGATCTATGCTTACGACCCGGAAACAGACGATCAATCGGCCGAATATCGTGCCAATGGTGAGCCGAAGCCGAAAAACCACGTCAAAGCAAGTCAAAAATCAAAGTGATGTTGACAGTTTTCTTCGATTATCGAGGTGTGGTGCACTCCGAATTCCTTCCGACCGGCCACACTGTCAACAAGGAATACTATTTGAGTGTTATGTGTCGTTTGCGCGAAGCAATTCGTGAAAAGAGGCCAGAATTAGGGGTCGACAACTCTTGGTTTTTGCACCACGATAATGCACCTTCTCATACTGCATTGGTTTTACGTGATTTTTTCGCCAAAGATTCCACTTATATCATTCCGAAACCACCATATTCACCTGATTTAGCTCCGTGTGACTTCTGGCTGTACAGCAAACTCAAACGACCGCTCCGAGGAAATCGTTTTGAGTCAATTGAAGACATTAAACTTGAATCGCTACGCGCATTGGAGGCTATTTCGGAAATTGACTTTAACAACTGTTTCGAGGATTGGAAAAAACGTCGGCACAAGTGTTTTGGCACGAGCGTATTGGGGGATTACTTTGAGGGGGCGAAATAGATTTAGAGAAATAAATAAAGAATTTTAAAATTATGAACAAGGTCTTACTATTTTTTGGCCACAGTATTATTTACTTCCTTCAAAAGGGTTTGTTTCACTTTTTTTCTTTTTGTTCATTTTGTTGTTGTTTCTACTTAAAAATAATATTCACGGTTGTGTCACTTGGATGTCGCACAAAGAAAAATTTTCCGAATATGTTCCAAAAATCCATATTCCATTTCCAACGTTCTTTCTAACTCTGCGTAGTGCGTATGAGGTTTTAAGGTTAAAACGGTACGGAGAAAAATAGCAAAACAGTAAATATCATTAAGCAAAATTATTAGCTGACTCGCTGAGTACAGAGGAAATTTACGTACAATTTAACTAACAGAACATAGATGGTGTTGATGTGTAATTACAAATTATTCAGCACAATTGCAAGACACTATAAAGTTTATCAGAAATGCCACCTAAATATTAAAGTGCCCACTAAAATTTTGTTAAGTGTTTTTAAGTGCCTCAGTGTCTCACATTCTTCATAAGTGTCCGAAAGGCACACTAAATTTCTTTTTTGACAATGCTGTATGTGAGTAGGTTTTCTGAAATGTTCGTGAATACGTTCTCTTATCGGGACAATCGAATTGAGTGATTTCTAGGGTCGGCATTATAAATGGGGGTCTTTTCCAAAGGGGTTGTTGCATCAAATTTCAATTTAGCAATTTGTTCAAGAAATCTCAAAAGATTGACATGTAGGTAGGTTTTCTGGAATACTCGTGATACTTTCTTTTAACGGGACAAACAACTCGAATAATTCCTGGGGTCGGCGTTATATATATAACGGGTAATTTTTTGCCACAATGGCTTTGTAAAATATCCACATGTCAATCTTTTGAAGTTTTTTGAACAAATCACTAATTTGAATCTTGTGGGAATAAACCTTGTGCATGTTTCTCTTAGAAGTTGACTTTTGTTATTAGCATTTTGAAAATTTACACTTGTCTTCATTTTATAATTTGGTGGTATGATTTTTTATTTCAAATTCGAATAAAGAAGTTTTGTGTATTTGATCCGTTGTTTATGTTTCTAACATATATGGTTTGTATCATACAATAATAATGAAATTCTTTGGAAATAATGCCCTGAGAATCCACATTTATTTTCTCAAACCAATCCTTATATTTTTCGAGATTTCTGTGCAACAGTTGTCGCATGCAACAAATTCGAGGTTTTTGTTTGGGGCATATTTCATACGCATTCATTTCGGATGAACATTTATACAATTTCCCCTTACGACACATTGCAATCACATATTTCCAATTACCGATTTTATTACCATACTCATTACTACGATTATTACTACCAATAAAAAAGTTTTTGATGTGAAAAGTCAACCCATTTTATACGGGTTATTGAATTCCCATCAAAAAGAATTAAATAAAAATTCGAACGTGATTCAAACGCAAAAAGTTTTCCAAAATAAAAGCTTTTATATAACTAAGCCCTCACACCCGCTCGAATAAGCAAATAAAATAAAAATTGTATGTCATTCAACACAAATTATTTTATTTTATTGGATAACCCCTACAAACATTTTAATTACATTATTAGTGTTTGCTGTGTATCTAACCTTAAGACTTTAAATATTGAGGGAATACAATTTGGGTCACGAGGAAAATATGTTAAATAAAGCTTTAATACCGTTGATGTTAAATAAAGCCAACCGTATGCGCAATTAGCATAATATTACGAATACCGAAATTTTAAATTTATGTTAATTCATGTTGCGAAACATACGACATACATGTTAAAATATTGTCATTTGTTTAACATAAAAATTCCTCCACGGTAATTACGTGAATTAAAATTAATGAAAAAATGATCAACCCCCAATAGTATGAAATGCTTTTATGGAATCCAATTTATGGCCTGCTAAAAACGAACTGTCAACGCTTAGTTGGTCAACAAGATTTATCTATAATGTTACTCATGCCGTTTTGCTTTGAAAGGTCAACATCTTAAAAAAAAACTCATATTCTTCGAGCTTTATTCATCCGAAAACCGAAATTTCGATTATATTTTCGTTCGAAACAGTATAGAGTTATTGATAAATGATAAAACCATGAATCTGAGCTATTGAAAAAACTAAATTCGATTTGTCTCAAACCATAAATCAAATTCCATTTCGATAAAATGGAAAACTATATCGATTCGTTTTGGTATATAAGAGCTTTTCTATGTACGATGAATACATATACATACATTTACCATCTGCATCTAAGAATTTTTCTATCTTAATATTGTGTTCATCGTGTATATATGTTTAGTTCCATCAATCATAAAGAGTTCATCAATCTAATATTGGTTGTAAAAATATAAAAGCTCGCGCTTCTCGATGTACTCACTCGCTCATTCTCATGAATTCACGTGATATACAAATCAGAATCAAATTTAATCAATGAACGTATACGCGGTATACCAATCCGAAGAAAATACAAAATTAATTTCCCTGATGACAATCTTTCCCAAGAATTTTTAACTAAGACTTTTATATAAAATACTCGTATACATATAAAAGCACAAGAAAATTGGAATATATTTCAGTTGACTTTAATACGTGTCGCTCTATTATATGAAGAAAGCATGTAAGACAAAAGGGATTTGTCGACAATAATAAGCGCACTGTAGATTTTTATCAATTTATCACCGATTACAAATCCATCTTAAACATGTATTTAAAACACGTTCGTATTTTTCTATTAGACCAGAGTATATTATGCTACACATGTAATCGTAGATAAAGTGATTTTGGATTCAGATTATGAGGATTCGCGAGTATTAAAATTCAGGGCAGCGAAAAGTCTGCATTTAAAATTAAAGTTGTAAGGCCTAAATTGATACGTGGACGGACAAGGGTCAGCAATTCTTGTGATAATACCAAATAAAAATTAACCATGGGATAAATCAATAAATTGACGATAAAAGAACTGGGGAACGTACTCAATCGAGAATCACTACTTTGTGCTTACATCATTTTGTAGCCTGTTCGTCAGAGCTTGGTGAAATATACGCACTTAAAAATCGGTTAGAGCCATGCTGTATAAGATAGCAGGAAATTTCTAGCAGAAAAATTTGTTTTTGCTATTCACCACTAGATGCATCACTGTCACAAAAAGGAAATTTTTTCTGCTGATATTTTTTGAAACCAGCAGAAAATTTATGAAATGTTTAAGCAAATCAATAATTCTCTTCTATGAAACAGAAGGGAAAATATAGGTTCAAACGTATCAAAAGAAGTATCAAAATATGCTGAAATTACGGTGCGTCGATAGGTTAGGTTAGGTTTCAGTGGTCGCTATCGCACACTGAGGCCAGTTTTCCGTCAACATTAAACTCCCTTTAAACCCATCTAGTGCTATTCACATAACGTAAGAGATCTCGCACATTACAGCTTTCGATATTAGAGAGGCTGTCCATAGTGTATTTCATGTCTTCTGTGCCATAAGTCTTCTGTGTATCATGTCTTCTGTCAGCTAGCGCAGGACATGACCACAGGAAGTTAACAAGAATTTCCACCTCATCCTCGCCCTTGCAGCTTTTACATCCAAACCCAGCCTTCTCGATAGATCTCCGAAAAGGTAGTATCTGATAAGTACCCTGACAATTCCACCTAAATCACGCTTCCTTAGTGTGATCAAGATCTTGGATCGCTTCACGTTCAGCTCAGGCCATACTTGCTTCGCTACCCTGCCAGTCGGACTGGCGAGCCACCTAGTATTTTCCAAGGCAACTGCTTTCCTATGACTTGCTGCTTTCAGCCCAGACATAGGCCTTCCTACACATTCTCTTCCTGGTTCCAGTTGGAGAAGCGTACCTTGCTAATTCGTCCGCCTTACAATTTATCTCAACGTCAGAGTAGCCCGGAACCCAGACCAACTGGATATTAAAGTATTTACTCATCTCATTAAGAAATGTGTGTCAATTCAACGCCACCCTTGACGCCAGATAGTGATATCAGTCAACGATATTACACTGTGCTTCAACCAGTTCATGACCTCTTCAATCGCGATAACTTCAGTCTGATACACGCTGCAGTAATCAGGTAGAGGAAAGGATAGACTTACATTTAATTCCCCACAGAACACACCAGCTCCCACTCTACCATCGAGCTTGGAGCCGTCGGTGAAGAATTTAACCCTCCTGGTCTACATAATGATCCATTCTTTCAATCCTCCCTAGAGGAGAGAATCACCTTAAAGATCTTGCAAAAGTACAACAGGAGTGTTGTATAATCTATATTCACCAGGTCATCTTTCACAGAATTGACTATAGTTGAGGGCCCTTTTTGCAGACAGTCCCACTCCGAAATTGATGATAGCCGGGGGCCGTATTGGCCGCCATTTGGTTACCGATAATATACAACGGAAGCAGGTACAGCATGACCGCTAAGCCACTCGTGGGAGCCGTTTTCAACGCCCCACTAATGAGCAAACAGCCTGCCCTCTGCACCTTTGCCATGATGATCCTGTATGATAAATTATTCAGAGCTGGCCACCATACACTCACACCATATAGCAGTACGGGCCTTACAACTGCCGTGTTAATCCAATGCACTAGCTCCGGTTTCAGACCCCATTTCCTTCCGATGGCGCTTTTGCAAGAATGGAGTGCCTTCTGCACTATTTCTATCGAGTTTTGTTTCCAACTGAGCTTACTGCCGAGAAGGATCCCCAGGAATCTCGCCCTATCATTAAGGCATAGTATCTTAGACTTGATGGAACAATTACCGGAGTTTTATATCTTCTAGTGAAAAGGACCAGTTTTGTTTTATATAGATTAATTCCCAATTCATATCTGCTGGCCCAACCCGCAATGATTAATAATGCATTCCGCATTCCATATCACATTTCTGATTGTACATAGGTACTTCCCCGAGAACATAAGCTACCACGCTTATTCCTTCCTCATCCTGTTCCAATAGTAGTCCATTGATTACTACATTCCAAAGAAGGGGAGAGAGGACACCTTCCTGGGGTGTTCCCCGAGCAACCCGACTTCTAACGGAGACTCCCCCGCTATAACCCTTCTGCTACCTAGGAAGTGGTTAATTGTCCTGGTGGTATTCAATCTCAAGTGGCAACAATCCTTCTCTAATTGCCTCCACCTTCAAGTTGTTGAAAGCTCCTCGATATCGAGAAACGCCACCAATGAGTATTCTTGAAAGTCCAGTGACTTCTCAATTTCCCGAACCAAGGTATGTAATGCCTTGTTCACGGACTTAACCTTATGGTACGCAACGCATGTTGAGACTATGCCCAGTTCCTGGGTATAATTCTCGAACAAATATGGGCATCCATCAAGCTTTCCATGGTTTTCAGCAGAAAAGGAGAGATATTGGTTCTAAGTCTTTAGGGTTACTGTGCGTGCTTCTACTCACTTTCAGGATTAAGATCACCCTAGCCTCCCTCCATTTTTTCGGAATGTACCCCAGCTTCAAACACCCTTTGAAGATAACCTCCAGCCAAGGGTAAGACCTCTGAGCTCTTCTGAATTTCTGCTGGTATAATCTCATCCGGATCAGTGACTTAAAACTTTTAATAGCCCGTTTTATCTTCCGTGTATTCAGAATATCCTCTGTACACAATAATTGAACGCCGCAGTCATTCCTAGACTCGCAACCAACCAAAGGCCCCGCAATCGATGCATCCGCACTACTATAACCTCACTTCCTATTAGGCAGAACTAAATCACCTTGGGAACGCTGCTCGTCTACTAGATAGCTTTTGTACGAATAGGATGCTTATACAACCACTACACCCTGATACGTTTAAGTACTAGCGAGGCCATTGTTTCACAGATAAAATCATTCCACGTAGAATTAAATAAGGTTGGTAGGTACAATTGCTAACGAACTATTTGGGGTGCTAAATCAAAGAGCTGGAAAAACGTGCACGGGAAGAATAGAAAACTTAAATTCTAACCAGTAGCACCACAAGGTATTATTACAAAACCAGATGTCCATATTAGATTCAACAGAAATTCGAGGCATACAATCAAATTCTAACAACCGTTCTGTTCTATTAAGAATTTGTCGACCTTGTTATACACAACACACTATACTGGAGATGAAACTACGAAACTTTCAAACCGCCATAATCAGAACCATCACTGACGTCCATTGAGGCATCCTAGATCCCTTGACCCTATAACTCCACACCAACTCCAGGGGCAAGTCAGACAAATCATTCCTAACTTAAAACCAAATCAGGCTATGTCAAACCGAAGTGAGAATAAACACCAATCTATAAAATATCACCTGTCAAAACCATAACAGTTGGGGCAACAATTATCCCAACGATTCATCAGCAAGGCAACATATAAATCAGGCCATTCTCTAGTTTTTTACTGATTGTAATCCAGGACAATTAATATATACGCCCCTCTACCGATGAACTGAATAATTGCATCAACCTCAATGATGAATATTTTTGTGATATACATGCAGCTGTCAGATTCAACTTTTCCAGCAAACTAGGACCATGCCAACTAGTTGTGAAAACCACAGATTAAACATTAAGTCCCTATGGATCTATGGATTTCGTCACGCCGACACAGCGCATGGATCTTTGCAATGAAATCCAAGGTTATTTATAACGTGATTTGAGAAAGTAGCCGCAGAATGATGGAAACAACAACCACTCTCATCCCAGGTGAAGCATTCACATTGACAGGATACAGAGAATTTAGCAGTAAATTGGGACTCTTAGATCCCACCTGCAGAGCAAATCGAAGCCAAATGAGATAATGAAGCTATTAAAGAGTCAATTGAAAATCAACAAAGAAATCAAAGTGGTGATCGCAGCAGCCATCATATATGTTAAGCACAGAAGAACAACACAAGTTGCAACAGCAGGGCTACTTCCCGGCCGTATTCAATCCTCCGAGAAACAACAACGAGGCCCTGGGAATATCTTACCAATTCAGCCGGTAACAGCAAACTATAAACATAAAATGTTGAAACAGCATTTACTTGAATTTGATCTTTACGTTTAGATCTTTCAAAAAATTTTAAGATGCTGAACTGAAAACGTTATTGCCTGAAGAGTATTACAACACTATCAGAACTGACTGTAGCATTAAATGTTGACCAATTAACTGTTGTAAAATGTTTAAAAAGAATTGGAATGGTTGAAAAATCTAGCAACTGGGTTCCACATGAATTAAAAGAAAGTGACCTCAAACGTCGAAGAACCATTTGTGAAATACTGCTTCAAAAACAATAAAGAATAGTTACTGGAGATGAAAATGGATTTATTATAAGAATCCCAAACGCAAATAGTCTAGGGCGAAGCCTGGTGAAGGTGGTCCAACGCAACCAAAGCGAGATATTAATTGGAATAAGGTTATGCTCTGTATCGGGTGGTATCTGAAAGGTGTGGTACATTATGAACTGCTGCAATCAGGTAAAACTGTCATTGGCGATGTCTACCTACGACAACTAATACGCTTGACGCGAGGTATAGTGGAAAAACAACCAGAATGGGTGAATAGCCAAAACAAATTAATTTTTCAGGGTGAGGTTGCAAAACTTGTGAAAAATTATTTAAAAGGACAGCACGGAT
This sequence comes from Nephrotoma guestfalica, assembly GCA_963691935.1. NCBI lineage: Eukaryota > Metazoa > Arthropoda > Insecta > Diptera > Tipulidae > Nephrotoma > Nephrotoma guestfalica. Next base: position 70,373,167 of record OY829913.1, on the reverse strand, counting down.
AAATGCTACCCCACTCGCCACTACTTATTCCGGTCGATGCAGTCGTCTCTTTCTGAACAGTGGATGGAATCCGTAAATTGTCTGAAAGATGGGAAAAATTTGTAGCTGCAGATGGAGCACATACTTTTAATAAATGATTCTTTCATTTTCTAAACAAGCAAATGTGTTTTGTTTTAGTAATAAAGGGCGGAATCATATTAAGACGCCATAAAGCCAGAAGTTATAAAACCAATCAAGATACCGCTTCTCATTCATTAACCCACCACGGTAGGCGCACTGATGTCAATTCAATACAAGTACTTAGCTGTGAATTTGGATTCTCAACTTAACTTTATAAATCATGTACCTTTCTATAAAAAGAGCTATGTTTTGCTTCTAAATTTATCTTTAAGTTATCTTTCTGGTGTTTAAGAAGGTGATGGCCTCCTCATTCGACGAAGAGGAGCGGAAACGCCACACCGAGGTAACTAACTACGTTCCCTATAACTACATTAGATTCAATACACATTCAAATATGATGTGGTCAGGTGGTTCTATACTTACACCACAGAGTCATAGTTCGTTATCCTTAATTCTAAATCTAACTAAGTAGCTGTTGAAGTTACCGTGTCCAGTAATGAATTGTGATAAGCAGTTATTTAGTGAAATTCTCGTGTTGAGCCTCACCCTAACATTTCTAAAGAATTCAAACGTACAATTCTTTGCTGCCACAAGTTGCTGCATTCTTTTTTCGTTCCCCGGATACTGAATTCGTATCCATCGTCTCGTCAGTTTCATTGATGGCATTCCCGGTCATAGTCGGTCGTCCCTTCTTAATATTTCTGATAATTGCACTCTGTTTTAGTTTGATATCTATCGGCATAACACGTGCAATAATATTTAATGGGGGGTAGTCCTATAGCAACCTGTTATTTTCACCAGGATATGTACATTGTCCACCCAGCTTGCACACACGTATGTTAGTACGGGCTGAATTACTTTCTTATATAAGATAAGCAGTTTACGGTTATTAAGTCCACAATCCTCTTGCGAGATTCTTGCTCTTTAGTTTTATTCTCACATTATTTAATTTTACACTAGGCAGTCTATTAGTGTCCAATTTACCTTTAAGTAACATCATTTCTGTTTTTCCGGGTGATAAATCTAGTTTATTGTTCATGCACCATTCCCTCATACGATTTAGTGCCAATTGAGTCTTATTTTCAAGATCTTGTCTGGAGTCTTATCGTCAGCATAGCCGAATTCGTCTTCCTCGCTGCAGAAACTATCGTTGAAAACGATGTTCCAATTATTGGGGCCAATGATTGATCCTTGTGGACAACTGTTTTGTTAACGTTTTCTGAATTTTTTTATGGCAGTCCTCAATTACCGCTATCCGATCTTTTAAATATTTTTAAAAGTGCCAATGGTTTTCAGGTGATTCGTGACACAAAGCCACCACACATTGTCGAAGGCAACTGAAACATCCAGGAATAGTCCTAACACGTACTTTGCATTTGAGGCTTTGACTTTGTTCATTAGCGATATAGCATCTTCCGTTGAGCAATTTTTGCGTAACCCGAATTGTTTGGCATTTTGCCCTTTACCGCAAGAAGGACTAATGGTCTATACGCTTTAGGGTCAGCTTCATTTCTATCTTCCCCCTTTTCTGATCACAACAACTTTACCTGTTTTCCAGATATGCGGAAACACACCCAGCTCTAAACACTTATTGAACACATATGTTAGTTTACTCCCACTGATAGGCCATACAGCCTTCAGGACTTCTGGTTCGATAGGGTCTTCATTGAAAGGCGGATCGTCTCCAGTCATAGGTGCTTGCTGCATCAAGGCAGGTAGTAGAGAGCTTAGTAGCAGTTGATTTGTTCCTTGCCATGTTGTTCTTGTTGTTCCATGAGATAGAACAGAGCATAATGACTCCCGATATTTAATTTTATCCCCAAGGCTCGCTGTTACCATGTAAGGAGGCAAACTTTTAAAGCTTTTTTCTTGTTCGTGTGCAACATCAATAAAATACAAGTTTCTTAGTTGCCTGTCCATCAGTTTCTTAATTTCTCTTAACTCTGTTTGTCTAGTATTTTGGGATTCTTTCCGACTTCTTTGCACTTCTTTTCATTTTCTGTTAAGGCTATGAGTCTACCATGCGGCTTGTCGTTTGGATCTCTTTTGCCTTGGTATCGCTAATTCGCAGGCTTGGATTATGCTGTCAGTGACTGTAGTATGGCAAGCCTGTTTACAGTGTTTTTGCTGTTGCAGTCTTCCCAGTTTATGCGATCCCATTGACCAGAAAGATAGTCGTTCAGAAGGATCCAATTTGGTCCCTTCAGAGCAAACCTTTAACTTGTCTCTCTATCAAGATCGCCCTATGATCACTGGATGTCCAACTTGTTTTGACATTCCAACACGTCTAATTTTGTTTAACAGCGCACTAGTCACTAAGATGAGATGATCAATATTTGACTCGCCATTGTGGCAGTAGGTACCGTCTTGTCCTTCCTTATTTAGCATGTGCAGTCTATGGCTAGATAAAAATCTTCAACTTCAAAACCTCGATCTTTAGTTGTGGTGTCCAGATATGGTCCCGTTTCGTCAGTAGCCTGAAAGTAGATACTCACAATGTAGAAAGTACCTCAAAGACTAGAAAGACTTTTTAGCGTTGGGAACAAAACAAAGTAGCTCGGAACTAGATCTGGTGAGTAAGGTCGGTGGTCAATCAGTTCAAATCGTAATTCGTGTATTGTCGCCATAGAAACCCCTGCCCTGATATGTCGGTGAGTACCTTTCAACGCATGTGCAAACACACTCCCCCACTTTTGTTGAGGAGTGCTGATATATTCATGTTGAGGTCGGAAACTTTTCAGACAACCCTCTTACATAGAAATACACAATAATAATAATAATAACAATGCACATGTAAGAATCAGCCTTTCACCTTAAATATGTTTGGATTGCGCTGCATCAAACAAACACGTGCACTCACGGGCTAATGGTTAAAGTTGGATCCGCGCAAATTCATATTACAATTTTCTTATCATTGTAAGACTCAAGAGTTGCGGTTAATCGTAAATTAACATGAATCAGCATAAATTAATTATGCGTTGATGTCCAGATAATCTTTGGGATGATACAGTTCACTTGGTAAATGGCAAGCATGTGTTCGGGCCGTGTTTTAAAAAAAATGCGATAAAATAATTTATTTGTGTATTGCAAATAGCATTATTTGTAATCAGTTTACACACAGACACAAACTGATTCAAAATATCAGATATAAGTAAAGACATGAACTTGAAAAGTTGTGCTGTACTCATAATTTGCGAACTATTAGTATTTATTAAATTTAGGCAGACGCAAAAGCCTAGTCGCAGTTGATAAGAGATATTAGAAGCGAACACATCGTCAGCGCAATGGCGATGAATTTATTATTTGGCATCGTGACAATAATTTTTGTTCTTGTGGTGTTTTTTCGCAAAAAATATGCATATTGGAGAGAACGTGGCGTCCCATCGCCCAAATCAAAATTCCCAATGGGAAATTTCCAGGGCTTAGGAATGACTCGGCATCCAGCTGAAATTACAAAAGCCCTATACGATACTTGGAGGGGTAAAACTTCATTTATTGGCATCTACATGTTAACAACGCCAGCTGTCTTGGTCATCGATCCAGAATTAGTGAAAAATGTGTTAGTTCGTGATTTTGATTATTTTCGTAACCGTGGATTCTACTATAATGAACAAGACGATCCATTGTCCGCCCACTTATTTGCAATTGAGGATACAAAGTGGAAAGATTTACGAGTTAAGTTAACACCGACTTTTACGAGTGGCAAAATGAAAATGATGTTCGAATCTATATTGGACATTGCGAATAGGATGGTGGAGCACATGCAGCCCGTCGCAAGTTCTGGTAATAGTTTCGACACCAAAGAAATGACGTCACGCTATACGATTGATGTGATTGGTACATGTGTTTTTGGAATCGAATGCAACAGTATTGAAGATCCAACGGCTGAGTTTTTTATAAATGGTCGTGCATTTTTCAACCCCGGTACCTTCCAACAGTATAAACTATTTTTTGGTACCAGTTTTCCATGGCTAGGCAGAAAGATGGGGGTACGTGCCGTTAAAAAATATATCAGTGATTTCTTTATTGGTTCCGTGTATGAGACCATTAAATACCGTAAACTGAATAATGTGGATAGAAACGACTTCATGCAGCTCTTATTAGGAATTCAAAAGAATCACGAAAATAATTCAAAAAAATTTACCAATCTTGATATTGCGGCTCAGGCGTTTCTGTATTTTATTGCGGGATTTGAAACGTCTGCAACAACTATAGCATTTGCCCTGTACGAGTTGGCATTGCATCCCGAAATCCAAGATCGACTTCGCGATGAAATCAACAACGTAATAAAACAGCATAACAACGAAATCACATATGAAGCCATAAATAAAATGCCATATCTAGACCAAGTAATCGATGAAACTTTACGGAAATATCCAACTTTGGACAATTTACAGCGGAAAACTAATCGTGATTATTTAGTACCCGGTACAAAACATGTCATCGAAAAAGGAACACAAATTTTTATCCCGGTGTATGGTTTACACCGCGATCCCAATATATACCCTGATCCGGATAAATTTGACCCCGAGCGATTTACCGAGGAGAACAAAGCAAAACGACATCCATTTGCATATTTGCCATTTGGCGAGGGACCACGCATCTGCATTGGTATACGATTCGGTGTAATGCAAACACGTTTGGGGTTAATTTCAATTGTACGAAATTTTCAATTATTGCCATGCGATGATACACCTAATACGATTACGTTAAATAAAACTACGCCTGTTTTAGCCGCCGATAGACCAATCAAGCTCAAGCTTAAACAGGTGGCAAATGGTTGAGTGTCGAATATATTCGGGCCCATAAAGTGATGAAATATAAAGTTCTTTATCAAGCACACCGCTACAGCTACAACTAATGTGTTTGTAATGTACATTATGAAATATATGTGTGTGTGTATTTTCATTTAATTTTTTCATAATTACAATCAAATACGACATAAAATTGCTTTTAATATTATGATTCCTCCCCTTGCATTTATGGTTGTTCCGTAATGTGCTGCGGATAACATCAGAGCAAATTTTTCGTATACTAAAGTTTCGCCTTCCGCCTCGTTATTTTTGTGTCTATTTCATCATTATCAATACTGATAAACTAGTTAATGATGGCTGATGATATACGAATATTGCACACTCCAGATTGCGGTTTCATTATAGTCGAAGATTAAGTGAAAATTGTAATTAATGTCGTGCGCTCAGCAATTGACAAAAGGAGCGGCGATAGAATATGTAAAAAAAATTATGTGCAGTTCACACGCAGTAGAAGTGAAACTATCAGGAGTGGGATAATTAGAGGTCATCATAATACAAAACAACAAACAAAGTTTCGAAATTTCTTTTAACATTTTATTATTCCGACTCCATGTTTTCCATTTCGACGAACGACACGAGTGATTTATGGTCTCTAAAATAGGACACGATTGCTCTAGTTTGAATTCTATCAACATATCGTTGAAAGACTGCGTCGATAACAGTTTTTGACTGAATTGAGTACGACGTATTGAGGAATTGAATCAAATGGAGCGCCGTATGTAATGCAAAATTCACATTGAAATCCCCACTAAAAATCACTGGCATTTTATCATAATTTTGTTTCAGTGGAATAGTTGTCTCGTGGATAAATTGAATGATATTTTCCATCGAGATTGGTTGGGAGAAATGTAAATTGCCGCAATGATTACTAATGTGCCATGGTCTAATCTGCTTTCGCAAGCACATATGTCTCCCACATTAGAAACCTGAACCGACAAAGATCCCAGTTGAAGTGCATTGATGGTTATTTGTGGGGTGACAACACGGGTTCCATCATTTACAATGTCAATATCGAAATTTGGAATCTCTACAATGTGGTCATTATCCACCCATGGCTCCGAAAAAATCATAAAATTTGACGTCTATGATTCTTGGTTTAACATACCACCATACCAATAACTATGTCATCCATATAAACGGTTATGGCACAACAACAACTTACATATGCTCGTATAGGATCATATATCGGTCAAGCATAAATATTTTCCCACAAAATTTTGCGATTCTATCAAAATGCCAGACTTCCTGTGTGTGAATACGAGTACATAGATGCATGTCCGCACTAAATATTTTTTAACTTGTTAAAATGTACGATCAGCAAATTTACCTGCAACTAGTACATAAAGATACAAATTTGATATAATAAAGGTCAAATTCAAGTAAACAGTCAAGTGCTTTAAATCTCGCTGGTCACACAGCCATCATCCTTGTTGAGCTGTTAAACTAGCTTTTTGGTCTTGATTCACCACAAGTCAAGAGTGAATCTTTGCATTGGTCCTTCGAGCAAAGCAAATACAGTCCACGAAACAATTAAGTGCACAAACAACATCAAGTTGAGAACGTCCAGAATCTCTAAATTCATTTCGACAAAACAACATCCAGTCATCGAGTCGAGAGCGTAAAAATGGACACACTTCTACAAAATCAGTCGGGCCTTAGTGAAGAGCTGTTTCATCACATCGCGAAAATAAAGCACGATGACGACCGACCAATCACCAGAGGGTTCTACGAAACACTCAAGAAAAATATCGCAGCACAATATAAAAAATATTGCGACAACGACAAACAGATTGTCGATCTTGGACGTTACCCAAAGCACATCCATATTTGGACTAGCGCCAGAAGATAAAACGGGCGTACACAAAAGCGATAGACGACATCCGCGGTCTTGAAGAGGACATTCCCAAGCTTGAAAGGGACATCCAAAAGCTTACCGTAGCCACAAGTCTCCCAATCAACATCCTTAGGACCGGATCGTCAATCACCAGGGAGGAAGAAGCATCACCTCCAAGATCCGATACGGCACAAAAAGAATTTAGTGAACCATTGCGGCAGCTCAAACATCATGATACAAGTGATTACAGATCAACAGAGGAAGGTCAAGCTACGGTACAAAAACTACTCCGGCAACAAGATATTTGAATGCGTTTAATGTATCGAAAAATGAACGCAATTAATACAAAACTAACATCAGGAGAGTTCTCAGACGAGTATCTCAAATTAAAAATTCATCAACTCAACTCCGAAATGAAGGAGATTGATCGACTGCACCGATGTATCCTCATAGGAATCAATGAAAAATACTTCACCGAATACAAATACTTCACCGACGATTACTACGGGAGTATAACATCCGAAGTAGAGTCCCTAGTAATTAAAATGGAGCAAGAGCTAACTAAACCATCTACATCAACTTCGCCCGTAAAACTACCAAAAGTAGAAATACCCACGTTTCACGGTAAATACGAAAATTGGTACGCGTTTAACGGCATCTTCACCCGGCTGATACATCAAAATACTCAACTTTCAAACACATTAAAGTTGTCGTATTTAAAATCGCATCTCCAATAACAAGCGGCACAACTAATCGCTCATTTACCGACCATTGGAGAAAATTACAAGCGAGGTATAATAACAAGCGATTGTTGGCCTTGTCGTACTTCAACGTGATTACATCCCTGCACAACATACAACATTCATCAGCCGCTATTATCAGAACCCTGCATGACACCATCGTCGAGATGCTGCACAACATTAAAAATCTTCAGTTAGAAAACCCATTTGAAGCCATCATAGCACATCTTGTAATGCAGAAGTTAGACTTCGACACTTTGGAACGTTTTGAAAACACACACGATTGCCCAGGCGAAGTGCCACCGTTAAAGAGCTGCTTAGAGTTCTTAGAGGCCCGAAAAAACGCGATTGCAACACTAAACTATCACTATCGTGAAAGTTTATTTACACAGTCCGAAAAAATATCACTATCGCGATAGTTAATAGTATCATGACATTTATAACATTCAGTTCGAAATTTTAATTTTACTTATATGTATTTTTAAAATATTGCTTTCTAGGCCAGTCAGTCCTAAATTCATCATTTATATGAAGCTACTTCGATATTCTATCCAAAAACCCGATAGCGACACTAATAACTATCGGGAGAGTTTTCTATCCCAGCCCGAAAAAATAACACTATCGCAACAGTAAAATGTGTCATGATAACCTCTCATGACATTTATAACATTCAAACCGAAATTTTAAATATTACTTGAATTTTTAAGCTGTCCTTAAATTCATAGGAAGCCTAGACAGCCCTAACCTAAGCAGAAACAGATAATGCCTAAACTGAATTAGCACTACTTGATTGATCACCATGAAGCTAGGTCTGAAGTTTTAGACCACAAACTGAAAGATTTACAGAAAAACTCTATTTGGAGTTATCAGAATATAGTCGTTTGAATCTCGCCTCAGAGGCGATTCACGCGAAACCGCCGGTATATATCAAGTGCTCATGAATCGCCTATGAGGCGAAATTCAAACGACTATATCCTATCTGGATTCCAGATAGAATTTTTCTGAAAATTTTTTCAGTTTGTAGTTCAAAGTTCAACGAATCCGGAGGTACATATCAAGGGCTCGTGAGTCGCCTGTGAATCGAAATTTACTCGAATATAGTTCAAATTATTCCCGACACAACAATTTTCAAGCTGCATACAGGGTGTTCGCCGGGAAGGTATACTACTTTGTTTGTTTATGATTTTTGATTAAATGAAAGAGAATGGATCTTATATTGATAAATGTTTTATTTAATGTCGGCAATTATGTATGGAATACAATAACAGATAAATGTCCGCCTCTATTAGCCTCACAAATGCGAGTCCTTTTGAGCACATTTTTCATTACATTCTCACACATTTCACGCGGTATTTCATTAATTTCATCACGAATATTTTGTTTGAGTTGCTCAAGCGTTTCTGGTTAGTTTGCATAAGACTTGCTATTTAGATATCCCCACAAAAAGAAGTCCGGAGCAGTCAAATCAGGCGACCGTGGAGGCCAATCAACATCAACATTTTTTGAAATAATTTGTTGTGGAAAGAGTTCTCGCAGTAATTCCATTGTAATCCTGGCTGTATGCGATGTGGCACCGTCTTGTTGATACCACATGTTAATCAAGCCCAAAGTATGCAGTTGTGGCGTTAAAAAGTTTTCAATCATATCACGATATCGCTCCCCATTCACAGTTACCGTTACGCAGTTTTCATTTTCAAAGAAGTAAGGTCCAATGATTCCTCCCGACCAAATTACACACCAGACTGTCACTTTTAATGGATGTAAAGGTAACTGATGAATAATGTGAGGGTTTTCCATTGCCCAGAACCGACTATTCTAGTGCGTTTTGTTGGCACGTTGTTTCTCCCAAAAATTTCACGTAACTTTCTCATCGTCACAGTAATCGATGATTGATTTTGATAAAATGTTTTAACGATTAAAACATGATGGTTTATCGAATATTTTTCCATAATAAATTTGCCACGTGTCTACTTCACGACTGTCACGTATGAACTGTCAATACTAATATTCGCCTAAATGGCGGCAAAACAAAGTAGTATATCTTCCCGGCGGACACCCTGTAGTTCAGATAATTCCACTGAAAATTATTTTTGAAAATTTAACGTTGTTTATTTAGGGAAAAGTACGCTTACCACGGGTGGGGGCTTGACCATTATTTCTAAATAAATGCGAAAATGAAAACAAAACTAACTTGCTTGCAGTGATTTGATGCATTTACCGTTCCGATGGACGCACTGAGCTTGGCTGCTCATGATGTTATATATTGGCGATATTTCACACAAAAATCTTCTTCCGTGAAATGATTGACAATTTTTTACTTGCTCTCTAGTCATTAATGCGAGCTGTTCCCGGTGAGCATCTATTGCTAAATATTCTGCCTTGGTGTTGATGTAAGACTGCGAATTCTTGTGTTCGATATTAGCCACTGGAAAAACGGCTAACAATGTGTACTCCCGCGTAAATGATAATGGAATGGTGAGTTCTACTATAATGTTTCTCGGAGTTACTCAACTACGTATCTTCATGCTATGATATACGTGAAGAAGATCCGGAATGTCATGCCCAGGTATGCGGTGATCGTTGATGGTATATGTCTTTTCAAAATTTCGAGCTCTTGATCCAATTGAGCCGGGGAGAGTAATGAAGGGTGCAAAATGTTCTTGTGTGCATTATGGATTACGTCAAGTAAGGCTTGTTGCGTGTCCTGTACTCGTTCAATTGTTCTAGTTCAGCCTTCAGCGTTCCATGATCATTTATCAGTTTGTTTAATTTCATGGTAAGAATTGAGTTATGCTTTATTAGCTTAACGGTGTTGTCTATTATTGTGGTATGATTCCTTATCAATGCCTCTAATTGATGCTGATCATTGTTTATGGCTTCACACCGATTTTAATATTCTCTTGCTTCACGTTCTGTAAGAATCCCCAACAAGTCGCCTAACACAACGCCTATTGTGTCGCTTAAACCTCGTTTTGGTCAGCACACTTCCTTGTTGCCTCCAAATTGTTCAACTGCCATTGAATTTGTTGAAGAATTAACTCGCAGTTTATTTCAACAACGTCTATGCATGACTTGTTCTGTTAACTTTGCGCGGTCTTGAATGCTTCAATTTCCTCCCAGTAATTACTCATATTATAATAGATTATTAGTGACCATTTCATGGCTACCACCTCGAGTCTGCCTATTGATTCAAAGTGTATGCCTGTAGAAGGACTGAATGGAGTAATGTCTATGTTGGCCTGAGCGTAAAATGCCCCAAAATGCAACACAGGACAACGTCGCAAGCATCAGATGTTTCAATTTGCTCTGCTTTTTCACTTGTCGATGAGGTTGCTGCCACAGAATCCGCTCGGAATTCTTGGATATTTGCGACTCCTGCTCCTCTTCACTATGGTTGGCTTTCATGGGCATTAGATCCTTTAAATTTTCTTCAATTGGTAGTTTAATTTCACAATTGGCCGCTTGAAGGTATTGTTCTCGCACTTCAATGTAGCTACTCGAACTAAATCATCACTTCCGGCATGTGTCTCGATAATTCGCCCTAGTTTCCAACATGTGGTTGGTTGTTGGTCATCCTTTAGTAACAAAAAGTCGTTGATCTTTAGGCTCGGTTGGCTACATTTCCATTTAGTTCGTTATTGTAGTTGGTTATCTGTATCAGCGACCGGCAGTGACTTGAGAGAATCACCTAGCGGTCGAGAATTTAGACATGCCTCGATTTGTGTAACTACTGTGTAAAGCTCCTCAAATGTGGGAGTTGCTTCTCCTATGATTCGTTTTAAATGGAACTTGATAGATTTAATGCCCGCTTCCCATATGCCACCGAAATGGGGTGCCATGGACGATTTAATCCTCTCCTGGATGTAAATCGTTTGTAAGCAGCAATAAATGATTCGGTTGTTAAATCGCCTACAATTTCAATATGTATAGCTTTTGTTACCATGCAGATGAATAGTGCAATGTAAGCTTTGTGAGTTCTATGACCTCTTCTCTTTATTGTTCTTACTTGAATGCGGCCAGCATAATCGATAGCAGATGATAAGTTTCCCATTTGTTGCTGTGTAAGATGCTGTTTGTCGACGTACGGCACGTTTACCGTCAATAATCCAATATTTGTTTCTCAAATGCGACAATGTTAGTTGGGCACCCCCATGTAAGGTACTGATATGAGCATTTTCTATAATTCTTTGTGTTACAAGGTTGTGTTTATCCAGGATGATGGGGTTTTTGCAGGACCTTTATAATGCTGAATTTTGAAGTCGTCCATTTAATCGTAACAAGCCATTTTCATCTAAAGTTGGATTCAATGATCGTAGCTTGCTCCTTTTGCTAATTTGTTTAGCCTCGTTAAGACAGCTAATTTCATTAGAAAAATCTTGTTTTTGTAATGCCTTGAGAATTGTTGTTTCCGCATCCCGAAGTTCTATACCTGTTAGCTGCTTATGATTATTGCTGCCGTGCTTGGCATTTTTCATGAATCGTTTACAGTACGCAACTATGCGTTTTAATCTGCTGTAATTTGAACATCGCTCAAATAATTCATACAATACGTGCTCTTCTCTACATATTGTCATTAGTTTTGAAGTTTTCTCTTCTAATTCTTCACGATGATGTGTATAAGTAAGTGAAGAACTGTTGACTTCCAACTAGTTATATTTTGTCGCAGACAGTCCGGTCCTTCCCACCATAATTTGTTGTTTGTTAGTGCGGATGGTAGTGCGCCTCATGCCATGTTGTGGTCGGTATCAAGGATTTTACTGCAGAAATTCTGCTTGCCACGAATGCCTTAAATTTGCTTGGCTCGCCTGTGATCCAACATAGTGCAATGGTTGAGTCTGACCACGCATACATCATGCAGTTGTTTAGATTTAAGGCTTCTTGTACGTGTTTAAGCAGTTTTGATAATAATAACGCTGCATTTAGCTCTAGTCGAGGAACTGACAACCTCACTTTAGTTGGAGCGACCCTTGTCTTCGATGTTAACAGTTGTGTTGTTATTGTTCCATCTTCGTTTACTGTTCGACAGTATATAGCAGCGGCATATGCGTATTCCGAAGCATCAGCGAAACCGTGAAGCTCTGTGTCGATATTTTCAGTTGTATTGATCCATCTTTGAATTTTTATGTTTTGATATCACTTAATTCTGCCCTAAATTTTATCCATTTTGTGTTAATATGTTCTGGTAGATGTTCATCCCATTTTATTTCGCTTAACCATAATTCTTGCATCATAATTTTTGCTGTAATTGTTCATGGAGAGAGCCATCCAACTGGATCGAATAGCTTCGATGATGCGGATAATAATGAACGCTTTGTAGCTTGGTTGCTGGATAACTGAAGTCTTGCAACATCAAATTTAAAGTTGTCTTCTTGTGGATCATACAAAATGCCTAGGGTCTGGATGCAATCGTTTAGCTTGATTTCTATATTACACTTACATGCTTCCCTTAAATTGCGGCATCCGGTCAGCAAATCGTCAACATAAAAATCTTTCAATATGATATGTGCTGCTACTGGACACTCACTGGCTCAATCAAGAGCTAACTGTCTCAAAGTCGTATGGCCAAGAAACTGGCTGCTGTTGTCTCATATGTGACTGTCTTAAGTTTATAAGTTGTCATTGGTTTAGACGGTTGAGTTCTCCATAATATTCATTGGTAATATATCCGCTAGGTCATCTTGTAATTTGGGACCATTCATCATGCAATCGTTTAAAGATACTCCTGTCGTAGTTTTAGCTGAAGCATGAACCACTATACTCTATGTTTTGTTACTTGCTATATTGTGATCTTCAACCTCTACCTGCACGAGTTCCATGTGCTTTACATTTATGTATTCCTGCATAAATTGATGATATAACTGCTTGACAGACGGATCTCTCTTGAACCGAATTTCAATTTGTATTAGCCTGGCAGCGGCTTTTTTTCTGGATTCTCTTAATTTGATATGATTATCCTTGAATGGAATTCAAGGATAATCATATCAAATTAAGAGAATCCAGAAAAAAGGTCTGAGGTTAACTGGAAATGTTGTTCAACCATGTCTTCCTCTTCCATGAGTAATTTCAATTGATCTTCAATGCCTTTAGTAGCTATCATTGTTGTTGGTTGATTTGTTCTGGTGCCGCCTCTGCTGTCTATTATTATCCATCCGATTTCAGTTTGTTGTGTCATTGGTTTATGATTGCTGGATAATAGTCTGCACCAAGTATGATATCAATTGGTTGTGCTTTGTAATAATAAGGATCGGCGAGTTGTATTTGTTTGAGATGGGTCCAGCATCTTGCATCAAAGTCCACCTCCGGTAACTGTTGGTTGAATTTATGAAATATCAAGGCTTCGATATTTAGTTGAAACTAGGTTTCAAATCTTGGCAAGATTTGTATATTGATTGTATGTTTACAATCACCTGCTTTACTTCCTCCTATACCGGAGATAGAAACGTTGACCTTCTTTTTCTTAAGGTTGAGTACGTTAGCGGCTTTTGATGAGATCAATTTATGGCTTTAACTACTGCGGTTGGTAACAAAACTAGTCCCTGTTGATTTACTATGAGGGTTTTCGCGTTTTTAGCTCCGGTCCCGCCATTTGATAATGCGTTATTGCAGTGTAGTAGGGTGTTATGTGACCCTTTACACACGATGCATGGTTCTGCCTGACAATATTTACTTTGGTGACGGTTTAGGCAATGTACACAAAGGCTTGCTGCATTTATTATCCTTGATCTTTCTAATGTTGACATACTTTTGAACTGTTGACGTTGATCCAAGTTGTGTCGTTCCTTACAACTTTGGCTCGGCTTGTGTGGTCGGCTTGTCGCTTGTTTGTTGCTGCGCCCATGGCTTCTAGTGATTGAAATCTTTTTTCAAGGAATTTGAAAACTTCTTCTAGCTGTGGAATATCTCTGGGTTTTTCAATGAATGACTCATAGAGGCTGATGCATTCTGGGTCCAGTTTTTTCATTAATATGAAGCCTACGAATGCTTCAAAAGAGGAACTTATGTTGAGCCGATTTATGTTATGCAGAATTTTTTTTGCTGTATCGTGCAAGTTCATTACCGCTTGTGCGAACTTGATGGTTGGCGAGTAACCTCGCGTTGTCATATCTATTGTGAGTGTATCATGCTCCAGACTGTTTGGTAATTGTCACCTGTTGTTGTTAGATGACTTATGAGTTGCGCTGCTCCTTTTTGTAGGTGTGATTTTAAATATGTCATCTTCACCGTGTCAGATATTTTGTTGTTTTGATGAATCATTTCGGTGAATATATCGTTAAATGTTTCCCATCGGTCATATTCACCGTAAAAGTTTGGTTGTTCTATTTTTGGCAGTTTCATCTGGACTGATTCTGACGTAGTTGTATTATCGCCGTGAAATCGTTGTAACTCGATCATTGTGGTTTCTACTTTTACTTGTAGCTAGCCAAAATAATCTTTATTGAAGTAGTCAGACGTGTTCTCGTGTTGGTTTGCTACTTCTTGGATGTCTTTTTCTAGTTGTTTTAATTTTATCTGAGTTTGGCGTGACACAGACTCTTGTTGCTGACCATATGAACAGCCTTCGGAATCGAATTTATTAAAAACCATTTTTACCAACGACATAAAGTGAAGTACAAAAGAATTACAAACAACCCATAGAAATCAGCACGACCAGTGAAACCATAAAAACTAATAATTCGTTTGAGTACCCCCTCCAATAAAAAGTTATACAGAAACTTATTGTGAAGCCTCTTCAGATGATTACATACCGTACAGTAATAACGACTTTTTCAGCCGATAAAAAATGCAATACAAAAGCTCAGTGTACGTATATTCAAACTGCAATTTATTTGCTACGAGAAAACATTAAAGCGAACAGTAATAAAAAAAAAATCCGCATTCAAAAATGCTTTATACGTTGATGTGGAAAATTCATTTTTATGTGTTTCTGCCGCACCAACCGTATACACAGACAGTTTAACCGTTTAAGTGTTTATCTTTGCTCATTTTTAGTGTTTTGTTGCAAATTGCAAATTATGCATTTTTATTTGTAAAGCTTTGCCTATGTGTGTGCAGATAAAGCACAACATAAAAACACTTCTCCCATCATTAAACAATGCGGTTATAAAGAAATGAATTGTGCTGCGGTGTTAAATTACAAAACCGTAGACAAGATGGATTTTCCAAGATGAAAGAAAATAACTTGGAAATTCAATTCAATTAGATCGATTCGAAATAGAAAAAAGCACAAAAAGCTCTCAAAAATCGGATAATGAAGTTTTCGCACCATTAAATTTAAACGACGCTGGCTTATTACATTATGGGCAATTTAGTCACTTTTAATTAGAAATGGCATGGGGCGCATCGCGGATAAATTATTTAGTTTTTAGGATATAATTGTCTCATCAAACTGATGTGCGTGTCCACCAATAAAATTTTATTCAATTCTTTAAAATCGAATACTTATACAAATTACAGCATCGATACTTCGCATAATACGGCGAAAACCTAAACGGTTACTAATTTTGATTTTATGTTTATCGAACCGTCGGTTCGATCGGCAATAGGAATTTATTGGTTTTTAATTGGTTATGGATGGGAAGTTGGCTTACATTTTGTGTGCATAAATTTTTTCTATATCCAGTAAGAAAATTTTATTGATCGTTTATACGCCGACATAAAATAAAATGTTTTGTTACCTAAGTATGAAATTTTGTTATCAAGGGGCGGCAAAACATAACCGTAAAATAGAGAATCTGAAGAAAGCTTTTAAAACAAATTGTTTTAAATTGAAGAAGCTTTTTGTACCGTTTTTGGATTACGACACGACCCTAACAAAAAATAATTACAAATTATTACGACAATTTACATAAATATTTAAGTCATAAATGCCAAGGAAAATCTTGAAAATTCACATTCTGTTACGAGTTTATCGAGGGTTTTTAAAGGTCACTAAATATTATCGTGAAATTAGGTAAGTAATTTACGTAGTAAATTTTTGTATTTTAACTCGGGTGATGTTACTTAAGATCAAACCAAAATAATAATAAATCCCAATAAAAATCATAAAATTAAAAATGGTATAAAAAAGATGAAGGTCAAACTAAATAATGGTAAGACATTGGTAAGACGTTGATATTTTTTGTTCTTTATTAATTACAACTGAGACGGTGTGCTCATCTAGCAATTTGAAACCCAATGGTGAGTCCCAAAATTAGTTAACCCGATTTAAAATATAATTTTAATGTGGTATGTTTACTAGGTCAAATGGCCTCGTTGTTATATCAACAACATCAATAAAATAAACGTTCAATATGAATAGAGTCATTTACTTACAACATTCTATAAAGTTTTGCATAATTTTAATTTAGTTATAAATAGAATAATTAATTTTGTACAATTCTGCACTTTTGAATTTATAAAATAATATACTTGATATGTTCAAATATAATGTAAAACCCAACAACAAGCAAATAGCAAAGAGCAAGAAAATAAATGAACGTTCAGTTCTAATTAAACTCCAATCTATGCCTTTATTTCAATATTCCGGTATTAGCCCTCACCAGTGGAAAGCTCGGAATATAGATTAAAGGTATTACATTAGTTCAAGCTGAGGCTGAACGAAACATTGGTCCTTCGAGAAATAAAAGAATCACGCTAGGTGAATAGTTTAAAGCTATACAATAACAACAACACTAAAAAATTATGGAGAAATTAATAAAAGAACAAGGTGATCTGGTGATAAAAGGGTGGTGATAAAAAAGGATCCAGCTGCCAGAAAAACCAAGGCCCACCTGGAGAAAAGGAAAGAAGAAGTCGCGGATATCTACAATAGATACAAAGAAAACAAAAAGCTTTTAATAAACAATGAAGGTATTGACAACTTGCCTTACATAGAAGAACGCAAGCACATAAAACGTGCTTATGATGCCATAACAGCTGATATCATCTATAAGCTGGAAACTGCTGCAACAACTCCAACTATAAAGACAGCAGATAACTTATCATCTGCAAAATTGCCGATAGCAGGAACAACCAAGCTACCAGAGCTAAATGATTTGGATGCTGAAAACACTCAACAAGCCAGCACAAGTACGGCATCATTAAAAACCCCACCATCCAAGTTGGTAATCCCAACGATCAGAAATAACAACGATGATCGCAAGGATAGGCTGCTCAGAAGGCAGCTAATAAAAATAAACCACTTGGAGAATATTATCAGGCAAGCATATAGCCTCATAAGCGAAAACAAGGAAGCTGAATATCTGAACCAGAAAACTAGCCAACTAACAATGACGTTGGGAAAAATAGATGAGCTGCATGAAGAAATCCTGCTGGAAACAACTGAAGCAGATATAGAAGATCAAAGTTATTTCAAGAACAACCTTTACTTTGATATTAGCAACCGCGCGGAGGAGTGTGCTGCCAAGTTACAACAGGCAGAACATAAGAAAATTCAAACCGGTAGCAGCAATCAGGAACCAAAAAATTACAGGCTTAAAGAACTTGAGATACCAAAGTTCAATGGGAACTATCAAGATTGGGTTGGTTTCCATGAACTCTTCTCAAAATTGGTAGATCAAAACATCGGCCTAACAGATACACACAAAATCATGTATCTAAAAACACATTTGGAGGGAGCAGCGAGCGAAATAATTCAGCATTTGCACCCAGTAGGAGATAATTACACAAGCGCCATGGAAATACTAGTTAACAGATACCAAAACAAAAGGTTACTAGTAAACAGCCATATAAACGCCATTTTTGCCCTACACAACATACAACAAGAAACAGCATCTGCGATTAGAATATTGCATGACACCGTCAGGGAAAACCTACATGCAATAAAGAATTTAGGAGTCGACATTGCGACCTGGGGTGCATGGTTAGTGCCATTTATAACAAAAAAATTGGACAACGAAACTCTGAAATCATATGAGACGTCGCTCGTTGGGTTTTTACCCAAAAGAGATTCAAAGTACCAACCAACTTCTCAAATTTCTAGAACAACGATATCAACTCCTAGAAACATTACGACTACCAAAAGTAACACCGGCAAACGATAACATCCGCCATAAGCAACTAACATTCAGTGCAACAATAACAAAAAATCAATCGTGTGTCTTGTGTTCGGGCAATCACAAGTTAGAAATTTGCCACAAGTTTAATAAAATGAGTCACATAGAACGAATGCCGCTTGTCAACTTGCATGATCTATGCAGAAGATGCCTAGCCATTAGACACAATTTTCAACAATGTTACAATCAATCAAGATGTAAAGAATGCAATGGCATACACCACAACTTACTTCATACAAAGCAGCCTACAACTACAACTTCAAGAAACATTTCAAACAACAGTGCGATGAAAACGCATGAGACAACACTATTAGCAACCGCCCTTGTCAAAACCACAAGGTTTGTTGGAAGGGAAGAGCTCTTAAGATTGCTGATCGACACCGGTTCACAAATATCATTCATAACAACAGAAGCCAAACAACGTTTAAATCTGGTAGGGCGTAAAATCAGTGCAGAGGTCCGTGAGGTAGGCGGACAAGTTGCTGGCAGGGTCAATAGTATTGTAAATATCAACCTACAACCAAGATATCCTTCAGCATTTTCAATAGAAATAGGAGCCCTAGTACTAGCCAAAATAAGCAAAAATCTGCCAGAAACACCATTTAGATTTGAAAAATGGAAACATTTGGACGAGCTGCTATTGGCCGATCCGAACTACAACGTGCCCGCACTGATTGATATACTACTAGGTGCAGATTATTACACACAAGTCATGAAGCCACAGTGTATAAAAGGGAATAAAAACGAACCTGCAGCACAGCTCACGGAATTTGGATGGGTCATTTTAGGAAGAATATCTACACCCAACAAGACAACCGAGCTAAAATATAAATCACACGTCTCATCGACTGAGATAGATGAACAACTAAAAAAATTTTGGGAATTAGAAGAAATGCATCCCCCGCGCATTCTCACAAAATCAGAGAAGGAGTGTGAGGAATCCTTTCTTGCAACGCGATTGAAAGATGGGCGCTACGAATTACGTATCACATTCCAGAAGGATCCAACTACGCATTTGGGGGATTCTAAAAGTTATACAGACTTTATGCGTGAATATGAACAACTTAATCACATGGAGATGATGGTGAAAGATGACGAAAACCCACCTGTAGCATATTACCTTCCACATCACGCAGTGATGAAAGCAGACAGCACGACTACAAAGCTAAGAGTCGTGTTCGATGGATCTGCAAAAACAACATCCGGTTCATCATTGAATGACTTAATGTTGAATGGTCCAACGTTACAACAGGATCTAATATCAATTCTAATGCGATGGAGAAAACATAAAATCGTTCATAACCCCGCGGATGTAGCTTCACGTGGAATGAACGTGCGGCAATTGCAAAACTACAAGCTTTGGTGGGAAAGACCAAGTTGGTTAAAAAACTCAAATTACCCACTAACTCTTGAACCAACTGAAGAAGCAGCCAATAAAGAACTAAAAACAAATTGCTTATTTATCAATGCACCTCCTCAACCAGAGTTCATAGATTTTTCACGTTTTTCCTCGGCTCTTAAAATCAAAAGAACTTTAGCGTACTGCTACAGATTTATTACTATCCTTAAAAATCGAATACATCAAGTTCCTGGAGAGATACCAAGTTTTCTAACAGTAGACGAATTGGCCAGATCACACAATGTAATCATAAGAACAATTCAAGATTCGGAATTCGCCGTAGACATTAAACTCCTCAAAACAACAAATAAAGTCAAAATTAATAGCAAACTATCATCACTTAATCCATTCATAGGCGAAAGTGGTTTGTTGAGGGTCGGCGGTATATTACAAAGATCTCATCTTAAGTATGATCAAAAGCATCAACTGATTTTACCAAAAAATCATACTTACTCAAGGCTCATCACAACTGAAGCACACCATCTTGTATTACACGGAGGCGTACAAGCAACTCTAGCCCAATTACGTTTAAAATATTGGGTTTTGAGTGGTAAACGTCTAGTGCGCACAACAATTCACAACTGTGTAAAATGTTTTCGATACAGAAGAGCAGCATCAGAACAGTTAATGGGTATGTTACCAGAAGCCAGGGTTACTCCATCTGCCCCTTTCTCCAATACGGGCATTGATTACGCGGGTCCATTTGCAATCCGAGTATCCAAAGGACGAAGAAACAAGTCCTACAAGGGATATATCGTGTTATTCATCTGTTTTTCTACTAAAGCAATCCACTTGTAACTGGTGAGTGATCTAACAACAGTAGCGTTCCTGGCAGCTTTTAGACGATTTAGTTCAAGAAGGGGAACACTTTTAAACATATACAGTGACAACGGTACCAACTTCGTTGGAGTTTGGAACGCGCTGAGTAAGGAGCTACAGGTGGCTATACAAGAAGCAAACAACAACGCAGCTCAGGAAGCAGCTAACCATGGAACAAACTGGCATTTCATCCCGCCCGGTAGTCCGCACTTCGGGGGCATTTGGGAATCTCGAGTCAAAGGCCACAAATCTCGAAAGGCCACTTAAAGAAAGTTATCGGTGAAACAACACTAACCTACGAGGAATTCAGCACCGTGCTAGCACAAATTGAAGCATGTTTAAACTCCAGACCGATTCTTTCACTGTCAAGCGATGTAGATGATTTTGATGCTTTGACACCTGGGCATTTTTTGATCGGGAGACCACTGATTTCACCCCCTGAGTCAGACAAAACCAACATAAGTGCAAAACAGAGGTGGACCCTGCCTTCAATGATGACTCAAGGATTTTGGAAAGTATGGTCAAAGGAATACTTAAATAATCTACAGCAAAGATACAAATGGAAAGAGCCCAAGGCAAACTACAGGATTGGTCAGCTAGTTCGAATTAAGGATGAACAACTACCAACTACAAGATGGGCAATGGGAAGGATAACAGATACACATCCAGGGTCAGATGGTCTAACCAGAGTAGTATCAATAAAAGGTCCAAAAAATATTACCTTCAAGAGACCTATTACAAAGATAAGTCCCCTTCCAATTAAGGATAATCAAGATGCAACAAGCGAATCAAATGAAGTTGTAACAACAGACGACAACAAAGTAGAAAAACTCAAGGTCTGCAGGCCTCGAGTTGCCACGCTCACAAAGATGATCTATGCACCACTGCTCATACTACTAATTACGTTCAGTTTTTGCAATTCGAGCTCACTACCATACAATATCACAACGTTCGAAAATCAACCAGGTATCTATTTTGAATCCATTGGAGAGCTCAAACTTTCAAACAACGACTGGAACATAATAGTGTATTATAATCTAACCAACTATTATGCAGAACTAACTGCCTATAAGCGCTCCATAGATAGGCTAGCTAGATATTGTTCATATCCTATCAACTTCACAAACTCCAGTATCACGAAAATATCAAGAGCAAATACATGTGAACTAATAGAACCAGCGTTCGAACAATCCTTACAAGAAATGGAGCACAATGATGAATTGCTTCACCACCATAAGGTGAGTTTTGGAAGAAGCAAACGAGGATTTTTTAACTTAGGAGGAAACATAGCCAACGAGCTATTCGGAGTGCTAGACGACAGAGCCGCGGCGCGTTATGAGCAGGAAATAGAAAATCTCAAGCTGAACAACCATTTCACGGAGCTATTAATGAATCAAACGTCAATCAAAGACGCGACTATAAACGTTTTCAAAACTAGAGAAGAAGGCATTAACAAGCATTGGCTGGTATTTAAGAATCAGTTAGAGGAGGCTTTGGAGAACAACGATAAAAAAACGATTTTCTAGCTCTATCAGTACATACAATGTTACGCATGATTGCATTCAAGGAAATTCAAGATGCACTGATAGAAGCAGTATTGGATACGCACAATAGAGTAATTACCATGAGGCTTTTGACGAGACAAACATATTGGCGCTATACCAGCTCATGACAGCCAAGACAAGGCTGCAAGGAAAATATTTGATATTTGAAGTGAAGCTGCCATTAGTATATAAGGAAATATATCAGATATATAAGCCCATACCGCTGCCTACCCCCAGCATTCCATCTATATTTATACAGCCACAAATGGAACTTCTGGTGAGAGATTTGCATCGGCACACAAATTCCTCAATGACAACTTCGGAATGGCAAAACTGTATTAGCACCAACGATTTTAGCATATGCCAATTAACCCAGGCTATGCATCAGAATCAAGAAGATGACGTTTTATGTGAACTTCTCCTATTACGACACGAAAGAGTCAATAACAAATGCGAGGTGGTTGAAAGAAAGACGACTAACATGCCCGATACGTGGATCCAACTAAGAGATTACAGATGGCTTTATTCAGTACCAACTGAACGTACGATCAGTATCGTTTGTCAACAAGAGCCATTTTCCACAAAGATATCAAGAAGCGGGATAATAAGCTTAGGTTCTGGTTGTACACTAAAGGGAAGAACCTTAACCATACCAGCGAAGCAGTCGTATTATCACAAGGTATACTCCTCAGTAGTACCAACATTTAATCTCTCAACAGAAATGGCCAAGCAACCACAAGATTACTCCTATCACTTTCAAGGCTTGTCAAAAATACAAGGAATGGAAGAACTACAGACCAGAATAAGAGCAGTAACGATGAATACAGGAGAAACCACCTTATCTCACCACCACGTGCACCACTATGCACTCACGTATGGACTCCTGGCACTCGCACTCATAGGCATCATCTTTGTGATGATCAGAAGGAAAATTGATGCAAACCAAAATAAACCAGCCATTCTTTGAAGTCTTCGTTCACCGACAGGGTTATCTAACATATGGCGAATATAAGGGTGTTCATGTTCCTGGAGCCTTTTTCGTGTTTGGCGGCATGCTTTTTTATTTTATCTTTGATGTATTCCATCTGTAAGTTCCAGTGACGGTCTACATTTCTTGTGTATAGGTCCATATCGGCTTCAGTATTTGCCGATATATGAGCTTCTTTTTTCTTCTTGACATGCTCTCTCCACTTGAGCTTGACATCGAGTGTCGTCGAATGTCAAATTAACAAAATGTATTTTATATAATGCAAGTATATAATGCAAATAACAAGTATGAGGTAAAATTAGGACATTAAAATTAAGAATTATTATTTGATGAGCAGTTACAAATTCGGTTCATTATCATTCTCCCCCATCTTGAACACTCGGTGGTTCAGCATTTTCTGGAAGTGAGCAAATATTGACAATGGCTCGTTTGACTAGTACGGTTGCAGTTTTTATCGAAGCTACTCGTACTAATCCATCTGGACCAGCATGAAGCTCAGTTATTCTCCCAAATTTCCATTTGAGAGGTGGTAGGTTTGAGTCCTTGATGATTACGATAGTTTCCTCAATAATATTTCTCTGGTTATCCTTCCAATAGTACCTGTGCTTCAATTGCTGTAAGTAGTCAGTTGATCATCTTGACCAGAATATTTGTATAAAAGGTTCACCAACTCCCACCGCTTAGCATACTTTATGTCATCAGGTTTTATTATAGCTGACTCAGGTATAGCAGTCAACGATCGACCAATGAGAAAATGGTCGGGTGTTAGGATTTCCAAATTATCATCAGTAGTAACTGGAGTGAGTTAAGTTCACGTTTCCTATCGTGCAACGAATATGATATTTAGCTGACTTAACAGCAGCTTCATAAATTCCACAGAAATGTGGGGAACCAGCTGGTGAAAATGTCCATGTAATTTGATCTATACTGTAGTACAAGAATTAAGCTGCTGTTGAAACTCTGTATCGTGAAGCATCTTGTATAGATCGTGTAATTCAGAGTTAGCAGCTACAAAGTTTGTCCCATTGTCTGAGAATACAGTTTTACACAGTCCGCTTGTGAAAGAGGACAAAGCGACGTAATGCACCAATAAATGAGGCAGCTGTAAGATCAGACGCTAATTCCAGATGAATGGCCTTTGTAACAAGACATACAAAAATGGCCAAATATGTCTTAGTCGGACACTTTCCACGAATACGATAATGACTCGTTGACTCGTTCCGACCGTAAATGCGCCATTATTTGTTCAGGAAATCGCGGTTTTACACGGCAACACATGACCCTTTTAGCCATTTGTTTTCCATTTATTGGCCAGTAAGATTGTCGTACTGCTGCTAAAAGAGCTTGTGGTCCAACATGAAGATGCTTTCTGTGGATAAAAGATATTAGTGTGGTGGTAAAATAATGATTGCTTGGCAGTAAAACTGGATGGCGTGATGTATAAGAAATTGCTGCAAATTTTAAACGGCCACCAAATCTAATTATGTTTTGCTGATCCATAAATAATGAAAGGGGTTTTAGTGATGGATGACGTACGATGAAGTTAGGTTTTTGTAACCCTCTATACTCTATTGGAAAGCAGGCGGA
The DNA here is from genome assembly GCA_963691935.1 of Nephrotoma guestfalica. Classification (NCBI taxonomy): domain Eukaryota; kingdom Metazoa; phylum Arthropoda; class Insecta; order Diptera; family Tipulidae; genus Nephrotoma; species Nephrotoma guestfalica. Next base: position 70,348,268 of record OY829913.1, on the reverse strand, counting down.
TTGAACTAAACGTAGTACAGGATTTAATTTTTATTTCTTCTGCATTCAAAGGCCCAGTTATCTTTAAATTTTTGAAGCGGCAATTGCTGACGAAACGATGTATATATCCCAGGTATTCGATCCCATTATTCCAAGCTTCAATTGGCGAATGAAGAAAATTAGATCAAAACCACCACAGTTCAGCATTCTTAAGCAATTCAGGAAAAGTTCCTCTTGAAACCAATTCGGCTGGGTTTAATTTTGATTCTACGTGCAGCCATTTAGTATTGTATCTTGCTTGAATATCGAGCACACGGTGTGCCACATAGGTTTTCCATTTGGATGATGAGCAACTGGAGATTTTAAACACATTAAGTTAGCAGCATAACCCTTCCGACCTAAGAAACGTACATAGGCAACGGCACCGTAGGCCTTTTCGCTATCATCAGCAAAGGAACTCAGTTGAATTCCTGGAGATTTGTTGCTACCGTTAAGCAAATGACGTGGAATATTTAGCTGACTTAATTTTGGGAGTTCATTACGAAAGTTAGTACAATACGTGTGGTATGCTATTGGGAGACCGTCATCCCAGCTTATCTTCAATAACCATACATTTGCAATAGTAATTTATCCACTACTACTATCGGAGACATTACTCCAAGAGGGTCGAAAATGTTTGCAACTTGGGATATTATTTTTCTCTTAGTGTCTGATGAAGTATTTGGTGAACCCAGATCGGCATTGATATGATAATAATCGTGCACCGGATGTCAGTACATACCTAGAGTTTTTATGTCAGTTTACTCATCAATTCGATATTGGACTTCACGATCTTCTGCTGAAATATCACTAAGAAGCTCCCGATTATCGGAACACCATTTACGCAAAGGTGAATTGGTACCTTGCAAAATTGATATAATATTTATTTTCAACATTACATCATCTAGATCATCAGAGCCAGTCAACAAATCATCGACATAAAAGTCATCACGAATTGCTGCACTAGCTGCTGGTTGACTTGATTCAAAGACGAGAGCAAGTTGAAGTAAATAATGTGTTGCCAGATAAGGTGCTGAAGTGGTGCTATATGTGACTGTCCTTAGCTTAAATGTGTGAAGTACCTCAGAATTGTTGTATATGCATGAATGCAAGAAGAGCAAATAATAATTCTGAATAACTGGCCCATTCATTAATAGATCATTGATAGAAGGATTTTGCCGAACCATCAAACACAACCCTCAATTAGGTTGTCGATGAATCGGACTTCAGTACATAATGATGGGGCAAATAATAGTTCGCCGGTTCAACAAACTTAACCATTTCCGTATGTTTAAGAGTTTCATATTCTCTCATAAATGATTTATATTGTGTAGAAATTTCTGGATTGTTGTTGAGCCGCCTTTCGAGCATAAAAAATCTTTTCTTGGCTAAAAATGATGAGTCACCCAGCAATAGGAAGTCCAACGATGAATTTGCCTGCAGCATCTCTAGAAAAATTATCTTCGAAGTGTTTATCCCATTCGGATTAAGCTAATGATTCACGGTTATGGTATTCTGCTATACTCCAAAATCGCTCTAATAATTCATGCAATTGCTGGAAGTAAGTGATGGAATTGAAGTTCCTCCAGCTACAACCCAACCCAATATCGTATTTTGTAGGCTAGGTAATTCATTACCTAGTCTAATTTGACCAATGGATTGTAGTTTGAAATAAATATCAGCTCCAAGAAATAAATCTACTTCATGCGGCTCACAGAATGACGGGTCAGCTAGATTGATATTGGATGGAATTGACCATTTAAAAGAATCAATTCAAATTGATGGTTGCATTTCTGAAATCTTCTTTAGAATGTGAACTTCTAGGCTTGCAGAGAAATTATTTATACGTGAGTGTATCATAATAGCTGAAACTCGGGACGATGAAGTAGAAGCACAGGCTATTCCGTTAATGTTGACGCTGAATTAATGAATTTATGATAAAGTTGAATTGCGAACCTGAATCGAGTAAAGCTCGAGCTTGAATTGGACGATCATGTCCATCAGGAATTTTAACAAATGCTGTAGCAAGAAAAATGAATTTTGGAGCAGAGGGACCCAGTAAAGTAGTTAGAATTTGTTTATTTTAAGTGCAATTACACTAGTCAGCGTAGATTTTTCAGAGTTGATCTGAGATGAACTATTACCTTGATGTGGAATTGCTGTACCACTTGAAGATGATATAATATTTGGATGCAAGAGAGTATGATGTTTAACCTTACAAATTCGGCATATGTGATGCTCTTAAGCAATTTGTACACAGTTTCAATTCGGCGACTGGCCCCTTGCGTTCGTCAACAGACATTGCAAGAAATGTATGACATCGATTAGCAAGATGTCCTACTTGATTACAAATGGCACAGTTGTATCCCTTAACTGCAGACATTGCCAATGGCAATGACATTCGTTTAAACGGTTTTGGTTGAAACTGATAAGATTTGGTAGGTCTTGATTCTAATTGGGAGTTTTTTGAAGATGAACGAAGGAAGTACATTCGGCAATGATGCTTCCTTCCATTTGGATTTTGTGTGAGAATCGAACTTGGACGAGATAAGATAAACTAGAAAATCATCTCAATATAGAAAAGGGCGACCAAGATTTTTAAGTGAACGAACATGAGAATTGAAATCGACTAATAGGTTTAATAATTTTTGAGCTGATGGCTTATCAATCGGTTTAATTGAAAACAGCGCATTTATATGTTCTTCTGTGATCTGATTGGGCTTGTTAAAGCGCTTAATCAATAGACGTCTAGCTTCAACATAATTATCGGAAATAAAATCTAAGTTTTCAAAACATTTAGCGGCGGAGCCTACCACTGAGTTTTTGAGACATTGAATCTTAGTTATATTGTCCAACTTAGGGTTATTATGTACATGATTATCGAATGATTCGATAAATCCCTTCCATCGAATGTGTCTAGCTTGAGTTCAGGTAATTTCGGAATGAATGAAAGCTCTTCACTTACATGAGTAAATGGCATAACCCTTTTTTTAGCAAGATCCGCAATCCTATCTTCTAACATCGGTCGTAAGTGATAGTATGATCGATCTATGGTGGTTCGGATCTTAGATTCTAATTGTGTTTCGTCCAACGATTCAAACAGTGTTTGAAGTTTTCATAATTTATTATTAAATCATTAAGTAGAAGCTGAATTTGAGACTTTGGGGCGGTCTCCAATTTAGCCTCAACAAATTCAGACAATTCTTTCAAATATTCTTCAAAAATTTTGTTTCACTGTTTGCATCGTTTTATTTGTGTTTCGGACGACATATTGAAACTAAGAAAATCAAAACAACAGAAGAATTCGATTGGTTCGATTCGGTATTCGATTGGTTTTATAGTAAATCGGGCTCGAACCTTATTTATGAATGTTCAATTAAGAATAAAATTAAAAAGCAAGAAGTTTTAGTTTTGGAAAACTTAATGAAATACATCATTCGTGTCCCATTTTCACAATATTGATAGAGAATTTTCTGACCTATTTGAATATATGAAAGAGATCCCGTGAACATTTCTGGGATAGGCGATATAACCGCAAACGTAAAAATGTCTCTGGACTAGTTAAAACTCATCATAATTATTTATTTATTTATAAATGGTGCCTACAGTGACTACAATCGGCACAACAAAACAATTGGTAACCAAACAAAAAAAATTACGGCGCATGAGCTCGAGTACCAAAAATTATATAAAGCGTTCTTGAACGAATTTCTTGACAAGTGATAATCAAAAGCTCCGTAGACCTTGTTGAACACCTTGTTGTATGGAAGTGCTATATTCTGTGAATCATGGACTCAAACAGTTTGGGTAAGACAGAGAGAATGGCGATTCCACGATAATTACTTACCTCACTTTTTCCAGGAATCTAGAAAAATACCACATCGAAGGCTTTCGTTAAACAGACTTACGGCACAACGTTTGAATAAGATCGGTGCAAGACCGTCATAGCCCGCTCCCTTACTAACGTCGAGAAGGAGCAGTTGATCCAGAACCTCTTGTTCGGTAAGTTTGAAATGATCGAACAGAATGGAGGTGGAAGTAGTATAGGAGACTCGGTGTCTGTTGACTGAAGTGGCTTGTAAACCGATGCAAAGAACCAGATACCTTTTCTTGCTGTTAAAATTTTTTGGGATTGGATAAAATTAAATAAAATTCAATAAAATTTGAAAAATTATTCATGAATCTTCTAAGTTATGTGTGGAACAGTAAATATCATCACATTCGAATATTTGAACTTTCTAAAAGTATAACTGTGACTCTGTGAATATTGAACATCTCTAGGATATCTGTTATTTGATTGGTTTTACAATATATCTGATTCGTAGCTTATTTTGGAATGTCAATCTGGTAGAATTTCAATTGAAGAAATTACCAAAATTTCCAATTCCAAAGGCCGTGCTAGTCGGTTACATCAGGTGGTAAGGAAGATTTAACGTATTTGAAATAATTTTTTGAGAATTTGTGTAAGAATTGTGTGAGAATTTTGCGCGCCCGGAACTATTTTTTCTAGCTTTCCTAAAAGAAAGACAGGCGTGTGACGATCCCAAAACCACATAGCCTTAATCCAACAAATCTAATCTATTAACGTGCCAAGTACCTTCACCGTGTCTAAAGTAATTTTAATTCGTTCAAACACATATTCTAATCATATAACGGCCGCATGGCTAAAATTCGCAAAATTTAAAAGTAAAGAACTAAATTTTTGTATTTAATATAATTTTTAATAAATTCTGGGCTGGGCCAACTTCACACAAGAGCAGATGGGTTGTTTTGTTCATTAATGTTGCCTGATAAATGTTTTTTATTTTATGGGATAGAATCGTATAGGGTAACTTCACATACTAAATCAATGATTTCAGCCATGTGGCCGCCGCGGTTTTCGCGTACATGGCATAATCTGGAGGTCCAATTTTCGATCACTCTTCGCAGCCGTATCTCGCTAATAACTCGCCGAATGCTGTGTTCCAAGTGTTCAATCGTCTCTGGTTTATCGGCGTAGACAAGTGACTTAACATATATCCAAAGAAAATAATTTAATGGAGTTAGATCACACAATCTCGGTGGCCAATTCACAGGACCACTCCGTGAAATTAGTCTTTCATCAAATGTTTCTTTGAGTAAATTAATTTAATCCCGCGCTGTGTGGTACGTGGCACTGTCCTGTTGGAACCACATTCATCGTTGACTGTAACATTCCGCCCATCATCATTTTTGAAGACATAAGGACCAATGTTTCCGCCGGCTCATCAAGCGCAACAAACAGTGATTTTCTCTGCATGTAATGGTGGTTCGACAAAGGCTTGTAGATTATCTTCACTCCAAATCCGAGAATTCTGTTTATTTCCGTACCCATTCAACTAAAAGGGAGCTTCATCGCTGAATAAAATTTTGTTTGGAAAATCAACATCAATATCAATTTATGATTGAGCCCATTGGCCGAATTGGCGGCGTGTGGGATGGTCGGATGGCTTTAATTCCGGCACAAGTTGATTTTTGTAAGTACGTAAACCAATATCCTTAGATAAAATCTTCCATAAAGGGGATGAACACATCTCTAGTTACTGAGAACGACGTCGAATTGATTTATATGGGTCTTCCTCAACGCTGTACAGCGTTTATAGCGGACGATTATGATGACCGTAAAATGAACGTAATGCACGATGAGTTTGGCGAACAGAACTATTATTTTGAAAAACAAATCAACTATTTCCAAGCGTTGCTCTATTCATTGGGTGAGTCTATTACAGTCTAAAACAGTGTTGCCAACTTAAAGATGTGAACCTCTAACAAAAAACACCCTTTACATCGAACAAAAAAATACTTGTCGATAAAAATAGAAATGGGTGAGGTGTAAATATTGCCTTTGACATTAATATTTTTGGATAATGCTTGACCTAGTATTGCATTATGCTCTTAATATAAGTCTACTTCCTACACCATATGTATCTTATTACAAGATATACTCGTACCTTTCCTCGGGGGGTGCAATAATACATCTTAATTTTCTCATAACTGGAAAATTTATATTTTCCTTAGCAAAAATAAATGAAAAACCATAACTTTTATGCTAATAATAAAATAAAAAAATTTAATAATTATAATTTATTTTAATTATTTAATAAAACAAATTTAATATTTTGTTGTTTCTGGTTTGTATATACATATTGTTTATACAGTGGTGTAATCATAACGACTACAGCACAAAAATCATTTTTAGTTAAAAATTAATTTTAATTAGTAAACTTACGAACTCAAAAAAAAATTATTTTTTTGGTTCAAATACAAAATATAATTTGTATTAATTAAAAAAAAAATGTTTGGTTTACTAATTAAAGAAATTGTTGGTAGAATAATTTTTCGTTGTGTGTTGGTGTGTTATGCTTAGCGAGCATCACACCGTATTTATCACCAAGAAATATTTTGCCGAATTCATTCTTAAAACTCTAAAAGTTATTACGTTCTAACACTACGTGCAGTATTTCACAATCTGACTATATCAGGACACTTTGCTGGTAGTTTCACAATTTCCAATTACGGTGTGTCTACATAACAATTCCGTCGAGTTTATATAAAAAGTGGTTTTTAAGGGCCGACGTTGAATGTGAACCATACCTAAACGTCAAGTTTTTTTCTGCATTTAATTTGACATTTCTCAATTTCAGACTAACTCAATTTGAACCTTGGAAAGATACACAATCGAGCAACGCCTGAATGGTGGCAAGAAATGGCAACAATGTATGATCAATTTTCGAAGAAAATCATCTTCAGTGATGAGACACATTTTCACCTCAGTGGATTCGTCAATAAGCAGAATTGCCGCATTTGGGCGAATCATAATCCAAGAGTGATTGTCGAAAAACCAATGCACCCACAAAGAGTGACTGTTTGGTGCGGTTTATGGGCCCGCGGCATCATCGGGCCGTATTTTTTCCAAAATGAGGCCGGTCAGGCAGTTACTGTGAATGGTATTCGCTATCGTGTGATGATAACGAACTTTTTATGGCCCGAATTGGAAGATATGGATGTGGACGATATGTGGTTTCAACAGGACGGTGCCATTTGCCACACTGCTAACGAAACAATGGCTCATTTGGTTGTTTGAAAGAAAAGGTGTACGTCGATAAGCCAGCAACAATTCAAGAGCTAAATACGATGAGATAATTCGGCACATTAACGGCATAGAACCTGAATTATGCTTAAGCGTCATCGAAAATTTGGACCATCGGGTGGAGGTGTACCGCCGAGGTCGCGGTGGTCATTTGGCCGATATTTTGTTCCATACATAATTGAAAATCATAATAAAAAGAATTGACAATAATTTCCTAAATAATTTGTGTTTTATTGAAAATCAACATCGGCCCTTAAAATTTAACCACCCTTTATTAGGTGTGCAAATAGAACTTCGGCTTTTTTTTTGGTCAAATTCAACTTTATTGAAAATAAAATTGTTACATTAACGATATATTCGTCATTATATATGGTCGTTTGCCATTTACCAGGTAGATGATGAATGACTTCGCGATAGAAACTTGGTGGTTTTGAAGCAAAATAGTCATCGAGCCATTTTTGCACATCTTCAACTTTCGTGAACCGCTGGTCTTTCAAATATGAATATGCCGCATGCTGTAAAACTTCCCAGCCTAAGGAGAAGATGGGAGGTTAAATTTGCTGTATGTGGACGAGTGTTGTCTTGCAGCAATCTCATCGTCCGCCTTACTTGGCCCGTAAATGGTCCATTTTCCTTCAGATCATCACTTAATTTGACCAATTGGGCCTGGTAACGTCCAGCTGTAACAGTTTGCTCAGGTTCCAGAAGCTCGTATAGTAAATGACATTTTTAATATTCACTTTTGCAACTGATTTATGTTGATGGCTCGCCTGGATCATCAACCCATGGTTTTCTGCGTATAGGATTATCGTACAAAATCCACTTTCCAATCGAAGTGATATTTTTTGGTGAGTAACTCCTAACTGTTCTGCCAACACGAAATCTTGTAAACCACTTGTTTACTCTTGAATGACTCACAGAATGTCACTCAAAATCGAATTAATCAATTCCGTAGCTTGAGCAGCGTTTTTCTTCATTTGAAAACACAATAAAATGCAATGGCGTAAATGTTGCTTATCGACATCCATCTCTTAAAATTGATGCACGCGGAACGACAGCTTGTAAATGACTGAATCTTATGTCATTAAAAGAGCAATAACTAAACATATATCCAAAATGGTGGGAGATTTTGATGCGTTCAAGTATATTTTAATGCAACCAACTTCAGAGCCGAGTTTCTTCTTGCACACCTAATATACTGTATATTATATGTTACAAATTTATGTATTGATTTACGTCTCTTAAGCTAGCAAGACCCATACAACAGAACATTATAGGCTCACAATAGGCTAATTAAATATTATATTAAAAAATTTTGGGCTCCATCCCTTCCAACTAAAACGATGGGCTTTAGAAAAAGTTACCAGAACCCATATCCAAAAATGATTTTAAAACAATTGGAAAATTAAAGATTAATTTTAGGCTAATTAAATGCCCGATTTAAATTTTTTTATTATGCTCATTCTAGAAAAAGCGTAAGGCTTTATCACATCAACTAGGTTTCGCAGTTTGCTTCCACTGATTGCAGGTATGATTTATCAGTTTAGCTGATTTACCTCCAAGGTGGGTCTTGCCATCCATTTAAGGTGTTCTATGCACTAAAATGGAGTATTTATATTTCTGGCAGCATGATTTCTGCTGGTCCATTGCTACCATAAAGTCGGTACCTACTTTTTGTGATGACCTCTGTAAAATCACCATCTGTGAAATATTTAGTTGTTGTTCTTTATACTCTGACTCTTCCAGGCCTATGGTTTCGTCAGCATCTGTAATAAGGTTCATCGTTCTCTCAATGTGGGTTAATGATAACTTTGTGAATTTTAAGGGTGTCCCAGGTTTGCCGTTTTCCGAGACGTTTCGCATTTCATCTATAAAGCTGGTGTAACAAAGCTTTTGGTCCCAAGTTATTTTATAAATAGTTTTTATGAGTCTCCATCATTTTTATAGTTGTTGTGCAGAAATGTTGTGTTGAATGACTTCATTCTTCTATTGGTTTTTATTTTATATTGGAATATTTTGCTGGTTGTATATCGCCAGTTATTTATCCGGCTCGAAGGACCAATGTGAGTCTAGCAAATTGCTGTTGTTTGTAAGACTAGTTTGTTTTATTAGCGAAGTGATGGCCTGAACAACAATTAAGTACTAAAAGTAATTATTTAATACGAAATATAACCCTTCGTTGACGCCCTTGACCCATGTATAGTTGTCAACAGTAAATGTCTCACATTTTTTATTAGTTTTCTCGTTATTATGCAACTCTCCATAACATTGTCAGGCGTAACATAACCTCATCCATTTTTCCGTGTTCAGAACCATATTCAATTCTTGTTGATGTTGTTAAGAAACATAAGTTAATGTTCTGTTTGGCTCCTTAACGTTCAATGTAAGGTCGACCGTTGGTTATATACTGTCGTTCGACCCACTTTGGCTACACTATCGCCACCACCTCCAGGTTCTCATTCTTGGAAACAAGAATGGGTGAAATAAGTAACCTAGGTGTGGGGCTCGGATCAAAGTGTTATGCCAACCGTGCCAATGATCAGCCTATGGCTGGGGACCTGGTGACCTCCAGTTGTATGTAGTTTTATCCGTGTATACGGATCTCTGAACGGCCGGACCATCATTTTCTCCGTTGCTCGTGGGAACAAGTATGGAATCAAAAAAGAAAAAAAAATGAAATAAGTATTCAGCACTGTTCAAATGCTGGTGATGACGAAGAGGGGGGGGGAGGTCCGTGATTCCAGTCGTCAGACTGGCTAAGACTGGTTCCGAGACTTGCAAGCTAGGAACTAGTGGTAGTGAAAAAAGGGAGAAAGTTAGTGGCCTTCATTCGGCCTTCCGTGACTAGACAGAGGTATAGTGAGGAGGAGCATGGAGGACTGGATGCCAAGAGGAAGCTAGCCAAGCTCCATGTGGAACAGTTGCCGACGTGGCATAAGCTCTTCAATGGCGTCGTGAAGGAAGGGGAGGTGGTACTAGCCGTTGTGGACGAGAGCCATGAGGAAGAGAGCATCACTGGAAAAAAATTGAGGTTGGTGTTTAACGCACTGAACCTAGGTTTTCCGAAAGTCCTTGGACAACATCCGGAACCCCAGCCAATTTGTAGGGACGCGAGTTGGTATCAACGACGACTGAAACTGTCCGCGTGTGCAGATCAAAGATCGGCCTTCCTGTACAAGAAGGCGATCGAGGAGTTAGGCGATGTATGGCCAGGAGCAAAGCTCAGGGTAGTTTTGAAGGATGAGATACCGAATAAACCTAGAGCAATGGTCTGAATTTCTCCGGAACCTGCTAACCTGGATGAATTCCTGAGGATTGTCCAGGTTTATAATCCAGATCTTCCGACGGGGAACTGGAGGATTGCCAAGTAAAAGGAGCCCACGGGAAGTTTCAGATTATCAATTATGATAATCATGCAGGAATCGCTGGCTCCCCTGTCAAAAACCAAAGGGGTTATAAACTTCGGCCTCGGCTCAGTTACCCTTAAGGTGTTTAGGAAGGTCAAGAGGTCGAGCCGGTTGAGGGAAGCTCGACGAGTGGTATCTCTCCAGAGGAAACATCGCAGCTAGTGGCGAACCCACGTGAGGGGTTAACTAGGGATCTTAGAGAAAGACTATCTCTAGGAATGGGGAGGGAGGACACACCGGACTCTGGAGGGGGGGCTGTGTTGTCCTCCTTAAGTTTAGGGACTGCAGAGGGAGTGAGACGGTGGATACCGTCGACTCCGGCGGGTTCATTTAACCGATGTAGCACGCGGCTGCCGTGATAAGGTGAGTAAATACTGTTACCAATGATCAGGTTTGTGCAAACAAATCTACATAACTCCAAGGCTGCTTCGGCGGCGCTACTTCTCAAACTTGCTAAGTAAGGGGAGGAGATAGTTCTGATCCAAGAATCTTTTGGAAAACGACAAGATCTGTGGTCTGCGAGTGAAGGGGGATACACCCTTTTTACGCTTGTGGGACGGAAAAGAGCAAATCATGTATCCTGGTGGAAAATAATATGTATAAATGTTTTTCTACTTCCGCAGTATTGCAATGGGGTCATAAGTGCGGTATGTATAGAAACGGAGGGGAGAAGATTCTGGCTTGCAACCGTATACATGAACCGGAAGAAGCCAGTGCCGCCAGATTTACTTGGGACACTTGTTTGGGACGCGGAAAGGACGAAGGTGGGATTTATCGTATGGTGTGACGCGAACGCGCATCATACCATCTGATGTGGCTCGAACATCAATGACAGAGGTGTGAAAATACTTTTCGAATTTTTTTTAAGAAGTAACATCATTATTAGTAATAGACAGGAGGTTCCGGATGTTACTCTGGTCTCCGATTTTATTTCATCTATGATCATGGAATTGAGGGTGGCGAAGGAGCATTCCTTCTCTGACCATCGATATCTAACGTTTAAGGTCAATCTCCGAATAACAAATCAGTGTGTGTTCAAAAATCTCCGGAAGACAGTATGGCGCGTATATATGGAGGTATTGGAGGGCAGGATTCCATCTATAGTCACAGAACTCCCCAACACGGATAGTGATCTGGATTCAATGGTGGATACTCTTACTATGGCTTGCAATACCTCGATGAGGAAAACTAGCCCATTAATAAAGCTGAGGGGATAGCGAAAACCTGTTTGGTGGACCTCGGCATTCGCGGAGTGCAAGAAAGTCTGTGGGTCTGCTTTCAATAGAGCGAAAAGATCAAGAGAAAGTCAAGACTGTGACTTCTATAAGGAATGCCTCAGAGTATACAAATAGGAGACATGGAAGGCGCCAAGGATTTCGTGGAAGCTCTTCTGTGATAATGGAAGGAGGATACCTTGCGCTTAATAATGATTCTCTCTACCAGTCCAGCTGTTCCATGCTATCTGAAAAAACCGGATGGCTAATGGACGGTTTCTAGTGAAGAGACTCTTAATCTTTTGATGGAAACTCACTTCCCGGGTAGTGAGGATGCGTCGATTGCGGAGTCTTGGTTGACTGCGGGTCAAAAGATGACTGCGGCGTCCAATTGTTGTGATGTGAAGATAAAATGGGCTATTAAAAGTTTTAAGCCATTTAAGTCAGCTGGTCCGGATGAGATTGTGCCAGCAGAAATTCAGAAGAACTCGGAGCACTTCCTTCCCTGGTTGGAGGTTATCTTCAAAGAGTGTCTGAAGCTGGGGTACATCCTGGAGAAATGCAGGGAGACTAGGGTGATCTTCATCCCGAAAGCGGGTTGTAGCTCGCACAGCAACCCTAAGGACTTGAGACCAATATCTCTGTCATCTTTTCTGCTGAAAACCATGGAAAGGTTGCTGGATGTCCATATTCGTTCGAGAATTATACCCAGAAACTGGACACAGTCTCAACATGCGTACCAAAAGCGTATGTCCATGGGCACTTTCAACAACGTGAAGATGGAGGAAATTAGGGAAGGATAGTTGCCACTTGAGGTTGAATACCCTGTAACCAGGATAATTAATCTTTGGAATGTAGTAATCAATGTTCTATTGGAACTTGAGCGGGAAGGAATAGGTTTATGGCAAAGTCGTTGCGATAGCTGTCTCAGGGAAGCACCTATGTACAATCAGAAATGTGATGCAAAATGCATTATCAATCACTGCGAGTTAAGCCAGCAAATGTGGATTGGAGATTAACCCATCTAAACAAGAGCTGCTCATTTTTGGGCACTTTATTCTTGCAAAAATGCCATCGGAAGGAAATGGGGTCTGAAACCGGAACTGATGCACCGACAGTCACAAGGCCCATACCACTGTATGGTGTGAGTGTATAAACGAGAAATTATCATACAGGAACATGATGGCGCAGGTGCAGAGAGCAACCTGCTTGCTCATTAGTGGGGCGTTGAAAACGACCCCCCTAGTGCCTTAGCGATTATTCTGTACCTTCTCCCGTTGGATATTATCGGTATGCAAATGGCGGTCAATACGGCCGCCCAGCTATCAGCGGGTTCGGGGTGGAAGTGCATGCCAAAAAGGCACTTAACTATAGCCAATTCTGTGAGGGATGACCTGGATTATATAACACCCTTTTGTGTTTTAGCACCCGTTTCAAGGTGATTCTCCCCTCTAGGTAGGATTGTAAGAATCGCCTCATTATGGAGACCGGGAGAGTTAAATTCTTCACCGACGGCTCCAAGCTCGATGGTAGAGTGGGAGCTGGTGTGTTATGTAGGCAACTTACATTTAAAAGTCTTTCATTTCGTCTACCTGATTACTACAGCGTATATACCAGGCTGAAGTTATAGCGATTGAAGAGGTCATGAACTGAAGCACAGTCTAATATCGTTGACTGATATCACTATCTGTGTGGGCAGTCGGGCGGCCATTCTTTCGCTGGATTAAGATTCCTTTTCATCAAGGATGGCGTTGGATTGTCACACATCTCTTAACGAGATGAGTGAACACTACAATGTCCAGTTGGTCTGAATTCCGGGCCACTCTGACGTTGAGGGAAATCGCAAGGCACGGTACAACTCTCCAACTGGGACCACCAGGTGGCCCGCCAGTCCGACTGGCAGGGTAGCGAAGCAAGTATGGCCTGAGCTGAGCTTGAAGAGATCCAAGATTTTGATCACACTATGGAAGCATGATTTAGGTAGAATTGTAAGGGTACTTACCGGACACTGCCTTTTCGGAGATAATGCGAGAAGGGTGGGTCTGGATGCAAATGACTTATGCAGAAGCTGCAAGGGCGAGGAGGAGGTGGAGACTCTTGTTCACTTCTTATGCGCTTGTCCTGCGCTTGCTGGCAGAAGTCATCATCACTTGGGCAAATACACTATGGACAGCCTCTCTGATATCGAAAGCTGTAATGAGCAGCACTGAATGGGTTTAAATGGAGTTTAATGGTGTCGAATCCTGTGGATATCACAATGGGCCAAAACTGGCCTAAGTGTGCGATAGCAATCACTGAAACCTAGTCTAACCTAACCTTGACCCTTTTTCCTTCATTTCCGTTGTTCTGGGATTTTAGCATTCTTATTTCTGATATTTTGCAATTAATAGGAATCTTGCAGCTTCCTGTCATTTGCTAGATGATTTCAACAAGTATATACATTTGTTAAAGATATTGAAGGATTTGTGTTTGTAACGTGATTGAAGCATCAAGTAAGCTAAAAAAGCGAAATGAGGGCGCTTTTTTAGCTTACTTGATGCTTCAATCATTTTATACCCATTTGAATTAAGATCATCATTTATTTTTTCTGGTTTATATGTTGAACGTAATTTGATCTGCGTGTTTTCAAAAGTATGTCGTAATGACACCCGTTTGAATTCGTTTGGGCATTTTCCAGTAGGTCGCTCCATTTCTTAGGGTTATTTTGATATCAATCCCCATCAATCCCTCATGTTTTTATTAAATTCTACGTTGTTTATTGTTTTTATAGAGTAAATCATAATTTTTATTAATTTGTATGACTGTTGATGGTGGGGCTTGTTTTAAGAAACTGATAGTCGTTTCCTCCACCAATTTCTTGCATGTGCTGTTGCGGTGCAATGATTTCAGTGCATTTTGGATTTTGAAATAGGATGAGCATTAGGGTGGCCGTCATTTATACTAAATCATATTAGCCATTAATAGTTCGTTAAGATTTAGACAACAAACATCATTAACTCTATGTCCATTTCACTTTTTGTAACGTAACATATTTTGCTGGATGATTATTTTCTTGCAACGACTCCATACGTTGTTCGAATAAGCGCACACTTTAGAATGAAGCTAGAAAACTGCAGAGAAATATTACGACATTACCTGTATAATTCAACCACACTCTAAGGTTTCTAATTAATATTTTTGATTTTCCAAAGATATGATATGGACCTAATGGAAACTTTAAAATAATTATAAATGCCACTGTGTTACCGAAAACTACTAAACGAGCTTTTATGGTGTACAGTAAGACAAAAAATATAAATTATACGTTTATGGACACAGCTGTAATACAAGAGACACAAAAAGCTATTATACAAAAAATGGAACGGAAAACGTACAAAAACTATTTCCCAAATAGAAAAAGAAAATTTGTTCTAAATACACTGTCCGTAACAGTATAAATAACGGGATAATAGCATAGAATAGAATTTATTTACTCAGTTCCTCTTTATTATCTTACCTTTCCCGGTTCCAACCTTGTGCTTAATGTACATAGGTTTTAGTCGGATATTGTTTCAGCAGATTAACAACCAGACAATATTTTGATATATACGAGTAGGGAGCGCACAAGGTTTATCAACGTTACGTATACAACACAAAGTGCCAGATGTTTCGCCAATAACAATGAAACTTTTTTTTTTGTTTTGATATACAACATTTTGTATACGAAGTCTATAAATCGCTTTTATTCGAGCTTTTTTTTATAAATCAGCATTTTCCTTCTGCTTTATTTCCCAGTACAAAGCAAAATTGTCTTAATAAAAAGTGTAAAAGCTTTTAATTTTTTCGGTCAAATTCGATTTCTAATTTGATTACTGCGTAGAAAAAATTTGACCCACATTATCAATTGCTTGATGTAGACACATAAACACTTAATAAATTTCTCCCAAAATAGCCGCAAAGCGCAAAGGCGAACGACTTCCGTCTCGAAACTTGTTCTACATACGTATATTGATTATATTGATAGACAGCTTTGACATTTTAATTGCCAATCAAAGTATTATTCACTATTACGCCTCTTAAGGTAATTAAATCTTGATATCAAATCTCATATTTATTCCACTCATAAATTACCATGTAAACTTGTATATTACGGGTATCTAGCTACAAATATATGCGATTTGATAATATCCAACCATGTAGAATATGGACAGCAGCGGTACGTCGAATGCACGTCTTGTTAATTGGGGTGAAGAACATGTTACTGTAAGATAAACACAAAATAATGGGAATTCACAAAACATCGTTCGAACCGTAATTAGACAAGTTTTTGTTCTTGCACAATATTTTTAGTCTTCTTTGCACAGTGTTACATACGAAAATGAAAACTTAAAGAAACAATAATCTTGGATGGTTAATGATGATAACAATACTATACAGCGAAACTGTTAATAGCAAAAAAGGTCATCATCATCATTTTCATTGCGGGAAAGCAGAGTGCGATATTAACAAATATGAATTATTTATGGATGAGATAATGGTTGGTGCATTGGTTGGTTCATTAACAAAATGCATTTAGTGAGGTCGGCGGAGGACGGGGTACGCACATTACCGAAATTTTTTGCAACGCAATCTACTTATGTATGTAGAGGTATATGGAGTGTATAGTTTAGCGTACAGCTATGCAATCATGAATAAGAGAAAACTTTTCCTGTTTTCGCTCTTTTACTATAATTACGAACAAATCCTAATGAAAATGTGTGGGAAATTTAGAGTATAAGCGTGAGTAACGTATAGAGAATACAACATGTAGAATAATCAGTCTGAAATATTTCCAGAAACCCGACACATATATTTATATGATTAGAGAACAGATATTTTGGGTGAGTCAGGCCAGAAATCCCTTTTTGGAAATCCTACGGTTTTCTTATTTTGTCGAGTAGTATTTTATTGTGCCAATTTGTGCTTCTAACGATAACATATTTTGGGAGATAATATGGGATTTCTTCCCTTTAAACATTGAAGTAAATGTTTTACTTTAGTTTGTGCTGAACTGTGCATTCCAAAAACAATTTAGTTTTCCTTCAGGATGGGACTCACCAATTAAGTGCGTTGTGTACATAACCTGTTGAAGTAGATTAGTTTGAAAAAAATTGTAGTTTTCTAGTCAAATTGTCTATAACGTGAGGACACCAAAATATACTGTGCATACACCATATCAAACAGATTTGCCAATAGAAAGCCCATAATTCCACGGTTTTTTTCACAAGTTAATTTTTTGAAATACATTTTATGGGTGTTTGCTGTAAATCAAACAGTATTTTGCTATTGTCGATATGTCGGTGTCGAAAAAGTGTAAACAATTGATTTTTTGCGTAGACAATGTCGACATTTGGTAAAGTATGTAGATAATTTGTAGACAATGTAGAATATTCCTTTTTTTGTTATTTTTCATTGTTGTTTCAAAATGGGAATTCCAAAAGTTAAATTTAATTTTTACAAAGCAAATGGCGGATGTTAGTTAGTTCAATTCAAGATATTACAACTATTTCAAAAAAAATTATTCTACCAACTAAAACGAGGGTTCTGCTAGCTTTAGGAATAGTTAGCAGAACCCATATCAAAAAATTATTTGAAAACAATTGGAAAATTAAAGGTTAACTTTAGGATAATTAAATGCCCCATTTATTTTTTTTATTCTGCTCGTTCTGGAAAAATGATAAGGCTTTATCACTTTAAAACTAGCAGAACCCACATCGAAAACCCAAATTGACATACAAATAGTTTTAGGCTGATTATGGCCTAATCAAATGCTCCATTAAAAATGTTGGCAGAACCCAAATCAAAAATCGGACCAAAACCGAAATTAGGATGCAAAACAAGATCAATTGATACGCAAATAACTTTAAACTCATTATGGTCTGATCAAATGCCCCATTAAAAAAGTTGGGCTCCACTCGTTCTTGACCAGAACCCAAATAGAAAATCGGACCAAAAACGAAATTAGAACTCAAAACAAGATCAATTGACATAAAAATAATTTTAGGCTCATTATGGCCTAACCAGATGGCCCATTAAACAATTTTGACCTCCAATCGTTCTTGACCAAACTTCAGGTCATTTAATCTGAAGCGAGCAGTCCCAAATAGAAAATCGGAGCAAGACCGAAATTAGAACACAAAATTTTACCATAATGAGCCCAAAATTATTTGTATGTCAATTGATCTTGTTCTTTCGATTTGGATTCTGCTAGCTTTAAAGTGATAAAGCCTTATCAATTTTCTAGAACGAGCAGAATAAAAAAAATTAAGATGGGCGTTTAATTATCCTAAAGTTAACCTTTAATTTTCCAATTGTTTCCAAATAATTTTTTGATATGGTTTCTGCTAACTTTTTCTAAAGCTAGCAGAACCCGTCGTTTTAGTTGGATGATGTGGAGTCCAACATTTTTTAATAGAGCATTTAAATAGCCTATTATTTGCCTATAATTATCCAGACTATCTTGTAATGTTCTGCTGTATGGGTTCTGCTAGCTTAACGGACGTATTAGAAGTAGTCTTTCGAGAAAAAACTGCGTATTTTCGAAAACCAGTACTTGGCACCAGAACAGCTTTATTAACAACGAATCCAAAAATAAAAACCTGTAACCTCCGCAACCAAAACCATGAACCTGAAGATTGTTCCAAATTCAAGTCAATGAGAACAAATAGTACTCACATGCTCTCACCAACCGCACTAGTAAAGACAGCTGCTAAGACAGGGTCACAGTACTATATACATGCTATTGTAGAGAAAATGTTTTGGCAAATATAAATAAGTAATTGGTTGATTGATTGGACTATAGAACCAAGTACTGGAGAAGTGTACCGATTAACGCCGGGCCTATTCCTACAGTCTGTTTACACATAACAATAAAGGATTTTTTTGGGACAGAACTACCCGGTTTCAGACCCCTAGCGATCGTACGGCACAACACAATTCTAATCTACTTTTAATCTACTAGAGGAAGGATAAAGGCTTAAAAGGTTAAATGGATAATGATGGTATTGGTCTTCAACAATTGCTTCCAAAAAACCACGTCAAAGCAAATCAAAAATCAAGGTAATGTTGACAATTTCTTCGATTATCGAGGTGTGGTGAACTCCGAATTGCTTCCGACCGGCCAAACTGTCAACAAGAAATACTATTTGAGTGTTATGAGTCGTTTGCGCGAAGCAATTCGTAAAAAGAGGCCGGAATTAGGGGTCAACAACTCTTGGTTTTTGCACCACGATAATGCATCTTCTCATACTACACTGGTTTTACGTGATTTTTTCGCCAAAAATTCCACCCATATCGTTCCGCAACCACCATATTTGCCTGATTTAGCCCCGTGTGACTTTTGGCTGTTCAGCAAACTCAAACGACGGCTCCGGGAAACCGGTTTGAGTCAATTGAAGACATTAAACGGAAAGGCTATTCCGGAAATTGACTTTAACAACTGTTTCGAGGATTGGAAAAAAAGTTGGCAGAAGTGTATTGAGGCCGTGGGGGATTACTTTGAGGGGGACGAAATAGATTTGGAGAAATAAATAAAAAAAGTTAAAATTATGAACAAAGCCTTACTGTTTTTTTGCCCACAGTATTATATCAACAAATTTACAACAGTGTTAAATAAATAATAATTTATAAAATGAACAACCAGCAGATCCAACCCAAAACAAGCCAACCAAAACCCTCACTAGTTCACAGTCCCCCTCCCAAACAACCTACAAAATAAGTTAATTCAAGAAACGTCACGATCCCCGAAAAGCTACCTAAACACAGCAACATTCAACTGCACTCCAAATCCACTCTGCAGCCTCTAAGCCTTCCACAACTTCAAAAGGTCAAGCCTCCGCTAAAACAACAAACCCACAAGCAAACCCGACAGCCATTATGATTCCTATCCTGTCTGCACCTCCGACTTTAAACCAAAATTCTAGTTTCGATTAGAAAGCATTATGGCCTCAAAGTATCCCTTTAATCAAAAATCATCACCAGAACCAAGTAAATTAGCCCAATTATCAAGAAACAAGTGAGACACCGATAACTCCAAATCGCTAATCAAACCAAAATAAAAATATAACAATTTATTACACAAACGCTAATTAGTTGGATGAAGGAACATCATAAAAATATCTCTCTCGCAACACCTAAAACTACCTCCGGAACGATCTCAACAGACGGCATGAATCTTCCCACCATGAAACCACTACCATGCACCAAGCGACCCCCGGCCAACACCACCATTCAGCAAAACCCACGCTTCACAATGCAATGACGAATCCATGACAGATCACAAACGAACCATGGCAACCCTACAGCCCAAAAACTTCAGCGTACACGACCGATCATACCAAAACTGGCAAAATGATTCATTCCCCGCTAAATCGGCTGTAAACTCTAACAAAAACATCCGAAACATTCAACAAAGAAACCAATTTGGACATACTAACCCAACTTTCAGGCAATGATTCATTACAAAACTGCAAATCCGCTTTCATACACTAACAAATGAGAACTACATCAAGCCCTAAAACAAAACAACTCAAAACAGCCAAAAATACCTTATAAATACAGGTAACGACAGAATACACATGAACACAACCCTTCGCAAGTTGAGAAACACAACGTTCAACGAACAACCACCACAAACCGCAGACACCGACCCATTACTCACCATGAACGAAACCCATTCAAATCACTCCAAATATCAAAAAATATTCACTGCAATACAGCTGCAGCACATCCTCGCCGCCTCTGTGTAAATCACACACATACACCACTCGTCAAAACCTAATCCAGTTTTCGCATCACGGAGAAAAAGTAGACCCCTCTCCCAATCGCCAAAAATATACATTCCTTTATATGTATATTCATTTTGCATGATCATCCAGTACCTTCTATAGTACCGGCCTGCGACAACATCCACCTCTTGCCGATGACGCCAACCCAAGTCGACAAGGAGAGGTCAGCGTCAGCCGTCATCATAATTAAGTAAAAACAATTCACCCCGCCTCTCCACAACGACGGCAAAAACCTCACAAAGTTAACAAAAATCAAAAAATTATGAACAATTTAAGCCTAATCGACTTTCCCAATTCACAAATTGAAACATCCATATTCACAAACTTTTAGTGCGAATCCAAAGAAATTCGCCCATTTAGACAACGTAATACGAAGTCTTAGTGTATTCCACCACAAAAATATAAATACAACCGTGAGAGAGCAGAGAATATTATACGATAATTTTGGTTATATTTTGCGCATGCGCATCCATATACCATATTTCCACTTGTATATCCAAATTTTAAATTAGCTTTTTGGTCGTGATTTGACAATACGTATGCGAGAGAACAATTATGGATAAAAAAGAAAGACAGCAAATTTTGTCGAGTTTTTTGCCGAAACTCACCTTCGGATAAAATGCAAGAGTATCAACTAAAACAGTAACTTACCGCTGCCACTTACCTTGCTGTAACAAAATGATGATATAGGCGATACGGAGCAGAAGGACAAGCATTCACATAATGGTTGAAAATGGCTGTGGGTCATAGGAGGAACCGGATGTTGAAGGTCATGGAGTGGGTCCCATTGGTCGGGTGGAGCCACATGGCTTTCTGAAATCGAGAGGTGACGAGGACACAGCAGATAAGGGAATCAGCTGAGCCTGCTCGAGAACGATGAACAATTGAACCGGGATATTGCCACAGTTCAAAAAGGAAGAAACGAACTACTCGAGTTTTTGGTTGCTCAACCGAACTGAGCGAATGCTGGCCAAATCGATATGAGATTATTGGAGCGGTAATTTTTGGATCGGATGAAGTTCCGTTGGATAGAATATTGGAATGTGTCTGTAAGAATCTCGGCTAAGGCGAATTGAGATTGAAGATGGTCCTCCAATTGTGACAGTTAAGGCAGCAAGGATCATCGAAAGCGGTGATTGGCGATTGGCAAATCACAAGAAGGGTGTCCAGCGTGAACCGTATATATTTTACAACGGCCCATGGATGAAAGGGAGACGTGGTTGCAGGAACCGGTGGAAAGTAAGGGCGAGCAATTGTCATATGGGGGGGGGGCGATCAGCATTAAAGACAGCCTATGGAAGAGGTACACAAAACTGTTTGGAATTATGAGGTGTGACAGCTATATTAGATTCAATGTGTTACCCTATGTCGTTAAAATACGAAAGGCATAAACGAAGGCGGGAAAAATCACTTATGAAATACGTGTCAAAGACGGCATTGGCGATAGAGGCTATTTGCAAGGAAAGCAGTATGGATGAATGGAAGTATGAACAGCTGGAACCGTGTGTGGAAGAGACGCATGACGTGCCAGCAGTGTTGGAGTGGATTGTCGTCAAAAATGGGGTTGAGGTAGAATGGACCACAGAGAGTAGCTGCTAGGTTGAATGACGTCTGAGGCGAGGCGAAGATGAAGTTGAATTGGTTTGCGTTACACGGTCTGACTTACAGAGGCGGTAACACGGGCGGGACATTTATACAACAAAAATTGCTCATTTAAGGTTTATAACATTACTCTAATTTTTTTTTATGCCTTCTAGGTTAATGTATACTAGTGCCATCTAGGTTAATGTAGTAGCACTAATGGAAGTTTTATAGCAGTTTTATATGTGGCAGATTATACTAGTCGGGTCTAGAACAGAAAAGAGTGCAACATCACAATGGGTCAGTTTATTGAGTCATTTGGTAGATTACGCGATAGGGTTAATGCGAGTAAGAGTAAATGAAAATTACGACGTAATCGTCAAATTCTAAAACAATATTTACAATCCAGTGATACGAACCGGATTTGACAGGGCAACTTAAGGGTTCACTTTCTTCAAGTAAATACGTAATTTACAGTTATATTATTTGTGATCTTGACAAGCACATCACTCGTATCACATCCTTATCAGTCTTCTGTGCAAATACACTAAATTTCATTGACATTAAAATTGAATTATTCTGCTATAGCTAAAAATGTCACATGATTTTACTAACATCGTAATTGTACCGTAATTGTAAACCGCCGCTAATACCTGTTGTTTTCAATTTTCCGCCTCGATAATAATTCAGTTCACATCAAATCTACTGTACACGACTTGTGTATATAGATGTCTGTCTCCATATGCCACACTACACACTACACTATACGTAATCGTATTTTGACAATCTCGTAATTGGATAAATTTTTCCCAAAAAAAAAAACACAAATTGCTATTGTCAAAAAATTAAACCTCGAGATATATACACAACACACATACGACTTTCAATTTCAGAAAGTCTAAAGCTCGCAGACGCAACACAATAACAACAGAAGAATTAGGTTATGTGTATTTATATACGATTGATATGAACCTGTACAGGAGAGATAGTAAACGTGATTAAATTTATAATTAAAATAAAAAGCTCAGGCTGTGCTTTTATACCTGCGTAAGTTTATCGATTTATATTTTAATGATGAATTTCCGGACTAAATCATCCTAAGCTGAATTGTAAAGGTATGTAAGGCAAACTTAAATCGTCGATTAAGTTTTTTTTTTTTTGGGGGGGGGAATATTACATTTTCGAATCACGTTCCGGACAATTCTATGGAAATTCAATAATCCATTAGTAAAGGAAAGCAAAAATACCGGTATATATTGTTTGATTTCCATCACATCGAGCACCCAGCAACAATAACAATTCTCAAAATCTTATTCCTTTTCTGCTTCTAATAATAACCATAACAATAATAACGATAATAGTAATAATCATAAACATAAATTTCAATTGGGAAAACATATTTTCTGGTGCTCGATCGATTTCGATATACATACGTGTGTGCGCTATTCTGCCTCTCTGTGTTCATGAAATTCATTTAAAGAGGATTTGTAGTAGCGTCGTATCGGAAAAATCATGATTTATGCACGGTACCGTATTCATAGTTCCGAGAAGTGAGACATGCTGCCATACCATACGCATTTGTACCTCACTGCACACCCCCGTACATTGATTCAGCAACTAAATCGAACAAAAATCCAGTTCTAAATAAACAAACAGCTTATGAAAAATTCACTATTCCTGTCTTGTAAATTGACTGAGCTTATGTTACGTTGCTTAAAATAATGTTAGAGCTTTATGTTGTTCTTTCATCTATACGTAAATGTGTATATGAATAATATAAAGTTGTACAACAATGCGCGCGTATATACGAAAAAAGGGGTGATAGGGTACACAGACCCACACTCGTACATACACAAACGGTAATATAGAAATTTTTGTAGGGTGAACTTTTCCGATGCTTTTCAATTTTCTATAATATGTACTCTGGAAATGATTTGATCTCTGCCGTATAGCGTAGAGTGGTTTTTTGTTATTCCACGCAAAATTTTTGATTTAAGTGCGATACATTGTTATCAATTCTATAGATTATTACTTTTCTAGATACTTCCGAATACCATGTTGTAAACTTAAAAACGGGGTTGGTCTATTTGCACAAGTATACACAGATAAAAGGATAAAAGTTATTACATCATAACAAAAACATTTTAGAAATATTGAATTGGCGTATAAAATGAAAGCTCATTCGAGAAAAAAGGTTATGTCTATTCGCTAACACTTTGTAATCAAATATTTATTTAGTGAGTTTGATTAAAAAATTTAAATTGTATCGATACGTAAATTTTGTGAACTGTGCCATCAATTGTATTCACGGCTCAGAAATTACATCAATCCATCTAGTGTACCCCAGTCGTTTATAGTTGGCATGATAAAAATTTTGTATGAAGTATAACTAAAGATGGCCAAATACATTAAAAATTTCAATCTCCACAATATTTGTCATCGGCGATTAAAAAATCTGAACTGAGTTTTCAGTTTAGAACTTAAAGCCAGGCAGATTTTGGTATGTGGTCACTAACGGCATCTATCAATAACTGATGTGAACTAACAATCAACTTAGTTAGTCGGAAGTTTAGAAAAATTGGTGTTATGCCCACAGTATAAGCCATAAATTAACGATTAATGTCCTGTGTCTCACGCCGACACATTTCCTAAATTTCCGACAAGCTAAATTGATAGTTAATTCCTACCAGCTATTGACAGATCTCTCTAATTTGCATAAACCAAAATGACCGTGACATTTAATTGAAAAGTTCTTAATTATTTTGGCATGAATTAACTATCGATTTAGATAGTTCTAAATTTGTACAAAATAATCAACGTCAGGCACATAGTACAAAATCTCTAATACTGACTAAACTGTTTTAATCTTAGGTTAGGTTAGGTTAGGTTAGAGTGGCTGCTATCGCACACTTAGGTCAATAGTGGCCCATTGTGATACCACAGGATCCTACCTCCCATTTACTCCCGTTGAAACGATTCAGAGCTACTTATGCAAAAGGCTGTTCATACCGTACACAACTAAGTACTAATGCCTTCTGTCTGATAGTGCCAAACACGAGCATAAGAAATGATCTAAAGTCTCTTCCTCCTCTTCGTCCATACACTTCTACAAAAGTCTTTCGTCAGTAGACCCAGCCTTCTCGCATGTTCCCCAAAACGGCAGTGTCCTGTCAGCATCAGTCTCCCCAGAACTGCCTTTTCCGGCTGCATCTGGTGAGTCGTACCGTACCAAGCTAGTTTATCTGCCCTGCAGTTTCCCGTGGCGTCCGAATGACCACGCACGATCGGCACCACGATGGTGGTTTCAAACCCCATCTCTTACCTGTGGCGTTCCAACACGAGCAAATGGCTAGATTAGCCTTATTCGCCCTTTCCATAATGTTAGGCTTCCAGCTGAGCTTACTGTCCAAGATTATGCCCTAAAATCTCGCTCTGTTAGCCAAACAAAGTCTAATGAAGTCCATGGTAGGAGGACTAACTACCGGAATTTTGTATTTCTTACTAAATAGTAACAGCTCTGTCTTGGAAGAGTTGACCCCTAATTTACATTTGGTGGCCCATTACGTAACGATCAGGAGTGCATTCTGTATAACATCCGTAATCGTATCCAGATATTTGCCTGAGGCAGCTATCGCTACATCATCTGCATGCGCCACCACCATCAATGTTCAGAAATGCTACCATTCAAAACTCTTGCGAGTAAATTGACTTCTGATTCGTGCGTACTAGATCGTGCAGAACTGTGTCCACTGACTTCTCTTTACAGTAAGCATGCTGCGACATTCCCGAATTTCTTGGCTCAATTTTTGTTCAAATAACTACATCTACCGGTCTTTCCAAGATTTTCAACAGAAAGAATGATAGAGTTACAGGGCTCAGGTATTTTGAACAAGCAAGTAAGCCCTTTCTCGGTTTCGTTATAAAAATTACCCTGACCTACTTTAATTTCTTAGGAATCTAAACCAGTTTCAGATATCCTCCGAAGATAATCTCCAGCCAGCGGAGGATGACTTCTGAGTTCGTTCGAATCTCGGCTAGTATAATTAGATACGGGCTTAAAACCATTCAGCGCCCACAGGATTCGTTCGGTTTAACTAAATAACTAGGACTGGCTGGGTTAGTAGATAGGATTTTCCTAAGGCGAGAAGTCTCAGAGACCTCCTTCACTCTACAACAGAAGAGTCTCCCAGACCATCTTTGTGCCTTCCTTAACTCTTTTTTGTACTTTCTTAGGTCCTCCTTATAGTCATCCCAACCTCGAACCTTCCTTGTGTCCTTGGCTTTTTTAAAAGCTGTCCTTCGTTAGGTTTCCAACTCCGTGGTCCACCATGTCGGTTTCTGCCTGCCCTTAGGCTTTATCCAGTGGCAATAATTCCTCCAACACCTCCCCATATTTGTTCCAGTTTGTCCTTCCGGGATTCCTGAAGGCTTTCCGGATAACAGGTTTAACGTTGAGGCTATATGTTACATATCGGTGATCAGAGAATGAGTGCTCCCTCGCCACTCTCTACCCCTTGATCATATGAAAAATTGTTTCTGACGCAAAGGTCACATCTAAAACTTCCTGTCGGTTTTTAACAACAAATGTTGGTTCCCGCACAATATTGCAAACTAACAGGTTAGCATTTAATAAGTAATCAAAAAATAACTCACCCCTCTCGTTAATGTCTGTGCTTCCCCAGATTGTGTGATGTGCGTTTGTATCATATCCAAGTATAACACCTACCTCTCTTTGACCTGTTTCGCGGATCAGGTCCCCCCGGCGGAACCGCCTTCTCGCGATCCATATAGGTTGAAGCTAGCCATAATTTTTCACAGCCAACCACAACGCTCACCGCTGTAACACTTAGTAAATTGAGGAAGAAGAAAAATATTCAATTACTCTGCGCTAAAATACACGATCTGATCTACTTAAAGTTATTTGAGTATAAGAATTTGATTCTGTTATTGTTAATCCAACGTTATTGGATTAACACAAAGTCCTCATCTGACTTAGTCAGTCTGAGAACGAGAGCTGCTGAGGCAGCTTTCGTGTGATGCAGGTTTATTTGCACTCCCAGCATCGGGATAGTGCCATCTGACTCATTGCTTCGGATGCCATCCGCCTCTCGTCGGGAGTTCGACAGGATGTCTTCATCAGACTCAAGAGAGAGGAGGCTATCTCTCCTCACCAAACTCTCCGCGTCCGAAACATCGCTCTCCGGGTCGTCCGTCGCTCCCTTGACCGTCTCCCGCTGGGTCCGTTCGCCATCGTCCCCAGGCTGGTCTTCCGCGCCCGTATCGACCCTATCTTTCTTATATACCTTAAAAGTGATCGACCCAAACCGGAAGTTGATCACTCCCTTTGGTTTTGCAAGGGAAGCCCAGGATTCTTTATTGATTACCATGATTGCCAATCTAAAGCCCCTCTTAGCTTCCTTCTGCTTTACAATCCTTTAGTCTTCAATTGGAAGGTCGGGATTACTAGCCCGAATGATGTCAAGGATGTCTGGCTTGTCCGGTTCGCTTGGTGACCAGACGCGTACCCTCGGCCTGCAGGGATTTCCCATTTGCAGACTGTCTCAAGCCTCGCGCCCTGCTACACCTCGTCTACTACTGCCCTTTTATAGAAGTCGACCGATCTCTAGTCCGAGCACGCAGTTAACTTCACGCGCCCTTAAAACCATCCCGCATCTCTACAGGACGGGAGGATCCCAGATTTTCTCTCAGAACCCTCAAAAATATGGAGGTTAGTGCATTATACACAACTTTCCACTTCTCCGGCGTGATGCTCACGTGTTCCTGATTTCTGTCAATGACGGCTAGCACCAGCACGTGTTCCTTTAGGATTGCACTGGATACCTTCGGTTTTTGTTCCGTAGGAGTACCCGACATCATGTGTGTTTGCACCTTGCTTCGCTTGCTGCCGCCCGGTTCAAGCTCATCCTGGGACCTCTGTCTTTTAGACCCAAGGACCCGTTCCGGGCTATCGTAGCCGAAAGTTTTCTTAGCCCATACCACAGATTCTTTCTGTTTTACTGTAAACTGCCCGGGTTCGCAGCCAGTTTCCCTAAAATTCTATACACCGACCATGGCTTCGATGTCATGGTGGTTAGAGTTGCTCTCCTTCTATGTACTTTGCGGATTTTGGAGGGTCCCGACTCCTTTATTTTTATTTTTTTCTTGGTCATTCATCTTGCCACGAGTGTCGGAGAAATACAGGTCCAGGGAGCCTGGTATCCAGAGGGTTCCGTTCACGACTGGCCTTTGTTAAATGGGCCCCAGCCTAGTCGATCATCAGCATGGGGTGCATGACACCTTAATCCGGCCCATTGGCTCACCGAGCATCGCGGCTCTCCAGCGCCCCCTTCCCCCTCCAACATTGAACCCGCACATCAGAAACCATCAACTCAACCATTCATATGGATATCCCAAACTAATGGGACCCATTCCATTCAAGGGTTGACCCGTTTATAGAGTTCCCCACTCAGTACCTGGGGGACTCGAGAGCGCGGGGAGTCGCGACGCTCAATTCGCCGTGGTTAGTAGTCGATGGTTTTATGGCCATCAGTTCGCCCTTCCATACTTGGTATCATAGGCACTCAGAATTTAGTGAACAGAGGTTAACCACTCCCCAGTTCCCTGAGGCCGTGCTCCCAGCTGAGCTGCGGTTTGGGACGGCTTATTTAATTCACCGCTAACCTAAATTTATTGAAAAATTTACTTAAAATTGATTTTTACCCGATTATTGGTAAAAATCGGTTTTAGCACAGATTTCTCGATCAGTTTAATAAATGCATTTAACGGAAAATTTACCTAATATTAATTTTTATCCGACAATTGGTATGCTGCCTCAATTATTACTCAGCCACCATATATAATAGCAACTTAATAAAATTCCCCTGTGGTGTAATTTGCGCCATCTATTATTAACTGATATGAACTAACATTAAATTAGCTTAGTCAGTAATATAAGAAATTTGTATCGGACACGTTAACTTCCGACTAAATACAAGTTTTTCTAAAACTACATAATAAAAAAAACGATCCATATATTTTGCTGACATCTACTGACATTTGCCCAAGCTAAAATATAAATATATGAAGTTGCATTGAACTATAAGCATGAAGACCACCGTCGACGTCAAGCAACCAAGGTGCCAAGGTCACCCACAGTTGTACTAACTTAAGCAACGGTTGTTTGAAGTCGTTGGTGATGTCACATTATCTCACTTTGGTACTCCCTTCTCCTCTCCCTCCTTCGTGATAGCATCAATCAGGTGCGTGGTTACACGCATGTTACATGGCTATCCTTCGAAACTTGATGGGAGAATAACCGAAACATCGGCTGCGTAGATCTCTTTTTGACCTTTATGCGTTTTGATTTTGGCGGATGTAATTGAGTTTTATTTAAGATCTTTTCGGCTTTTCAGACAAAATATTATTTTTAATGACAATTACAATGTTTACGACTTTTCTAGTTATAGAAAACAAAGAGGCCATTTACTCACAATATACCTACCACAAAAAGTATAAAAATTCACCCCCCCCCCCCTCCTCATTTTTAACCCTAGAGTACTTTTATAAAGATACACAACCGTTACAAAATTGAGAACATCCTTAAGTTACTTCTTAAGTCTCCTCATCAGGTTGCAGTTCTTATTTTTGTAAGGGCTGTGTAAATAGGGTCCATAAGGGGCTCAAATCGCTATAATTTATAAACTTTGTATTATAGGATCTTCTGGATTTCTCGGATACACATGTATATCTCGGTAGAAAGGAGGCTCGCTGTTTTCGTTTACAAATATCACAGCCATACTCAGAATCGGAATAAGCTCACCTGCTTCAGCAGCGCGTCCAGCTTCTTGTGTCACTACATCTCTCATTAATTGATAGATTGGTCGGTTGTGTATACGAAAGAATGGTTTCAGTTCGTCAACAATGGCACCTGCTATAAATTACATATAACTGTGCATATTGAGGCGCCCGATCGTAAATTGTTTCCAAAAGCGAAGTGTGATGATAAATTTGTCCGTGTACGACCTAATTTGGTTGCGAAAGTGTGCACGATGGAGATAATTCACATCAAAAAGTGATAGCGTCGACTCATAAGCTTTCACATACAGGCATAAAAGCTACTATTAAACTTTTAACCGAACGATATGTGTGGTCAAACGTACGAAAATATGTTTAAAATTTCGTGCGAAGTTGCGTACTATGCCAACGCCACGCATCTTTCCAGTTCATATGTCGAACATCGGATGTAAATCAGCTCATAAAGTCCAAATGACGGATTTGTCTAGGCGTAGCTTTGTTTAACTTCTGTACTATGTTTTAGTTGGGTATCGGTCAACTTCTTCGAAAAATAACCTATCGGTTAGAAATTTTCATTCACGTTTTGATGCAATTCTGCTCCAACAGCAGATCCGATGCATCTATACATTTTATGCAAGTTATGCGTTCTTTCTCGGAAAAGCAAGTAATGTGGC
Source organism: Nephrotoma guestfalica (assembly GCA_963691935.1). Lineage (NCBI taxonomy): Eukaryota > Metazoa > Arthropoda > Insecta > Diptera > Tipulidae > Nephrotoma > Nephrotoma guestfalica. The sequence continues at coordinate 70,317,668 of OY829913.1, read as the reverse complement.
TGGTGCAAGTTGATTTTTGTCCAGGTCAATATTGTTTTGTTGATCTTAACATTCCTTTTAATCATCGAATGAAGTGCGATTTGAACATTTAATGCATTCGATATAAATTTCCGATAGTAATTTATCATTGCCAGGAACGTTTTTAGTTCCTTTGCCAAAACAGGGTTAGAAAAATTTTTAATGGCCTCTACCTGCTGGGAAAAGGTGAAATACCATTTTTCGAAATGTCATGTCCCAAATTGTAGTGTATGCGCCTTGAATACTAATCGTAGATGTCTCTCGTGCTCGGTAGTGCGATTAAAATATAATTCAAGTACGGAAAAACGAATTTAATGCCTCTTGATGCTTCATGTATTAGTCGTTGGATCGTTTGGGGCGTATTGCGCAAACCAAATGTCATAAACTTAAACTTGTACAGGTAAAGTTCAAAAGGAATAGTGATGGCTGTTTTTGGAAAGTCGTTCAGTCAGTTACTGGTACATGGATACCACCCATTGTCTATATTTGAACTCGTCTCTTGTAGCAGCTAACTTTTGTGAGTCTAATCGGCGAGGTCGAGCGAATGATGGTTCTCCCGTTCTTGATGTCAGTAATAAAAAAATTCCTACTCGAAATGTCGTGTAAACTTAGATCTAGACTAATTAATTTTTTGGTTTATCATCGTTCCATTTCCTACAAAAAATTTATAGTCGATTGGACTCTTGCTCCCCCGTATCGTTGAGAAACTTAGAGCCGAATTTTTCTCCTTTATTAACAGACGTATCAACAATCGTTTCGGTTCTCATGTACTTCTCTTCGTAGCCTGTTTCTGATAACTGTTGATGATACCAACATTCGTTAATACAGCCGCTTGATGTAACATTTCATGTACGTGATGAAGCGCAAGATACCATTCTGGGGTATAATTTCTCAAGTTTAGTCGAATTTAGCTACTTTTAGTCGTAATTCCTGAAAACCGCTGGATTAAATTCACTGTATGTTTAACCTCGATCATGGCATCGGCTATATCTTAGTAAATTCTTCTACTGATCCGGAGGAAGCAGCTACCGCCTCTCGTGCATGTTCGGGTAAACGTTGAGCCCATAATCCCTTAAGGGCGGAGTCACTGCTTGAATTCCTAGTTACTCGGCGCATTTCCTGAAAAATTTGACTAGGTTTTAGGTTTCAGGTCACCCAATGTCATTTCGGATAATTACCGGTTACCTTCTTGATGTACGAGTATTCATATTTTGTTGATAATTAAGCGCAATTGCGTTAGCAATTTAGCATTAACGGGTCGAGAGCTGCTAAAACCGTATTAAATTTTAGTTTGTCGGCCATGCTAGAGATCAAAAATCGAGCATTAAAATCCAACTTTCTGCATCGTTGCTGTTCATTCGTGGTAATGGTAATTTCGCAAATATCGTTGAAATTATATTCTAGTATAGTTGACCGTCTACCAATTTACTTTTCGAACCCCCATTCGTATTCCTAGATTGTGGGGTGAATTGCGTATTCGTGATAGGGGGTTCGATTGTTCTCGTTTTGAACCCTTGGTCTCGTTTAATCTTAGCACTAATAAATTGGTCGATTTTTTAAACTGTTGTGAATTTTCCTTTGGCTCATTTCTGCCTTTGAAACTCAATGGTGTAGACGTGTGCAATGGATAATCCCAAAATTCTATGTTTCGTGATATCATCAATCAGGGAATCGAGTTTGATTTTGAAAACTCGTGCCACTAAATCCGGTCCATTTGGACGTTCGTTTTGATTTTGGTAGATGTAATTAAGATTGTTGGCTTCAACTTGTATATAAGTCAACTAATGATTGTTGTGTCAGTTAGCCAGAACTGATAATCATATTGAAGGCAACCCGAATAGTTGTTAGAGCAGCTTTAAATTGAAGCATTATGATAAGTTCCGCACTCGATTAAAGAGAGCTTCTAAGGCGGACCCATAAGTCATAGGGTCCATATTGGTAATCAAAACGCTATAGTTTATAACCTTTGTATTAGGTTCTTCTGGATTTCTTGGATACACATGGATATCTCGGTGGAAGAAGAAGGTTCACCGTCTTCGTTTACAAATATCATAGCCACTTACACAATTAAGGTTGAAGCATTATATCACCGTTGATCAGAATTTCTTTCGTTTCTAAATGTCATGCACGTCTTGTGCCGTCGGTTGTTTACACGAAAGAAAACGATCAAGTTTGTCAAAAATTTTACCTCGGGAATTATGATTCGCAGCGCATCAATCACATATAACTGTGCGTATTGAGGCGCCCGATTGTGAATTGGTTCTAAATGCGAAGTGTGATTTGAATACATAAGTGTGTACGATGGGGATAATTCACGTCAGAAAGTATAGCTTTTAAAGGAACTCTGGATAGTTAAGTTCGTTACCTTCAACATCCTTCGGCTTAGGCAGCATAACTTAACTTTTCTGCAGCAGTCTGTGAATTTCTTATCGGTCGAAAGTTCAGCACGAAAATAAGTTCATCGAAATGTACTGCTTCGTCTCGAATAGCTTGACTTCGAAAAATATTCCTGATGCCACTCAGCTATAAAAATTTGGCATGCAAATTGGAAATAAGCGATAAGCGTTCCGCAGTAAGGGAATGAAGGGGCAAACCCAAATTTGTGAAAAACGATGAACTTATTTTTTAAATATTCCATTTCCGTATTAAACCTTTCGGTTTGTTACAAAATCTTGATCAGTTTTAATCAATTAAATAATTATTTACGCTCGATTAATTGATTTTAATATTTCATAAAATAAAATTTTCGTTGCCCCCCCTTCTAAAAATAAGATTCATTTTAATTAAAAAATGTTATAAAAGGTCTAATCGAAAACCCTCCCTAAGCCTATGTTTTTGTTGGTATTCGAAAAAATAATTTGATTGATGAGCTTTAGTATTTTTGGTAAAAAAAAATAAACTTTTAATTTGAAAGTACGAAGGAGCTTTAATTTATTTAAAAATAATTTGAAATATAAGAAAATTAATTAATTTCCGCCCCAATTGCTTTTTGGGACAGTCCACGAAAGCATTTTAATGTACTGTGCCACGGTTAACTATTGTATTGAATAAATTTGCTAAGCCGATCGAATATTATGGTGACATAATTTTATGTAATTTACTTTATAGTTAAATTGATGAAATTAATTTACATCTCAGTATGGGATTTTGATGTAGTAACCTGTTAACGTGTCTTGCCATAAAAAGATCTTTATCTTTTATCTCGCGCAAGATATGTACGAGCTACATGCCATATTTAGATTAAAGCAATTTATATAAGAAATTAGTCGCATAAATCACGCTCCACACAGATACGAGTATACATAAAATGGAGATGTTATCGATTCAATTGACGTATAATTCGCAGCAATATGCCCAAAATCAGATAGGCCGATAAGACCTTGCTCTCGGTGTTGAGCCAAGAACAGAAGCAGCACACAAAAAACAAAAATAAAAATATTCTTAAGGGAATAGTTGTTTGAAAACAAACAACTTGTTGATTTAATAAATGTTTGGTTTAGGTGAAGAACATGTTCTTCGACACATAATTAGACAAGTTTTTTATATTATTTGTTGTCATGTACGAGTACATCGTACACAATACAATAATAATATATGCTTAATGATGATGCGACAACATAACAGAACATACAAACCTAGCAACAATCGTAAAAGTGATAAAACTTATAAATTATTTATGTCTACACGAAATTATTATTAAGAAGAAGAGCAACATGGTTGTCTTCAGCACATAATACATAAGGTATGTGAATTGTATTCAACTCCCAGTGTCATCGGCAGCAAACAGCCGCTAAAGTGTATTTTAAATGCATGTGGTGACGTTACGCAGCAATCAGTATTTTGGTGAGATCGTTCTGCGGAAAAAATGTGTATGTGGTACCTAGGCATACAACAAATCAATGTCAATCATTAAAGGTTATATTGATCCAATTTACCAGTTATTTGATACAGACATTGACATTTTTTTGCTGCTTCATACTATGTGCAATGGCATTCTTGCGATAATTTTTCATTTTCAACAGACAGGTATGGACGGCAACTGGAATCTATTTTTAATGGCATCCACGTGAATCAATCTTGATCTCGTTAAATTTATTACTTAATTGTCTAGCTGCATACAAATCAGTCTATATTAAATCAGATATTGGCTGACTTTCCACATAGAAAAATTTATTTATCTTTAAGCCATTCTGCGCACTAGATACGTACATATGCATAAAATACAAAATCTCAATTCATGTGGAAATTATGACCTATTGTTCTGGAAAAGTTTAATATTCCTATTTTATGTACATACAAGTATGTACCTACTGGGTACTCAATTGAAAAGTTTCCAACCGAAATATATGACGAAAAAACGAGTACGTAAAAAAATTTTAACCAAAAGAGATCAAATTTGTTAAAATTGTTTGTAATCTTTGCAAATTGTTTTGGAGCCGAAGCACTCAATATTTTTGCTATTAAACATTTTACGCCGCATTAGTCAAATCGAGGACGTACGACTATATATAGGTCCGACTAAACTAGAATCATCTACGCATCGCATAGTCTATAGAGGAATGCTCTATGATAAGTTTTCTGTTCATAGAGCGGAATTTTAAAAATATAAATCATTCTCCTCTCTGTGCGTGGACGAATCACTCGTAGGGCGGCGTAAATCAAATGTTTAAAGAGGGGTCGTGACGGCCAGCCTGGATGGGTGCTCCAATAGCAGATTTCTGATTAGAGACACACCGCAAGGTGGGGTATTATCCCCTCTTTTTAAAACTTGGTCATAACCAACACATATGTTGCAATTGGTGTCTTCGGTAATTATTCTTTCACCTTAAGAGAATGCATTCAAAATGCGCTGGATATTCTCTAGAATTTGGCTAACGCTTGCGGTTTAAATCTGAACCTACACAAAACTAAGTTGGTCCTTTTCTCCACGAATACAAACTTCTTCAGATTGACCCCCTAGTTAAAATGGTATTGGATTCACTGATAAAGCGATGTACCTGGGTCTCTCTCTAATATTAGAAAGCCTCTGATTGGAAACATAAGAAATTTGGAGCCCCACATTTTACATTGACCGCCTATTTCTACTATCAGGCTCATTTTATTATATGTGGTTACTATTTGGTTGCCAGCTATAAATACTCTGGCAAACCTAAAATCCTGGAGATTGTTAAACATATGGCAATGAACTCAGTTATAAGCCTCAACTCCATCTACATGCGGAATTGTAATAATACACTCATCTATCCTAAGAAACAGAATCAATAAATTCTACCGACTGCACCATCTCATCACCATCTTTTGTTCAGAACTTTAACACTTATATTTTCACCAGAGAGGACTGTTTAATAGAAGCATTTCTGAATACTGAAGGTGTTAATTTCTTCACTGATGGCCCGAAGATGGATGGAAATGAAAATTTCTCTTTTTATCTCTCGAAGTATTGTTGTGTTTTGCAAGCTGAACTAATTGCAATAAGGGAATCCGTTGACTGGTTGGGGTATATAGGTGCACAACTAAATTTTCGGGTTTCACACATAGATGGTGCTAGTGACACATCTAGTTGTCATTTATGTCAGAAGTTGTGTTTTGTTCATAGCGCGGACAGTTATTAACGGTTACCAGTTGTAATACCAATTCATATTGCAACGCAAAAATATTTTTCTCTAAGAACGAATATGTCGAGTTTTGTGTCAAACAAACAGCATTTGCAAGAAGCTTTGCTTTTCTGCACGTCATTTGTTTGAGGAGGCCTACGACGAACATTTTTCAGTGAAGATTAGTTTAATCGCTTCAGAAGTAGCGATTTCAACATTGAGGATAAGAAGCGCTCTGGATAACGCAGCACTCTGGGACTGCAAGCGTTATTGGATGAAGAGAATACATAAACTCAAGATCAACTTGCGGAGGCCTTAATCACGACTTGCCAAGTTATTTCCCAACGTTTACATACTATGGGAAAAATTCAAAAGAAGGGAAAATGGGTGTCGCATCAATTGACTGAAAGACAGATGGAAAAGCGAAATTTTTCTTTCACGGCAGAAAGAAAGAGCTTCCTGCATTGAATTGTTACAGCAGGTGAGAAGTGAATCTTTTTTGAGAATCCCAAACCCAAAAGGTCGTGGCTTTCACCTGGTGAAGCATCATCATCGACGGCACGGCCTAATCAAGATGCATTACGTTTATGGCACAGATGTCACTATTTAGTAATTTTTTCGAACTCATAATAATTTCGAAAACATTCAACATTCAACATTTCAACCTTTCAAAATTTAATTGATTCTCTCCAAACTAGAGCGGATACGCTTGAAAAAATTCGTGAAACCACTACCAAACCGACACCACGAATGACAACAAGTGTAAAAAGTTTACATACCACTTCCGCCGCTAATTTAAATTGTCCTTTATGTAACATTGAGTACATATTATACAAATGTCCAAAATTTAGAGACATGAACGTCAATGAAAGGAGATTATTTATAAATGAAAAATTGAGATGTTACAATTGTTTAGAGTCAAATTTGTCGAAAACGGCATAATAGTCTTTTGCATAATTCAAATTTGTCAACTTCAGTAAATGTATTACAACCATCAATACTACCATCCGCGAGTACTCTACAATCTCAACCCAACATATCATCTAGTATATATCATCCTCAACAACTTCTCCAATCAACATGTCAGCACCGATTCCACAAGCAACTTCCCAACCAACATCCATATGTACAATGATCGTGCCTATAACCGACTTACATCATTCAGAGAGGCAACCGCAAAACATTGCCATTACCAATAAGGCAATGTTACTACAGAACGAAGATGTAAAATACAATAACCATACCATACAATCACTTATATCCGGGGAAATACACAACCATGTCGCGTGCTTCTGGATTCCGGTTCACACGCATCATTTGTGACCGAAGATTGTGTGAAACGATTGGCATTACGTAAACAAGAGGCAAATATAACTATTAAGGGAGTTGGTTCATCTACAGCGGAAATTACGAGAAGAGCAACGATTCTTGAAATATATCCAAGAACCACCTTAAAAGCTTGGAATTAGCAGATCCCACATTCCACGAAACGAATACCATCGATAATTTAATCGGGGCTAATTATCTGATTATTTTTTTGATATTTTGACTGAGGGTAAAGTTTCCTGCGGTCAAGGGAGACCAATTACTGGAAATACCAAAACCGATAGTTCGAACTGTTCGGTACAATTAAACTTCTGTACAAAACTAAATATAGAGCTACCACCATCTAACCATCTTACCAAAGAACCGAAGAAGGTAGATTTATAGTTCATTTACTGTTCAAGCAACCTGTGCGAGAATTAGGAAATACCAGAGACCAGGCTATCGTTTATTTGTTGCAATAGAAACTAAGTTTCGGAAAGATCCGAATCTAAAAATTTAATACACAGCATTTATGACCGAATACATTAAGTTGGGGCATATGAAACGCATACATCCAATCATACCAATCGCTGAACCAAACGCATCGTTTTATATGCCACACCACACGGTATTCAAAAGATCAAGCACGACTACCAAACTTAGGGTGGTGTTTGATGCTTCCACTAAATCATCAATCAAAATATCACTAAACGACAATCTCATGGTAGGACCTACCACCCAAGATAGCTTGTTTTCTATACTAGTTCGATTCCGAAAACATGAAGTCGTATTTACAAGTGATATTGACAAAATGTATCGCCAAATACTAATAGGACGAGAAGACGCGGATTTCCAAAGGATCGTTTGGCGAGAGTCACCAGAATCATCAAACGAAGACTGCCGGCTGTTCACAACCTCTGCACCATATCTGGCTACGAAAACCTTAACAACCATCGCCGATAATTATTCAGCAAAGTATCCGACAGCTTCAAAGATAATCAAAACCGACTTCTATATATATCGACGACTTGATGTCAGGAGCTAAAAGTGAAACAGAAGCTTTCGTATTGCAGACACAAGTTACAGCCATATTAAAATCAGCTGGTATGCATCTGAGAAAATGGGCTTCAAATCGTGCATCTTTGTTGGAAACCAACAGATAGCCATGAGTTATTACCAGTCGAAATATCAGAAGGCACACGTACAATCAAGTTAATAGGTCTAGAATGGTGCCCAAAGGATAATGTCTTTCATTTTAAAGCTTCAGTGGGGTCAACAATTACGAATACCAAGCATCAGATGTTTTCGGAAGCATCTAGAATATTTGATAAACTCGGTTGGTTAGCACCATCTACCATTATGGTCAAAATACTATATCAATCTCTGTGGCTTCTAAAATTACAATGGGATGATCCACTACCCGTCAATATTGGTCAAAAATGGCAAGAACTTTGTCATATCAACAAAATATCCATTCCTAACCATCGAGGATTCACCGAAAGCGAAAAATGGAAACTGCACGGATTTTCCGACGCATCCGGATTTGCTTATTCTGCCGTAATTTACAGCAGAACCGAGAGAATAAGGAAGGCACTATCAAAACTAATATTTTCTGCGCGAAAACTCGAGTAGCACCCATCAAGCACGTTTCTATTCCACGTTTAGAATTGTGTGGAGCACTTTTGCTCACCAGGCTAATAAAAATAGTCATCGAAGCACTACAATCCGAAAATATAGAAGTCTACAATTGGACCGATTCTACCAATGTATTATGGTGGTCATCATCTCATCCGAGATGTTGGCAAAGTTATGTCGCCAATCAAGCAGCGGAACTTTTAGAGACGACCATACGAAATAATTGGCGTTACGTACCAATGAAAGAGAACCCTACTGACTGTGCTTCGCGTGGGATTTTGCCTTCGAAATTGTGTGATCTAAACGTATAGTGGAAGGGCCCAACAAGGCTTCAGCAAGATCCGGAGTATTGGCCCAACCAGGAAAAACTATTTCGAATCAGACCGCACACCAACGAGGACAAACCTAAACCCATACATAAACTGAATGTCAGAATATCGAATAATTTTCTTGGAAATTTATCACAGAAATATTCGAAATTTTTGTTGTCCAAAAAGTGTTTCAAAAATAGCGAGGAATTAAATCAGTGTAAATATCATCATATTTTCGGTTATTTAGACAGAACATCGAAACCATCTAACATAAATTTAGATAGAAGTAATTTAGGCCAAAATGCTTCCCAAGTTCTATGTTTAGCGGTACATTTCAAATTGATATTTGATTGATATTATTATTCTGCCCATGATGAAAATTGGAAAGGCATAATAACAATACTTCAAATTTTAACAATATTGTTATTCGCCAATTTCGCCAAAGGCAATCATCTTCAAGAACCAGTAGAACGTATCAAGGCGCAAGTTAAACTTTCAACTGAGGAATGGGAGGACTACAAATCAAACGAATAGAATTTTAGAGATTTGCCTGAGGCTGCCGATTTACAAGATACCATAGAGACCAAATATTTTGTAACCAGAGTAAAATATTTGAGCCGATTAGATAAGGATGAGCACCCTGGAAATCTCGATCAGAGCTTAAATGAACTTGTGGCTAACCAACGATCCTTTTTGAGTGAAGTAACAACCTTGAATTTAAAAACTGAATCCGATGTTCGATTGCCACGAATGAATGTATCCACATTTTCGGGATTTATTCTGAGTTTGCTTCCTTTCGTGATTTTTTTGAGGCGTCAATTAATAGTAATCTAAAAATTCCGAAGGTACATAAATTGCAGTACTAGAAGGGATATCTGAGACGTGAAGCGGCGGCGTTAGTGAGACATATCACAATAACTGAAGCAAATTACAATGAAGCGTGGGGCCGCCAAGTCTCTGCACCAGATGCACGATATTTCCGATGAGGTATTACGAGGGCTAAAGGTTTTAGGTGGCCAAGCTGAATCACGCGATCCATTGTTACTTCATATTTTGGTGAACAAACTTGATCTAGCAACTAAACATGACTGGGCACAGTTATGAGATTGAATTTACTACCATAACTAATAAATAGAGTGACACGTTAGAAAGTTGCCAACCTTAGAGACAAATTGCACAGCCGACAGCTACACACTCGGATTTGAAAGTAATGCATGTAGATATGAAACTAGTAAGTTGTCTGAAATGCGGTGAAAATCACTTCCTAAGGAATTGCGAACAATTTTTAGGGCTTTCCGTGAATGATAGAAGAAGTTTCGCGGCTGAGAAGAAGCTGTGTTTTATATGCATGTTCCCAAATCATCAATCGCAAAGATGCCGTTCAAATTTTAGATGTGGTATATGCCGAGCGAGACATCATACAACATTGCATCAGGAGCAAAATACGCGGGTAGGTTAGCAAATACGGCAATGTTGAACAATGAAACTGTTCTGGATACCTCAACATCCGGAAAAACAAACACCGATACCGTAAACATTGATCATCACTACTATCTACCTCTGTTACAAGAGTTCTGGATGCAACAAACCAATTCCAAAAATGTCGAGTTTTATTAGATTCTCGTACGCAGGCGTCTTTCATCTCGGAATCGTGTACTCAACGACTCGCGTTACCACGTAAAAATGCGAAATTACTTATCAAAGGTTTGACTCAATCAACGAAAGGTAATTTATCCATCAAGGCTACGTCATTACATTCTTCATCAGAAACAATACAAATTGATGTTCTTATTTTACAAAAATTAACTAGCTGTCTTCCATCGTGCAAGGTAAATCTCACCAATTTACAGCAATTCAAAGGCAAAATTCAATGTTTGGTTGTATCCTGTCAGGAGAATATTGTAAATTGTATCCTGTCAGGTCAAACCCTTAAATAATTTTGGGAAATGGAGGAGATCCCTGCATGCGATCTCTGGTCCATAGAAGAAAATGACTGTGAAAAAGAGACACGACAATGGTAAATTTATAGTAAAGTTATCCTTTAAAACTTCTTCTTTAACTTTAGGGAATTCATTAGACAGTGCCAGAAGGAGATTTTTTTATTTGGAGCAAAGACTAAACCGAGATGCTTTATTAAAAACTGAATACGCCAAAGTTATTCTTGAGTACATCAACTTGGGTCATGTAAAAGAGATACCTAACACATCGACAGGGGATCAAATCGAGAATTGCTATTATTTACAGCAATATGCCGTTTTCAAGATGGACAGTACCAGAACGAAGCTGCGTGTCGTTTTTGATGGCTCTAGTAGAACAACCAGTGGAAAATCTATCAACGATCTTCTGATGATAGGTTCTACAATTCAACCCACTTTGTGGACAACGCTTGCACTTACAGCCAATATTGAAAAGATGTATCGTCAAGTTTTATTAGCTGATGAAGATCAAGATTTCCAACGGATTCTGTAGAGAGAACAGATTAGTGAGCCGTTGAACCATTACAAATTAACCACTGTTACCTTTGGGATGGCTAGTTCAGCGTTCTTAGCGATTCGTTCACTTCAACAAGCTGCATATGATTTCCAAGAAGAATATCCGATCGTTGCTAATGCGATTCAGCGTAGATTCTACATAGACGATTACATATCTGGTGTGGACACTTTAGAGGAAGCCAAATACCTGAAAAAATAGCTTACAAAAATAAGACGTTTCAACTTGCGAAAATGGAAATCTAACGCTACTGAATTACTGGATCAGCCATTAGACACACACAAATCGACAGTTCCGTTCGAGGAAAATAATTCGACCACTAAGATACTAGGACTTCAATGGAATTCAAAGGAGGATGTGTTGTCATTTAAAGTTAATCTTCCAAAGGGAATCATCCCAACCAAGCGGTCTTTAATATACATATAATGCGCCCATGGTTTTTCGTCCTCTTGGTTTACTCTCTTCATCTCAAAATTAGGAGATAGGGGCAGGAGATATATGTACAAGAAGCTTCATGGTGTTTGCGATGCGAGCGAAAGGACGAATTCAGCAGTAGTCTACAATCGATTTTCAAATGAAAAGGGAGAAATTCAAATAGAAATAGTTACCTCCAAAACGAAAGTTGCGCCTATAACGCAGATATCGCTCCCAATATAGGAATTGTGTCGCTCGCATTTGCTGGCAAAATTATTAACTTAAGTAAGGAAAACTGTTTTCAAAGATGTTTCAGTGTACGAATCGACATATTCCTCTATTGTTTTAGCTTGGTCATCCAACCATCCAACTAAATGGAAAACATTCGTAGCCAACCATGTATCAGAGATTCAGCGATTACTGCCGGGAAGCAATTGACTACATGATTCAAAAATCCAAAACTATGCTTCGAGGGGTGTCTTACCAACGAAACTATTAACAATCAATCAGTGGTGGCATGGTCCGCCATGGTTAATGCAACCAGAACACTTATGGCCAACTATAAAACAACAGGTTTTTTACGATGATACCATTTGCGAGAAGAAAAAGCGAACCTCCTCCATAATACATTGTTTACTACGAAATGCGAAGTTAGTGAAGGTGAGGTATTCCAATTAATATTAAATAAGACATTTTCGTTCACATAGACCATACGAATTCTAAGCTACATCTACAGATTTATAGAAAATATGAGAAAGAAACGGGGACTTCGCTTGTCAGCAGCGTTAAATCTGAAAGAGATAAATCAGGCCACAGAAAACCTATTAAAATGGGTACAGTGCAAAGAATACCCAAACGAAATAAAATTATTAGAGAAAGGTCAGATGTTATCTAGACAAGATAAACTTTCCACACTAACACCGTTTCTAAATAAAAATGGCCTCTTGCGTGTTGGTGGAAGGCTGGAAAATTCTTTATTTGCGTATGATGTCAGACACCCAGTCATTCTACCTAAATCCCACATCCTTAGTAGAATGATTATTTCCTTTTACCCCAAAAAATATCTCCATCCCGGCTCATCTCATCTAATTCGGTAGACGTACTGGATCGTCAAGGACAAAGCAACCGTGAAGGATGAGGCCGGAAATGTAAATGAAATTTTGAATCTCACCTAACTTTACGATGCAAGGTATATTGGAATCAAATTCGATGTGACTCTTACTTCGAAGTTCACATTTCAAAGTTAAATGTAGCATTGATTTTAATTCCGATGCAAAGGTTACATCGAATTACGATACAAATAAATGTCGGACGCATATACGATGCTATTTGCATCGCATATCAAAAAAATGTTCAACTGTGTATGTAAATATAAGAATTAGGCGTTCTAATAATTATCACGATAATTAACAATGAAGGAAACTTTCACCGAGATAGTAAACCCAATTTTGCCAAAACTCGATCATGCACTTTGTCCACCTTCGAATTTGAATCTTTTCGCAGGGTTTTTTGAGAGAACTTTTCTAAATCAGATTCGCTAAACCGCAGTCTGTGCAATGTATTAGGTCTCGCGTTTGTAAATTAATCAGTGTGTCATGTATGCCTATGTGTGTATGTTTCGAATTCCTGTAATCTCAAGCCAATAATTTTGTAATCTCTTAATTGTCTTTACTTTGTGAACCTTCGCAAAAGCAGGTAGAAAAACACTTAAAAGCGTTAATGTCGGTGAACCCCTTCATCGGATAAGCGTTGCTAATTTATTATTTTAAAATTTTACAAACGTTTTATACAGCGATACAATGGCCAACGATTTCGAAAGATACCACCAAAAGTTTTGAATTTTGAAATGTTTTGTTTGGGAAGTTTTAAATTGTTCACACAGTAAAGCTGTAGGTACCCATAACGAAACGAGAAAATCAAATCTAGGTTACTGCAATTCCTTAGTAAACATACACACATAAACAAGTCAATGTTCTTCCAAATCCTGTTAACCCGTTCGCTCGTACACAAACAAAAAACAACTTTATGATTATGATCTCATAAGAAAATGCACCAAAAACCTGAACCGCATATAATATAAATTCACAACACCTACCCGGTATAAATCATTTGCGAGCACGATCATTAATCATCTCGTGTATATGAATACGGAAAAACAAAAGAAAAGTTTCTAGGCCATATACCATACACTGATAAGACATGACACTTTATAGATTAGATACTTCCCGCGTATATATATTTTGCACATAGGAGTTGTTTAGTAATTCAAGTGCCCTTGAGTAACAACATCTTGGAAATACATGTTATACATCGTACTCTGACGAACATATGAGAAGAAAATTTTTATACTTTTTATCACGCATAAATATGCAAATTGCTATTAGTAGATCGTGGTGAATGTGAAAATATGGGAGGGAAACGTAACATTGTGTATATGTAGCACGAGCATATCAATCGATTTTCTACAATGATATGATAAACTAAATTGTAAGGCAGCATATAAAAATGCAATAAAATTAGTTTTATGAATAAATTTTATTTGCAATGTTCTTGTTTATGGACTGGAACGAATTTAGATCCGAGATTTTTATTTTCCGCATTATTAAAATTCCATAAATATTGTATCAACCATTCAACCAATGAAATAATGTGTTAAAATGCATCAAATTTTATGTATCCTCAACTGGGTCGAACACCAGGGGCCTAGCAGGGGGGGAAATAGTTTTGGTTTATGGTGAAAGCAAGAATATACCAGAGCCGCTGTACAACTGATTCTCATTTATCCACCCAATGTCATACAATGTTTTGAAGCTGATTACGATTGCCTACTACTCTTAATATAATACATGAACATAAGAATGACGAGCACACAGTAAGCTGTGAACATTCGATCAAACTTCAATCCCTTGTGGTACTGCCCTGGCTTCCCCTAATAATAGGGAATTGGGAAAATATTTAATCACTTTTCCAAGCAAAGAACATATTTCCAACAAACATCACGCCTAAATCTGTTATCCCATTTTTATGCCATTGATGTTACAGTCACTAATTGCTGGTGTTTTTTAACATTTTTCGATGTTGAGATGTAATTTCTTGTCACCTTGTAGTAATTTGGTATCTAGTGAGTTAACAATACTTCTGAAGATTTTCAAATCATCCGCAAATAAAAGTCCAGATGAGTTCAAAATGACATTAGATATTCAACCGATGAATATGAGAAATATCCTTGGACCAACATGCAAGCCTTGTGGAATACCAGAAAAAGCTTTTTGTTCTCCAATTTCAATAATTGTACTCGTAATTTATCCTGCAGGTATGAGAAAAACCAAA
Organism: Nephrotoma guestfalica; assembly: GCA_963691935.1. NCBI lineage: Eukaryota > Metazoa > Arthropoda > Insecta > Diptera > Tipulidae > Nephrotoma > Nephrotoma guestfalica. Next base: position 70,302,571 of record OY829913.1, on the reverse strand, counting down.
TGATAAAATCCGCAGAAAAGCTAAAGGAGCTCGGACTGGCCAATGCTTTACTGTGACTGATGGAGTATAAACTGTGCTCTATATGGCCTGTGTTGATGTTGTTCAATAGCCTTAAGAACACTTTTTGTATTCTCCACTAGATGTGTTATTTTGGATTTATCAGGCATACAGCCATATTGAAAGTTGGACAGGAGTCCAGGAATGACATTTTTGAAACTTTTACACACAAGAATTTCAAATAACTTCGGCATCATTGATGTACTAGCTATTCCTCTGTAAATTTCGATGTCTTCCATCTGCTAGGGAATATTCCCTACATAGTGACAAATTGGAAAAGATTTTTTTTATAATAAACGCTGGAATACCATCCGGACCGCAACCATCCCTAATTTCACTAATTGCATTCTTTAAATCGTCTGGCTGGTGATTGGCATAGAAATCGTATATATAGCAGTGTTTCTGTAATTTAAGTTCACTTGGTGTTTGAAGTCGGGGATGCTTTCAGGTTTATTGGCTGATTGAAAAACTGAGCAAACATATTGGCTATTTCTGTAGGATGTGATGCTTTAGGCTCTCCTAGATGCATTGTTGTCGGGTAACCTTTGAATTAGCCTTGGATCTAAAATACTTCCGAAAGTATTATGGATCCAACTTAATCATGCCTTGAATATTTTTGTATTTAAGAAATTAACTGTTAAAATAATTATCGAATTCGGAATTGATGAATTTTAAATTTTTTAAATTCCAGTATCGGCGATAATCGAACCAAGATGGACTACAGTTTGAATTCCTGTTTGTTTTCAGAACATTTGTTTCAAATGTATCAATATTTGCGTCAATATTGTCAGATGTTATTTCTTCTTCCCAATCAATGCTTTAAAGATATTGATTGACTTCAATTACATTAATCTGACAGCTTCTAGAGTTACATTGTGTGGTAAAACACAATCGTCCTCATCATCATGGGCTCACTAAATAATTAATTTCATCACGAATATTCTGTTTGAGTTGCTCAAGCGTTTCTGGTTTGTTTGCATAAGTCTTGCTTTTTAGATATCCCCACAAAAAGAAGTCCGGAGCAGTCAAATCAGGCGACCGTGGAGGCCAATCAACATCACCATTTTTTGAAATAACTTCTTGTGGAAAGAGTTCTCGCAGTAATTCCATTGTAATCCTGGCTGTATGCGATGTGGCACCGTCTTGTTGATACCACATGTTAATCATGCCCAAAGTATGCAGTTGTTGCGTTAAAAAGTTTTCAATCATATCACGATATCGCTCCCCATTCACAGTTACCGTTACGCCGTTTTCATTTTCAAAGAAGTAAGGTCCAATGATTCCTCCTGACCAAATTGCACACCAGACTGTCACTTTTAATGGATGTAAAGGTGACTGATGAATAATGTGAGGGTTTTCCATTGCCCAGAACCGACTATTCGGTTTATTCACATATCCATTTAAATGAAAATGTGCCTCGTCACTCATTATGATTTTTTCATGAAAATCGGGGTTGTCATGGGCGAGCTGTAACATCCTATTGGCATATGTACGGCGGCGTAAATGGTATTGTGGAAGAATTTGCCACGTGTCTACTTCACGACTGTCAAGTATGAACTGTCAATACTAATATTCGTCTAAATGGCGGCAAAACAAAGTAGTATACCTTCCCGGCGGACACCCTGTATATGGTAGAATGAAACCCCAAAATGCAAGAATAATATCCGACAGTTTTGCAGCGTTATAAACTTCTTCAATTGCATTCACTTCTTCAATACATAAATTTCCCAGGAAAACTTTTCCACATAATTGTTCAATTGGGAGTTGGAGTTAGTTTAAATTTAGCATTGCCAAATTGATGAAAGAATGGCTAAAAGAACTCCTCCTCCGGATTGTGCTGGTTGTGGCTGAGCGATCGCATTCTACATAATCGCTTGGGAAGAACTCAGAGCTATGTTACTGCTTTCGATGACATTTTGTTCAAGTTTGGGGAGTAAATTGAGTAATTTCTTAATTTGTTAAAGCTTCCGGTTATTTTGTGAAATGATGTACAGGAGCTGTGTGAAAAATTGGAGTTTTGTAAAATTCAAACTCTTTGAGTAGGATAGAATTTGGCCATGTACTGGTTGAATTAGCACAATGGAAAATATTGTCTGGAAAACCTATTCTGAATGACGTATGATCTCTGCTGATACCATCTTGATTTTATGTTGAAGAAAGCTTTGAAATTGGGCGTCCGTAATTTCATTGTGTACTCTACTGTCAAATCTAAACCAGGCTGGTTATTTCACGAATGAATTACATCAATTGGTGTCGGTGATGTGTCGAATTAACAGTGTTATTAGCAGCTTCATCGACAACATCAATTGCTGGTCGATTATTATTGATGTAGTATTCTAATACACTACAATAAATGCATGTGATAGCATGGTCCGTTCGGCGAGTGTGAGTATTTTATATAACGCTGTGACCCGTCGATTTTCTGTTCAATTTTCTATCGTGCATTGTGATAGATGAATACGGCCAGAATAGTACTTTGCAAATCAGGTCCTCCTCTCTCAATTGTTTTAACTGATTTGTAATGTAATGAATGTAAGCTATTTATTCCCATCTTACACCAGCATAATCCCTACACTCCATCCTTTACAGGGGGGAGGAGTTTCATAGTCTTTTGACATCACCCGAAAATGTATGCAGTAAATTTTTTACGTGTTGAGTGTACAAATGACCTTGTTACACATCAAACCACGGCAGAAAAAACCAATCGTCAACAATTATCAGATTGCACTCGACACACTTCTTTTCAATCGACACTGTTATTATTATGAACTAAATTAAGTTTTGCCACAATTTTGTTATGTTTTATGTACAAATAAATACAACGGAAAGTACCATATCAGAAAGCACCACCGATTTCGAAGCTCTGGTATCCATTGTAAAGGAGCATTCACGCTATGCGAAAACCGGAGCATTTTCTCTCTTCCCCTAGCCTATGCCCATCAAAACTGATGTAACTTAGTTTTCTCTCCTCGTCTCGTTCAATGTCTAACTGCCTCGCGTATGCAATCTTGTTGTTGGCATTGGACACATCGAGACTGGGAACACGATCATTTTCTTACGTAACCTCGAAAAACTGGCCTCAGTTTCTTTACCACTTCTTTAATAAGAGCCTTTATTTGCTTAACATCCTCCAAATCCAGCTTGCGCACGTCTACTGTGTCAGTGGCGAGACTTGCTCTAGCTACCTGTTATTCTAACGTCATCGCCAATACTTCATTCATGGTTTTATCACTAGTAATGGTTCTTAAATTAAGTTTCAGATGGTCGTCCTTGACAGCACTGATAAGCGCGACCACTGTTAGTCCGCTCAACACATCCACGGCTTGCAGGCTTTCCCACGTAGTTGCCGCTTGCTTTGGAGATGGATCTTGCATAATCCTCTTACGTGTGCTCAAAGCTCCTTTCTGTTGCGGATACAGTTAAGATAGCTACCCCAACTATTTTGCTGCACTGTCGCTTCAAACTACTCTTTCTCAAATGGAGTTTCATTTTCAAATGGGATCTAGTCGTTGAATGTCGTAGGCATGGGAAATTTCATCCTCTCGAGTTTGCAACAACTGGTTCGGTTGAAAATGTGTTGTTTAGCTGATCATCTGGAAAGGCTTGCAATGTATGTATTTTTCAAGATGGGAATTTTATTTTCAAACTCCTTGGACTGGCCGTGACTTTCAGCTCTAGAGACTCTATTTCTTCTCTTTTCTCTTTAATTTGAAAATATCGAATTTGCTGTATTTTGTTGAGTTTCTGGTCCAACTCGGCAAACCAGTCTCCTCGCCCCGCTCGTAGTTCTGGTAATTGTGTACTTTGTTCCTTATGTAGCTCAGCATAGTTGCTTAATTAGTTTAGCATGCATTCCCTTGAGTTAAAGCAAAAGTGCCGACATCCTGTCTCCTATGTCCAAAAAGAATTTCTGTTGTTCAGGAGTAGCCGACTGTACTGATATGGTTAATTTTGTTTGTTTCATCGCTCCAATTCCATCATTCTTTATTTCTTCTTCATAGGGCTGGACTTTTTAGTCATCCTTTGGAAAACCGTTAAATTTCATAGAAATTCACAAACTTTACTCGTTCACCGCTCACTAATTCAATTCTACTGTTCACTTTAACTGTTCACTTTTACTGTTCACTACTTTTCGAACTATCTACTTATAAATTTTAGACTTGCACTGTTCGCGTTGAACGAGCACAAATTGCTATATACTTGTATACCGCTGTACGCTGATTATTCCTTATGGTGTGCCTTAAATGTATGCTCCTTGGTTTAAGTGAGACTGAAATATGCTGAAAATCATTAAAGTTGTCCATAGCCATGTTTATATCGTCAGCCGTCTGCAGTGTAGAAATCAGTAGGCCAATAAGTTGGATGGCCACATGTTGTGACATCGTAGTGATTTTCGTGAATAACATTCATTAACCTTGAAGTAGTCAGTCTTGAACGCCAGTAGGTATGATTGCAGAGTTGCAAAAAACTTTTTGTAGATATCTACCGAAACGTTATTATTTGGAGGGCAATATATTGAAGCGATGACTAAACTTTCTTTATCGAGGTCACCAAGAATTGAATATTACACGCAGTTCTGTGATGAGAATTTTGCATAAGGACCTATAGGTATAAAGGCGTACAAAGTTCATTTAGTGGAGGAGCTGAAGTAAAATGATCATCTGCAACGTTTTCGGTTCGCTAATTGGGCTGTGGAACGCTTGAAAGAAAATGACAATTTTTACCGAAAAATCGAAGCTCATTTTCACTTCGGAGGCAACGCAACAAGCAAAATTGTCGCATTTGGGGCTCATAAAATCTACACGTAACCATGGAGAAGCCGATGCTCCTACAACTAGTGACTTTTTGGTGTGGATTTCGCACCGGCGGCATCATTGGTCCAGTTTTTTCGAAAATGAGTCATGATAAACGAGGTTTTGCTACCCAAAATTCACTCCTGAGAAGGACACACACGACATTTGGTTTCAACAGGACGACGCAAGTTGCTACACAACAAATGCAACAACTGGTCATTTGCACAGTGTTTTCGGGGATCGATTAATCAGCTTTAACGGCCGCCACGTAGCTGCGATTTGATTCCGTTGGACTTTTTTTGATTGTAGGGAGCCATTAAGGATAAGTGTTACGCTAACCATCCAGAGACTAAGACTTGAAAGATCAAATCGAAATTGCCATTGATGAGTAGGTGCTCATACAATCGAAAATGTTCTTAAAAAGTAGGTTGACCGAATGGGGTACTGTAAAGCCAGCCGTGGAAGTCCTTTGAATGAAATTGTATTCCATACTAAATGGCAATGTACACTCTTTCTAATAAAACAACCCGATTTGAGAAATATTCATTCGTCTTAGAATTAGAGCTTAATTAAATTGCAAATGGTAGATGGGCCACTCTGTAGTTTCTGGATGATAATGGCTTGATTTTGTAGCATTGATTGTAGCATATTTTGTATTGTTGTCATTTGCTGCATCATTAGTTGCATGCAGTTATTCATGGTAGTTCCAGCATTTTAGGTTTCATCTTGGAGAACACGTTGGTTTGCTGGTTGCGAACGAGAGTAATTTGGCGTATGCAAAGGTATATTATTCTGCGCATCAGTATTTCGGTAGACTGGGCATCTCGATAGTTTGATGTGTGGTTCCACTCATTGAGGAGTTCCTTGGTTTTGGGCAACTTTTGGTTAGATGTATTTCACCGCATAAGACGCACATTGATATCAACTTACAATATGTCCTTGAGTAACCACATTCTTGGCAGTTTAAACACTGTATCGACCCGGACCTTTTCTTTGGTTCTTCAACAGTTATGCGCCTGTGTACGAGGTACTTAAGTTTATATATTGGATGAATTTCTCCCTTTCTCAAAAAGCAATCGGATGGATTTATTTCAACTTTGACCTTTCGTTGTGGTTGCTTCAAGCGGTTCATAATCCTATACACATTCTGTATCTTAAATCCATCTTCAACTAAGGTCTGCCTAGATTTCGGTTGTTTCAACTTGGACATCAATGTCTTTAATAACGACAGAAAGAGCCTTTGAAAACTTCAATCGGTATGTATAATAGTTTCTGTGGTGAGCATCGTGTATTTTGCCACGAAGAAAATTTGTTAAGTGAAATGTTTTTCACTAATGCAATATTTGCATTTTCATTTTCGTTCTCCTCCGCATCCTTTTCGGTGACGTTTCAAATCTGTTTTCAGCGTTGTTTTGAATTCTCCGTCTATCGTTTTGGGCTATCGCTTTTCCGTTTTACATTAATCAGCGATCGATGCCAATTTGTGTACATATGGTACATACGTTTAGTGCTCACTTTAAGGCTAGTGTCCCTACTGTCCTTCTCGAGGAGTATATTCATCGGTCATCTACCACTTCTGGTTTCATATGCAACATTGAAGTTGAAATTGATTGTTGGACAGTACTTGCAGTGGACGGTTTTATAGACGATCTTGCCACCATACTACTTCATAAGATAGGGTTGTTCAATCCCGTAAAGTTGTTTATGCTGCCGTCAGCCGTACTGGGTGAATCATCCACCATACTCACAAACTCATAGGTATCGCTTGTAGCTATATATTGTTCAATCATTCATTATTAATTATCAATTCCTATTCAATAAGAACGGTTAAACTAAGAATTATTTCAAACTTAAATCAATTTACATAGCCAACTACGTGTAGTTGTATCAATTAGCACTGTTAGCCCATATCAACCGGCCTAACGCACTATTCCGTTCTCTTAAGATATTGAACAGTTCAGCACAAAATTGCCGTGACATTTTATTTGCTACACACCATTGGTTCATATACTATTTATTGCGATTGGACCCTAACGCTGAAGTTCGAGTCTCGAGTTGCCATGCACCAGAATGACTTTGTCATCCGCGAATGCAATTTCGTGAAAGTCATTAATCATGCTTGTGTTAAACACGATATTCCAGACTTGAGGACCTAAAGCAGAGTCTTGAGGACATCCTTTTGTGATTACTGAAGTAGCTCCTAAAACCATTCATAAATTGTCTAGGCCGATTAAAAACCGATAAACTTGCGATGACTCTACACCACGTAAGGTTATCAAATGCTCCGGATATCCAAGAATAGACCCATAACGTATTTCAAACTTTGGGTTTTGACCGAATTGTTTGTCCGAGAATAGTCCACTCTCCTCAATTCGCGGTGTAATGCGAATGACTAGTAACATTTCTAGGAGTTTCTCCATAACCGTACCATTAAGGGTCTATAAAATTTCGAAGAAGGTGGATTTCCTGTTTACAACCATTTCACCCGTTATCCAAACTTTAGGGAAGTAACCAAATTTTAAGCAGTTGGTTAATAATTTTACTCTGCTGGGCCCTATGATGGGCCATGCCAGCTGGATTATTTCAGCGTTTAAGTGGTCAAGTCCTGGTGACTTGTTACGCTTAAAGCAAGTAGGAGTTCTGGTGACCTCTTCCTACGTACTGGTGTTTCGTCTGGCAGAAGTGAGTCTTGCTTTGCCGGCGTCAAATTTGTATACAAGACCCCAGGGGTCTCTATTACCATGTTCCTTGACGTACCGTTGGAAACTACTTTTCTTTGCGTTAAATACTTCATGAAAGTATTTATCGCTTGCCCCTCTGAAGAGTCAATTTCAATTCTTTTGCTCTTTTTAGTCCCTTTCCGCCTGGTATGCTCTTCTAAACTTCGAGTTCCACCAACTACGAGTATTTTGTTTCTTAGATAATCTCTTCCTAGAAAATGATTTGTTGCAAACACTGGTTAATTGTGTTGAGATCAGCTCCACACGAGCTTCAATTTCATCTATCGAATTAACTTCTGGAAGTCCTTCTGCACTGTCCCAAAAGCCAACCAAGTGACTAGCAAATAGACCCTAGTCAGCTATCCTAAAGGCAAATCTCGGAGTTTTGTTACTTGCAAGCGGATTATTATGTGGCGCGTTTGATAATTCAAACGTAATGACTCTATGGTTACTAGATGTCCAACTTTATCTTACACACCACCCAACTATCGAGCCCAACAAGGCACCGTTAATCATTGTTAAGTCAATGTTGGAGTTTCCATTAGACGAGAACGTCGTTGGGTTACCCTGCTCGTTCATTATGAAAAGGTCATTCCTGGACACGAAGTCCTCTACTTTTCTTCCGTTTTCATCGGTTAAACGGTCATGCCACATTTTACTTCTAGCATAGAAGTCTCCAGTGATCATTACCTTTTGGTGTTGACCCGATAAAGAGCTTAGGATCGTTTCGATTTAGCACAGATGGTACTCGATCGGTATATAGGGTATATATTGAAAATAGGTAAACTGAACCAACTTCCGATGATATTTCAACACGCATGTGCAGTGGCTATCACAGAACTGACTTAGCTTATGTCCATGCCAACACTATGAATACTAATTGCAGTCTTGGGATTCTCAGAACAATCGGTTGCTACTCTGACTATAGCAGGCATGCCGCTGATGTGAACATTGACCGGTGGTGGTTCTTGCACACAAAATATATCTATGTCGTCCTGCATGTTGAGGTGGGCGATAGGTAGGTTGCTGTTATAATATCTGGTATTATGACAAATTATCATACTTAGTATTTAATCTCAGGCGTTGCACAGCACTTTTGTATGGCTTACGTGAAACGCGACCTACTTGGTGGTGATATGGTTTTTGCATTTCCTTGCAGCTTGCACAACTGGCAGGTTTGCCTTTATTTGAACATCCCTTATATCCATGACCGAGTTGTGCACAGTGAGAGTAGGTCTCTGTGCACGCCTTACAATTTTTTGCAATATGACCATGTCGCTGGCACCTAAAGCATCTAGTCGGAGTCACAAACTCTCTCACATGGCATTTAGCAACATATTTTTGGTTGCTGGTTCTACTTCTACCACCCAGTGAACGGTCTCTTTATTTTTCGCTTACCAGTTCTATATAGAACCTAAAAATCCTTTCGATCCAGGCAGTTTTGATTAATTAAGCAATTTGTGACCATGTCGCCATTAAGCTCAGATCTGATATCAAATATAATTACCTTAGGTCATCTCTTGATAGGTACTGGTTCGGCGGTTACTAGACTCACGCCTCAACTCTACGTTTCAAGAGTCAACTTTAACCGCAACACCATTTGGGACAGCGTTTGTTACATTATAGTGAATCTTAATGTTTGATTCAGTAGGACGTACGATTTCCTTGATTTTCTTGATTATCTCGTTAGTCGACAGGCAGGAATCATTATATCTAGCCGAGATAATTATCCGTTTTGTGTCTGTCTCATTTTGCCAACGCTTTCTGTTTCTACGTTTCTTACGTTTTTACCGACCGTTTGCCATTTCCCTTCATTTTCATTTGAATTAGTTGCAACTTTTCCTGTTTTGTCTGAATTGGCACTAGGAACTGAATCCTGGGTAGCCATCTCTGGTGTCTATCCACAGTAACCAATGATTTTGGTTTCTGGCTGCAAGTACACCTATTAGCCTGGACAGACTGCGGATTAGTACTGGTTTAGCAAAATTCAATCAAGCAGCTAGTAGGTTTTTGAATTTTTCGTAATGTGTCGAACTGTCAATTTTATTTTCTAGAGTACTTGACCCAATTTTGCTAAACCAGTTTAACTAATTTTCAGTCTGTTCAGACTCACTCTAGAATACCAATTTTAATGTTCATGATTTGATTTGTCAATTCCCGAAACTTAGGCTCAGTAAGTATCATGTTTCTTGTTTGCTCTACCATTGTTTCAAGAGAAACGATTTCTCTACAGGTTTTTATGGGGTCTTAAGCACTTTTATGGTACTTGATCAGTACTACTTGGCGAAGTGATTACAACTTCAGCCGTGTCTTCATCATGGCCGACAAGCTCGGCATCAGAGTTCGAATCGTTGAGATTCTTGTCATATTTCACCTTTTTAGGTGCTCTATGACCGTCAGCTTCTTCCGAAGACTGGCCGGGTGCACGTCATGACCCCTTACTCATATCTCTAGGTAATTCACTAATTAAAATTAGCTTATGCTTATTATTAAGATCTGTTTAATCTACTAAAATCCTTGCACTATATTTGAACGTGCAATGAATTTTTATTACACCTTAACGGTGGTACCATTCCTTCGTTGCCTCCCCTCGACCATGTAGAGGCTACAGTAGAGGGTACAGTAGCTGGGTAGTATAGTCTTTATAAAGACGTTGTTTTCAGTATTAATAATTATATGTGCTACTCCTTAAATTCACTTCTAATATTCGCTTTTAAATTGATTTGATTAGATCGCTTTGATAAGTTATAGACAGCACTATTAACTTATCCCCGAGGGGCTGGATTTAGACGACTGGGGGCCGCTTGCTCACTATCGAGAGCCGCCGGTACTGGGCATCAGGGATTCCTTGCACTGTACCGTTGTTTTTCATTGTTAACTGTATTGTGCATACAGATTCCGGGTTCCTTCCCTTAGCCTTTTACAGCTACTGCCAGGTTTCACAGCGCACCCCAATTGCTCCAAAATTGCGATTTGGCTAATTGCATCCGCAACTCCATTGCACACCTGCTTCAGTGTGCAGAAAACCATAAATAAAAGACAATAAATTTAATTGATTCACAAAAACTCAAAATCATCTTCCTTCTCTGTATATCTATACCACATTATGCATGTTCTGCACATAAAAATTCCATTCAACGTGATCACATCTTTACGATACACAAAGAACAGCAACAACAATTATAAATAACTACATAAATTACATCTCGTATATAGGTTCTTTAGCATTTTAATTCATCTTCAACTTCTCCTTGATATTCTCATATGCACATCGCAGCAATTCAGCACGCTAAATAAAAAAAAATTCATCTTGAGATGAACCGAAAACACAAAAGGGGAGGAACAAATGATTGAAATTCATTCATCTCGTGAGAGAGAATTTTTGGTCCGCAAAGTGGAAAAATTCTATAGGTGCTAAAAAATAATTTCCCAGTATACATTTTACTCATTTTCTTTATGACTCGTTTTGTGTATGTGCGTTACTAAACGAATTTTTCGTTTATACGTATACGATTCGTTATCCAGCTGGTGATGTACACGACACGACGATGGCTCATAGAGAAAATTTATTTTTCATTTTTTCAGTTTTATCGCGACATTTTAAGCAAACGGTAACGGGATTTATAACACACACGAAAAAAAAAAATTTTCGGAATTTTAATCAAATTAAATTTGTTATTTTTATTATTTAAATTATTAAACAACAACAACAACAAATTATTTTCTTTTGTGTACATACGGTGTCGTCGTCGTGGCCGCGAGATAAGATTTGAGATTTTAAAAAGCTTGCGAAAATTTTATTTTTATTTCTCGTTTATCAGTTGGCGGGGCTTGTAAATAATTATTATTGTTAAGCATAAAAAATGTGAAATAATAAAAGGCAACAAAAGGATACACAAAATATAAAAAATATCAAAAATATGGATATCTGAATTGGTGGAAATGGTGAAAATTGTATACAGTGCATTGTGTTTTACAGTGGATAGGCAAAAAAAGCACTCAGTGTCATAAGAAAATATGAATGCCTAATTGTAGTGAAAATATTTTGGAATTTAGTATCCTGTGGAGGGCAAAAAAGGAAGAAATAATAATTCGAGTGTGAAATTGTACAGTGTCAAAGCAACAACACAGATTTAAAGTGGTAATAACAGTTATACAAATAATATTTAACTTTATAATTGTTTAATGCCGTTTTGGTTTTATGGGGGTGGAGGAACTTGAACAATACGTTACGAGTTTCGGTTAATACACGTACATACTGGAATTAAAGTCAGGATTTTCTTTTAATATGGGTGTTAAAATTATTCTATACGAATTAGGCAAGCTTAAGTCTATTTATTTTAAAGAACGTGAAAGTCTTCTCGACGAATTTTCACTTCTTAATGGAATACATATCAATGCTTACACAATTTATATTCAAAGCCGAAAAAGCTTCCAATGTCATCAATTTTTTTGAATAAAAGACAAACAACATAAATTTCAATCAAAAGCTTTTTCAAATAATTTCTTGTTCAAAAACTTTTTTATGTTGTACAAAATTACAAAATTTAATGAAACTTATTTGGCACAAAGTAAGATAAGTTTGAAGTAAAAACATTTTAAACTTTCATTGGATGAGCTCCATAAAATGTTTAACGAATTGTTTATTTAAATATCGAGCTTCGATACAGTGGTTTTCCATTACTGTTTATTATAATGAAACCTTTATTTCGTATTCATTTTAAAGCTGCTTATAACAAAAAATCGATGAAATTTGTTTGGACAAAGCTTTCAGAATACATTCAAAATCTGGATAAATCTCAAAAGCTTCCGGAAAATATTTATTTTAAATATTTAAAGGTGAAAGCTTTAAATTTTCGATTAAACATTAAGATTGACGTTAGGTGCACGCTTTTGAAGTCGGATTTAAATTAATTCTAATTTAACGGTTAAAAAGAAAGGAACTTGAGTATGTGTTGGAAAATGTTAAAAAACAATGACATTTAGGCAAAATATTAATATTTTAAAGAATTTCAAGTTCTGTCTATTTTTTTAAAATTCTTGTTGTTCTACATTTCGACATTTCACACCGTGTTACTGCTGCGGTGATATGCCTTCAGATGAAATTTGTTGAATTTTCTTGTGTTTACAGAGATATAGAAAAATTATGAGTATTCCAACGGTCAATCCATTGACTTTGGTAATCTGTTTCTTTGAATATTGGCTAAGTAATGGCCGTTTTAAAAATGTTGTCCTTGTTTTAATTATGCCTTTGTTAGTGTGAACGATGGCTCAGATAAATATGATGTTACTCTGCTTCGAAAAAAGAATTAATCCAGTGGCACTTTTCGTCGATACTGTGAGATAGAAATGCTAGTCTTTTAATTTACTTTTCCGATCTAGTCTGAATAACCCAGAATTTTGCATTTTGGTGCTGTTACGGAGAATATTCGTTGGTTTGTTAAACTGTTAAAGCCCTGGGTTACGTGACCCAGCATTGTGTTGTAAATTGGCGAAATATTAGACCAACATTCAAAATTTTTAATTTGAACGCATTGTTGAAGTTCTTCAATGTGAAATAACTGATACGTCGCGGAATAAGATAAAGGCATCTGGAAGCGAATTACAATATTAGTTCTTCTAATTCTTGTCTGCATGGTTAGCGCATCGTAAATGTTCCCAAGGCCAATTGATTGCTTCAAATTTCACAGATTTCATCTGAAGGCATATCGCCGCGGTATCACGGGTGTAATCACGGTTTGAAATGTGGAAATGTAGAACAAAAATAATTTTAAAAGAATAGACAGAACTTGAAATCCTTAAAAATTTTAATATTTTTCCCATTCATCATTTTTTGATGGGCCAACAAAGCTGGATAAATATGTCCTTGAACTCGTTGTTTTCTTGCTTTTCGCCTCATAATCATCATTATTTGAATCGTTTATGTTGTAATGGATTGCACTGTTGTACGATAATCTTAAATGATTATTAGTCACCGCTTAATCGTGTTTGATTGAATGGAGTTATTAATAAATCTTATCAAATAGCCAAAATCTCAGAGATGTGTAAGCATAACCACTTTGTATACATAGACATGGGATACTCAGGCCTATAAATTTGTAAATGTTAATCCAATAAAAATTATACGATCCTTGATATCATTTTTTTGGGCAAGAAGCATGATATAATCTGCATATCCAAGAATTTGGAACGACTGTTCAATTCCATTTTTCCTTATTACGTACTCGAGTGCCAGATTATACAGCACAATCTCGATTGCATGCCCCTGCGGTACACCATATTATTTCGAAGGGGTCAGATACTATTCTTTCCACCATGAGTCTACCTACACATAGAGCAGATTTTGTTAGCATACATAAACAGCCAAGCTAACCCTGGAATTCCAAAACATATAAACGCAGCCCAGATTCGCAAATGATTGATATGGCTGTTGAAAATCTACGAAGAGTTGGTTCCAAACATTTTTCCCAGATCAATCATAGCGTGAAACACTGATCAGCAGTTAATCGTTTGGGACGAAAACCGCAGAAAATAAAATCTAGCAATTAGAACATTAGCAAGCACTTTGACGGCGGTAGTTTACGTATAATTTTAGATCGTATAATTTTATAACGGTAATTTTTACATTTGAGACCAGGCCATAACATATTTTGTGCCGCGGACATATGAGAGTGGTTTTCCATTTCTCAAGCAAGTCCTACTGGTTTAAGATCATTACGATGATGTTTTAATACTTCTGGCATAACGTGTGAACAATCTGATTCGCATTTCAATATTTGAATTTATACGAGCAAATCTTCAGACGAGCCCAACCCTTTCCATTGGAATAACACATAAAAAAAATGCACACCGGTCCATTTCATCAATATGTGCGTTCCATTGTTCCATTGTGTTGATGTAGTATTCTATATAACTGATTTAGTCCCAATATCCTGATGGGTTATAGCTTCCAACGAATTTCCACCATAATGACATTAGGTTGACAGGTCCGGTGTAACCAAAATAGATACCGGCACCTGTTGGTAGTGGATTGTGGAGAACAGTCCGTGTATCATTTCCATTTCGGTCACAACACTTCTGATCCCTCCGAAACATTAGTTTAAATCAATAATTCATACATAAACTGAATGGGTCGTGCACCTATTAGCCTATTGCACCAATCTCAACATACGGTTGGTCTTGGAATCTATTTTCTATATAGAGGTCTTCCTATTGTATCAAAATCAGAAGAGAACGATGACGACATTTCAGGTTCGGCCATTTACACATATGACCTCATAGCGCCAATCTTCAGATACGGATGGTTTAGGACGTTTATTCGTAGATCGTTTGTGACGCTTAAGGTTCCAGGGAACCATTCGTTTAAATCTTAACTGTATATTTTATGTAAAAAGGACAATCCCAGGATGCTATACTGGACATGATGCCGTGTTGAAATCATAAGAGGTCGATTACGGCACTCGAGGTTTAATTTACATCATTAATATAAATTAATAACTCATATATTGACTGAACGTTATGGCCTATATGAACCCATTATGCCAATCTCAAGTAACGGCTTGTCTGTGTCATTTCAAAATTTTCTGGGATGATTTTAAAAATTCTATGATAGATAGAGAGGTTCTGACCATTCTATGTTGAAATTGATTCAAGTACTCGCGGTCTTCACCAGAAATCATGTTAAACTTGTTCGACGATTAAGAAGTGTCCATGAGTTAAAAAGGTGAAATTATACACATATTTCCCGGACTTAACTACAGCTTCCCCAAGTGCTCCAAAATAAGGAAAACCTCGCGATTCAAAATGCCATGTTGTTTCATCATTTTCATTGCACGAATCAAAAGAGCTCCTGCATAATCAACTCCAATCTTCTGGAAGGAACACTGCTTACTTAGTTTGTTTTTGTGATTCTTCATTCAATAATTTTGCGATTGGTAGATACCTTAGGATGATAAATTTAGCCAGGGCTCGATGTTTGGAGGACCCAAAGGATGGTATCTTTTGTTGTAAAGGAGCTCCTAGTAAATTACGGCCGTCAGTTTTTCGACGGTAATTCTGCTGATAATGTTCTTCGCACAGCATTCTTCTTCTGTCATAAACTTCTCAGGTTGTATTTAATCCACTTCCTACAAGCGCTTTAACTAATTTTCAGTGTCTATCAACGTAACCATAGATTATATGTCTAGATGGTTTGTCGTTTATTTGACGATTGGTTCATTTTGATATCCTTTTACACTTCGTTCATCAGGATATTTTGGTATTAAGCAGCATCCAGTAATGTTTAATTGGTTGGCTGTAAATTGGAAGTTTTCTTCGTTGGTTGTTTGATTTGTGGTGTTGCTTCTTCGGTGATAAAAGAAATTTCTAATTCGAGAGCTATTAACATTCGTAGCAGGATTGATTATTAATTCCCATTCTCGATTTCGACATTTGCTGTGGCCAATGGTGTACCGGTTGGTTGCTTTTGTTAGTTTACTAAATGCATTGTTATGTTGTACCTTTGGGCCTCTTCAAGGTTTTGGAGTATCCACAATTATTGTGTTGAGCATCGTGAGTTGGTGAAGATTAATCGAATGCAAGAGCGTGTTGTGGTTTTGCTTAGACACTAAACCATGTTAGAAACACATGTTTCCAAGTTGATCTTGAACAATGATTTAGATCGTTCTAAAGTAATCATTTGTTGAAATTGTTTGCAATCCTTTAAATCGTGTCACTGTTCACGCAGAACGCACAAGCCTTTAATGTTTGTGCGTGAATGTTTTAACTTGTACGAGTGGTGGAGTTGCGCCAGGATCGAACAAAGGCTGATTGTTGATTTCGTTGCCTCTAGGGCCTGGTATCGGCATTAAAGAAAGCTAGGACATTTTTCAAAGATCTGGCAGTTGACGCATCTCAAACAGCCTTCAGTTTCATCGTATAGTTTTTTAATGACAATTTGGATTATTATGTAGCTATGGATGTCATGATTTCTGCGGTTGATTTAACGATTGGCTGCCAGTTGCCTCTTATCTTGTTATATCAGGTTATTAAGTGCCATTATAATTTGCATCTGCGATGTGATTTGTTTTTAACTGTTGCATATTGATGCTATCACGTCTACTATCGTTTTTATGATGAATAGATCATGAAAAACTCATTTTAAAGGATTATCATGAAAACATGGAATTTCTGTCCGTTTTAGTTTCACATCGGATTTGTTTTCAGAACTTCTGTGTTTTTGATTCAGCACCTTGAAAATTCAAGATCTCACATGTTCGGAGTTGTTGAATGATAGCGAGTAGTAACCTTGGATGAAGTCAACACCAGTACTTACTTATTGTTGGGTTGGTGATTATCAGTCATCGTTCTGTCCTGGTATAGTTACTGCTGTAACGACTTTTAATTTGGCTTTTAATTCAGCTCGGTGGTTGGCGTAGAATTGTTTGATGAATTCCCGCTCTTTTAAATTTCTTCAATTCGAGCACATTGCCCTTTGTAGAGGTGGTCCATCATTTATTACGATTCGCAACGTTTATTTGAAGTTTTATTAATTTACTGTTTACTTGAATTGATCAAAAGTGTAAATACGTAAATACGTTCACTAGCCAGTGCAAATAAACAGAGACCCATAAATCATGCCGTGGGTCGGGCCGGGGCTCGAACGTTTTGTTATACAGTCAATGTTGATGGAGTGTAGCTAGTGTAAGTAGATTGAAAATGTTATCTGTTCGTTGCCAATCTAATTAGGCTTTATTATAGGCAAAAAAGGATTTTGTTTTAAACTCAATCGCCTTGTCAAAGTTGAAACCGGTATCAAAATATTCTTAACGGATGTTGCCTCACTTAAATGATTCAATAGAATTCGTATTATGTTGGATTAAAAGGGAAAATTATTTAAAAAAAACACAATGTTAAATGTAACGGGCTAATTTAACGGGGTTTTAAATGTTGTTATCTATTGATTTTGACCACCATATTTGTAGCACTCCAATCCTTGTGAATGAAGATTCAAATGGAATATAATTCTGATGGAATTTACTCCGCCAGATTTTACAAATACGTAAGGCAACGTATTACTCTTGAGGAGATCAATAAAATGCATTTTTTCAAAGATATTTAATGCCTATTCTATAAATGTTTATAAACTAGCTGTATTGATTTAACCTTTTTAAACGTCACATTAGAACGAAGCATGACTTTACCACCATCAAAAATTGGAATTTCCTGATCAAGAAAATCAGTCGTATTAACGTCTTCGGAAATCATTTTATTTAATCTGGTGCAATTGTCTCACTCTAATCAATAATACGATCTTGTGCTTGAACTGTAATCATGTCAACACCTGTAGCTATAAAATGTGCAACTACAGCTGTATTATGATCTTCAACTTTAGCTCTAGTTGCACAAATTTTTAAAACATTTTTTTTTTAAATTTCCTCGTGAAGTCATCAGTGGCATGCTCTAAAAAACCTTCATATGCTCTGGAAGTAATTCTCCAATTCTTAGTGCATTGAGAATATCACCAAATGTATTGTTTCCTTGTAGTCGCATATTAGTTATTAACTCACAAAGTGAGAAGCATCGCCATAAATTAATTGCTGGCTGCATATAATATGGCTGTCTTAAGACTTGATGACCTTTGATAGGTGGACCTTGGAAGAGATCTGCAAACAATAAAATGTTTACTCCTCCATCTTCATTATTTTTAAGTTGCCACAATCGAGCTTCAATCATACTTAGCATCTCATAGAAGCTTGAAGCTTAATAAGCTGCGCAATGTCTGTCCATTTACAAATATGAGGAGCAACTCCCGTCCATGAATTTTCATTTTTGGATTGTCAAGCAAAACTATCAAATGATTTTTGATATTATTTTGAATTGAAATTGCATCATTATCAACACACACAGGTCTGAGGTCTAAACTCTCTTGAAAACTCCATCAAACTCATATTTCCAAAGTCATAGTCAAGATACTGACTTGGTTGCTTCAAACATCCATATTAAAGATATTAAACAATAACCGTCAAATACTCCTTGAAATTGCCTTCCTAAACTGAAAAAATTATAGTTATTAAATTATTCTTCTCCCTTTGGACGTGTAAGCTCTAAAAATATTCTTCCTGTACGGATAAACCCTTGACGATTGGTTGCAATTTTTTTACTTTCACTACACTCACATCGGGAAAACGCAAATCTGCATGTTTATGAACTTATGTTTTTCACAAGTCATGTAAAATTTTTATCAATAAGTGCTTTGCCTTCAGGACTATCAAATTTAGGATGAAATTCAATCCGTACAGTCATTTGCCAGTGAGGTGATCCTCGTTTCTGAATTTTAACTCTAAACCAATATTATTTTGTTTCCAGAACTTCAACATTATTGGAAAGAAATTTAATCCATAATTATATTTTCTTATTGAAGTGATGGCTGATAAATACTGTGCTTGAAAAATATTAATTGAACCTAGATCAACATCAGGCTGAACATCAGCAATGCTTTCTTCATATCTCTCCAATTCAAGTAATTGCTGCTGAGCATAATGAAATTTGTCGGTGTGTAGTATACGAATCATTCCAATCAGATCATTATTTCCAGTAGTCGTGAGAAGCTGCTCCTATCGACTTGACCATTCTGTCCTTCAATTTTTTTCCACAAGCTGAAATTAAAAGCAATACACGTAAATACTCCACCTTAGATAAAGCGTAGAAAAGATAATAATTACGCTGGAATCTCTTATCACTTCCAAAAAGTCTTGATTGAACATATTGTATTGGAAAAATTATAACATCTCGTATTTCACGGAAACCATCAATTCCATAGAATAAATGGCTCCAATCAAATTCCTCTTCGCAATGTTCATGTCACTGATTGACAATATTATCCTTTGTCTTTCGAACAATTCTGCCTCCAGTAAATCTCGTTCTCAGCATCTGTCTGTGCAAAATCAATAGGTACAATAGGTGTTTCCAGTCGCTTATTGGCAAATTTTCGTAAGCTCTTAAATATTATCACACTCAATGACGCAAGCCATTTTATTCAGGCCCGCAGATACTTCTTAAGCAAAATAGAACTTACCATCACTCTGAAAGGCTGCATACGATTTAAATTCAGCTATTTTAAATCTAATGAATAGTTCATTGTGAATATGCTTCACCATACTTCAGTATCAACAGTTTACACCAAGAGATAACCACTTTCAGCGATTTGAATTGAGACAGGTTTATAATTTGAATTTGCATCTTAATTCCATTGTAGAAATCATTGCCTTCTATCAGGTTTGTGTCTCGAGTACGGGGCTTCCATCTTTGCGGAAGTAATATCATTGCTCGAGCAATATAACCGAGAACCATGATACAGCAATGTCTCCCTGCATTCTCTGAACTTAATAAATCACTTGGATCATGAATGTAGACTCTTACAATTATTAAGTTTGTATAGGTTTCTATATATGTGGAACTATCGTCTGCTTCATTAAGCTCATTTTCTTCATTATTCATTAGATCAAGCTGATTTAATCTAGCATAGCCTCTTCATCAATTATCACATCAATGCAGAGCATATTATTCTCAACTAGCCATTTTAATGCGGCACATAATGTTCCACGATGTATGTTCTATTGCTTTGTGATGGTAAGATTTTCCACTATGACCACCATGATATTCGAGTTAAGGGTAGATCGGGGAAGTATTGGAGTTTCTCAGTAACATCAAAAATACCCTTAGCAAACAGAACAGCTTGTCCTTTAAATCCTTCTTATCCGAATATTTCATCATATTTAATCATCTTCACGAAAGGATCGCTTGATAGTAAGTTCTTTTCAGATCTACTGAGAACTTTAAAAACATCAGGTATTTCTCCTGGATCCAATTTATTCCAATATGATTTTGGATGACAATCCTTTTTGCGATCTTGAAGAGGGTACTTGCACGTGTAGGAGGAGAACTAGCTTAGCCTTCAATTTATTCGGCAAGTAAGCAGGTCGAATAGGATCGAAACTCTTTTTTCAGCATCCATTTCTCGATCTTTTCTCAAAGCGCGGTTCTGGTTTCATCAGCACGTCGTTGAGAGATTTGCAAAGCCTTATGTTAAAGTTGAATCTCTCGCTGTCCTCCATTTTAATTTTACGAAGAGTTAATACGTGAATTGCTGCTTTCAAAAGTCGAGCTTTACGAGTCCCATCGTCTTCCTTAGATTCTCTCATTTTGCGTGCTGCATTATTTTTGTCCAGGCAAGCTCTTTTAGCTTCTGCGGAGTCTCATTTCAGAGCGTCATTACTAGATTATGTTTTTCTAAGATTGACAATTGATTTACATTTAAATTGTCAGAGTTGACACGTCTAGTGACAAAACAGAATAAAATGTATTCCCGCCAACTAAATGGCGCAATGTATAACAGAAAACTTATAGAAAACTAGATTACTTGGTCCTAATATTAGTCAGTCTTACATACTCCTAGGCCCGTATTTTTAAACGTGGATAGAGATAAATCGGCAGATGTATCCCCTCTTTCGTATTTTTAAACGTAGATAAATTCACTGATTGAAACCTGGATTAAAAACGTATCCACAGATTTATACCTCGATATCGATGGCTAAAACAGTGGCTACATTATTTTCGAAAATTCGGAAACAAAAAAACGTCAAACGTTGTGTGAAACAGTCGTGTGAAAATTTGTTTCAGTTGTGAATAATCAGTTTTTAACAGATATGGAAAATCTCGGTAATTCATCTTCGTCAGACTCGGATTCTAATGATTCAGATTAAGAGATTTTATTAAGTCGACGAATAAAACGACCAAAAATATTCCATGAAAGAATTGATATGGAATACTTGAATCATTTCAAGTGGTGGTCGGGGATCTAATAGAAATAAAACAGAATATGGCAGGGAATATAATCAGATTTTATAAAAATTACTGTGAGCGACGAAGCTAATAAAACCCAGTAACTTTTTTATAATAAAGCAGGAATATTTCGCTGTATTGGCTGCATTGATGGTACTCATATACCAATAAGATCTCTTGGAGGTGATGAGGCAGAATTTTATCGCAACCGTAAAGGATTTTTTACCAATGCATAAGCGATATGTGAGACAGTGTTGCAAGGTAGTTTTTTAAATTTACCATATTAAAATCGGGTCCCGGTCGAAATTGCTTATTTCAAAACGGCATAAGGTACAAAACGGCATAAGGTACAAAATAGCATTTTTCAAAACGGCCCTTTTCAAAATTGCATATTTTAAAACGATATAGATACAAAACACGTATAAGAAGTTGGCCCGAAATGTCCATTCCGAAAAGGGTTTTTTTCCATGAAGTGTGTGTCTTAGCTAAATCACATAAAAATAGTTCCATCCCGAAAATGTTATTGTTAAATTAAAGGAAAAAAAAAATCAGCCCGAGAAAATTATAAAATTATACAACAGTTTGCATTAAAAAAGATTCACTTTAATATATTAATAAATTTAATCTATATGAAACATCAATGAAAAAATTAAAGATACTTTATTGATCATCCCGAAAACAATTTTCTATACATTCTCAAACTCAGAGATGAAGGGAGAGCCCTTGGCATATGAAGTTAGGTGTGCCAATCTGCATAGAACATATATTCAGACGCCCGTTCGAAAATCACGAGGATTAATGGTGAATACTGATCAATCTCGTAAACAATTTTCTGCGGTATGCCAATATGTTTTAAAAATGATGCGTATCTAAAACAAGGATGAACTTGTACCATATTTGGATGCGACAGGCAGTGTTGTCAGATTTCCGTACAAATTCTGTAAAATTCTACTATATTATGCTCTAGTGATAGCTGTGAAAAGTAATGACCTACCCGTAACTTCTCCATTTCCACTAACGGATATGATTAGTTCCAGCCATACGGTAGATTCTGTTAGGGGATGGTTGGCTTCGTACAGGTTTTTTGCTGAACAGTCTTTTAAAAAGTGGCCTATCTTTAATTCAGTCGTAATCGATTTCTCATTCGCCGAATTGAATTCCTTATTATTTGCATTTAATGAAATGGACATTGTTGAATATCTAAATATTACTCATGATTTAGTAGTTAAAAAACCTACCGCCAAACATCGGGAAGATTTAGTAAAAATTTGTTTGTGCTGCTCGCATATTATATAGGTGTGATAACCATAAAATTGTTGTGATTCCTTAAAAATGTACTATCTGGGGTAGGATCAAAAATAGGAAAAACCCTCAAACAAAAATTAATTGTAGTGGCAATCTTGAAACTTGAATCAAATTTTTCGATAAACCCGATACATTAAGAAAATACTTGCACGCGATGTATTCCCATATGGAGTAATCCGTTACGACCCTACAATTGTAGTAACTAACTAAAACTTCGAAGCTCTATAGAAAATTTTATGCGAAGGAGATGCATACTAAATCTTCAAATAATTTGTAATTCTAATGGAGGTGAATACCTTTCTTACAACATACCTACTAACGCTTTTATATAAAACATGTAGAAGAAATTTGTCATAATCAATTTCATTTCATAAATTTTATTCAAAATCATTTGTAAATTCAACTCTACCATAGGAACATGTGAAATTTGATCTTAATTGACCACGCAATAGACAAGTTCCTTTTGATTTGGCTTTATCCTAGAATTTGATCCAGGAATCGTTGAAAAATTTCATTAATGTCAAATTTCATCGTATTCCGTTAATAAATAATCGTACACAGATACCGTTTTGAAATATGCAATTTTGTATACCTTATGCCGTTTCGTATCTTATGCCGTTTTGAAATATGCCGTTTTGAAAAATGCTATTTTAAATTAAGCAGTTCTGAACGGATCTTTTTAAAATCAAGTCATTTAAATATTTCTGCGTTTCTTTGTTTAGGTGGTTTGGATCATCACATGATCAGACCACTTTTATTTTCTCTCAAATTAAGGCTCGAGTTGAGCAGAACGAATTCAATAATATGCTGCTCATTGGTGATTCTGGCTATGGATGCAAAAATTATTAAATTACCCGTTACAGATTTCCACGAAATATTTTTGCAGGAAAAGTACAATCGAGCGATTACATCGAAAGAAGAAAAGGTTTCCAGTTCTGGCAATACATACGGTTTTATTTTACTTTTCATTTACTCTAATCGTTTTCCTTAGAATCACAACTAAAGCTACAAAATACGTTGACAATAATTGTGGCAACGGCAGTTCTCCGCAATATTGCTATCACAACAAAACAGGAAAATGCTCCCGTCGATGAAGACATAAGTATAAATATCCCGCCAGAAGTGCAAAGATTACATCCCAAATGTGTTCGAAACTCAAGCTAATTTCGATGTAAGAGAAGAAATTTGTCGGAATTTGGCATAAAATTGAAAAGTACCGAGCTACATAATTATAAGCAAAAATTTTCTCGTATTGCCTGATATGCCTTAAATTAAATTAAATAAATTCATTTCAAATAGTTTAATTTATTCATATTATGTTTTAATTCAAGTATCACCTATAAGTTTCATTTCACCACATATTAATAAAATTATCCAAAGGTAAATTCATAGAAAGCTATAATTGTAAACATACGAGTATGTATCTAATGATAGGTTTCCAATAAATTTTTTTCATAGTAACCAATTTTAATGTTACTAAGTTTCGTTCGAGACTGAATTCTACTGTGTTCTATTTGAGCCTCTCTCAATTAACACCTCTTCTTAACACCTTCAGATTCCATTGCCTTTCAAGGCATAGGATGTTTTCGCGTTAAAGGTAATTTACCTCGAATTATGCAGGTTGTAGTGGCGATAGATGAGACGGAAGTTGGCTCATTCGATCTTATCTCTATCTTATCGCCAAAAAGATCCGCGCTGAAGTCGAGATTACTGTTTGGGGTAATACTTTTCCCACAATACTGAAAATTGGGTGTTCCTCAATAGTTTTTGGCAAAGTATCACCCTCCTTTTAAATATTTATATTGCGTTCGCCAGCCACATCTTTTCTTGTGCAACGTAAATAAAACTTACGTGGTACGCGTAAGAGTCATTTAATCATAAATCTAGATCGACTTATCAAGTACAAATGCCGTTGAAAATGTATATATTATTGTCGAGGGTAACCCGTTCTGCGCAATATTTAAGATCATATTTTAGTTAACCAAATATTTTATGAAGGTAATCAAATGAAGAAAATTTATAAATATTTTTTTACTGGTATTGCACTGTAACACCAAATTTACGTGCAATCCAAACTGTAATCTGAAAAAATATTTTGCGAAGCCACTCACGAGACGATGATGTGGGTTCAAGTTCTTAGACAATTCAAAAATCATTTTAATTACAACAACAGACGCCTCAAAATTTCAGGCCGTTCTGTCAAATTACCCCATAGCCCAACGCTATCGGTCCTTATTAATAACAATATGAAATACAAAAAGAACTTGGCAATATTGGCAAGTAGCAAACAATAATAAACAAACAAAAAATAACCAAATACATATTAAAAAATAATTTAACTGAAATGTTCCAATTCCACTACCTACCTACCATTTCGAATGAAGCGCATTTGTAACATAAAATCAATTTGGTGAAAAACAGGAAATACCTGTAAACCCACATCATTCCAATAACAAGCGAATAAAATGCCTGGCATAAAAAATTCTGAGAAGTAAAAATGTTTCCTGTTCTTAGAATCATCTCTGACATAATTTTATTGACTATGTGTTCCAAAAATATTTTTTTGGTACCGAACGATACAAAACAATTGGATAAAATAGTAATCTTATAAAAGCTTTAGAGTGGGCTGAGGAATTTTTAAAGCTATTAACACCATCATATCCATTCTCGTTTAAGATTTTACCGAATTTTACAATTATGGCTTTAATAATGCCATTTAAAATTTTGAATAAAGCCTAGATACATAACTGTCTAAACTTTGAGCTTTTTGATTAAAAAATTTCGCCTTTGTGTCTGTAGATAGGCATTTAAATGTTTTTAATGTGCGGGAGTATTGAATTCGATGATACCAAACCTTTTTCATTTACAATAACAATATAAAAATAAACAATCCTGGTATTATCCAAATTCTACTCGGGCAAAAATTAATTAAATTTGGTTGAAACACCTGCACAACCCATTTCAAGTATGTATCCGAACAAAATACTTGCTTCATGGAATAAATTCTGAGAAGTACGAGTATATAAATATTTGTATTTGCCAGAATCACGTTGGGTTGAATTTACTGACCAGTGGAAAAAATTAGATATTGTGTTCAGTAAAGAAAGAGGAAGAAAATATTTTTGTGTAGTCTGGACAATAGGCGTACAGTACTTTAAATATAACAACAATTTTAAATAAAAGTTTTCCATCGAGCTTCTAAGTATTTTATTATATATTTGAAATAAGAAATAATTGGTGATAAATTCCAGAGCCGCCTATCTATACAAGAGCCCGCAATATCGTTTTTTGACGTTTGTTTCATCAATTTGCTCTTGAGACAAACTTTTTTCTGTTTTCTAACGTTTTAGAGAAAAAGCGACGATTACAGTTTGAGACTATGAGATTATGAAATATAATTTTAACACGTAAGCTTCATGAGAATCAAATGCTTGTAGTCAAAAATTCTTTAGAAGCCTTTCTGTAGTCTTAGTATTTAAGTACGATGCTTCCGCGGTTTTCGTATTTATGCTAAAAGAAAATGGAGTGTTGGCCACAACAGTCTTCTGTTTTTCCTTCGATAGCCGCCCTGATAGTCGCCGATAAAATTTTCGGAGAGAGATGAGAGTCTGGCGAGAGACGGTAATTTTCACTATCAGGAGGTTTTTTTGAGGGGGATGTAAAGGAGGATGTATAGCGGTTCTTGTGGACTTTTATACAATAGTTCAGTGGTTTTCAGTCCATACCTGAAAATATCATCATAATATGCGTTAAAATGCTATTTGCGTCCCAACACTCTGATCGAAAATTTTTAATAATTTATCAACGCCATTAAATTTATCCAGATTCCAAACCAGTTCACAATGACTGTTTGATGGGGTGTAATGATTTTTTCACTCATTTCATTGAGATAATATGAAGTTTAGTTTGTTGCAGACAAGCAACGTCAAAAGTAGCCTTTAGGCAGGCAAATCGATCTAGTTTTTTCATCTGATGTCAATGATAGTGTAACTTAATACTTTTTACTCTCGACTACTTCCACCTACATATGCCAATTGCATTTTGGTACGAGCAACGTGATGCCGAATCTCAGACTGTCAATTTTTACTCCGCACTTTATAAGTGTTTAAAACTGTGCAAACCCTACGCATCCAATTAAAATACCACGTTTGGTTCACCCAGGTATAATAGCGATGTCGGCACATTATGTAACCTCCGAAACAAACGTTGACAAATGTATCTTGTGGCGACCTTTAGATTCTCACTTACGAAATGTGTTTCATAAATCTATAAATTTTAACATACACTCCGGGTCACTTGAATAGGGCCCACATAATTTTTTTCCTTTTTCCAATTATTTTGCTTTTCTCTTAAGTTATTGTCTTTTATGCGTTGTTTTGACGGGAATACCAAAACCAATTAATGAGATTCGATCATCTCTAACAGTAAACCGTTATTTTTTCAACTTTGTTTAAAATGAGAAATAAAATTTGAGTGTTTGTAGTTGTTAAACTTGAATAGGAAAACTGGGAAAACTCAAAAAAGACAAAATAATGAACAAAAGAAAGCGATAATTTAATCGCTCGATTTTATCGCCTCGTTAAGTTCCTCAGCATCTGCGAACTGTTCTCCTCCCTCCCTTAAATTTTATTAGCCATCCCCAAACGTGTTCTATTATTTTCAAATCTGGTGAGTAGTGGCCAGTTCTCAATCCTGTTTTTCACGACACGCGGATTTTCAATCGAGACATTGTTGTATTGAAATGTAGCTGAACACCACCACCAAAAATTATGATGGCCCTATTCAAGTGACACGGAATGTATATGCAAAAACGAAGAAGTTCCTATTAAAGTCATCAATTCAAGTGTGCCGATTTAAGCGAAATTTCAGAACGTATGAACCTAGAAATCTCAGATTTCAAAATGCAGAAAAAATTAATTCCGAAAATCAAATTCCCGGAAAAGGAAAACAAAATCCGAGAAATCAAAGTCTTGGATTGCAAAACCCCAGGTGCTTACAATGTCCCAGATTTCATGTTTTGTAAGATAGCGGAAATTTGCCAGCGGAAAATGAAAGATTATTCCTCTCACCGCAAGTGGCAGCACTATCACAAAAGAATATTTCTGTTGTTATTTTATAACCGGAAGCGGAAGCTATATATAAATGTTTTTACCACCTTTTCACAACAAAAAAACATTCCATTGCAGCAGACAAGCAATGTCAAAAATAACCTATAGACAGGCAAATCGACCTAGTGTTTTCATCTGACGGAGACATACTTTTTACTCTCGCCTGCTTCCACCCACATATGCTAATAACATTTTCCCACGAGCAAGGGGATCACAAAGTCGTTTATGACATTCTTCGACGTTTACATTTTCGTAACGCCGATTTTGCGAAACTTAATGAACTATTAATAAACGAATCTCAGACTGTCAATTTCTACTCCGCACTTTATTTTTTTGAACTTTGTTTAAAATAAGAAATAAAATTTGAGTGTTTTTAGTTGTTAAACTTGAATAGGGATGTTCAAAAAGACAAAGTAATGAACAAAAGATAGCGATAACTCCTCAGTATCTGCTAACTGTTCTCCTCCCTCCCTCGTAAATTTTGTTAGCCATCCCCAAACGTTTTCTATGATGTTCAAATCTGGAGAATAGTGGCCACGGTGAAATTTCAATATTTTGGTTCTCAATCCAGTTTTTCACGACACGCGGATTTTCAATCGAGGCATTGTCGTGTTGAAATGTAGCTGAACACCATAGTATGTCATTCATTATTTCACGTCATAAAAAAAATTATGATGGCTTTTTTCAAGTGACACGAAATGTAACGGGTGATTTTTTAAGAGCTTGAGAACTTTTTTTTAAAAAAAAACGCATAAAATTTGCAAAATCTCATCGGTTCTTTATTTGAAACGTTAGATTGGTCCATGACATTTACTTTTTGAAGATAATTTCATTTAAATGTTGACCGCGGCTGCGTCTTAGGTGGTCCATTCGGAAAGTCCAATTTTGGGCAACTTTTTCGAGCATTTCGGCCGGAATAGCCCGAATTTCTTCGGAAATGTTGTCTTCCAAAACTGGAATAGTTGCTGGCTTATTTCTGTAGACTTTAGACTTGACGTAGCCCCACAAAAAATAGTCTAAAGGCGTCAAATCGCATGATCTTGGTGCCCAACTTACCGGGCCATTTCTTGAGATGAATTGTTCTCCGAAGTTTTCCCTCAAAATGGCCATAGAATCGCGAGCTGTGTGGCATGTAGCGCCATCTTGTTGAAACCACATGTCAACTAAGTTCAGTTCTTCCATTTTTGGCAACAAAAAGTTTGTTAGCATCGAACGATAGCGATCGCCATTCACCGTAACGTTGCGTCCAACAGCATCTTTGAAAAAATACGGTCCAATGATTCCACCAGCGTACAAACCACACCAAACAGTGCATTTTTCGGGATGCATGGGCAGTTCTTGAACGGCTTCTGGTTGCTCTTCACTCCAAATGCGGCAATTTTGCTTATTTACGTAGCCATTCAACCAGAAATGAGCCTCATCGCTGAACAAAATTTGTCGATAAAAAAGCGGATTTTCTGCCAACTTTTCTAGGGCCCATTCACTGAAAATTCGACGTTGTGGCAGATCGTTCGGCTTCAGTTCTTGCAGGAGCTGTATTTTATACGGTTTTACACCAAGATCTTTGCGTAAAATCTTCCATGTCGTCGAATAACACAAACCCAATTGCTGCGAACGGCGACGAATCGACATTTCACGGTCTTCAGCAACACTCTCAGAAACAGACGCAATATTCTCTTCTGTAC
Organism: Nephrotoma guestfalica; assembly: GCA_963691935.1. NCBI lineage: Eukaryota > Metazoa > Arthropoda > Insecta > Diptera > Tipulidae > Nephrotoma > Nephrotoma guestfalica. The sequence goes on along the minus strand of OY829913.1, from coordinate 70,273,082 downwards.
GCACTGTACGCATTCGTGTGGTTGGTTTAATGTCCAATAAAGTAAACTGAGTGCGAAACTTGGTCACAATCGCATTAATTGTTTGCTCACTTGGTCGATTATGTAGACCATAAATCGGACGTAAATCGCGAAACACTTTTCGAACCGAACACTGATTTTTGTAATATAATTCAATTATTTGCAAGCGTTGCTCGTTAGTAAGTCTATTCATTATGAAATGTCAAAGCATACTGAGCATCTTTCTCTTTGACACCTTGTCTGAAATCCCGCGTGATCTGTCAAATACTAATGCATGAAAATCCTAACCACAAAAAAATCACCCTTTATATGCAAAGACGAAGAAGTTCCTATTAAAGTCATCAATCCAAGTGTGCCGATTTAACCGAAACTTTACTACGTATGAATCTAGAAATCTCAGATTTCAAAATGTCGAAAAAATTAATTCCGAAAATCAAATTTCTGGAAAAACAAAACAAAATCCGGGACGTGAAAGTCTTGGATTGCAAAACCCCAGATTATTCTCTTCGTTTTGTAAGATAGCGGAAATTTGCCAGCGGAAAATAAAAGATTATACCTCTCACCACAAGTGGCAGCGCTATCACAAAAGAATATTGAACCAGCGGAAGTTGTATATATAAATTTTTGTACCAACTTTTCACAACAAAAAATCTTTCCAGAGGAATCAAATCCTAAAACGCTGCCTTAAATTATTAAATTAAATGATTAAGAGATCGTCTGATATCATTCCTTCGGGAAAAAATATTAACAAAATTTATTTACATTTTTATGTGAGTTTTGATGTCAAATCCCAAACAAAAAAAAGTTAGCAAAAACTTAGCTGATTATGGGAGAATTTTTTAATTTTTTATTATTACAGATTCGAGTTAACCTTGAAAACTGAATCTAAAACTGTCTGTCGCGTGATTTTTTTTTACAAAATCAGTGTCATTCCAGGAAATTCAAATAAATAAAACAAGAATCTCCATATAGGAAATGTCTTTAAGGCCCGAAAAATGTGGCAAACAAATTGTGCTAAGATACGGGGAAGGGGTTAATAATCACCTAGCGTGAAGGGGTGTAATAATCGGGAGTATTGCAGATAGAAAATGGCCGAAGGTTATGGCGGGGGTTAATGGCCGGTGGGTAATGACCACGAGTGGGAATGGACTCCCACATTAGATACACTCGCACTACAAGAACTTCGATGGTCTGGAAATGGCATCCATCCAAGCGTAGGAGAATTTAGAATAGGCGTCTTTATCCACCGTCTCGTGAACCAACACATTACCAACTTTCACCCTATCAAAATGCGTATATGCACGTCTGACTCCTCACTAAGAATTTACCATCTCGATAGTTAATATGCATATACGCACCGAACAAATAAATTAGATAACGTTAAAGATCTATATATTTTGTCGAGTTGGAAGAGGTAACCAATAACATCCTGCACCATAGCATTAAAATTATCATCGGCTACTTTCATGCAGAAGTCGATAGGAGTGCAAAAATAAATCGCATATCGGTCCTCATTGGGGCATTGTGCTTGGGTTCGCACAAATTTGGGCGACCAGTTGGGACACCATTGGCATGCTACTGAGCCTTACTCATCAGCCCTGGCTAGGATTCAATGAACCAATCATTATCATTAATCCTAAATCAAAATGATTACAAAACCGAATATTAAAAGAAATAATAGAAACCGACAAATACAAATCAACCGTCAGCTATAGTAATCGGACACGAATCGGAAACTAGAACATCAGAAATTTAAATCAAGGCTAGCACAACTGGAGAAACAAATGAAACTTTAAAAAATCGAAATTTTGGGCCTCTGTGAAGTGACATGGATAACAATGATGAAGTAACTCAAGCAAAAAAATAACCTGATATTCGCTGGACTCTTGATCAAGGAGTCGGCATATTAACAATAGGTAAAGCAAGAAGGCACTAAACCAGTTAATAGCAGAATAATCGTAGCAAGCACCATTAAAAATGCCCCAGCAGAAAACGCAGATAAAACAACTAAGGATGTGTTCTATGAAAAACTGCAAGCCCCAATAGGACACACAAAAATGAAGGAACACACATAGAAATAACGTCAAGATAAATTAATGGGTGTTTTTTAAGCCCGATAGAACTTGAAATTGTAAAAAATAACACAAAAAATTAAACTGTAACGAAAAAAAATTTTTTTTGTTCTTGACGAATCGCATTCCGGACGTCAAAATTTTGGGCCACTTTTTCTAGTACTGCTAGCCGTATGTCACGAATAACACAATGCTGGCCCCCAAGGCGTCAATTGTTGCTGGTTTATCAGCATAAACCAGTGACTTCACGTAGTCCCACAGGAAATAATCGAGAGGTGTCAAATCGCACGACCTAGGAGGCCAATAGACGAAATCAACTTATCGCCAAATTTTGATTTTAACAAGTCGATGGATGCGTTCGCCGTATGACACGTAGCGCCATCCTGTTGAAACCACATCTCGCCCAGATCAATGCCATTCATATTTTCAAAAAAAAATCATTGATCATGGTGCGGTAACGATCTCCATTTTTCTGGATGTAATCGGGTCTGTAGGGTCTCTTGTGCATTGGTCTCACTCCATATGCGGCAATTTTGTTTATTAACAAACTCGTTAAGCCAAAAATGAGCCTCATCGCTGAACACAATTTGACGATAAAACAACGGGTGATTTGCCAACTGCTCTATGCTCAATCGGCGAAAGAATGATGCTCATAATGGTCTCGTGGCTTCAATTCCTGCACCAGCTGGATCTTGAACGGGTGAAGGCCAAGATCTTTGCGCAAAATTTTTCATGTAGTGGACGAACAGAGCCCCAATTCCTGCGAACGACGACGAATCGATAAATTTGGATCTTCTTCCACACTTTCGTTTACAGCGGCGATATTCTCTTCAGTTCGCACATTCCTTCGGCGTGTTGATGTTACTGCATCCTCTAGAGAGTATGTGGCACGAAACCTGCCCACAGTTTTCGTTAGATGGACGATGATGTGCGCCATAAAAATCACAAAGGCGTCTATAAGTTGCGCGAATTTACGACTGATTTTCAAAGTAAATTTTAATAATTTCGTAGCATTTTTCAGGCGTGAGTCTATTCATGATGATTTGCCAGAGTATATTTTTTGTAAAAATTTAATTTTTTGTTTTATTTTTCACAATTTCAAGTTCTGTCAGGCTTAAAAGACACCCGTTACAAGGTAATACCAATCCAAAAATTGGAACAGATAACACCAACCTGACAACCATCGTAGATACTCCGTAAATAATAATAATGGAGAACGACCAATCGACTTCTGATAGATTTCCACACCAAAATTTACACAAATACGCATGGACATGGAAGGAACCAAATAGATCATGTAATGCCCATATGATGTCAAAAAAGGAATGAATGTTATTATGGATTCTATTCCCGGTCTGGAAATGGTTTTGTCCCGAATATTTCGATCGGTTAGACAAATTTAAATAGTTCTCTTAATAGAGTTAAAAAAGTCGAAGAATCATTGAGACATGTAGTTCTTGCTATCAATTCTCAAGTAAATACAGTGGACCGATTCATATGGGATACTCATTTACCGGCATCGTCAACAATAGTAGAATATCATGGGCCCAAACCTTAATAACATCATCAATAACAATAAGAGTGCATGAGACGCAACTCTTAATTTAAGATGAAATACAGCCTCACAACGAGATTAAACTTATCTCGCCGAGACGATAGCTTCACGTGAGTAGAATTGCTAGATTAGCCACTAAACTTGAATTTCAAAATCTTGTTAAGTTAAAAATGCGTCTGGATAAAGCTGTTTGCGTGAAAACCTTACCTTACCAATCCGGGAAAATGGGTATATCAATCATTACCGAAAAACCGTTCACAGTCGCACTAAATCCCCCAACGTGGAAACAAATTCCAATGAAAACCGAGACTTGTAAGTCATTACAAAACCTCCTGTAACTCATTATTCTAGATATCCACCTCGTCCAGCCCTATATCGAATTTATTTACTTTTTATTATCAAAATGGCAATCGAATGTCATCTTAGACTTCACTCTACTCTTCACACTACACTTCACAAAAAATCAGGTGGTGGAGTCATTATTGCTGTTAAATCAGTAATCCCGTGCCAGAACGTTGATGTCACGTCTTCTTCTACAGAATAGAATTATTCTGTGTACAATTAGTATTGGCTAAAGTTAGCTCATAAATTGTTAACGTCTAAGTTTACGTTTCCAAATACCTTCAATTCTGTGAAATCATGGACGAGCTATGGAGGTTTGCTCAAGATTTTAACAGAAGTATTCCATTTAACAGTACATCCGAATCCGCAAAATCTATTTCATTGGTTCCATACTCAATTTAAACCTTAATAAACCAATATCCTAATGTTCATAAAGGAGCCTTGTTCTCTTATTCCCTCAAATGATCTTAGTATGTTCATCATAGAAAAGTTGATGGTACTCTTCGTCTCGAATGATGATCATCATAAAGCGATGGAAATTTCATTTATTTCTTCAGAGGTACCTCTCGGTGTGCTGCCTTAATTCCTAGGTTATTTATAACTGCGTTAGTATACCACTTTATACCTTGTTCAGTAGGCTTTTCAGGCTAAAGCTGGGATCTTTTATAGTAGACGTTTGTGATCTCCGATTTCTATGTTAGGATTCACGATGTTTGAATAAGTGTTACGATCTTAAAAATTTCTGTAGCGAATAATCGTATATCGAGTTTGCCTGAATTTTTCTGGTATTACTAAACACCGACCATCCTAGCGGAAACTGTTTTTGAGTAAGTCACAATCTACTCTAATAGAAAATATCAACTTTTAAAAAATTCGTTGGTCCCAGGCACTTAGAATTGACGATGTTTGAATAAGTTTTACGATCTTTAGAATTTCTGTAGAGAATTGTCCTGACTTACTCAAAACAGCTTTTTCTCCAAAAAGAAATCCTAAAATATTTTTTTTTTATTTTAGGAAATACTTCACGTGTATACTGGTTGGCTCCCTCCAGAATCCGTTGAACCAACCTCGTTAGAAGGTGGGTTAGCCAAATGAACAATTTGGGTACCACCTGGGTTAAAAAATTATTTTTGTTATGAACAGCAATTGCCAAACCAACCAGTGAAATTGGTGATGGGTCAGAGGAGGGAAAATCATTTGCTTGGTTTTCGCTTTCGGTCGCCAGACGTTGATTGCTCACCACGTGCATGTTACAGATTGATATTTGGGCTGGTATATTGACCTTCATAAAATTTTTATTATCCAAACCGAAAAATCTGAGTTCCAGGATTTCCTCATCGGTTTTCAAAGTACTACTCCAGATTTAAATGTTTAATCCATTACGAGGTCAATGCAATTCATGCAAAATTTGAGTGGACAGAAGCAAATTTTTTTTCTTAGTTTTGGGTAAAAATTTGGTATAAACTTCGCATCGATAGCACAAGGTCTCGTTTAAATCTGAAATAATGTTGCGGAAAAGAACCCGACTAATACTATAACATAGAAACTACAGATTTAACGGCATCGCATTATAAATTACGCACTTTAATTATAATTATTTACGAGCCAAAAATGTAAATTGCAACATCAAATTAAATTGTAATAAAAATAAGAAAACATATAAATTATTGTTAGTAAACTTGATTGACATTTTTATGATTTATAGCTGGGCAATTTATATAAATAAAGATCGATCCACTTGGTACATAGACACGAGCAGCAGCAACAGCACAATAAAAGTAAATTTATGGCAAAAAATAAAGTTTTAGATAACTTGCCTTAGGAAAATTTGTAATTTTTCCAATCTAAAAATTGTTGTTCTTGTTGTTGTTGTTGTTGTTGTTCAAAACAAGGAATTCATTTTCACCTCACCCTCGTACGGTATATATGTATGTGTGTATGTGTCTAAAATATAAATAAATTATAAATTAATTTTGTAACCTTTTCTCTCATGCTAAGTAAATATTTCGTATACGAGTGCTCGTACATATCTCAACAAAATAAAAATTTCTAATTTATTCATTGAAAGTAACTCCAATAAAAATATTAAATAAAATATATTTTTATATTCGTACAGCACAAATACATATTAAAATAAAAAGAAAAAGCTCCGGCAAAAGCTCTCTTGTGTACATTTTTGTACACATTATTATGTAAATTCAATTCGTGAAATTACATTTCTGTGCGTACACAACGCATAGTTAGTGTGATATCGCATCATGGTCTCATCCGTGTGTCTAACGAAAACAACCAACCCAAGTTTTAGTCGTCTCTCGACATCGAGATAATAACTTAAGACATTTTACTAAAGCAAAAAAAATGTTTGGGAACTAAAATGTGCTAATATATGGCATCATCTTTAAAGATGCGCCGCAACCGAGGTATTTTAGTGCTGTGGGACTGCAAAACTCCCTAAAACATAATAATTTAATCGGTTTATTTGAATAAGCACAGCTGTACTATCGTAGCTAAGGCATCAAATACATAAGACTCTCATTGTTATAAGCGTCATCTATTCTATTTTGGTGTGTATGTATGCGATGTGTAATCCAAAACCAACCAAAAAAACGAAATTTCCAATAAATTTTTATCTCCCAAAAAACCTTTTTCGTCTGTTTGATGTAAAGGAAAAGCATCACAATTTTGGGGTTTCTTCTTTTTGTCGTTTTGTGAGAATCTGGGTTTTAGTTTCATTTCATTCGTTTCCAAATATCCATAGACTTAATGTTTAAGATTACATAAAGAGATATGATATGTAAAGTATACGGATATACGAATTTGTGTAAATTCAAATCTCGTGTTTAGTTTTTTTTTGTACAAGGGCATGTTTGAAAACACTTTAAATTGTTGTATTGGTTTAAGATTCATTGAGCAGTCCGCGCCTACCTACTTACGGTAATATGCGACTATCCATTTTACTATATTGGGCGTACAAATGTATATATTTCCGACCTTTCTATAGAGGTGTCGTTAGTATCACTTTTTGCATATTATTCAATCGGGCAATACATTTTTTTGGAGGTTAGATGTCAATCTTGAATAATTACTAGTGGCATTTGTTCGAAGTGTGACATTTGTCGAATTTTGTGCCAAAAACAACATTTACGGGAAGTTTTACTTCATTATTTTTTGTTGAAGAAAAGTGCAGCGGTGCAACAAATCATTTGCTTGTGGAAGTAAGTTGGTGATTTTGACATAAGAGACCAAGAACGTGAATGCGGGCCAAGAAAATTTTAAGACACAGAATTGGAAGAATTGCTTGATGTGGACCCTTGTCAGACCGAAAAACAATTGGCAGAAGAGTTGAAAATTACCCAACGATGTGTTTCGCATCGAATACATGCAATGGGATTGGTTCAGAAGCTGGGAAATTGGGTACCACACAAATTGAAAGAACGAGACATGGAACGTCGGAAAACCATGTGCGAATTGTTGCTTCAACGACAACAAAGGAAGGGGTTTTTCATCGGATCATCACTTGGGATGAAAAGTGGATCCATTATGACAATCTTAAGCGCAAACCAGCGTGAGTCAAGCCAGGTGAACCAGAGCTGTCGACGCCAAAAGCAAATATCTATGGTTCGCAGGTCATGCCTTGTATTTGGTGGGATATGAAGGGTGTCGTTTGGAATGGGGCAAACGGCACGATAAGATTATTTTGCAACACGACAACACTAGGCCACATGTTGCTATACCTGCCAAAAAATACTTGGACAGGCAGAACTGGGAATTTATAAGCCACCCACCATATTCAAGAGACATTGCTCCCTCTGATTACCACTTGTTCCGGTCGGTGCAATCAGCCCTGACACAGCAGCACTTCACTTCATATGAAAACGTCAAAAAATGAGTCGATGACTGGAACTCCTTGAAACAACCAAACTTCTTCCTTCGGGGAATCCGTTTGTTGCCTGAACGATGGGCGAATATTATAGCTTCCGAAGGAGCATAGTTTGAATAAAACATTCTTTCATTTTCTTAACAAATTAATGTCTTTTATTTCACTAAAAGTGGTCAAAAATACATTTGTACACCCAATAACTTATAAGTTAAGTTGGTGAAATAACTCCTGAATGTGATCTAAAATAAAAACAACGCTATTTTCACGCATGTATTAGTGTAACAACTGCAAAGTCTCGTAATTATGAATCGTGGGGATAGGACAAGCCATATTTTCGAATATTTTCCACATTACTCAAATAAAGACGTTTATTACATTTCAATTTTTTTAAATATCCACAACAATCTGATACGATAGCGACCTAAATAGTTAGGCGCTATATGAACCAAGCTGTTCAAAAAATACCAATTCTTGAGAGAAAAAACGCATTGCCGGGGGTTAGGACAAGCCATATTTTCGAAAATGTTCCTCCGAACCAAGAACCGTGAAGTTTGCCCTAAGCAAATCTTAATTTTTTTGAGCGCAAGGCGCTCAGCTACCACCTTGTATTTTCATTTGTGTATCACCACCTTGTCATTAAGTAATTCACCAAACCATTACCAGTAATATACGAGTACCATACCAAGTCTAATCATAATCTGTTAAAAAATAACCTAGTTTCGTCCCAGTGTGCCATATTCCAGAACTTCTTCAAATAATAATTTTAAAATTCCATTTCGAGCCGCCATACCGAACTACGCCCGAGTGGTTAAGAAACGGCTTGATTCCGCCCAAGTTTGAATTATTCCAAAACAGCCGCCCATTTTCATTCATAATTCCCAATTACGTCATGCTTGTTTATAAAATGCAGGAGTTCCGTCCCAGTGGGCCATCTTCCAAAATTTCTTCTAAAAATCATTTTAGAATCTGATTGTCATACACCTTTCGAAATTTCGTCATACTTTGTTTAGAAATAACCTAGGTCCGTCCCGGTTAGCCATATTCCAGAAATTCTTCCGTAATTGTTTAGGAATCTCATTTTCACTAAATGTCTTAGTTTCGCACATTCGAACGTCACACTTTTGATCACATTTGGACGTCGTTTACAGTCATCTGCCAAACACTTCATATATCTACTGAAACTTTAACGTCGATCAATCCATAACTCAAATACCTTTGCACATTCACTTGCTATACACAACTTCCTTGAATTCGAACATCAAATTAATTTGAATCTCATTAATTTGGTGCTCGGACTTCCACGGAACCACATAGTCGAAGACCATTTCAACATCCAAAAATACCATAACCTTTTTTATTTGTTCATGTACATACATATTCCACGATAATTTGTTACCGCGTTCGGATCTCTATCTTTTTTAGGAATAGGAACCAACCTTGCATCCATAGTTAGTTGATTACATTTAGCAAATTGAAATTTGTTTGATACTCAACGACCGAAGCAGTTCGTAACTCTCACGATTCGTTCATGTAATGGTGGATTTGGAACCCTCCATTATTCTCCAGAACGCATTCCACCCAAAACAACCAATCATTCCTCTTCCACTCAGTCAGGACATTCACTTTCCAGAAGATTTTTTTTTCTCCGAATATACGAGGGCTGCCGTAAAATTGTTTAGAAAAAGTAATAAAAAATTAAAATTTTTCATTAAAAATTACTTTATGGCTTTTCAAAATATTCGCCTTTAAGATCTAAGCACTATTCGAAGCATACGCTCAAACCATTTTTCGAAACACTTTTGCCAGTCCGAAGATGATAGCTCCAAACCAAGGTTTTTCGCTTCTTCTGGCGATAGAAATTGTTGTCCAGGCATCTTATCTTTGATTGTTGGGAACAGGAAGAAGACATTGGGTGCCAAGCCGGGGCTGCAAGGCAAATGACCCATCAATTCGATAGTTTGAGTGCTCAAATACTCGCTTGTTTGATGAGCTCGCATTATTATGATGCAAAATGATTCGCCGTTTTGGGTTGTTTTCTCTCAATTTGTTGAAAACCTCGGGGAAACAAATGGTCGTATACCAAGCTGAATTGACTATCTTTTGATTGATACATCACCGGTTTTCGTGAAGAAACACGAAACCATTTGCTTCCCAACGTTCCGAGCTCGCATAACTTTTGTCGGTTTTTCTTCAAATTGAAAGACACAAACAATTGATTGTCCTTTTCTTTGCAGTTTATACGCATATATCCACGACTCGTCACCTATCACGATCTTGTATACGTTCTTAGAAGTATCTCAAACGAAGTGTTCAAGCATTTGGCGGCACCAACCGACACGAACCTTTTTTGTGCGTTTATCAACAAATTTAGAATTCAACGTGCACGTAGTTTCCGCACCTTTAAATGTTCATGTAAGATCGTATGATCGCTGGTGTTACTAATCCCTAAGCATTTCACGATAAGTCACATGACGATCCTCTTCAATCAGTTTTTTCACAGCATTGATGTTTGTGCTTCGTCGCCAAAAGTCGAATGAAGTGATTCGAAGCTCTGTTGTTGAGTTAGTCCCTTTCAGAAATCGTAAAAAATCATCACACGAAATTTTTCACGCGATAATTCCATTTTTTCATTGCATTCAATTTTTCAAGTAAATAAAAAACAATGTTGCGATGCCAACTGACTGATGATTTCTGAGAAACATAACCTCCAAAAATGTTACACTTTTTGACTGACATAGAGGTTTGTATCGGAAAACACTAGTATTACCATTATCTAGAAACTTTTACGGCATCCTATGTACATATTCCTTCTTACTCTATTAAACATTTTCCGTACACTCTTCGAAGGGCGATGTGTCATTTCTGACACAAAGTCTTTCCAACATTTCCGTTTAGCCTACAAACGATCGTGTTTTCCGCAATTATATTCCTATCAAGATGATAGTGACTAAGGATCCAATGTGTTGGCTGTATCGTCCACTTTCGCTATCTGATTGGCCAACCATGAGGTAGGCCGCACAATCAATTCAAGTCTTCGCAAACAATTAAGTCAATTTTTCCAAATAAGAGAAGCACAATCCTTTAAAAGGTTGAGTATCACTGCAGAGTTACCAATCAGCACGCTGCAGCTCGCTATACAGTCAACCGTAACTACAGCGGTGCAAAATACTATCGGAAGAAACCAACAAGATGCCGAAATGATTGGTTCGATGATCAGTGCTGCCTATTTGATGAAAATAAACAAAATATTCGTGTTAAATGGTTGGCCAAGACTAGAAGCACTCTAGCCGAATATCCCCATGCTACTTCCAAGCGGAACAAGAAAACTCAAGAGACTGTTTTGCTATGCCAGGAGTCTCAATAAATAATTATACACAAGATGTACAGCCACCAAAGACGGGAATGGAGAACTGAGAACAAACGTGGCTGTTAATCCCTCAGTAAGGCAAACCTTCTTAAAAAATTTGCCAAATTGGATTGAAAAATAATTTCTATTAGAACAACTGCTCGATCGGATTAGGAAGTATTTGTCGAACTTCCCACAGTTGAGGAAGAAAAGGCACTCGGTCTCGATGGAATTCTCGCAGAATTAATTAAACACGGAGATACTAGTCTTGTATCAAATCTATACGATCTCATTGTCATTATTTGGGCGACCATCTAAAATATTATCTGCAAATATCAATGTGGTTTTCGTCGCAAACAATCAACCACTGTCAAGTGCTTAGCCGTGAAGATGATTCTGGAAAAATGTTGGGAAAACTGATGCATACATCTCGGTCCCTACGCAAGAAGACTTGGTTTGAAGATCAACAGGAGTAAAACAAAACCCGTATCAACAGGAGGATCCCTAGAAGATTTCAAATACCTCGTCAGTAATAAAATTATCAAATTAATGCAGGCCAACCTAAGAGTTCGAATAGCTGCCGAGTGCCGGACTTCGAGTTGTCCTTGCCCATTCAAGGTTATTGCGATTGATCCATCTATCTCGTGTAAACTCGCACTTTATAAAGCACTCATTAGATCTGTGCTAGTGTTTTTAAGCGAGAGCTGGACTCGGCACTGTAACGACTGTGGAATGTCATTCGTAGCATCTTAGATTCAATTAAAGTTGTTACAAACGAGTAACGTGTTTGTATTAACCACGAGATAAAGATATTTCTCGAATACAGTTACATCCATTATATTCAATCAAATTAGTTGGTTAGGCCACGTTGTAAGGTCCCAAAAACTAAAAACCATTAAAAAGGTGTTTCAGCAACAACCGGCGGGAGTTCATCGTAGAGGAAGAACCAGACTGCGGTGGCGGGACGATGTCGAACAAAACCTACGGGTATTAGGATGGCGAAATTGGATGGCACAAGCGACGGGGGACCACAGGGAGGGAGAGAGAGTTAAACTGTACTAACATACAGTGAAAAGAGCAAAACAACCAATTAGTGAATTTTTTAAAAAAGTTAAATGATTTTGATATAAAATGTTGGAAATGGATTTCGTGCTCCAGGAATCCATTGCAATTGGTGCCGATTTCGGGCAATATCATTTATGAAGTCCTTCGTCTGAGGCGGGGTTACTTTTTAAATTTCGGAGTCGCTATTTCTACAGCGCGGTTTGGGTTCTTTTGTAAAAATTTGTTAGCTTTGTTGATTTTCGAGTATTCGGAAAAATTTGTTTATGGGGACTTGGGAGCTCCTCTGAAAGTCGGTTTCTTGATTGATTTTTTTTCGATTCGATTGATTTAGGTAAAATTATTGGCCGTTATTTTGAATTTTGTTTTCATCATGTATAGTCATGATTCACCATGTTGCGTGATGTTGCATTACACGTGGCTGGACTGTGCCACATAACGTAGTGTAGCATCACGAAGATTTTGAGGAGAAAATGAATACAGAAGTTCTAAGTTATATAATTCGAAACAGTATGCCAGAAGTTTATTCGACTTCTGTTATCGCTGCATCAAATCAAAATAATTTTCAACATTAAAAATAATTAAAAATTATTTGAAATTGTCGATAAGTTAGGGGAGATTAGTTAACGAGAATTTGGTTTTATTTAAATCTCATCATGATCCCCATTGTTGGTTTTGCACCGAGCCCCAAAATTATTTACGCTAACCCAGTATAGCTGGATTTGCACCATGTTACAAGCGATGTTGTTCCATGTTACGGGATCTTGTACCATGTTGCAGCATCTTGCATCACATTTCATTATGATCGTTCTATGTTGCATCATGTTTGGCCATGTTGATTTAGCCGGCGAGATGTTGTAGATGATTGGTTGATTACCAATCTAAATTAATACAGAGGCTTTCCTTTTATTGATGAACGATTTTGATAAATATGAGTATGATTCGTTTTCGACTACCAGTTAATTTCGAAGCGAATTAAATTGGGGAAAACATCTTTAGAGGTTTTTCAGACACAGTCTCGGCCCCTATTTTAAAATTATTTTGCGACTCGAACGATTTTGATAAAACAATTTGGGATAACCTTTTCGAGTATCACAAAGCGACTGTAATGGGTCATGATTTCGGGAAATTCCTTTAGGGGTCTTCCGGTTTGGTCGTCATGTTGCGCCCTATTGCACAAGCCATTTCTCAATTGATGGGGGGACTCAGGTTATAATGACAATCTAATAAATCTTATGGGCATACCACTGAAAAATTGCCTATTTAAAATGCTGAATAAAATAGCGGAAATTTCTCAGTATAAAATAAGAGATTGCGCTACTCGCCGCAAATGGCAGCACTGTAACAAAAGAGAATATTTTTTGTTATATAATTACCAGTGGAAATTGTTTATTCATTTTGTATCTCGTTTTTCACTAAATGAGACATCCCAGCGGAATGAAATATTAAAAGTGATCCTTTAAATGACAAATTGATTGATTTCTGAAGTAAGGGATCTCGGTAAAATAAATCTGCAACTTAACAATATTCTGTCTCCACCATTTCTTAAAAAATGAAGATGAAATTTGGATAGTAGGGATTTGGAGCAGGGATCTTAAAGAAAGTTTTGTACAAAATTTTAGGATCTGATCGTGCTGGACTAAACTTCGACATTTCATAACCAATTCCTTTTGAAAATTTTAAAAATTTTATTTATATATTTTCAGTTTTTGGCCAATATATCAGAAACTTCCACTAGTAACCAATACTTTCGGTTGTTTTTCTAACAGTTTGAAAATCAAACGAAAGTAGTGGTTACTAATGGAAATTTTTGAGATATTGGCCAAAAACTGAAAACAACTTACATTCGTAATTAGCTGGAACCCATATTTATAATTTGTCGTGTGAGGGGCCAATGAATTTGAGTTGCAGGCCACATTAACTCAAATTTAACTAAATATGGGATCCAGCTATTTACGAATTGATCTTACTTCACCCAGTACAAATTACCACTGAATATGCGTCCAGTTTTTAATTTTTTTCACTATGATGCTACATAAAATATGGCCCGATTTTTGGCATAGGTGTTCACTGTTAGTGCCACAACTCAAATTCATTGGCCCCTAACACGACAAATTACAAATGTAGGATCCATCTAATTACGATTCTGTCTAACCCAGTTCATATGACCTTTAAACATTCGAATTATTGATATTGATTATTCAAATTTTTATCGGCGGAATTTTACTGTTAACTTCAATAACATGTAATTTTCGGCTAATTTCAACAGAATTTTGTACTACCACCTAATACGAAATATGTCGATAATGCAGGGTTTTTTCGGCTGAAATTTTCGGCTAACTTCAGTAGCATATCAATACTACTATCCAAAGTTTATCTCCATTCTTTAAGAAATGGCGGAAAGGCGGAATATTGTAAAATTTCAAGATTTCATTTACTGAGTTCCTTTACTTCGGAGATCAATCAATTTGTCATTTTAAGGATCACTTTAATATTTTATTCCGGTCGGATGTCTCATTTAGTGAAAAAAGAGATACCAAATGAATATAAAATTTCCGCTGATAATTATATAACAAAAGAAATTCTCTTTTCTGATAGTGCAGCCACTTGCGGCGAGTAGCCCAAACTTTTATTTTCCACTGTCAAGTTTCCGCTATCTTATAGAGCATCTATTTAAATGGGCCTAAGCCATATCGGAAAGAGCTAAGGCGATGGTTTACCAAGTGTGGCGTAATTATTTTGTTAGCAGGCTGGTAAGAAACCTTATTTTGCATTACACCTGTGTGCATTCATCGAAAGGGTTAGCTCCGGCAAACTATTAATTCGAAAAAAAAAATTACAATACCATTCAGCACAGGATAGAAAAAGGGGGTCCGTGAAAATAAAATAAAAGTGTTGGGCAATTTGCTACCTTATCACAAATTATTTAAAAGTTTTCTTTTCAAAATTAATTTTGATTAATTTTACACGACATTGCCAATTTTTTAAAACGGCCACGATAAGTTTTAAAGACGTTTAAGAATGAGTGCCCAAAAATGTGTTGAACATCTCATTACTTGACCTACATAACTCGTTTTTATGGTTAAACCCGTCGAGTTTATAATTTATTCATGAATCATAATTACGATAAAATTTTAAATGTTTTCAACGTAATCAGCAAATTACTTTACCGCAAAGTTGTTGGCGGCATTGCATTAACGCATCACGTGTACAAATCATACGTAAACGAATAATTAATGTTTATTCAACTGTACAGAAAATCGATAGGTTCTGACAAATTTTTTTTATTTTTTGACATGAATTTTAATTAATTTTTTAATTATGCCGAATTAATTAATTTGTCTAACAAACACTGTTCGTGTTTATGGCAACAATTGAAATTGTTACACAAATAATTTATTCGTTTGAACCGAAACATTTTTTAATTAACTTCGCAGGGAATGCCGTATCCCTTTTATTTTATTTTGCGGTGGGTTGGTGGAAATCCATATACTACCAGTACGCTAACTCATAGTAAAAAGGGCTGTATATAGACATTTACGTGTTCGTATAATATTGTGTGGAGTTCTTTTTTTTTTATTTAATAGAAGAACGTAATTTGATTTTGTTTGTTGTTGCGGGCACAACGTGCGGCATAATTTATACGAAAACTCTGTAGCCGAAGATAAAAACCTCGCACACCATGGCGGTTGGTGTGGTTTCATATTTCGTGGTTCCATAAAAAATAATTTTGTTGGATTTTTCAATGCGCGGTTATTCTCGTTTGCATATCGTCGTACACCATTCACGAATTGCTATAATGTATCGCTTAGGATAAAAATTTTATTAAGTTTGATGGCCTTATACGGGCGTAATACTCACTCTTTGCAAGTATACGTATACGAAGAAAGTAATTTTTGTTTTGTGTTCGAGAATATTAAAATACAAAAACAACAATAAAAATCAACGAATTTGCATAAAAAATTAAATTTTTTTTAAAATTGAATTTTTATGGTAATAGACATATGGAGATATTGACTTTATATACATATTTACTATACGAAAGCAGATAAAAAGTATTCGATATTATATATGGAACAGCGATTTTTAATCTAAACACCGCGCAACCATTTATTTTTTATCATCAACGAGACCTTACTTAGAATTAGAGAGAACCAACTATGGCGAGCTTGCCAATAAAGGCCGTAACCATTAAAATGGTTTACCAAGCGCTGAATTATACAAAGTTTAGTATAAATTTGAATCGGTAGAGATTATGATAATATCGAAGATTGTCCTTACAGCGATTATTAATGTAAAACTTTTTAAATATGGAAACAGCTTCGTTCCTCTCAAACACGTGCACATATCCACAAAATCACAAAATCCATCCACCCACACTTATGTTTACATACCAAAATATATTAATTTGGTTGATTGATTAAATTGCTTATTTGTATTTACATAAATTGCCAACCAAATCAATATGTTACCACAAAAAAAGCAGATTCCGATTAATTATCATTCCATTCAGCGCCAAAGCACGAACCAAAACTGATAAAGAAATAAGCGCTGGATATAACATAAAATATCCAAGTCACGCGTCTCTTGAAACCAAAAAAAAAAATTTTGCTATTTCTTATTCTGGTTTTTCCAAAGATTTCTTCCCCCTAAAATTAATTATTTCCCGGTTTTTGTTTCTATTGACTTTTCAATTTTGTTGTGGCAACAAACATGTACTACACGTTTGTTTGCAGAATGGCTTAGATGTACGTATATAAATGTACACATATTTATGTACGTAACAGAGCTTTTGGTTTGGTATCGGATTTCCAGGCTGAAAATAGCAAAGCAAAGAAGATTTTATTAATTGTGGGGCGTGGGAGGTGGGAGGGTAGTGGTACAGGATATATGTAAATAGAACATGTTTCGGAAATGTGTGGATTTTTAATTAATTCTGAAGAATACAAATATTATTTTTATTATTATTATTAGGTAAATTTTGTGCAAATAAAGTTGAGATTCAGAAATGAGCTTTGTGTCAGTAAAATAATAGAGTCGCTAAGTCTTCTTTCACATAAGATGCTTAAAATACCTTGTTCTTATTTCACTTATATACGGTACGTATAATCTCGTTTTTCATCTATACGTTTACACGTCAATTGTAGCAATGCCTTCTGGATATATTCCCTTCTCCCAAACCTTAGGTTTACCATAGTAGCATCCTAGCAGACTACTACATCTCTCTTTTCCTTTCAAGACTTATTAGGACACACAGCAATACAGCTGGGAACTGGCTTCATATTAATTCTAAGCTTTGGTCTCGACCGTTGACTTGTTTGTTCACTAGTCTGCGGTACTTGAGGTCAATCGTAGTTATCAGCAGATATTGCTCTGCTGTTTTGATCTAAATAAGTGTAACATCACTATCGTGTTTATTGATCACTTCGTATTGGGAATACAAATCAATTCGGTTCGTTTTTTTAATTTTTAAAAAGCATTTATTTGAAAATATAATGGATGAATCGCTGCTTACGACTTTTTCCCACCTCTCAGGCAATTTTCAAACCCCATCTCGGAAAAACGTTTCGTCCTTTGAAGCGATCCAAGTTTGAAGCCAATATTCAATTTCTTCGAAATGAACCAGTGACCAGCTCAATACTTGAGCGTTTCCAAATATTTGTTTACGACTTTTGCAACGTGAGGTCGAGCGTTGTCATGCCTTGCCTCATATTCCGGTCGTTGTTCTTGTAATGCACGACTCAAACGAATTAATAGTAGTATTTGCTGTTGTAGCAGCTCGTAGTACACAGCGCTTCTTTCGGCCCACCATAATCTTCGAACGATGAATGTTCGCCTTTGGTGTTGATGTTGTGGTCGATGGCAACGATTGGCCGGGCGTAGTAATTTCTCCTCTTGGGGTTACCGTAGAAGTTCCACTTCTCGTCACCAGTCACTATCCGATGTAAAAAACCATTTCTTGTAAGCGACCCAATTACTTTGCTTTTGAATCATACTCATAGATTTCAATCGTACAGAAACTGTTTTTTGGGGCACCGCCAATGTACTGGCAAGCTCCTTTTGTGTTTGAATCGGATCTTCATCGAGCAATGCCCCTAATTCATTGTCTACGAATTTTTTTGTCTGTCCTAAGCGAGACTTATCT
The DNA here is from genome assembly GCA_963691935.1 of Nephrotoma guestfalica. Classification (NCBI taxonomy): domain Eukaryota; kingdom Metazoa; phylum Arthropoda; class Insecta; order Diptera; family Tipulidae; genus Nephrotoma; species Nephrotoma guestfalica. Next base: position 70,254,662 of record OY829913.1, on the reverse strand, counting down.
TCAACACTGAAATCATCATGTTTGAAGCGTCGTAACCATTCTCTACATGATTTATCGGTTCAACTTCTGCTGCACTTTTTTCCAATCAAACAAAAAATTAACACTTCCCGCAAATACTGTTTAGTTATCACAAAATCCGACATATTCAACACCCTAAAAAACACGTTTTGTATGAAACTCAAATGTATGAACTGAATGTTAACGGCAGATGTCTAATCTGTCTGAAACAACGGAAATCAGCTGCCACTATAAAAAATGTATTATAGTCAGAGCAACTTTGTGAAAACGGACCGAATTAATTTGTATTCCCAATATTCTTCGTTGCCGTAAGGAGCACTTAAATTATCCGTCCGTTGGTTTTTAGTCCAAACCACATCACCTACACCTATTTCGGAAGTAAATCGTTGTCACGTACCATCTCGTCATTTCCTACTAGCAAACCCTCAGTGATTGATGGAAGCTTGTTTGTAGTCGGTCTTCCAGACAGTAATTCCGCGGGCGAAATACCTGTCACTAGATGGGGTGTGTTTCCTTCCATTAAAAGATAGGTGCGCAAGTCTTTCCGTCAATCACTATTATAATCGTTTGCCCGTATACGCCACAAGACCATTGGTTTCAGGCCAGTACGGTGTAGTAGAGTAAAGCCTGGTTCCATGTTCATCGCAAACATTTCTGAAATCACGTCTCACGAATTGTCTTCCATTATCAACCGTTATCGTTTTTGGAATTCCCTATAAGGAGATTAGTTTTTCAAGATGAAGTCACTATCATAGGTATATAATTGAGGAACGCCCTTCAACGCAGAGTGTACGGAATATGTTTAATAGAGTGAGAAAGAATATCTATATTCGAAGAAAAGAAAATAATCTTCTAGAAAGTGAATGTGCTGACAGGGTGGGAGAGGATAGTCAGGACATGATTGACTGTTTAGAGTGGGATACGATCTTGAGAAAAATGGATGGTTCCAAATCCACTACTCCATGAACGAATCGTGAGAGTTACGGAATTCTTCAATCGTTGGCAACAAATTTTCGTGGAATAAGTGTGTAAATGAAAAAATAAAAATGGTTATGGTATTTTTGGATGTTGAAATGGCCTTCGACTATGTGGTTCCGTGGAAGTTGCATCAAATTATCAAATTTCAGATTAATTTGATGTTCGAATTCGAGGAAGTCGTGTAGAGCAAGTGAATCTGGAAAGGTATTTGAGTATATGCATTGATCGACGTTAAAGTTTTAGTAAGCAACGTCCAAATGCGATCAAAAGGGTTTCGTCCGAATGAGATCAAACCGAAATGAGTCACTCATTCTGGAGTGACTAATACATTGTGAAGGACATTGTTATCCTCCCAAATGGTATACAGAATTTGTATGTATAGTTACGGAACGAAAGAACCTTTTAAACAATTAAAAAAATTTGTGGTATTGGGACAATTAATTCAACTCCAACCCACACCCTTTATTCGGAGTTGGGCGATACACCTCTCAATTATGGAGTCGATCACAATGAAAGAACCTATACGATTGCAAATTAGAATGATCTTAATATGTATTGGTTGTATACCCAATAATAAGTCTCCGGCGTTTTTATCAAAAATTGGACATTTATTGTGAAAGAACGGTAGGTTATGTTTTATTCAAAGTATTGTCCATCGCTATTGTCCACTTCTTCCCACCTTTCTGGCTGGCAGCATACAAATACCACGTCGGAAGAACGCTTCATTTTTTGAGGCTATCCATGAATCAACCCAGTTGTTGGTACCTGTATATGATGTGAAGTGCTGCTCAGACAGGCCATGCTTCATCGATCGGAACAAGTGGTAATCAAACGAGGCAATGTCTGGTGAATACGACGGGTGGAATAAAACTTCCAAATTGAATGTTTCCAAGTAGGTTTTGACCAGTGCTGCAACATGTGGACGAGAAATATTATGCAGGAGAATAGTTTTGTCGTGTCTGGAGTAGTAGTGGTAAAGAGCCCCAGTAATGGTTTCATTCGGCAACTCATAATACACGACACCGAGCTGAAACCGCCAAATACACAACGTGAATTTTTTTCCATATTCGATTTGTTTGTCAATGTTGTAGCATGGCCAGGTGGTCCCAATTATTTTTTCTTTTTTGGGTTATCTTAGAAGATCCTTTCATCACCAGTGACTATTCGATGCAAAAAAACACCCTTTGGTTTATGCCTGGCAAGCAGCATTTCACATAAAAAAATCGTCGTTCAACATCTTTTGAATCATTCCAAATGATTTTAAACAATGTGTAATTGCTTGTTGAGTTACTCCTAACGTAAGTGCAAGTTTTATTTGCGTTTGGCACAAATCTTCGTTCAAATGTGCTTGTAGGTCCACATCTCGACAACAACTCTCACTTAGGACAGCCTAACCACATGCATCTACAAACAATCGAAGCGCTTCAGCTGCAAATTTCTTCAAATTAAAGAATTAAATTAATTTCAAACAAATGACGCTTATTCGACTCAAAACTCGACATTTTCTAATATTTTAGGGTTATGTTGATGACAGATGTCCAACCTTAGGACTTGACATTTTACATTACGATGTACTACATAAATCCATTATGATTAGGGGCGTGGAGCTTAATTCACTGGTTGGTTGCGTTCATCGTCTTGCTGTGCTGGAGCTGTGTGTAGATTTTTGTTTCGTAGTAGTATGGATAATTCGCATACCTCTTGGATCACAATAAGCGAAATTTTGCATAGGAATTGGGTTGGTTTAAAGATTTGACAACGGTTTACATCCTCCCTTGTCATCGCTGCGAAATGTTCCTTGAGGTATCTATGGCGAGATATTCGGTTGAGGTGATAATTTGTGATTGAGTAGTACCGTAATGTATATCTGGTACAGGAACTACTGACAACAAAGTACAGTCTCACGTGAATGAGAGTGGTAGATAATTGCAGATAATCAATGATAATTGCTCTTCTAACTGGCTTGACGCCAAGTATTGACGGCTCGAGTATGCCATGATGCACATCGTAGACCATGCCAAATAAACCCCAGTTGTGTGTCATTAAAGTTATTCAATACGAGAGTTAATTTGTGGAAGCCAATTAAAACCGACCGGACCCTATCCTCATATGTTCGATATTCTTGTAGCTGCGTCATTTCTTGTCGTAGTTGATTCTGCCTCCTTAATAAGTGGTTTTTTGATGTGGCAGTGAGGTTTGCATTGTGTTTTACCATCCATTACCATGGTTCCTTATCAGTGACAATAACCTGTACTCGTTGTTATTGAGTTTCTCAAACCGATCCTCATATTCCCTTGCTTCACGCGTGAGAATTCCAAACATGTCTCCCAGTATGACACCTGTTGAATCTCCAAAACCTCGTTGTCTCACGCATTATTTTTCCTTGTTGCTGCTTAGTAGCATATAGTAGCAACTTATTATCAGTGACCAGATTGCTGGATTGCCATTGCAGCTGATCTAGAATGTTACAGTTAGTCCAGACAGCTCCTTACAGACTGCTTGTAGTTCACAGTTTGCTACCTTATAGTTTTTGATTTCTTCCCAATAGCTGCTAATGTTCTATTGAATTGCCAGAGTCCATTCCATAGCGACCATTTCTAACTTACCTATCTTCTCGAAGTAAATGCATGTAGACTCGTTGAAAGGTTTAATTTCGAAGTTGGCGCTAACGAGTTCTCATATACAGCACCCTGAGAGTACCGCTAACGCTAGGTGGTTCATCCTTCCTATAGTGTTGGCGTCTTATTCTCAGTACTAGTTGTGCTGGCATCATTGGTTGCTACATCCTGCGTCGATGAGACTGGTTCCATAGGTTTTGTCTCCTTTGAATCACCTTCAATAGGTAGGTTAGATAGTTTTGTTCGCGTCCTTGCATTTAATTGTTGCAATTCGTACCAAGTTATCCTTTCCGGCATGAGTGTCAAGAAACCGTCCCAACTTCCATCGTGAGACCGGTAGTTGATCATCTTTTACTAGTACGAGGTCGTTTACTGCTAGATTTGGTTGCATGGCTCTCCATTTGGTCCGTTGTTGAAGTTGTTGAAGATATTCTGCCGAAATCTTGTTCCATCTTTTCGACCATATGATTATAAACCCATGCTGCTGGTAGTCGTCTCAGGTGATGCCTTGAGGGAGTCGCCAATCAGAAAGTGGCTTGGTGTTAGCGCTGTTGTATCCGGAGCGTCGTTGGTAAGAGGAGTTAGTGGCCGAGAATTGAGAATTGAGAGTATATAACTCTTCGAATGTAAGAGTTGATTCTCCTATCACTCTCTTAAGGTGAAATTTTACGAACTTTATCCCTGCTTCCCATATTCCACCATAGTGTGGAGTGTGAAGAGGAAAGTGCCAGTATGTTCCATCAGTGGCTGGTTCCATGGCTGCTATGTCATGGGAAATGTTGTCATGACTGCACGGCACGTTATTTTCATTACCGGATTTGCTCCAACAAAATAGCTTTCATTGTTGGAAAATAAGCCGTCCGCAGTCCTCGCCTGGAGATGAATCTTTTGTAGGCCGTTATGAATGCTTCTGTTGTTAGGCTGCTTACTATCTCACTGTGGAGGGCCTTGTTGCCTTGCATATGAATAGGGCCATGTATCCCTTGTAGGAGTTGTTGCCTCGGCCTTTGGTAGTTCTTAGTTGGATAGATCCCGCATAGTCAATTCTTGTTTTAGCGAACGGTCTTCCCACCCTCACTCTTTTTGACGGCAAACTGCCCATTAGTTGTTTCATGTTCTTCCGTTTGGGGCGAAAGTATGCTATTAATTTTTGTATTACTAGTCGTACGCTCCCCTGCCATCAATGATCCAATATTTTTGTCTCATGATTATGCCAGAGTCAGTTATGTACCACCATGTAATGTGTTTTTATGGATGCCTTGGTCATCCTGGATTGGGATCAGTAAAGCTAGCTTCCTGTCTCTATCGATTTCTCTTCCGAAGTCCTGTTCTTGGGTTAATTTTATGATTGTTGTTTCTGATACCTGAAGTTCATTGCCGGTCAGCCAGCCCTTGCTAACACTATTTTGCCTACTATTGTTGATAAATCGTAGACAATATGCGACTGTGCGCTTAATTCTGTTATATCCAGAGACCTAGTTGATTAGCTCTGAGAATATATGCGCTCCCTTTATCCCCGTCAATAAAACTACTTTTTCTTTTAGCTCCGCTTGTAAGTTTATTGGTAAGTCTGGAATAGCTTCATCGATATTCCATTGGAGTGGCATAGTTCTCAGGAAGGGTGGTTCATGCCACCATAAGTTGTTATAGATGAGTTATCTGGCTGTTATGCCACGCGAGGCAGCGTCTGCTGGTTTTCCGGGATTCTCCAGCATGCCGCTTCTTTGGAGTGTATTTTCTACCTGGTCATCTTCTTCTGTGCGGCTTCTTTCTTCAGGAATTTAGTCAGTCTCGACACATAATTTCTGTTTCTCCTCGGTTGACTTGGTTGTCACCATGGTTGTTCTTGCTTGGGTGTTTATGTTTCTCAGGCTGCCAATTACGATCCATCCGAACTCCGTATTTCGTGCCATTGGTTCTCGATAATTACCCTTGATAATGCTATAAGTTTTTATTAATGAATAGTAATCTGCTCCAATTATGAGATCAATCAGCTGCGATTGATTATAATGAGAATCCGCTAGATTTATGTTATTAGAATGGGTCCATGCTCTTGTGTCAATATCAGTTTCAGGTAGTTATTAGGCTAGCGAATCTTGGTGACTACATATTCCTGCCTCGTTTCCAACTATACCTGAAATGTGGACATGTGTTTTCTTTTTCATGATGTTCAGTATATTGGGAGTTTTCAACGATATTAGTGATGCCTGTGACCCTGAATCAATTAGTGCCCTCATTGTGATGAGTTTTCCAGTGCCGGTAGCCACTCTGACTACAGCTGTCGGTAGTAGTACTGGACCTTGTTGGTTAACTGTGAAGGTTTATGTCGCGGCTTTGTTCGTTGAAGCCTTGACATCCAACACACCGTATTCTGGCCGTGTACTAGTTATTTTCCTTTAGATGTGGTGGTAAACAAAGTACACAAGTAGCAGTTTCGCTGATTAATTTGTTTCTGTCTAATGTAGAGATCAGCTTAACTTGATGGTAGTCCTGCAGTTGGTGCCTTCCTTGGCATCCTTGTACTAGGCACTGGCTGCTTACCGTTGTGGCATGTACCCGTTTTAGTGGCGCCATTTGTTGTTGTGGCTTGTTTATCACTTTAGTGATACCCATGACCTCTAGTGATTGAAATCTCCTTTATAGAAAGTCAAAGAAATTCTTCATTTGTGGAATTTCTGTTGGTTTTTCTAACGTTGTTTCGTATAGTGTTTTGCCTAGAATGAACATTACTAGTTCTTCGAAGGGGGAGCTCATCTCTAGATATGCTCAACCATAGTTGGTTGTTGTTGTGATAAAGCTCTGTGAAAATGTCTTTGAAAGAATTCCACTGCTCATACTCGCCATTAAACGTTGGTAATTGTATTTTGGGTAAGTGTGCCCTGGTTGCGCTGCCATCGCAATATATCGAATCTACTCTATCCTTTAGAGTCTCATAGTAGTTGTTTTCGAAGTAGGAAGCTGTTTACTCCTGTTCTTCCATTTCCACTAATAGGTCTATGTGTAATGTATCAATTGTCCTTGTTTCTTGGGATAATTGATCCATTTTCAACTTTATGTACTCCATTGGAATGTTGTTGTTGTCCAATGCTTATTCAAAAGAGTTTATTTTTCTATGCATACTCCTCATCAGAACATCTTGCTTCTTGAATACCTCTTGGTTGGTGGGGCCACTCATTTGCTGAAATTGTCAAAGAAGTATCATGTTGTTCAGATTACTTTGGTCATCTAGCCGCTTTGTAATAGCTGCAATGGTGTTCATAATGTGTTCCATAATTTGGTTACATTCAGAGCCCATATGTTTGGTTGAACCCAAACCTGGGAAAATAAACTTCTTGGTCCCATGTTGCTTGGTTGTGGGTTTTGATTCATCTGATTTGATATTTGAACCCTTTGATTTTCGTGATTTTGCAGTTGATTTCTTGTTTTATCTCTTAATTTTTGTAATTGTTTAGCAACCTCACAACCTCGATAATTAGCCGGATGTTAGCTCTTACAATTTGTACACCTGACTGGCACATCTCTCTCTATTGTACATGCCTGGGTAACATTTACTTGAGCATTTTACAGACCTTGGATCCCGGCCGCAATATCTTTGGGTGCCATTAAATGCCTGACATTTCTTGCATTGGGGTATGCGTGTTGTGGTTCTCCTCATTGGTTCGATTTTCGCATTCATGTGAAGGATTCCTTTTATTGAACATTCTCTTTGTTGTCAAATACCAGCATAAAAAGAAGGAGTCCCTCTTTACTAGTAATTTGGTCTCCTTTCTGGATTTCTGTTCTCTCATTTTTACCAATATTCACAGCATCTAGTATTTTAAGACCTTTATTTTGTAAGTCTTCCATTATTTCTTTGCTTGAACAAGTGTGATGCAAACCTCTCGCCATGACTTTCATAGGTCGGGCCTGTTTGTTCTCGGAAATGAACCACTGATACTTTCCAGCATTCAATTTCATAGATAAGGTTCTATAAGTATCTGAGTCCAGAGTATTAATTTTTCAAACGTCATTGTTTAGTGCTGTTACCTTATAACCTTTGTTAATAACCGATTTCATCAGTGACTGAGTTTCTGGGTAACTGGTTACATCCACAATATTTATTGGTGCGGGTCATTTTTCTTTCGGTTGCACCAAATTTGATGTAATATTGGTAGATTTACTACTTTTTGGTTGATTGGGTTTGGGTAGAACATCTGCTGAATCTGGACTAGATTGTCGCCTACCATTTAGTTGCTCAGCCTCAGGTGAAGATTCAGATTTTATTTTCTTACTCTTCCTTCCTCTCTCACTCTTTCACAATTTATATTCTTGTTAGGAGGGTTGTAGCCCTTTGGCTAGTCCCCTTTACAATTTTATTATATTTTTAGTCGATCCTGATTGGATCTTGTAGATCATGCGGTTTCTTCCTTCGCAGCCGTCTTACTAGGTTTGAATCATCCAACATACGACGTATCTCAGCATTTTGGTGTAGACTAATACGTTGCATGTGATTTCTCGCGTGTTTCCTTATTTCTTCACTGACGAAATCCATCTCAGATCTCTATGGAGGTTGTCATTTCTTGTGTACCACGGTGCATTAACTGTTCCACAAAGGACTTTGCTTTGGAATGACTGGAAGATATTGACATTGGTTTTCTTTGTACAGCCCCAGAGCTGAATACCGTAAGTCCACACAGGTTTTAGAGTTTGCCGGTATAGTAGCAATTTATTGTGTAGAGTTACCTCAGAATTTCTTCCTAAGAGCCAATCCATCTTTCTGTATTTGAGGTTTAACTCTTTTTTTTTCTTTTTCACATGCTCTTTTCATTTTAGTTTCGCGTCTAGAGTCCTGCCTAGATATTTTGCCGTATTTGCATAGGGAATTTGCTGGGAGTTCAGTTCTACTGGTATCCAGTTGACCTTCTTGTTGGTAAAGTTTACGTGAACAGATTTTGTTTCATTAAGTATTATTCGTCATCTCTTTGTCCAGGTACTGACAATATTAGTAGCTCTTTGCAGTTTGCTTGTAGATTCTTCTATGCAATTAGCAACTGCTAAGATGGCCGTATCATCCGCAAACGTTGCTATGTTAGCCTCCTCTATCGTTGGCAGGTCCGAGGTGTATACAACATATAAAGTTGGTCCCAGAACGCTACTTTGTGGTACCCCTGCTGATGTTTTCTTTATTTCTGAGTATTCGCCATCTAATTTAACTCGAAATTGTCGGTTAGATATGTAAGATTTAAGAATTTCATAAAAATGCTTTGTTAAGTCTATTTGTAATTTATATTCCAAACCTTCATGCCATACTCTGTCAAAGGCCTGTGCTACATCCAAGAAGACGCTTGAACATACTTTCTTTTTTTCAAGTACGTCTTCAATTATGTTTGTAATTCGGTGTACTTGTTCTATTGTTGAATGGTTTTCTCTGAAACCTAATTGATGTGGGGGAACAAGAATTCTTTCTGCTATTATTGGTTTGAGTCTCTTTAGGAGAAGTTTCTCGAATAATTTTGAAATTATTGGGAGTAATGAAATCGGTCTATTTGAATTTTTGTCATTAAGTGGTTTGTTGGGTTTAGGTATCATAATTACTTCTGCTACTTTCCATTGATTTGGAACGTGTTTAAGTCTGAACACTGTCTGAACACAAGAGCTTTTACTATTTGTCCTGTAATTAAGTCATATCTTGGAGATTTCCTTGTATTTCGGTTGAGATTGATTTCCTCTTTTAATTCTTGTAATGTGACAGGAGATATATTGCAGTTATCCATTTTATATACTGGTGGTATGTTTGTCTAGGTAGAGGCTGAAACGTGTTCTCGAGGTGGGTTGCAAACAACGGAGCTTTTTGCTTTGCACTTACAGTCCATGTGCCATCTTCATTTTCCACTGGTGGAATTTGTAGTATAGGTCGTTTTAAACATTTTGTTGCTTGAGTACTCAGTATCTTTTTCCCCAGTAAGGCCACTCAAGTATTTATTAATGGACCCATTTTTGAGTTTTTTAATTAGCAACTTTAGTTTATTGCATAAAAAATTTAGAGTTGTTTTATATTCTGGCGCTCGACTTCTTTGCCAGGCCTTTCTTGCTTTACGTTTTTCTGCAACCAGTTCCCTAACTTCTAGAGGATAAATAGCATTTCGGCGCATTTCCTTTGAACTTGAGGGGGTACTACTCCACGCCGCTTCTTGTATACTGTTCTTGAGTTGTTCTAGTTCTTCTTCTAGCTCTATCGGGTTTTTAATTGGCACGTGAAGATCAATATTATCCTCAACAAGTTTCTGGAATTTCTCCCAGCAGGTTTTTTTGTTCGTTAGCGAAGGTGGACTAGTTTTTTTAACAATCGTTGCACTGATTGTCATCATAACAGGCGTGTGATCCGACATAATCCCCTCGCTGCTTTCTAGGTACATGTAGTTTTCGTCTATACCTTTGGTGATAAAGAAGTCAATGATATCGGGTATTTTGTTTCTATCCGTAGGCCAATAAGTTGGTTGATGTCTAGAATGAAAATCGCAATTGCATAGTCTTCCTGCTGCAAACAGCTCTCTTCCTTTTTTAGAGGTTACTCTTGATCCCCAGTAGGTGTTTTTTGCATTGAAATCACCTCCGATTATGAAACTTGATCCAAGTGATTTAAATAACGTGCAATAGTCTTGTTTAATTAAATTATATCTTGGGGGGCAATATATTGACGATACACTATATTCTTTGTTGTTATTTATAAATACTTTTAAGGTGACTACTTGCATAAAGCAGCGTGTTTGATGTTTTCTTTTATAACCACCGACGATCCTCCCCTTGCCCTTCCTGCTGGATGAATGGCGTGGTAACAATTGTATCCATATTCCGTTACTAGGGTTTCCGATACTAGGCATATATCTATTTTTTCAGTATTTAGGAAAATTTCTAATTCTGGAATATGTTGTATTAGCCCATTTGCATTCCAGGTTACTATTCTTAATGTTTTATTTGTTGTTCTTTGAATCATTTTAATAGAGCATGGATTTCATTTCATTTAGAGAGGCTTGCTTATCTAACCTGTTGCTTAGAGCTTGAAGGCATTTCTCTTGTTTAGCTAGACGAATGTTAAGAGCTTCCATGCATCTTAGTATCTCCGAAATAACTGGTTTTGTCATAACTACTTGCGAGTACAGTTTTGGTTTTGGTTCTCCCGTTTTACTAGCATACGATTTAGGTTCCTCTTTGGTGGAAGTTTGATAATTTTTTACCGATATTGCTGGACTTTATTTTCGCGTTTTATTTCTTATTCTTTGTAGTTCCTTAGCTATTTCACATCCCCGGTAGTTTGCGGGTCGTGACTTATTGCAATTGACACATTTTGCAGCAATATTTTTACTAACCGGGCATACCTGGGCATGATGCTTTCCGGCACATTTCACGCATCTAATCTCTCTTTGGCAATATTTCTGCGTGTGATTCAAACCTTGACATTTTTTGCACTGCAGTATTAATCCTTGATTTACTTGAAACTTTTATAAGAGATGGTGGTATTTCTTACTTGCCGAAGAAACTAAACTAATACGATTGATTATCTCAATTCATCAGTCATTTCATTTTTCTAGAAAAAACATAAAATATCTTTTGCCATTAACCTCAACTGTCCTTCAAAACTTAAAATTAAAATAATAAGCTTATCTTAATAAACACTTTTTAGTGACAGATGATAAACAGAAAATTTGTCAGCAGCAGTTAGTTACTTAAAAAAGGAAGTTTGTAATGTTTTAGTTCTCAAATCACGATTCAAAACACAAATTTTCTAAACTCAATATCAGATTAAGATTCTCGGAACTTTATAATTCGGTGAGCTTTTCCTTATAGCTTCAGCATAAAATTGTTTATAACGAAAAAATTTTAATTTAATTTAATTTTTGTCAAAACAAAAGCCTTTAGGCATTTCAAATAAATTCGATTAGCTGAACGAACGACACAAGGGAATATTTTCAAAAAAAATCTAATTTTCGATTTAAAAGCTTTTATGTATATTCTTCTCGGTATTCAAGTATCACACACCCCACTCAACTAGATCGATCGAACATTCTAAACATCTTTTCGTATACGCACATATGTTTATATAAATAAATAAATAAATGAAAAAAACCGGCCACTTCACATATCCAAACCAATTTATAAAAAACATCGACATACAACCACCCCAAACATAAAGTACTCGCATTTTCTTGTTTCATTTAATTCAATTGAAACACTTTACGAAAAAAAAAGTTTACTTCAATTTTTTTCTTTTATTATCTTATAATCCTTAAGATCTGATACATTTTCAGCCTACATACGATTTATGTGTACGGGGTATATATCTAGGTCAAATCATTAAGACGAAAATATAAAGGCGATTCACTCCGTCCGATTCCGTGTCATATTTTGTTAACATATTTGATGTAGAATAATGCGAGTGCGGATAGTTCTGGGGTGATCATAGAAAAATATGTCAAACATTCGAGCTATATTTTTTTTTGCAATACAAAAAAGCTCTCGCCCCATTCTATTAAAATTTATAAGGTGCTTTTTTGCCTTAAAAGTTTACTGTTTATTGCTGTTGTTGTACCAATAAATAATTTTTTATTGGCATTCAGTCCCTCGTTGAGTTTGGTCGACACAATTTTTCCTTGGTACGCATAAATTACGAACTTTTTCGGTAGATAGCACCACACCAACTAATAATAGTTTTACCTTGATCCATAAATCACAAAAGGATGTAATACATTTTTATGACTGCAGGTAAAATAAAAAGTTTTTCGATTGACCTATCTAGATGTATATGTATACCTCTTAAGACTTTGATTTTGTTTTTAATGATACTTTCAAGAAATAAATAAGGAGCTTTTAACACACTGCAAAGTTCAAATTGTTTGTTTAGGATTAAAATAAAATGAAAAAGTCGTTATATTGTATAATACACAAACTTAATTCGGATATGTTTGTACTCACACGTATATGTCCGTATATATGGATATACATAATACATGCAGAAAAGCTCAGTGCCTGGATAGGACGATAAACAGAGATTTTTGTGCTTATTTTGTTGTAAAGTTAAGTGGTGGAAAGTTATTTTGGAATTCGATATTTTCGTTTTACTTTTTGCATTTATAAGCTTTTGTGTAGAGACGGTATAGTATAAATTGAAAAAAATACAATAATAATAAAAAGCGGAACAGGATGTTTGGGAATCAGCAAAAATTTTTGTTCGCTACAATTGAAATAAGTGAAATGATGAAGGGTGAGGGGATAGTCCAATAATCTTTTGTATTTTTTATTTGCAGGCAGACCACACCTCTAATAACGATAATACTCAAAGCGAAAATGTTAAAAACTATAGAGCATGAAAATGGCGGATAACACGAGCAGAGGCACGAACCTGAATGTAGTTTATCTGGTTACCTAATAGAACAAGGTGATCTCGCGTAAATCATAGTTAACGAAAACGAAAAACAGTTGTTGCTTAGCCAAAAACTTAAACCTAAAATGTATTGTACATGTGATAAAAGTCAGTGGACAAATTCGCTGCCATTGTCGCGGAATCATCTGAATAATATGAACTCGATATCGAATAATCATTTAAATTATTTAAAAACGATAAATAATTCGATGACTCATATTCCAAAGATTACACAACAACAACAGCACACACAGTACCAGCAGCAACAGTTTCAGCAACAACAACAACAACAACAACAACATCACCAACAGTCATTTCTAACACAAAATAGTCAATACAATAAAAATGTGATACCGTGACAATATTGCAATTGTAGTAATAAGATAACAACCGCGCATGAAACTGCAATTCCTCTCACCTATCCAAATCCAAACTATAATAATACCAACAGCAACGTACATACCAATTTTTGGAATAATCCCCCACCGCAACAACACAATAACTTAGGAAAATACCCGAGTATATCGACATCCTGTATTTATCCATCGAATTCGTATCACATTGGTACGATAGCGAATAAAATTGAAACACAGCAACCGCCAATAAATTACCCGCAGCCACAGCAGTATTTCGTTCACAATCAATCGCACAATTACAATATGAACCAAAAAGCACACGAAACGGCAGACGAAATGGTTGTTGGCCCATCGAACGATAGCGTATCGCCACCGTTGTCTGCCTCACCGCCACCCGCGCCGCCACCATTGCCACCGTTGCAGCGGAGTTGTGTTCGCTGCCGTTTTGCATCGACATCGAATATACCGTCACGCATCGATGGGCATGGGCATTCTGATGGTAATGCTCAGACAACGAGTAGTTTTCGAGCCCAGCCAAATAGTTATTCAGGTAAGAGGTTTATTTTTATTAATAACGATTATCGCTATAATTTATTACTCGACTTAATTTTTACCACGAATGTATATAGATCACACACAGGATTTTTAAAGCGAGAAATTTAACTTACCGGACTTTGGGTAAAACTGTATTGTATGCCACCCTTGTTGGAAAGTTATTTGAAACTTTTAATTCTGTCGTTTTTTGTAAATGGTAGCCCTCGTGGAAGCTGCCATTTCCGGTACACACCAATTTCACAAGAATCTCTCAATTAATGCAAAATCAGGACGTATTTATTTATTTTGCCGGTGCTATATCCCATTGAGGGATTTGGCCGCCTTAATTATGAAGCGTACTGGTATGCCAGGAGGGGAGCGGTGAGGGATGGTCTCGTTTGCTTCCATTGTGTACAATTACTTTTATGCTGTTCCCATGCGCGGTCATCCAAAGTTGTATTAACCGTTTTTTTTATAAAAACTCGCCATTTTCGTTAAAATCTAAAACCCGATCTGAATTAATTTAATTTACGATCTGTTTGGTTATAATCGATGTTCGTAAATGCTATATATAGTTGTCAAAATATTTGCAAAAATCATGGCGGTCTGAGAAATTATAGTCGTCGGATGTGTCCACTGAATGAACTGTTTCGATATCATCATCGTCGATAGGATGATTTTCCGATATTTCTCCAGCTTCACGTGAAGTGTTATCTGTTCCTTCATTGAAATGCAATTCGTTATTTATTGTGAGCATTCTGCTAAGTGCATCTGCCACTACATTTGCTCTATACCCTCTTTGTAGACTACGTCATAATCGTAGCTCTCTAGTTCGAGCGTTCAGCGTAGGATTTTGGAGTTTTTCTCTGATAATTTAATGAAGGTTGTGATCGGTTACCAACATGAATTTGTTACCGTATAGGTACGGTTGGCACTTTTTTACGACCCATATTATGGCCAACGCTTCTTTTTCATACGTCGCGTAGTTTACCTCCGTAGAATTTAGTGTTCGTGATGCGAACGCAATTGGACTTTCGATATTATTCTGAATTTGGGAGAGAACTGCACCCTGCTCGAAATCTGATGCATCCGTTGTCAGAATAAATTGCCTTGCGAAGTCAGGGTATGCTAGGATTTTGTCCATAGCCAATATCCTTTTAAGAGTCTCGAATGCCCTTATATAGTCAGTATCTTTGATATTGAGATCTCTGTCCTTTTTTAGATATTTTGACATGGGTTTCGTAATCTTGGAGTAATTCTTTATAAACCGTCTATAATAACCCGAAAGTCCCAGAAATTTTTTAATTTCTTTCGGTGTTTTAGGTAGTGGCTAGTTCAGTATTTTCTGTGTTAGGTTTAATGCCGTCTTGCGTGATTATATGGCCAAGGAATTCAGTTTATTTTTTCAGAAACTCGCATTTGTCTTATTGATTTTTAAGATTAAAATGAAATGATCTTTCGAGTACCGTACTTAGATTTTGAATTGGCGGGACCATTTTTAAGCCAAAAGGCATTCTGAAGATTTCAAAATGACCCTTGTCGGTTGAAAATGCAGTTTTTTCTTTAGATTTCTCGCCATTGAAATTTGGTGAAAACCGGACTTAAAGTCCATCCAACGTTGAAAAATATACCGACTTTCCTAAAGTGTCCAATTTTTCTTCTACCTGAGGAATTGGAAACTTATCGTCTACCGTTTTCTCATTTAGTTTACGATAGTCGATTACAACTCTAATTTTCCGTTTTCCCGAGGCATCCGCTTTCTTTCGGACAGCAATTTTTGGAGAAGAGATGGGGTTTTTTGAGTTACGGATTATTCCGCTATCCAACATTTCCTGTATCTGCTCCTCAACATCTTTCTTAAAATGATGTGGGTATTTGTACGTACAGGGGTTACAGGGTTTTCGTCCAATACAGGGTTTTCGCCCTTCGTGATAATTGCATGCTTAATATTTGTGGTTGATGACAGTTTCTCATCCTGTTTCTCGTCCTCCAATAATACGGTTTGATTTTTAAAAATAGTTTTGATTAAAATATTTTTATCTTTATCGGTTAGGTGTTCCATTCGGACTAGATTCTTAATGGTTTCCCTATCGATTATTTGGTTTTCACAAGTTGGGATTGGCTTTAATATTTCAAAATTGTTTACTTCCAATTTCAGTTTTGGAAGTTTTTTCGGTGGATCGGGGCTATCAGTCAACATATCTTTGTTCAATTTGTCGAACCCTGAGACTAACCAGTTGCCGTTTTGTGAGGTATCTATGGTGACAATGTGATTATAAAACATCTCTTCCGGATAGTGTTTTAGCGTTCATTTAGCCATTGATTCCGAGCCCAGTATTCTATCAAAAAATTTGTGGAATTTTAATTCAAAATAAATTTGAGTTTATCTACTATTTCTTGGGTTGGCTTCTATTAAACTTTGAGGTATGATTTCTGGCTTAATGGTTTTTTGTTAGCGCCAGTGTAGATTAAAAGTGTTATTGAGCGCTTTAATTGCTCGTTATAACACTTTAAATAGGGGAGGAAATCTAATCCTCTGGGTCGGTGTTCCGGTTTGTCTGACAATTTTCGCCGTAATCCTCCTGTGAGTACTCGTTACTCAGGGGTGATGGCGGAGGTTCCTCAGCCTCTTGCGTGAGTTCATTATTATTTATGATTTTCTTAATCGAAGTATTTGTAGATCTCATTGAAGTGTCCACATCCATAGGAATGAGTTTTTCCTTCACTGAGTACGTCTAACGTTTGTCGGGTTGAATTAAATGTTTCCACTTATTTATTTTTCTGGTCCCGATTGGAAATTAACTCGTTGCAATTAAATTTGCACAGGAAAGTATACGCCCCCTCTATTACTTTGGGTTTCACGGCTTGAGCATACCCAAAGTACCGCTTTATCAAGCCCGAAATAAAGGCGGTAATGCATCCTCATCTATGAATACATTAATTGCAGGCCATGAACCGTTATAAAATCGGTTTTGTTTTAAATTAAAGTTGCATATTCGTCGTTTCGGTTTGCTTTGTCGCCCACTGATTTTTTGCATGTTGTGTTTTCAACATATTCCCGGGCTTGGATGATGTTGCGCTGATGATCCGCTAAACGCGGGTTCCTTCTGGTCGCGCTAATAGAGACGGGGTCTGTGAGTGGCGATACATTTCCCCCTTAATTTGTTTACAAGCCAAATGACTCCTATTACTACGACGCTCCAAAATAAGATGTGGGTCATCGCGTAATGGCGAATGTGATGAACGTTTTTGAGCTGAAAAGTAACGTCCTCGCCATCTTTCAATGTTTCTAATAGTTTGTCCAATTCTGTTGTTTCTGGAGTGGTTAAAAACTTAAATTCGTCATCTCCCCTCGTCTTAATTCTTGACAAACGCACTAAAGGTTCGTAAGTTGTTTGCACAATGCATTAGCTGATTGGTATGGCGCGAAAATGTGTTGACGTTGTGTTTAGTTATACCTGCAGCAATTATTTGAACATCGGAATCTTTGAGCGCACAGCCGGCCTAGAATTCTATTATGCCGGAGCCTAGAATCGTATAAGATTGGCTCGTAGACCCACATATGACATCGACTACGAGTTGATTGGGTATCACATAAATCCATTGGTTAGTGGCGTGAAGCTGCATACGGTATTTAGTACCTCCTTTCGTTGTAGTATAAGTAGCTCCTTCGTTAAGTTGTATTTCAAGCTTGCCTAATTCCTCAAAGTGTATCCCTTTAGGCTGGTTGGACGGATTTATTTGGATGGCGGCTTGTGCAACTCCAAAAATGCAACACATAGAGAATATTGCTAGTGCCATTTGATTTATTCTCCCTACTTGTTTTGCTCGTCTATGTGGTTCTTGCATAGAGGCCAATCTGTTGTTATCAGTTGAATTTCTTTCACTAGTATTGGGTTGCAATGGAGGGAGTGCTTCCTTCAATCCATCTTCGATCGGTAGCTTGCATAATTTTGTAATTGGCCTTTTATATGTTGTGTCCTGACATTTTACTGTGGCGACTCGAACCAAGCCATCCTTCCCAGTATGAGTTTCATGAACCCGTCCCAATTTTCACCGGGTAGCAGGTAGTTGATCGTCATTTATTAGTACTAAGTCGTTTACCAACAAGTTAGGCTGGGTCTGGACCATCGTTTCCAGAAATGTTGTATTAATTGTTCAGTCAGGTGCCATCTTGTTTTCAACCCCATGTTTCGACGCTTGCACATGGTGGCGCCTTCAGTGAATCACCAATTAAGAAATGCCCTGGAGTTATTACTGCTAAGTCAGAGACGTCATTTGTGAGTGGTTTTAAAGGCAGAGAGTTAAGACACGCTTCAATTTGAGTTGTTACCGCACACAGTTTCTCGAACCATAATGTTGATTCACCAATAACCCTCTTGAGATTAAATTTTACGGACTTCATACCTGCCTCCCAGATACCTACAAAATGAAGAGTGTGGGGCGGAATGAAGTGCCAATTGGTTTCATCAATAGCTGCAATGTCGTTCGGTAATGTTGTCATAACCGTGCGATAGTTATTTTTTAATACATCGTTTGCTCCGACAAAATAGGTTCCATTGTCGAAGAAAATATCGGTACACAATCCTCTCCTGGAAACGAAACGCTTGTAGGCAGCAATGAAGGATTCCGTTGTAAGACTGGTTACTATTTCGATATGGATTGCCTTAGTTACCATACATACGAAGAGAGCTATATATCCTTTGTAGGTCTTGTACCCCCTTTCTTTTGTTGTTCTCAATTGGATGGACATATGTTGCTTCGCACCACCCGCTTACCGCCAATAATCCTGTATTTGTTCTTTAAATGTGACAAAGCACACTGGTGGGCACTGTGGTGAGCTTCTTAGTATTCCATTATTATCTATAAATGGAATCAAAGATAAGAGTCTATTTCTTTTTTCTAAATGCCTATAGGATTTGAGACACTGAATTTCGGTATGAAAGTCTTGTTCCTGGATGATTTTCAGAATTATAATTTCTGCATCTTGAAGTTATTTATTCGATGGTATACCTGGCTTGTTGACTGTGGGCGGTTTGTGGTAAATAAATCTTCTGCAATACGCAACGATGCGTTTTAGTTTGTTGAAGCTTGAGTTCTTTGATGCCAGCCAGATTGACTATTGAGTTTTCTTTTAATTCCTACAGATGTACGTCATTAGGAATGTTGTTTGGTGTGGATACATCAAGATCCAACTGTAATTCCTCATGAAGAAAATCTGGACCCCTCCACCATAAGTTGCTGTTCGCGAGAGCTAAAGAGGTTGTTCCAAGTGACGCTATGTCTGCCGAATTTTCAATTAATCTTACATGATGCCATGCAGTTGTTGGCAGCATACTTTTTATTGCAGAAATTCTATTAGCCACAAACGTTTTATATCGGTTTGGCTCCTCTCTAATCCAGCATAATGTAATAGTTGAGTCAGTCCAGGCGTAAGTCTTGATATCATTGAGTTTCAGGGCACATTGAGTATGGCTTATGAGTTTCGCTAGTACCAAGGCTGCGTTAAGCTCCAGACGTGGGATTGATAATTTTGTTTTGATAGGAGCGACCCGTGTCTTTGCTGTGAGTAGGTGTGTTGTAATGTGGCCCATATTGTCAGTTGTTCGACAGTATACTACCAGCGTCAATCCACCGAGGAATCATTATCTGGTTCATTATAAACATTTCTTCCTTATAGTTCATTCATCTAGCGTTTAGTGTCGCTGGTAGGCAATCATCCCATCCTATTCCAATTGTCCATGCTTCTTGCATCATTAGTTTGGCCGTGATGGTTATTGGTGACAGCCACCCTATGGGGTTCAAAAATTTGGATGAATCTGACAACAATGATCGCTTGGTTTGTTGACCATGTGATAGTTGCAATCTTGAGACATCGAACTCAAACGCATCTGTAGAGGGATGATACACAATCCCTAAGGTTTTTACGCTGTCGGATAGTTTGATTTGTACGTTGTTTTTATAATGTAATTCGCCAGGGGAAATGTTCCATAATTTCTTCGGAATTGGAAGTCCATTTCTCAGGTTCAAACAACCTGTCTCCGTGAGTTCCCTTAATTCCTTTATAGTTGAAAATTCTTCCTCTATAGTATCACTTCCAGTTAGCATGTCATCAACGTAAAAGTCTAACGACAAGATCTTGGACGCTGTTGTATAAGTGCTGCTACCATCTTGTGCCAGTTGCAATAAGGCTCGTACTGCTAGGAAACTGGCTGCGGTAGTTCTATAGGTAACCGTGTTCAATCTGTAGGTAGCCATAGGTTTAGCGGGATCGTCTCTCCATAATATTCACTGATAGTCTCGATCTGCCTCATGAATTCATACCTGTCTGCACATTTTCTCAATATCTGCAGTCAATATGAATTTATGCCTTCGCCATCGGAACTAGATGTTAGCAAGATCTTGCTGCAATTTTGGGCCAGTCATCATTATATCATTTAATGACACTTTCGTGGTGGTCCTCGCTGAAGCATCGAACACAACTCGGAGTTTGGTTGTTGTACTGCCTTCCTTGAGCACACCATAATGTGGTATGTAATATCTTTGATTCACGTCGATTTCTTCAGGCTCCCCTCGGACTAACTTCATGTGCTTTAGATCCATTTACTCTAGCATGCACTGGTGATACATCTGCTTGAACGTAAATTTTCTCTCAAGCTGTAGCAATCTGGCTACGGCCATTTTTTTTGACTCGCCTAAGTTGTGCTGGCTTGATTTAAAAGGAATCCTCACCGTGTATCCTCCATCTGGATTGCGCCCCAGATTTTCGTGGGGATCGGCTAATTGTATTCCTTCCAAATGCTTCCATTTACTTTTGTCAATGTTGGTTTCGGGAAGCTGTTGAGTGAGCTTGTCAAATAACAAAGCGTCAACAAGCATACAAAAATTTCCAGAAAATATTGAGCTTAGCTTGATGTTCATGGAGTGCCTACAAACGCCAGCCTTATTGTAGCGCACTGCATGATTTTTTGCCAAAATAGTTGTCGATGTTTGGCCGAATATGTTAAATATGATCTACGTCGCCGCACATCTATACTCATAGTTGTGATTTGATGCGTAAAAATGGGAACTTGTTCGAAAATATTTTTTCTTCAACGTTTTGAAGTTGCCAACCCTCAGGATATGGACCATTATTTTCCGGATTTTTAACCACAGCGCGAATTTGTTTAAAGATTTAAACAGGCCAGCTGTACTCATGTTCACTTAAGCATTGAGATTCATTCCACCATAGATCTAATTGTTTCAAAGCTGATGGGTTATATTTTGGGTCAACGTGATGCCACTTACTTCGCCGGATTGTTTCGAGAATTGCAGCTATTCTGTTTCCATAAAATGACTTCCATCCTCGTGGAATATCAGATAACCATTGAAGTACAATCACGGAATCCGTCAAAGATCGTGAGTGATTGATCGTGAGTGATTCAATACATAATTTTATTAATCTGCTCAAAGTGCAGCTCAATTCCAATTCAAATATTGGTAGTGAAATTTATTTTATTGTAGCTTCCTCACTTTTAGCATAAATTACGTTTAAGGGTATTTAGCCTTCGGAAGACAGACCGCATGTAATTGTAACTGATCTTAGCGTCGGAAATATGAATCGGAGTATGAATAGTTTTAAGTACTGGTAATGGATTATAGATACTTTTTCAAGTATTGGAATTGGATTTTTCCTGCTGCAAGTAGTTTCCGCTTATAGTCCACACTAGATTTTCGTCTTCTCGTTGTACTTTAAACTGTAACTTGGACATGTTTGAAAATAATTTTCAACCGATTTATTTAGGATTTTAACTGCTAAATAAGGCGCATAAGCTGTTACGCCACATAATTAGTTGATAATTAATTTCGTCTGGGACCTGAATCTTCTGAAAGGTTAGGTAGAAAGGTCGGTTTGCATGTTTGGGTCAACTTGTAAAACATGACGTATCGAATACAGCTCGCAAGGTTGTAGTAATACTACGTAACTTGACGTCTGCGAGATGCGGTATTATATTAGCTGGCGTATACGTCAAGTGTTCTAGCTCGATACATTCATTGATAAATAATTTGTATGCTTCATGAAATTTCGGTAATTTTTCAAATTGTGTCTCCACACCGAATAGACGTTATTGTGCTGCTTCAAACGACCTAGCACCTTCTCGAAGTAATGGTCTCAATTTTTTATTCCTGCTTCTCTGCTCATAAAATATTTCACATTCATTCATACATGTATTTGAATTAGTTGTGGGTGTCTTTACCTTCCAGAAATTTCTTTCACTCATAGTGTGTGACAGCATAAGACAGCTGAATTATTTATTAACTCAGAGGTAGTGGTGTGCATATTGACGACATTTGGTTGGTCAGGGAAGTTGCCCGCATCTAACTACCCGAACTTTGATGATTGTAAAATTGGCAATCCATTAACAATTCGAATTTTGGGTTGTATCTTGAAGAATATGGCAAATCTGAGAAGAACGTCAATTTTGTTTGGTTGACAGAATTTTGAATCGGCTAACTCCAATTCACGAATTTGTGTGGAAAGGTTGGTTGGCTTAGTTGGTAGGACTTTGAGAGCCGTAACTATTAGCTTAAGGTTTAGTTTTAACTTAAATAAATGGTCATACTAATTTCGCCTTTGATTTGGCCAACCGATGAAGGCCCTTGAAAACTTGAATCCTGAACGGCTGAAGTATACTGGTACGATTTAATATAAGTAACCGCTGTTGGAAGTACCGTGGTGTCTGATAAATAGTGTGCGTTGAAGTTGATTGCATTGCTGGCTCGTCGGCCTGAGGAGTGACTGGAGCCTTGCCCTTGGCGATTTTCATTTGAACCTTGATGAAGAAATATATATCATAGCGTTTTTGATAATTGAGGTATGAAGCTTTGCTAAATCATTTGTCACTTACATGACCATTCTTGAGGAAATTATGACCTAAGTCACTTTTGATAGCTAATTTTGTTCTTTTGTTCAAATTTCTAACGTGTCACACACCTTATTCAAAAATTCTATAAAACCATTGAATGTTGGAGTCTCTATACCAACCGAATCATTTCCCCATAGTTGTTTCGACTCATTATCAAGTTTTCCTTAGAAAATTTGAATAAGCCATGAATCACGTAACTCAGCGCTTGGTCTCAATGATCGCAGCCAGCGGATTATCTCATTAGCTGTTTCGCAGGTTTGAATTAACGAGGAAACAATGGGTGTCATTGTATTAAATCGGAGATGTGTCTGATTAAAGAAGCAGCTTTGTCTTTTAGTAAGCCTTTTAATGTTTGTAATTTATGTTATTTGTTAATTTTTTGATTATTGTGCACTAAAGTCTTAAGTAAGTCATGTCCAATGTTTATAGTTGCCCGAGAATGGCTCTATATTAATTTTTGGCAAACGAGCGTGGTGTCATGTATTCACTCCCTCATAGAAAGTTTTCTGCTGAGTCAGAAATTGTTCAAGAGCGACGTCACCCAAGTCTAGTACAAACACATGTTAATAGCTAGCGCGCTTTAAAATACGTTTCTTCAACTACATCAAGAATCGATTTATATGCGGGATTATCGCATAACTGGAATTCAAGCTCATTGAAAGTTTCATATGGGATTTGAAGAAGTTCCCGCCAACCTGTTATGTTTTCAAAAGTTGTAGTCTCAGTTATTCCTCCAGTAACTCATAAAGTATTGTCCATTGATGTGTGCGCCCGATCACGGCATATCACTAATTTTTTGGCCGTTTCAATCTAATTAACGGTAACACTTCATGGTTTTATTCTTTCCAGACGGCAGAGTAGGATATACAGTTATGCTCGTGTGATCCGCTGATTCAACATAACTAATTACCGCACATGTAAGGTGTCAAGTAATATTGTTGAATAGCAAATCCCAAGAACTGAAATAAGATCAATCAAGAATTTTGATAACAAGCAACATAACGTGGGAAACAAGTTCGTTCCAACTTTTAGCAAAGTATAAATTTTTTTTAATGTTTCAATAAAGTTAAAACCTATGACTGGCGCAGCCGTGCGGCAAGTGTAAGTGAAGTGTTAGCGTAACAGTGTAATAATTAGTGAATAAAAACTAAGTAAAAAGTGAATCCGTCAGGAATTTAAAAACATTTGTGATTTTATTTTCTTACGACATCTCTGTCCCCTACAAAATAGAGACAGTAGGATTTTTTTTTCGTGTACCACAAGATAGACACAAAATCTCAAAAAACTAAACTATTTACGTTTAGCATAGCATATGAGCAAGAAGCTAAAAGACATCTTTCTACTGACTGACTGAGAAACTGACTCAATG
This sequence comes from Nephrotoma guestfalica, assembly GCA_963691935.1. Lineage (NCBI taxonomy): Eukaryota > Metazoa > Arthropoda > Insecta > Diptera > Tipulidae > Nephrotoma > Nephrotoma guestfalica. The sequence continues at coordinate 70,230,486 of OY829913.1, read as the reverse complement.
CAAGAAATGAAGCAAGTAATTGAATTCGATCAATGAACAACTCCAGAAAGTTAATCAAAAACAGGTCGAGTACGACCAACTTTTAGCATATTTAATCCAAAAAGTTGAACAAACGCGCCAGGAACATACAGTCTCTTAGGTTGTCAATAGAAGAAACATCCTGGATCTGTTCAGAATCTCCGATTCGATTAAGTTGATTCCATCATTGGTCGGAAAACGAAAACAAATAACCGCATGGCTAAAAACAGTGGAGGATACACTCAGTGTATTTGAACCGTTAGTATCCGAACAACAGTTTAATCACTATATGCAGGCGGTTAATTAAAAAATAGAAGGTATTGTCAAGAACAAGCAATGATTAGCAGGCAACACTAAAACATTCCGAGAAATTAAAGAAATCTTGATCCGAAATCAAAGATTCTAGTTTGGGGGATCGGCAAGAATTGTCTTATTATAAGTCGCAGCTATCTACATCCGGTTACCGTACACTACCGGATATACTTTAATTTTAATATAAACACTGTTGGTACTCATATTTACGTATTTTTGTATTTTTTTTGTGTGTGTTTAAATTGCTTAGGCAGCAGTAAGTTTTATATAAAAAAGAATTTTAATGTAATAAAAAGTTAGAATTAAAAATAATTTACAACCGTATATAGTTCTCAATCTGATTTTTTAAACCCCTTCAGTGGTAATTTAAATAATCAGTATTAAACAAAATCAGAGCAAAGGCCTGATTTTTCAGAGATAATTCCGCTCATTTAAGTCAATCAAAAAAGGTCAAGGTTTACATGAGGTGACAGTTAATTTTTTATTATTGTAAATTATTTATGATATTGAAACTTAAAACCTAAACTACGAAAATGCTTGATCGGCACTTATGCCGGATGCGCATATAGTCCGTTACGTTCGAGTGTCCTCATTCGAACCGTCAAAAAAATGGCGTTTCATAGAATTTTCTTCTGGATTAGATTGTGTTTGGTTGTTTGGGCGGTTCGGACGTCTGTATTGTATTATACCCGTTTGGATGTCGTTGACTTTGTATCTTGGCGTTCTGATTTATCGGAAATTTCGCCCTTTATCGTGTTAATGATCTTTAGTGTTGGCTTTCTTCTATACTTTATTATGAGCATCGTCATGATGATGATAATGATACCGGTCGATCCAAATCCGATGCCGGTGTACCTTTGGATGTGGGAGTTGTACTTGAGTAATTCTATTGTTTTCGTATTATTGATGTTGATGTCGTTCATTAATTGTATTGATAGGATCTCTTTGTATTCATTCTCTACCGAAACCGGTTGCAAAATTGCTGGAAGCGCCTAAATTGTTGATTTTTCATTTGCGATGAATCTCCTATCTCCAATTGACAAACTTGCATTGGTGAACTTAAGCAGTAAGTACCGTTTATTTTTTGTGTTTCGTTATTAACACCTACATCTCCGTCATACTGATTGAGTAGGATGATACCTTCCGCTATTTCGTCTACGACTGGTATATCTTGACTGTTGGTTTGGCGACATTTTGACGGAATAATTTTGTTCAATAATTTTGTTATTTCTTTTAACTGCTTTTAACAATAGTTTATCGTAAATTTCAACTGTTGTGAGGGGAATGTAAATGATATAAAGTAGGGAAAGGTTGTCGCTGATAATTTTGATGTTCGCGAAGTTCAAAGCCTCTTCTGGGGTCGCTTATGGAAGGTTCTCATTTTCGATTGTCTTTATAGCTAACTTAATCTCGGAGTCAGATAGGATGAGGGAGTTTATTATTCCTGTTTTAGCCCAATGTATGGCGTATTTGATGTTTATTATCCCCTCCTTCATCAATCTCAGTTTGTATTGTATGTTTAGAGCCAATTGGTCAGTTAATTTATTTTCCTTGTGAATGGCGTTGGTGATTTCGTTAGCCATTTTGGTAATGTTGTTAATTCTGTCGTTATAAAGCAGATTTATAATGACTTGTCTGTTACTGTTTTCCAGTGCATTATTTATCTTACTCTTTATAATTTCAAAGTCTTCATGGTCAGAAGTCCCAGCGATCCATTTCCATGAAGTACCGATGAAGTCAAGGGAACGTTTGCTTTTATGAATTTTTAGTCCGTCCAGTAGGATCTGTAGTAGGGCGAGTTCGTGGTGTAAGTAAGGGTACAGCGGATGTATTTTTGTAATTTCGTTCGTCAGTATCTCGCGCATTCTAGTAATGAAGTTCTGGTGGTTTTATAATTCAATAACGTGAATTAATTAGAAATGCCCTTCCTGTAATTTGGCTCTACCAGTATTAATGGAGATAATTTGCAAATTCGAGTAGTCTAATATTTGAACCTCTGCAACTGCAATATGTAAGGAGCATCTGAAATTTAGTGTGAATTAGGATTTTATATTACTCTTGTGAATGATTTTTCCAGACTCAGTCAACACAGTAGTGTTTTTATTTTCCTTTACAATTTCTTGTTTATACCTAGCTGTTACGTAAATAGTCTGTCCCGCTTGGTATGTTTTAATGGAATTACGTTTCTTATTATGGTATTTTATGTCTTGCGCCTGTTTTTGTTTTATTTTTTCTATGTTGGTGAGTCTGGCCTCTTCGAACTCTTCTGGAGAAGTATTCAGACCCCGTCCAAAGAACAGTTCTATTGGCTTCTTCATCGTACATGAGTGTATCGAATGGTTATACTCATTCACTGATCTCTCGAGCAGTTCCATGAAGGATCACTCCGCTTTGTCTGCTTTTAGGCACCTCATGATTTCTGATAGAGTAGAATGGAATCTTTCTCGAAATACTTTAATATTTAGAGAATCTTCCATCGTAGACGTTATGGTACTTGAGCTCAGCGATGGTTCATTGTCTATTACCACGATTTCTGGGACACCATAGGAAAATAGAATATCTCTAAGAGGCTGTTTGATATCCTCTATAGCCCTAGACTTGATTGTCCTGCATGTAGCATATTTTGTCAGCTTATCTATGGCTGTGAGGGCTAATTGACCTTCTGTGGAATAGATGTCCATATGCACAGTATGCCCCGGGTAATTAGGTATGGGAGTGGGATTAATTATTTGTTTATTAGGGTGTCGGTCATATTTGTTTTCACGACATGTGCTACATCTTTTAACAAGGAATCTGATTTTCTTGCTCATCCCTGGAAAGTAGGAATCTTGAAGGATTTGTGCTCTGTTCTTCTCTGCGTTACGATGAGCTCGTCTGTGGGTCGTCAGTATCTTTTCTTCTTGCTCATTCTCATCTGTGATGTCTGCCACCATTTGAAGATTGGTTTTATTATGGTATGAGGCACGTAGTTTGGAAAGGGGTTTTGGATTTGATACGAATCTTCATCACCTATTTTCAGGATAATCTGATTTCGGAAAGTATTGATGGGGGTTTCGATTATGAGTATTAAGTCGTGCGCTGAGCTTTCATCACTGTGTTGCGTGGCAGTCATGGCTTTTATTTCCGTAGGAATTGCTACCCGCGATAGAGCATCTGCTACGACATTAGTTCTCCCAGGTTTATATTTCAGTTCGTTGTCATACTCTTCAAGTATGGCTTTCCATCGCTTCATCTTTGCGTTATTATTTTTGTTCGAGAGGGCAAATGTTAAAGGTTGATGGTCGGAGAATATTTGAACTTTTCTACTTGCGTATAGGAGATTTCTTAGGAATGTCAGAGCCCAAATTATTGCTAACATTTCTTTTTCGTTAGCTGCGTAGTTTTCCTCTGTTTTGTCCAATATTTCGTTGGAAGTTAGAGAAGGTTTTATCTTGTTGAAGGCGGTTACTTCATTTTCAGTGAAGTATACCTGTTTTGTCTTCGAGAGGGTTTTGGACACGTGTTCATCTTCCCCTCTTAAAAGTGACGTCAGAGTTTCGCGAGTTTCGCGTAGTCCTTGACGAAGCGGCGGTAGAATCCCGTCATGCCTAGAAAGGATTTGAATTCCTTTATAGTTCTTGGTATGGGAAAATTCGAAATAGCCTTAACTTTTACTTTATTTGTTTTAATTCCGTTTCTTGTTATTATACCGCCGAGAAATTCCACTTCGTCTCGTAGAAATTCACACTTTTCAAGTTGAATTTTTAAATTTGCATTTTCCAGGATTTCGAATATGGTCTTAATATTCCCGAAGTGTTCCTTTTCGCTTTTTCCAAATATTACTATATCATCGATGTAAACGTAGCACCGTTTACCGATGTGTTCTCGGAGTATGTCATCGAGAGCACATTGGAAAATCGAGGGGGCATTTTTCAATCCAAATGGGAGACGAGTAAACTCGTACTTCCCATGGTTTACGGAGAAGGCTGTCTTTTCTATGTCGACATCTTTCAGTGAGATTTGGTGGAACCCGCTTTTTAGGTCTATGATAGTGAAAAATTTATTTTCCCCTAGTTTGGCCAAGATGTCGTTTATCTCTGGTATGGGGTATCTGTCCGAGATCGTTATCGAATTTAATTTGCGGTAATCTATGACCATTCTATAGTTTTCTTTCTTTAGAAGCGTCTTCCTTTTTTGGAACGATCCATACTGGTGAATTGTATGGGGATTTAGATGGTCTAATTATTCCATCTCGCAACAATTGGTTGATCTGTTTTTCTACCTCTTCCTTTAGACATATAGGGTATGGGTATGGTCGCGAGTATACGGGGTCCGAGCTGGAGGTTCGGATTTCCCCTTTAACAGAAGTCACAAAGGTTAGTCTTTCTTCCGGGTCTAAAAACAGATTTGGGCAATTGTTCACGATTCTGTCTAGTTTTTGTTTTTGTTCCGGATTTAAATGGGTTACTCGGAGACATATAGTGTAATTTAGAGATAATTCCGCTCATCTCAGTCAATCAAAAAAGATCAAGGTTTACATGAGGTAACGGCACAAACGGAAGATAGGACCACGTTGAAGGCTTCTTACGTAATTGGTGCTTGAGTAAGTCACTGAATATGATTTATAATCAAATCAATCGATATTCGTGTCTGACGTTCCCATGCAATTCGATTTGAAGCTGTTTCGAGAAATATTGTTGAGCCAGATAAGTTCTTTAGTGCCAGCAGTAAACAATCAAAAAATAGTCTACATTAAAAGGTCCCTCGGGATATCAAATCAAAGACTTACTTATCGTTACAAACGAAAATAAAAATTAGAAACCATTTTCCCGTTGCCATGCCGTGATACACTTTTCTTTGCCGTAAAATAATGTAATAAAACTTCCTGCAAGGGACGTTTCTTTGGGATAAAATTTGACATTTTCAAGGAGTTAAGAAACTTATTGGAAAATGGCGGAGTCATATTCACGCACCCAATAGTTTCTTGAATAAAGATTAAAATAATTTTGCATCATGGACATATTTTGGCAATCCTCCAACCCTGATACATGGAAAAAGAATTGAGCTGTTTGTATTGAACTTAATGATTGTGTCAACATTTCTTTATAATCATCAATAAACCATAAAACTATTACTACCGAAATTAATGCATTTGATGTACTAGAAAGTAGAAACTGGTGCCACCAATACGAGCAGAAAATTATAAAAATTGTACCTGCAGTATTTACCTCGCATAAGAAGATTTCGATTATACGCACCACACAATAAATTAAATTAATTAAATATTCATCTGAATTTTAAATTAGCCAATTACACGAAAAATTGTTGTTGTCATTATATTCATAAATCGATCCAAGTTAATTATAAAAATTCTCACGTGTATATAAATAAATAAATTAAAATATAATTTAACAGCAAACCCCTAGAGGGCATTTTTGTAACAAAATAAATAAATTTTTTCCTATTTAAATCCATTCATCTCCAGGCTACGACACCAGAACTAGACAATTAGAAGAAGATGATTCAGCGTATCCAGCCCTGTTAGAACGAGAATTACATTCGTTACATCGAAATGTGCCTGCACTGCGACGAGCTGGCGTAGACACGAATGCAATAAGACAGGTACGTAAAATTTACATAATTAATTAACATTTTTTTTTTTAATTTTATAATTAATTCAATTTAATTAATTATTTATACGCGCGAATAGCATTTCTATCCAGACGGCGGATGGGGATGGATTGTATGTGGTGTTGCATTCTTAGCCCATGTTCTAACAACTGGTTTCCAATTATCGTACGGATTACTTCTGCTCTACGCTATAAAATATTTAGGATCTGATGTTGCAACCGAAACAGGTAATTTAGATTAAAATAATTTACAGTAATTTGTTAACCCCGCATGTCTCATAAATGCTATATAAATGCGTACTCGTTATTTAAACAAATCAGGCAATTTATAGTATTGCTATCCGTGAATTTGTAGTACAGGAGCATAAACAAGTAGATGATGCCAAAAAAATTTAAGCGCTTGTAAACAAACTAATAAAATTGTCTAAAATATTAAAATTATACGACAACACGTAAATCATTCCTCAAACCAATAAAATTTATAACACCTTTGCAGATATAAAATATGCGTTGGACCTTAGCCAAATTATACGATTATCAGATTATAGTGCAGTCGCGCAAACATCAAACGTGATAAGTTCATTTAGTAAATTACTTCATCTTTCGATGTCGGGTGAACTTAATCTCTTCCGATGAACTTGGAAAACGATCTCATTATTTTCGCAATCGTTAATCCAGAATTTATTGTGTGTGTGTGTGCGTGTGGTGCCATGCTGACTAAATATTTGTAGCATCTCCTCAGAACTAAAGGAAGAACTAAAACTAAAGGATGATAAATTAAATTTGCAACAATACCGATCCAGGTCAGTTTTAAAAATTTAAGCGGAAGTGACGAGTTTTTACAAAAAAAAATGTTTTTCAACCAAAATTTGGCCCCAGTACAGCCCAGATGGTTTGATTGATCGAGATGAAACTTCATACTAAAGCTTTTTCCATAAATTGGGAGAACTAATTGATTTTTGACCACCGGAAATTTCAGCTTCCATAGAGCTTTTTTCGTTTTTTGCAAATATTTTAAAAAGTATTTTCGAAAACACGATTAAACCAAAAATATTGTAAATTAAATTTCAAACAAAATTAGTCCAGAACAATTTATTGAATTTTACCGGAAATGACGAGTAAAATCTTTATTTCAATTTCTTTCTCGTAGAGGCGGATTGACTATCCGGAATAAAACTTCTTACTTAAATTTTTTCCATTAATTGAACGATCCTTGCGAAATTTGGCGGAATGATGTTGAAAGTTTACCATTTACAAAAATCGAAAAAGAATTAAATAAATTAAATTACTAAATTTTCTACTAACAAGGGTTGGTCTTGTTCGTTTTCTGAAGTTTAACGCAGCAAGAGTTCAGGATAAAGTTTTTGATTATAAGACAATTTTATTAAAAGTCCTGAAAGTTTATTTCTTTGATTTAGAAATCAAGTAGGGCGTATTTAAATTGGTCACAATATATTTACTCCTCCATTTTTGATCTTGAACCCGGTGAATCAGCTTCAGCAGTTCTCCGCTGAATCAGTTTCAATTGTTCAAATGATAGTTTAACTTGATCGTATCTCAGAATCATGAAATAATCCCAATTCTTAGATAGCTATTCACTTCATGTCTAATTAATTTTATATCTGGAGGGACAACTTGACAACAGTGTTGTGCTGTATTTTGTCTACCCCGCGTAGTTAATTTAAACTCTACACCTACAGACAAAAGCCGTGGTGGTCAACCGATCTTACCATAAAACGAACTAGAGTACATTAAGCTTAGAAAGTTGTATCAAAGGGAATCAAACCCTTTGCTGCATACGCAAAAGAAAAACACTATGTGTCGTAGTGTCAAAGCATTATTTGATCAAGCTAAAGCAACTTAGAGCAATTCATTACTGAACTTGGTAAATTGCACATATTTAGTACATTGGTAGACGGTCACGCCACAACATGAAAAAAAATCTTGACCAATCATTGGACCAAATATTACTAACGTCTTGAATGCCACATCCTCCTCCAAAACCAATATTGTTAAATATTTAAATTAAATTACTTTTATCGCTTCTGCCAGCAATCAGCAAAGTTCTAAATTTCTTTGTTAAGGGAACTATTCAACGTGGATATTTTAATTATTTCCTCACAAATAAAACATTTGAACCTAAGTTTTTATATGGTCATGAACCACATTTTCGTACATGTTACGGTTAAAGTATCAAATCGTTAAATGTGCGAAATTAAACTTTTTTTTAAAATCATTTACACATTTGGACTGGTTGTAAATGGCGCCAATTTTATTTTATTTTATTAAATTTGGTTGGAACCCAGAAAGGTTTTGCACTCAATACCACAATGGGCCCATGGTGCAAACCGAGGACTCTATCCCAACTCGCAAGAGAGCTTCGTCGCCCTCTCAAACTGCAAGAGGTTGAACCAAGGCAGGGAAGACAGTTGACCTACACTGAGAGGTCTACAGTTAAAAAAATGGGACCGAGCCACGTCGAAAGCCAGACAATTTCAGGCGTAATGATGCAGTCATCGTCCTCTTCGGGGCAGTCGTCGTACAGAGGCTCGTGAACAAATTCCGTTCGTTTCGGCAAGTAGGACTAGTAAACCGCTTTGCTCGCTGATGAACAAATTGCATGATAGTAAATTAGAATTAGTAAAGTGCAAGAGAGCTGCTGGGTCGGGCCCAAACAATTCCAATCGAGAACCTGTTTTCACTAAAAACTCAGCAATCATATTACCCTCCATATCACAATGAGCCGGAACCCATATGATCGTAACGTTATTGTTAGAACTGAGGAGACTAATGAAGTATTTGCAGTACTTGCGGCTGTTAAGAACGGCCTTACTAGCTGTCCATGATATTTTGTAATATTTCTGTAGAATGATATTTTTGTCCGAGTAAGCAAGCTTAAAAGCATCCATCGCACAATGTGTGAGTGCTATCAGCTCCGTCTGAAACACTGTGCAGTATGTACCTAAACTACCAATTGATATAAGATCTAATGAAGGGCAGTAGGTTCCAAAATCCGCACCAAATTCAGAGTGAGAGCCGTCAGCGAAAAACACCAGCGATTACCGACTAGAACCTATCGAAGCAAAATTCAGGCAACAATTTGTCATTAACCATGTCGATTTCTTTGTACATGCCCCACCTTCGAGCCGAGAGTGTTTCAGACTACAATACACCTCAGCTGAAAAGAAGCGGAATAGGCGGTTCCAAGAAAAAAAGACTGCAGCGGGCAGGAACAAGATGGTCTGCTTTCCTTGTAGGCTGTTAAGTTTCGCTATACCAAAATTTGCGTTGGCCACAGACCACCAAATAACAGAATCAAAAGATAGCACAGGTAAGGGAGTCAGTCCCCAGGATTTCCCAAATGCTTTTCTACATTCCCAATGTAGCGTTTGCAGGCCATTAGCATAGCTCTACACATTAAAGCCAGATTAGAGCAGGTTGACTATAATAATTAATTAATAACTTGGAACCACAAGTGAGATTTCAAAACAATACCCTGAGGGCAACTTTGCGAAACTCTTACTGAAACTATAAGACCATCCAATTCCGCCTCAGCAACGCGAGACCTAAGCATAAATTCTAGTGAAAACCAAACTTTACACACGCATCAGTGATTGTAGAAAACGATGTGCTATCAAAAGCATCCGCAATATCCAGGAACATACCTACGAGAAACTTTTTATTAGTTAGCGATTTTTTATTCCTAGTTAAAAATTCCTAGTTAGAAACCATGCTGGATGCGGCTGAGCGGGGAGATAGTTAAGAAGCGGTATCTACTAAATCTGTCGATAATCCTATACAAAGCTGTCAGAACGGTTGAGGATATATTGATAGGCCAAAATGCCTTAAATATAGTGCTGCATTTATAAGCTTCTAGCTGAAAAAATATATAAACCACACAATGCATCGTGTTATTTGTGCCTTAGTTGGTTTGGCTAAAGTACAGTTCTGGCTGGATTTATCAGGTTTTGGTTGGAATTAGAAGGTTCCGGCTGAAAAATTATTAAATGCTCCTTGTGCCATAGTTGGTTTGGCTATAGTATGATTCTAGCTGACTTTATTAGGTTTTGGCTGGAATTATTAGGTTCCGGCTTGCAACTTCTGTCATAGTTAGTTCGGCTGTAGAGGGTACGGTTCAAGATGGAATTATAAGGTTTCTACCGAAAATAAATCGGTGATGAATTTATAAGGTTCCGGTGGAAAAATTATATAGCACACAATGATCCACAATACATCGTGCTACATGTGCCATAGTTGGTTTGGCTTTATTATGTTTCTGTCCGAATTTGTCAGGTTTTGGAATGAATTATAAGGTGCTGGCTGAAAAAGCATATAGTGCACAATTATGCGCACTACATCGTTCTTCTTATGCCATAGTTGGTTTGACTGTAGTATGACTCTCGCTGGCTTCATTAGGTTTCGGCTGTAATTAACGCTGGCTTCATTAGGTTCTGGCTGAAAAATCTTACAATCCATTATGCTTCTTATATCGTAGCTAGTTTGGCTGTATATAACCATAACCATAGTCCTGGATTTATAAGGTTCCGGCTGAAAAAACATATAAACGTGTTACTTGTGCCATAGTTGGTTTGGCTAAAGTACAGTTCTGGCTGGATTTACCCGCTTTTTTATGGAATTATAAGGTTCCGGCTGAAAAATTATTAAATGCACAATCCATTGTGATCCATAGTCGATTTGGCTATAGTATGATTCTAGCTGACTTTATTAAGTTTTAGCGGAATTATAAGTTTCCATCTGAAAAACCATACAGTGCATAATGATGCATAATCCAAAGGTTGCAACTTGTGGCATAGTTAGTCCGGCTGTAGGAGGTATGTTTCAAGATGGAATTATAAGGTTTCTACCGAAAAATCATATGGTTTGGGTAATGGATTTATAAGGTTCTGGTGGAAAAATTATATAGCGCACAATGATGCACAATACATCGTGCTACTTGTGCCATAGTTGGTTTGGCTTTAGTATGGTTTTGTCTGACTTTATCAGGTTTTGGAAGGAATTATAAGGTGCTGGCTGAAAAATCCTACAATCCATTATGCTTCTTGTGTCGCAGCTAGTTTGGCTGTGTATATTTGGCGGGAATTATAAGGTTCCTACCGTAAAATCATATGGTCTTGGATTTATAAGGTTCCGGCTGAAAATGCATATAGTACATAATGGTGCACAATCCATTGTGCTCCTTATGCCATAGATAATTTGACAGTAGAGAGTATGGTTCCGGCTAGAACTATAAGGTTTCTACCGAAAAATCATATACAGAGGTCGCCGCTCGAAGTGTCACCAATTTCACGCTGCTGTAGCAACCAAACAGCTAACGACAGCGCTCTCATTTTTGGTAAGCTGAAGTATGTTATGTTGTTTACAAGCCTACGAAATCATATCGTTTTACGTCGCAGTTAAAAAGAATTATCGAAATAGAATTCAAAAGCAACAGTGTTATTGCTTTGTATTTTGCTGGAAAATCACAACCAGTCATTGAAAGAGGACTAACACACTATGAGCTACGAAACGGTCGTGTGAACAAATTATTTATGTATTGGACCACTGCACGTTACAATGATACTGGTAGCATCAAAAAACGCCATGCAGATCACATCTTGCGATCTGTGAAGGCCAGAATTCAATGTAATCCACGACAAAGCGCATTACAATTGATGAAAAATCTGAATGTGTCTGCCCGTAGCTTGGGACGCATATTAAAAAATGAACTACAATTGAAGTCACAAGAAACAAAAAGTGCAAGATTTAACACCTGCAAAAAAGGTGGTAGTGTGTCTAGGGAGAGCAAAGGTGTTAAAATACTTGCACTTTGTGTGGCGAGCTTGAGGATTTGGTCTTTTCTGATGATAAAATATTTACGGTGCAGTAATATGTAAACAAACAAAACGATCGTGTTTGGTTAGAGAGTAAATCAAAAGACAATTTAGACAAACGAATTGCTCTGCGAAAGCGAGCGCCTAGCATCAGTGATGGTTTGGACCACGGTAACCAATCTACCGTTAAAAGATTTTAAACGATGATTTGTTGCCTTGGATACGTTAACAATTCGGTAGAAACCTTTGGACGTTTCAACAAGGCTCACACTTCACAACAATGGCCACCATATTCTTTGGGCTTAAACCCAATGGATATTTTCATAAGGTTCATTCTGGAGGCCAAAATATTAACAAAAAAATATGAGACGGTCGTCCCCTTAAAGAGTGCTCTTCACCGAGAATGGACAAAATGCCATCAGAGCACATTCGTGCAACGTGTGAAGCGTTCTCGGACAGACTCGATGCTGTTATCCGCGCAATCAAAATTGACAAATTTACAGCGTTTTTAATTGGTAACACATTGCGTGCCGACCCCTGTATAGTGCTGGATTTATAAGGTTCTGGCTGAAGAATTATATAAAGCACTATAATGCTACTTGTGCCATAGTTGGTTTGGCTGTTATATGGTTCTGGTTTTATCAGGTTTTTGCTGGAATTATAAGGCTCCGGATTAAAACCATATATTACACAGTGATGCATAATGCATTGTGTTACTTTTGCCATGGTTCCGGCTGGCGTAATGGACACAAATACTCATTTTTAAAAATTATGTTTCCTATAAAAAAATTCTAGTTCTGGGCTGGCTATATTTGTATTCTATGCCTAAACTGTTATGACCTTCCACTAAAATGGAGAATGGATTTAGATTGTTATAAACTACGAGAACATCAGCATCTTACATACATCTAATACATAGATTTGAAATGTACAAGTGTTGAAAGGGTAAAGTGTTTAGTGTTCTACTATCAACCGATTAATTATGATCTGCGTATCGCAAAAGCTCGTTATTGAAACACTGAACTTCAAAACTTTTGGATACAAAAAAATCCAATTTTTTTATGATTTGATGTCGATGCTATAAAAGTATTGCTACAAACTTTTCAGTTCACTGTAAAGCGTTTAATAATTTTTACAAAGCTCTGAAGAGCAAACTTTTTTATTTTTATTTTAACAACTTTTATATATTCGTCGAAGCATATAAAAGCTAGACTGTAGCTATGTACATAAAAACTATAGAGCTTTTTTCACAATTTTTGGTACGTAGGATGCAAAGGATGAAAAGCGAAATTTAACTTTTTTGCTATATGCGGAATATATGCGTTGTGTATATGATAGGATTTATGTATGTAAGTTATACTCGTATACAGAATGATGATGAATTTTGATCCAAGTCTTAAGATGAATAAATCAAAATATATTAAGCTGGCTATAAAAAAAAGCGTAAGAAAAGTTTTGTTTGGAAATAATACGATACACTGGATTAATTTTAAATTGTGTTCGGTGCTTTTTAAAGATATGGATGGGTTATGGCACATTATTCACCTTTTAGTATTGGTACATGAAACATGTACGTATATTCAGATTTTATATGAAATCGAGTCTCCGATTTACTCGAACACCAAATTTGTATATGAATCAAAAAGTCAACATTAAATTCATTGCACGCGTTCACATTTTTCAGTAAAAATAATTACCATAACGAAATATGAAATATTTTTTGTGCGATTCATATACAGAGAAAATGAAAAATTCGTGAATTACAAAATTTTCATCATTTTTCCATTTTCATGTGTTACACATACATAGCGATGTACACCCGATAAGAAATATGCGAAAGCGGAAAACACACAAATCATTGCGAGTTGAGTGGGGAAAGTTTTTCATCGGTATTGTTTTTATAAATGGTGTACAGTGATTTTTAAACGATGAACCGCGAAACACGCGATAAAGTATAAATTTTTGTAGGTTCATATTTGTTTGAGCTTTTGACGATTCGTCGAATACTATCAAAATATATAATTTCATGAGTTTTTCTATCCAAGTGCCAGAAAAATAAAAGGTTGACTAACCCTGATTTTGAACGATTCAATATATTTATATATTATATGTACTTTCCTGTTGTGTTTCTGGTCTAGAGAAAACATCTTAAATTTTCATTTGCATTTTAAATTTTCCAATTAATTTTTGGTTCAAGTGAAATATTATTTTATAGGGTGGTGGTGGTTGTATTACACAAAACACGAGATAATATATATGGATGCGTGTTGATGATGATAAAAATAATGATGATGGTGATGATGATGTTGATGAAGACAAAGATGCTTATGATAATTTATCTTTCTTATTCTACTCTGCATATTAAGATTTATAATTTTAAATTAAAATGAAAAGTTTTATGGTGCGATAGTAGTTACGTTGAATAAACAATCCGTAACCTTACCTTGTAATAATTTTTGGTTTGTTTATTTAATATATGGCATGGAGGATTATTCAATTTTTTAAGAAAAATTGGTTAAATAAAAAAAATCATTTTTTCAAGTGGGTGACTTTGCACGAAAAATTTTGTTTTGTGCTGCCGTAATACGAGTAACATATATAAAAAATTGTGCTTCAAGACATGTTGGTATAGTAATGATAGCGAGGTGCAAATTCATATTTTCATAATCGAATTTATATTTTTCCGACGACTGGAAAATTCTGGTATGTCTGAAACCTAGTAAATCACTGGGTATTCACCAGTGTTGTGCCGTATTATCTACACCGCGTAGATAATGAATATTCTACACGTGTAGACAATGTATGTCGAAAACTAAAAAAAACTGACATCGACAATGTAGACAATGACGAAAACTATTATTTCTTTTAGCAATCACCAAAATTTTATTTGTAAATGGATCCATTTCAAGATATAGAATTCATTTTTTCTTCCCATTTAAAAATTAAGCCCAAATTTGTATATGGCAATGAAGCACATTTATGTATATGTTACGGTTAAAGTGCGAAATTGTTAAATGTGCGAAATTAAAATTTTTTTAAATCGTTTACACGAATAAATATTGGTTGTAAACAGAGAATGCTACCGACATGTTTACTGATCCCTTCACATACCTCCCTTGCTGATCTCTTCGGTTAGTAAAACCTTACCAAATAGTCATACTTTAAACGTAGCATAGTTAATTAATATGTATTATACGGCTTGGAAAATGTAGTGTGTCGAAAAAATTGCTGATTCAGTTTAATTTTTAAAAAAATGTACAGAATCCTTCGTCGAAAAGTAGAATACTTTATATACAGATAAATTATTAGACCAAACCAAGAGCTACCACAATGTTAATTGTATCTACTACAATGTTCAACATCATCACCACACAATAAATTGGTGAAGCATAACTTCAGAAGGCTTACCGGATACAGGCATTTGCCATCTGCGCAATCCACAACATTTAGTTTCTACGTCAATCCCCACAGGGTGTCGTTGGCGGACGCGTTATCTTATATTATCATGCCACTATCTGTCCTTGGCTGTTACGGTATGATTCACTTTGCTTGCCTTTGTATTGAACTCGATTGCCTACTCGATTATGAGTTCGATTAATGTCTTGCGTTCCTGTGTATTGTGTCGAATGAACTTTGAAAGATTACGAAGAGTTGGTACAGTGGTGAACTCCATTCTTTAGACTGCTTAATGACGATGTGCCTTGTATTTGATCGGTGCAACTTCGATCTGTTATGAAGCCAGTTTGTTACTCTCTTAATTTCGGGTTAACTGTCGGGGACATTTTATCTAGGATAACCATTGCTAATATCTTTATGTTTATGTTAAGGAGGGATATATCGTGCCAATTTTTACATTCTCTGAGGTCATCACACTTCTGTTATTGCTGGTGTTAGAGCTCTAGTACTTGTCGATATGTCTCCTTTTAATACTTCAGCTTGTATATTGTCCGTTCCTTGTTTTGTTATTCTTTATTTTGGCAATGACACCACTAACTTCCGCATTACTGGTCTTGCCGCTCCATTGGTGGATGGGTGATAACAGTTTCGGTATTAGCGCCAGATGTTAATTCGAAGATTTGTGTATCGTTGGTGATGTTGTGGCCCAAATATTCCTTCCATATTTTCAATTGTGATTAAATTTAAGATTTGAAGAGATGCATTCCTTATTGGGAGGATATTGATGAATTTTTGTAGTTGCCTCTCTTGAACGCATTGATGTATCGTTCGCTAGAATGTTTTCAATGTATTCACTACGACCATTTTCTTGATTTATCGTGGTGTATCTTCGTATTGACGTTTTAGCTTCGACGTATTTTGTTGGCACATTTGCAACTTGAGTTGTCGACGCTCTTCAATTTTCATCCAAATTTTATCATAAATCCAGAGTTTACGTCTAAATTGTTGGTACCTGAATGTGTTGGTAGCTGTTTCGATATAGGCTTCTTCGATTTGTTTCCGTTGTTGCTCGACACTGATGGCTGCTTCATGTGTTGACAACGTTTAATATGTCGGTGTTAATTTTTTTTGTTCTTGATCCGTTTTATAGTAACAGGATTAATTTTAAATTGTGGTATTATCAGTTGGTGGTCACTACGACTATTTGCACCAGTGATTGCCCCGATATCTTGTAATGACGTGAGAAATTTCTTGTTGATCATTACGTGATCTATTTGGTTCTTTATTCTACCATCAGATGATGCCTGTGTGAATTTGTGTAAATTTTTGTGTTGAATTTTTTTTTGTGGAAATTCACTGCCTCCTGTGAATGGCTGCTTTGTAACGCAATTGTTCCAATTTTTGCAATGAACTCTGCTTGTATTATCTTGATCGTATCTGTATGTTCATTATGCTATTGTGTACGTTGAAAGATCTGCGTGGCAATCACAACATTTTTGGTGGAACCATGATTCTGTTATTCGGTGATTTTCGTCAAACTCTTCCTGTTATTCCACGTTCAACGGCAGCTCTTTTTCAAAATTCGACGAGTTAACTTTCTGGATGTGCCGTCAATCGTTTCCAACAAAATTTTGTGTCTATACTTAAAGTTTACCACATTTTGAAATCGTATTATAAATTTTGGGCTTGATTCATAAATAAATAATTTACGAATCCGAAAATCATTTTCATTCAATCAATCAGGCAACTTAATTGTGCCCTGGGAGTTCATAGGTAAAATCTGAAAATTATTTTGTGACCTGTCCATTTCCGTCAAAAATTTCAATAATCATTCTAAATGTATACCTCTCCTGAATTATGTAGGTATATATGCAATGTAAAGTACAACCCAAACTGTTGTATAACATTGAATAACTTAAACCTATATCTCGAAATTAAATTATCTATTATCTCGCATCTTATATATTATGTACTCTTATATGTGTACCTAAACTAAAAAATTCTACCCGACCGTACCGTAGAATTATGGGTTCGAACCGACAACAACAACCAAAAATAAAAAGGTTTTACACATGAGAAATCAAAATCATACAACAAAATTACCATCCATGTATATGTATATATGATGAGGTTACATACCCATCCAAATCTATTTAAGATTTTTGAAAATATTTTATGAGCTTTTCTGTATGTTATCTCATATAAATATTTGCGAAAAAAGCTTTATATCATACTTAATGTTAATATTTTTAGCCAACCGAAAACAAAATGCTAAAAATCCCAAAACTATTTTTGGGTACATAAAGCATATATAGAAATTATATTGTTATACGAAACATACTCCCATGTATGTACGTAGCGTGGATTATTCAGATGGTTGAATTTTTGAGTTAAAGCTAAATGAATTGAGAGAGAAATTCAAAATTTTATTCCGATCGATGTCAATTTATGCGGTTGAAGTAGGTTCTTTCTGTATATAAATTTGATGCGGGTCACTGAATAATATTTATCCGCCTTACTGATTTGTATACATGTGTACATAAAACGCTCCCATGTGGGAATCAAGCCCGCAATTAACACTTCATCAAAACCTCATAAAACACCTTGAACAATCTGATATAAATTTCATATACTCCATTTTTATGATGCCTCGTCGTTGTGTACGGATCCAACACATATTTTTAATATCATTAGAATCATTTTGTATTATTAGTATTATCTTAAATCTTATCTCGTTAAGTACGTACACACAGTATTATATCCAAGACAATGAGCGCGAAAAAATGAACATAAAAAATGTAACATTAAAAAAAAAAGCTTCTCCAGAGAGAGCTTCGTGTAAATAAATTAAAGAATTACTTTTGTGTACTCATACAAATTATTTGTGTCGAGTCATTAAGTTTGACTAATTGTGATTATGCTAATTATGCTGGATATGTAGTACAGAATCTGCGGATAAGGATGTGCCTCTATATGTACATGGATCAATGTGACATTCTATATACAGCATCAAATACTAATTTAAATTGTAATTAAAACCAGATATTTGTTGTGCGGATTTTAATTAATTCTGATTTGTGTTCTTTGACATTTTTTGTGATATTTCCGTATTAAAGCAATTTTATAAGGGGGGGATGGAAAATTGTATACTTTGTCTGCTATTAATTTATACTCATTTTAATTCATTCTATTTAAAAAGTCACGGTGCATGATATTAATAAAATAAGCCGGATTCGAATACGGGAATACCGTGATAAAGTTGCCGCTTTACTAATCAGATTACTAGTTATCGTAGAGGCTTAGAAAGTGATAGTGTTACACTTTACGTTTCTAACTCTATTTGCGGCATCCCTGAACATTTCATTGACGAATTCGTTATTTACTTTACACTTTACACTTTAAACTTCTTAACACTTAACACTTAACACTTAACACTTAACACTTAACACTTAACACTTAACACTTAACACTTAACACTTAACACTTAACACTTAACACTTAACACTTAACACTTAACACTTAACACTTAACACTTTACACTTTACACTTGACACTTTACATTTTACACTTAACACTTAACACTTAACACTTAACACTTTACACTTTACACTTTACACTTTAAACTTTACACTTTACACTTTACACGTTACACTTTACACATTACACTTTACACTTTACACTTTACACTTTACACTTTACACTTGACACTTTACACTTTACACTTTACACTTTACATTTAACATTTGACATTTGACACTTTATATTTGACACTTGACACTTGACACTTAACACAACACTTAACACTTAACACTTAACACTTAACACTTAACACTTAACACTTAACACTTAACACTTAACACTTAACACTTAACACTTAACACTTTACACTTTACACTTTACACTTTACACTTTACACTTTACACTTTACACTTTACACTTAATACTTAATAATTAATACTTAATACTTAATACTTAATACTTAATACTTAATACTTTACACTTAACATTTAACACTTAACACTTAACACTTAACACTTAACACTTAACACTTAACACTTAACACTTAACACTTAACACTTAACACTTAACACTTAACACTTAACACTTAACACTTAACACTTAACACTTAACACTTAACACTTAACACTTAACACTTAACACTTAACACTTAACACTTAACACTTAACACTTAACACTTAACACTTAACACTTAACACTTAACACTTAACACTTACCACTTAACACTTAACACTTAACACTTAACACTTAACACTTACCACTTAACACTTAACACTTAACACTTAACATTTGACACTTGACACTTGACACTTGACACTTAACACGTAACACTTAACACTTTACACTTTACAGTTTACACTTTACATTTGACATTTGACACTTAACACTTAACACTTTACACTTAACACTTTACACTTTACACTTTAAACTTTACATTTTACACTTTACACTTTACACTTTACACTTTACACTTTACACTTAACACTTTACACTTAACACTTTACACTTTACACTTTACACTTTACACTTTACACTTTACACTTTACACTTTACACTTTACACTTTACACTTTACACTTAATACTTAATAATTAATACTTAATACTTAATACTTAATACTTAATACAGATACAATAGATAAGAATTTCGAGTATTTCCAATGAAAACGTGATGTTTTTTTATTTCAAACGTATTGCAGAATCGAATGCGTGTGTTCTAAGGAGAAATTGAAAAAATTGAATTTCGTCGATTACAACGCCATCTATCATGAACCGAACAAAATATTTCATTCAAATCATACGTACTTTTAGTCGTAGAATCCGTATCTGCAATAAAAAATATGGCTTCCTATCTAAGTTTAAAAGTTACCCCCGCCCCACCTACAAAGCGGGGGGGGGGACTATTTTTTGCACTAATGTATTTCCCCCGCGGTATGATTAAATTTTGATTATGGACATTTTTTCCGTAGAGTGGCTATTTTTCGAGATATTTGATCGTCTCAGTTTAAAAGAAACACCCGGTATAACAATATTACTCCTTCGGACGACACCCATAACTCAGTAGTTAATTCTCTTCAAAATCCAGGGTTTCTAGAAAAATTCATTAAAAAATATGTTACGTATTTACCGATGTGGACGAATCTTGAATCAACGCTAATTTGGGGAAACTGCCGACAAAGTGTTTAAGGGTTTTAAAAGGAATACATCAAAGAAATATTTATTTGTTTGATCGTTATAAATCAAAAATACCAAAAAAGTAATTAAAAAACTTGTCGTTAAAACCTGCTAGCCAAAACGGATAATTGGAAGAAACAAGGTGTCAACAAACGAATGAATTCGAATTTTAGCTTGACTAATGTAACTGATTTTAATAAAACAGCTGTCGATGATCAAATTGATGTATCAACAAAATTGTTAATAAAAAATGTTGATGTGATACGATCAACAAGTAAAGTGACAAAATGGTTCTGAAAGTGGTGGTTCTAAAAGTTCTACAACTTATAGAAATCTTAACAATTACCGTAGGTCAGTAAATATTTTTTGATGGAAATAAAGCTCAGACTCTTAGCTTTCAGAAAAGCTAACCATTTGTTACATTTGCGATATTATGTTATCTACAAATATGATAATAATACTATGGGGAGCCCTTAGTCCTCCGATGTATCCTTTAATTTAAAAGCTATTCATATTCAGGGGCCATACTCGAATTAATCCGATACAGAATTAAAATCAATTACATATTTCGTTTTATTTTACTTTTTTGGGTTGACAGTAATATTTTTCTTTAATGATAGTGTCACGACAGTTTTATTTTTGGGCTGACATTAAAACATGGCGGTTTTTCTTTCGTTAGCAGAATAATTATTGGGTTGGTATATATAAAATAGAGTATTTTTAGACATTTTTGGGCTGACACTTGCCTATAGTCAAATTCTGTATATTTTAGTGTTGCCATAGATTTTTTTGGGTTAGAATTTGGACCAACCATACATTACGAATCGCATCTAAATTTTTTACTATTTCGAGATTTTGAAATTAAAGATTGCCTGCACCATCGCATAAATATGTTGGCTTATAGAAAACATTAAAAAAGGTTCAAATAACATGACTTCGAACTTAACGGTATAGACATCTCAACGATGCCTTATCATTCACTATTAATCCTTACTACGCATGATTAGTGTAGGTAGATCACATTTATTGAGGAACTTGGATCAATGGAAATAATAGTAAATCATTTTTAGAAATTTTACCAATATTAAAACATAACACAAGACAGTATGTGGGATCCCTTTCAGTATTGCAATAATTCATAAGCACATAAAATCGCAAAATAAGACTAAATTGGTTTGAAGACAATCTTGAAAGTGATTACCATAAGTTTGTATGTTTTTGGTGTGAGAGATGACAAAGTGGGAAGGCGTATATGGAAATAATAATGCTCAACATCGTAATATCGATAAATTCTAAGGCCAAACCTCAACATATGGTGCTCAGCAAATTGAGATTTTCTGAAACGGGCTACGTTTCCAATGAAGTTGGATGATGGGGTCAAGGAACTATAATAAAGTAACATAATTAGTCATGAGCTTATTTTCAGTTTTGCTCACAATATCGACTTGTATAAATCCCCATCTCCACATCTTGAATGGATAGAAAACAAAACATCGATAAATTTGTACATTACTAAAAGCAACAAAACAAACGTAATAACAATATTTCGGTTAAGGCTAATAAGTCTACGAATCCACTCGGCATTTTTGTTTTTTCAAAACAGCCACCAACTGAGTCCGGCCTATCCAAATATACGCATACAAACAAAACGATAAATTTCCAAGATTTAGGCGGAGCGTAAAAATGACAAATTAGGCCAATATATCATGATTAGCACGTAAGACACCCTATATATTCACCCTTTCTGCCGGTCCCCAATATGTATACAGACTGTATATACCCACCACCAATAAAATGAACTGGAAAAATGTGGAAAACAAAAGAAAAACAACAAAGCAATAAAAGATATAATTGATTAATTCAAATGTGTAGGATTTGTGTTATGGTAATTGAGAATTGAATAAAAAAATTTTTTGGGATCGTATACAATGGTATGAGGAACATTCTAAAAATAATAATTCATAACAACGTTAAAATAAATTTATTCCTATAGAATCTAATTAATATTTAATTAGTCTATTGTTTATGGCAATAAATATTTATATATTTTACGATTTTTTTATTTTTTTTTGTATTATGGAATTAAAATGTATGACTTCATATGTTAGGATATTGAGAACGTGACATTAAAATTGTATTTGCAGTGTTAATATAAATTCAATAAACTATAATTAGATTCGCAGCCATTGAAGTTAATAAAAATTCTGAAATACCGGTATTGAAGTTTGGCCGTAGTATTAACATAAAAATTACAGCAAAATTTTAATACTGGGTTTTCGGGATTTATTGAAAATACGATCGATTCGCAACTGCCACAAAAACTTCAGTGCATCGCATAATCGATATGCTTTTGTAACGGTGTTTCGGCAATAGATTAGCAAATAATTTATTATATTATGCTAAAGACGCTTGTGAAGCCAGCCCAGAATTTCATCACAGAAAAAAAAATATGCCCGATGGTAACACTCAAACTGCGATGATATCGCAGCCCAGAATTTAATATAGTAATTTCGTTCAATCCCGAAATTGTATTCTAGCGCAGACATTGAAGTCAAATTTTAAAAATTAAAATCGAAATTAAAAATTATGTAAAAATAATAAAAGTTTAAATTAAAAAAAAATGTTCTACTTAACATAACAGCAACTGGTGTGACAAATGTCAGAACAATTTTCGTTTTAGCATGGATGATTTTAGCCAATGCTAGATAGAGACCTAAACAACTCAAGGTGCTTCTTACCTTTCACCTGACATTTCTCAACAAACTCTCTATCCCATTTTCTCCACAGATTCACCTGAAACATGCGAAGTACGTCTCTGGCATCCATGAATTCACATTCATTTACCTCCGCAACCAAACAACCCCATTTTGCAAGTATATCGGCTCTTGCATTACCTTCAATCTGTAGGTGTGAAGGTATCCATTGAAGAATGACCTCACTCCCACAAGATTGAAGGTAATCATACAACATTTCCACATACACATTGCCATGAGTTCCCCCACCCTTACTAATTAATTCCAACCCACTCCGGAAGTCAGGGAATAACACTATTCTCGTTCTCCCTTGTGTCATTGCCAACTTGATCTCTTCCATAATCCCTATCAATACTGCATTCATTATGCAGCTACTGTCATGCACTCTTGCCATTTTCTCTTTCCTCATTGAAGGAATATAAATTCCCACACCTACTCGTACTCGAGGATCATTTACACTTGCATCTGTATATACTTCCACATGTTCAACATAATTCATTCGCATTTTGTAAAATCACTCTTGGCCTGTATTTTGTAACCGTCCATCTTTGCAATTAGTTAACATTCGCACATTCTCTCGCACGGTGATCCATTCCATCTTATAATTAAGAGGCGAATCACCCAATTCAAACCACATAGTGTGTATTGGTGTTGAATTGATCGCTCCCAATACCACTCTGGCACACGCATTCTCCACAAGCATCAACTTTTTAAACCCAACCTTGGACCCATCACCATATATTCTCATTCCATACGGAATTTTAGTTGACACTAGCGCCGTTCGTAACAAAGCAGTCACACCCGGATGAGCTCCTCATTTCGGGCTGCTCATTCTTTTAATCACGTTCAATCTACTCTTACAATTATTGGCTAATTTTTCCATATGCACTTTGAAACTCACTCTTCTGTTAATCCATATTCCCAAATACCTAGTCAATTTCACACACTCAATTCGCTCATTATATACTCGCACATCAACCAGCCGATTGATCCTCAAATTCAATTCTCTCAAACATTCGGTTACCTGATTCACCGGTTACCTTGCCCATCAGGACAAAGTTATCTGCAAATTGCAAAATGACTTTGCCCGAGGAGTGAAGAGAGTTGGTGAGATTTTACTGCCTTGGGGGAGGCCCATAGTCACCGCTCCTTCCAACCTATAACCTACCCTCTACCACACAAAACTAACTTTCTAAATTTGGTGGTTGTGACGGAACTCAAAGGTGGTTTCCTGCAACAAATTTCTCTCATTCACAAATTTATCTATACGACCTTTCATCATACCATTCACAATTTTAACAAATACCTTCAACATACATATTCCCCTGTAATTCGTTGCCAGATTCCTATCCCGATCCCTTTTAGGAATAGGTATCACTCTGCTTTCCTTCCATTTTTCTGGTATCTGAATACTCATCCATACTTGAGTGAGAATTCGAAGCAAGCCCGCCTTGACTTCGAATTCTAATCTACCAATCATTTTATAACTCACTCTGTTAGTTCCAGGGGTAGTAGATTTGGATATTTCTAAAATCCCTTGAAACTCTTCCCATTCAAACTCCTCACACATATCGTTCATAAATTGAGTGTTATACTGATTATCATTTATTATGACTGGTGGTACTTTTTGTTTTTATTATTTTTGTTGATATTACAGAAGAATCGTTCAAGTCAACATCTACCGCAAGGCCACCAAAAGAGTTACCGGTGTTAACTTGTGATGGAGACATTTAGTTGTTGTAATCCAAATTTATTCGCATGAATTTGATACTTGAGTTATCTGAGGGGTCATCAAGATTCCTCTTCGTTGGTAGATCACCACCTATTTTTGGCAGATCGCGTTGTTCTAAGATATCACTTATTGAACTAATAAACACTACTCAATTAAATAATTTGATGTTATCGATTGCACTGCACATCGTCTATGTTCTATTAGACATAAAATTGTATTGACTAGTTCTATTTTTATTTTTTAACTGGTTTACATTTTGTGGACAGAACTATGATGGTTTGGGTCAGTATGGTATCGAGTTTTTATTATTAATTTTCCAGTGGATTTAATGAAAGTCAATTAATACTCCCCTTTTCATTCACGCACACACCACGCATTCACACAATTACAGTATACCCCCTCACATTGCAAGCTCCAAGTCAACCTGTGCTCTGACATGGACGGTGAGCCGGCGCTGAGTTCTGCACTTCGACAGAGGGTCTTAGTTGTGTTTATTAAACATTACCGATCGTGCCGAAGCTTTAACCACTGCACCACTTGTCCGGTGAAATTTCTGTAATATCCAAATGGATTCGGCCTGGCATGGCTTAGATTACCGGAGGCCATTAATCGAAAGTATCCTATTCAACGAAGTCGCTTTAACTAGCTCAAATTTTAATTTCAAACCTTGTTTTGTAAGGGAAGCAAAAAGAACAGGCCTGGTCTGTCGAAATATATCAGAGACCAGTAACGGAATGTATTCTATTCAAAACAAGGTTACACGACTAACTAGCACTAGTTTTAAACCGATTTGCATGTTGTGAACAGAGCTATCATGGTTTGGGGCTGTCAAAAGCCTTATAACATTTAAAAAGTGTAAAAGTGTAATTCGAAAGCCATTGACAAGGCATCGTAGATATGTCTAAGTAAATCGAAGTATGCTATCGTGTAGTAATGACCTTACTGCAGTTTTTGCATTAGCCAACCTATTTACCGATATTCCAACATAGAAAATTTATGCTTTGACGGGTCGTATAATTATGTTTGCTTCTTAAAAAGATGCAGCAAGGTCAGTACTACACGATAGCATACTTCCATTTACTTAGACATCTCTACGATGTCTTGTCAATAGCCATCGAATGGTTGGATTTTTAAAATTTTTCAATTTTGAATGATTCCAACATAGAAAATGTGTGCTTCGACGAGTCGCTTAATTATGTTGGCTTCTACAAAAGATGCAATAGGATCACTACTACACGATAGTATACTTCGATTTACTTAGACATCTCTATCATGCCTTGTCATTGACAATCGAACCCCCTTTACACTTTCTACTACAACAAAATTTTAAAATTAAAAACAAATCTATCACACAAATAAATTAGCTCCTAGAAATCACAAAGAAGGGTTATGGCACATGGTTCGATTAGCTTGCCATTGTGAACTTATTTTGTTTTACATATCACGTTTTTTTGATAGTGTAGATTTACACTTGTTGGGCTGTTGTAAAGTTTTTTATCATTTTTAGTTTGTCAGAAACTTCACTATAGTTGGTTTGGGTCAATATGTAATTGAGTATTTATAATATCCATATCCATATTCGACACGGACTCGTACTGTTTAGCTCTAGTTTTACTTTCAAATGGATTCAGTCTGATCTGGTTGAATCTGGATCTATCAGTAACCGAAAGTATTCTATTCGACGAGCTCGCATTAAGTAGCTCAAATTTTAATTTCAACCCGATTTGCATGTCGTGAACAGAGCTTTGTTGGGTTGGGTCAGAGTCGTATCAAGTTACGACAATATCCAAATGGGTTCAGCATGGTATGCCTTGGTCTATCAGAGGCCAGTAACGGAATGTATTCTATAAGACACGTGGTCGTATTGGCTAGCTTCAGTTTTCATTTCAAACCGATTTGTATGTTGTGAACAGAGCTTTGGAAGTTTGGATCAGTGTGGTATCGAGTTTCTATAATTTCCAAAAGGGTTTGGCCTTGCTGCATCGGAGACCAGAAACGAAATGTGTTCTATAATAGAATTATAAAATCCATTAGCTAGCTCTACTGGTCTCCGTTGCACCAAGACATACTAGACCGAATCCCTTTGAATATTATATAATCTCGATACCATACTGTTACGAATTCTACTCTACACAAGCCTATCACTTGGTGGTCGAGTGGTTAAGATATATACCACCAAATGTTAAGATATATACGACCAAATGAGGTGAGTATTATTCTTCATATTAACGATGTTGTTGGATCAATTATTCCTCCATTCCTCCAATACTGATTGGGAATTGGATTTTATGAGGAGAAGGAAATATGGAAATAACGAAAGCAATTGTAAACGGCGGCGATAATCATCATAGAAAATACTGGAATTAACATCGGGCTTTAATAATCAAAACAGGGGAAATGATGACGTAGAATACTCGCGAACTAAACAGACACAGTTGTAATTTAACCATTGAATGAATAGTGCAAATCAAAAAGTCGAAAGTAAACAGTGCGAGTAAAAGTGAATAGTAAAAATGAACAGTGAAAGTGAAATAGTAAAAGCAAATTAGTGAGCAGAAAACAACAACAAGTGTTGAAAAATAAAGTTTGTAGCTCAAATCGCTGAGTGTTTTTATTTGCAAAATCCAGTACGAATCCCTATATCGAACCCCCGAGATTCGTAACATTTGGTGTCAGAAGTTAGATTTTGCAAATAGCAGCAAAAATGACCTTACTAGCCTAGCGATAAACTTCTAGAAGTCACAGAAGTTAAGGTAAATGTTGTTGAGCCGTGGGCTTTCAACCGAAGAAAATAGGAAGGAGCTTTGTCGAGGCTGCAAAAATGTTAGAGGGAAGGAGGAAGCTTGAGCATACAGGCATGCATTCGGAGGACGATCACGATCACCGTTATCGTTACCAACTTCGGAACCATGAGGAATGACGCTTGTTGAACCAAAAAAAATCAAAATTTCCAGCCTATCGAAAAACAGTTAAAAACAGTCGCTGACTGCCGGGCAACGAAAACCAGTACTCGATTTAGGAAACATGATGAATATGATCTAGAGTAAAACCAGCTAGATTCCAAATTTAATCAACAACATGAACAGTTTGCCGAGCTGGATAAACAACACGACGCGCAGATCGTGAAACTGGATTCAACTTATACGAGTGCGATAGCACGAAATAAACGAACTGATAGATGTGATTAAGAATTGAAGAGTTCGAATTAAAAACAAGAAAAAGTTAAGTAAAATTAAAGAAGTCAAGGTCAGCTTTGGAAGGTCCGTCTCACAAACAAAGGAAAGAGGTTCACAGATTACAACACTAAACGTTGTTGCTGGGAGCTCGCGGTTTTGAAGTATAATGTATTGCAGACGACACCCAAAATAGAAAGATGTTACGGTCGAGTCGCGGCCAGAGTTAAATCTGAGAAACATCACAGAAGCGTATCATCTGAACAAATTTCGAAGCGAAAACTCAATTCGGACGACATTACAGTGATCGGAGCGCTAGTGGGGTAAGCAATGATTAAATTGGTATACAGCGTTCGGATTCACTAACAATTGCGCCGATCAAGTGTGGAGCCAAGTGAGGTAGCCTAATCCCCGAAAAAAACGACGTAAATATTAAACACGAGAGAAACAGTCACCAGGAATAAATCAAACCAAAGATGGTTCAAGAAACAACCAGAACAAGAGACAAACGCTTGATTTCAGCTGGGATAGTGCAAGTCGACTTATAGAGAGTTTATGGCCAGAGAAAAGGAGGGACGAATTGGTTTATCAAATGGAGAAAAGATCTTTTGGAGAGGTCTAGCGGAAGTTTCCAGTACGATCGTTGAGGCTGAGTCCGGCAGTGGAGTTTATTGCTAACGAGAGCACATTCTAGAAGGCCGCGACGAAGAGTCTTGTAAAGGTGGCACGCATTAGAGTTGAGAAGAAATTGTGCTGGGATACGACGAGGCAGAGAATGGGTCAGAGACATGATGAGCCAGTAGCGGGAAGCGTCCAGAAGGCCGACCGAGAAACGACCGAATTGTTAAGCAGTCAGAAGTCACAAAAATAACGTAGTTAAATAACGAAGACGAATGCAAATCAATAAGAAGAAAGTAAAGAGTGTGAGTAAAAGTGCACAGTAAAAGTGAACAGTGAAAGTGAACAGCAAATTAGTGACCAGTGAAGTAGTGACAGGTATTAGAAATAAAGTTTGTAACTCAAATCGCTGAGTGTTTTTATTTGCAAAATCCAGTGCGAATCCACATCGAACGCCCGAAATTCGTAACAATACTAACCCAAACCATCAAAATACTAGTCAATAAGACTTTATGTCTGCTAGTACACATTTCGTTGGGAAATAGGCACAATCATGAAACTTGATCAGTACGTTCAGTACAAGCAGTTTAAATGATTTCATTAATAAAAGATGGGAAACCTTCCAGATATGGAGTATGCCATCAGCAAATCCTGGTCTTATCAGCTTATATACAACCAGTTTAAATAAAGTGACTAGAAAACTACGACATTTTCTTCTGTAGTTGATCTACTTTAACAGGTTTTGTACAAGTCCCATTTACATGTTGCAGATATAGCAGTTCTAGGAAAAATTCTAACTAATTCTGGAGAAGAACTAAATTGTTTTTGGAATGCACAGTTTGGCACAATTAAACTAAAGTAAAACATATGGTTTAATGGTTAAACGAATCTATGGAACTTCCGGTGCGATAATCACGTCAGAAATCCCACATTATCTCCCAAAATACATTAAATTTTACCGTTATAGACGCACAAAATTGCACAATCAAATACTACTCGACAAAATAAGAAAACCGTGGGATTTCTGTCGTGACTCACACAATTCATTACATCAGATTCATTTCAACAAAAACGAATATTTCGTGGTGTCAATAATTGTTAGACATGACCGATGATAGAAACGACCGCATAGCTGTATTTTGCATCAAAATTTCCGCCACACCTATGATCCTATAAAATTCAACCAATTTATAATTCATTAAAACTCATAAATCAAAACTAATTAGCTCTAAATACTTTTAGCACATTACAGTAAAAATGAGTTTCGCACTAAACATAAAATGATGATCAGTTGTGACACTTTACCAACCAATCACAGTATATGTCACAAAATAAAAAAAATTTAATTAAATTCAGAAACGCGTGCATTTCTAAAGATGTTAAATGTCCAATTAAATTATTTTTAAAGATAAATGTTTTCTTGTGTGTAAATTGTAAAGATCAAACCAGACGACAGATCATAAATTTAAGAGTAGAAACCACCGCACGTTAAAATTTTATACAAGACAGATTTTTTTGAAAACATTTTTTATACCATAAATAATTTTTTAAGACAAATTGTGATACTTACACGAGAATCTACACACAGTTCAGTGAGTTCATTATGATTTGTTTGGTTGCAATTGGTGTAAATGATTGGATTTGCGGAATTGTATAACAAATAACTGACAAATATTAAAACTGTTTGAGGTTTCATTTGAACGTAATATTCTTAATTGGAAATTAAAATTACAGCAATTGAAAGAAGAACACATTTCACATTTCACCTTGCTCTATACCTTCAATACCCTAGATTAGAGGTTTCCAATATATCAGCAAAAAAATTATAATACAGAGGTGCTCATTCTATGTAGAGCTAAAGAGATAACTGCGCGAAAAAATTAAAATTTCAACATGTACGTTCGCTTTTAGGCCACGAGCATCGAAACAATGCATATCATTCAAAATGTCAAATTGGAGAACTCGTTTAATTTGTTCTGTTTAAAATGAGGCGACAATTTTAACCAAGTAGCTTGAATTAAATTCAAATAACTCAGATTTAATGGCTGGTGGGAATTAAATAAGTAAACGAGTTTACTGGCGCCTTTTCGCAGCAAACATATGCAGCAAATTTAACGAAATTATGGATTTAATAAATCAAGTGTGTCTCAAAATAAATATCCAGGAGACAAATGCATTGAGACTGAAGGCGAACATTAGTACACCAATTAACATCCAACATGAAATTATAGAAGATGTTCAGAAGTTCGAGTACTGTAGCGAAAACAGGTGGAACTGAACGATATTATAAACCGACGCGTTAATAAAGTGAGGAACACCTTCAACATTCTCTACAAGATTTGAATGCATCCGTCCTGTCAAAAAATACTAAGCTATACGAATGTCCATTACCTGCATTAGTATTGCAGTATAGTGGCGAACCGGGGAAGCACACACAACGAAGATCGCGAGAAAATTTCATGTAAAGGGCGTTTTTTAGAGGTTCACAATTTTAAATTAAAATTTAACAAAGAAAAACATTTTAATTATCAATGAAACTAGCTTTATTGGATAGATAATTTTATGCCATTAATGTTTGAATATGATTTCGGGCATGTGGCCGCCGCGGCTGGCGCGTACATGGTGTAATCTGGAGGTTCAATTTTCAATAATAAAAAAAAATAATCTAATGGAGTTAAATCACACGATCTCGGTGGCCAATTAACAGGACCATTACGTGAGTCTTTCATCAAATGTTTCTTTGAGTAAACTAATTATATCCCGCGCTGTGTGACATATGACACCGTCCTGTTGGAACCACATTTCAGCAAGATCATTCCCCGTTGACTGCAACATTCCGCCCATCATCGTTTATGAAGACATATGAACCAAAGATTCCGCCCATAAGACGTACCAAACAGTGATTTTCTCTGGATGTAATAGTGTTTCGGCAAAGGCTTGTGGATTATCTTCACTCCAAATTCGATAATTCTGTTTATTATCGTACCCATTCAACCAAAAGTGAGATTCATTGCTGAAAAAAAAATTTGTTTGGAAAATATTCATCAATATCAATTTGTGCTTCAGCCTATAGGCCGAATTGGCGGCGTGTGTGGTGGCTGGATGGCTTTAATTCCTGCACAAGTTGAATTTTGTACGCACGTAAACTAAGATCCTTAGACAAAATCTTCCATAAAGTTGATGGACACACATCCAGTTGCTGAGAACAACGCCGAATTGATTGATTTGGGTCTTCCTCAATGCTATCGCTTGTTCGGTACGTACTGTATGACATCTTACTGGGTGCGTATTATTGTTTAGAATATACGTGGTGCGAAAACGATCCATAGTTAGCCGAATTACCCGCTCTGATGGACTTTTATGACGACCGTAAAATGGACGTAATGCACGATAAGTTTGACGAATAGAACCATTATTTTGATAAAAAAAATTCAACAATTTGCAAGCGTTGATTGCTGTCAAATCGGTTGTCAAACAAAATAGTGTTGCCAACTTAAAGATGTGAACCTCTTTATTTGTGATGAAATGTCGTAGGCGGCTAATAAAATACGTGCAAATGAAATAGACATTGAACAGCAAATCAGGAAACAAAAGTGAAAATTGATAGGGCACGTCCTTAGCACGGCACCTAGTAACACACAAGACAGAAATCAAGTGGGAAAATCCGCAATGATTTGGAAGAGGACAGTGCTAACCGAAACCATCGTATTCAAATTTAGTTGTTGTTTTATGTTATTTAATTTAAATAAAACCCAATAAACGCCACATTTTTGTTAAAATGAAAAATAATTTGCAGATCGAAGCAAAATACTTAATACATAAATCTCTAAATAACACCATCTGTGCGTCACTAGTAACAACTTATTTCGTTGGATATGAAGTATATGTTCTTTTGTTCTTATTTTAAGTCACTCGATTGGATCTTAGTTAGAGTCGTTTTGATAAAATCATTTCTGATTTTTTTAAATATGGAAATATGAATAGCGAGAGCTCTATAAATGAATCTCGTGGTCTCGTTAAAAGCAAGCATCTTGACAAACTACATTGCCAGCGCTTACGAAAATGAATGGCTAAACTTGCGCTTGAGTCCATAGTTGAAAGGCAAAACAGCAACTCAACTACTCCTAAGACAGTATGTGCTGTATCGAGTACCATACTCCGGTAGCGGCTGAAAAATGTCCCCTACTGTCGCGCAAACTATTGAAATTTAGAAAGCAAAAAAGGTGCGGACCTTGATGAAGAAAAACTGCAGCTCTTCCGAACGAAACTTGATTGCAGTGTGCTATAATCGGCTAGATCATCCGGCTTCGGACTTCAATTGATAGGTTGTTACCTAGCTGATTGTGTCATCATCTCCTAGTGCAGCAATGATGAAACGTATTCCCTGTTTTGAACAGAGGTTCACGAAATCAAGGATATCTGAAATGGTTGCCGACTAACAGTCGTTCAACCTCCGAAACCTATTCTAATATACAATTGGGTACCGGGGCCTTCTGATAAACCAAGCGATGATATAACTAACATTGGTCTAATGAATCCGAATGTCTCGACGTAGGAATGAAGGGTTGTCCGTTTGACAATAGTTTGTTTACAGGGTTGACCGAAAGTTTTTCGAGTACATTACTGAGTTCGGATCCGGTTTGCAGATCTATCATTTGTAGTTATCTTATTAACTTGCATCACAGCAAAGCAGCTACTAGCACATATAGATTTTTGCCTAATTCAGGAACCTTACCTTATTGATGATGCTGACTCTGGATTAAACCACAATGTTGTGAACGGATCTTTTACAAAAGTTCTGATGCCAAGGTTAGAGGGTGCATTTTTATTTCTCATTGCAACTCTCATCCACAAATGTAGCTCGGTTGATGCTACGGCTGCGCTTGTCACCCTCAAATCTTTGATTTCATGCAAGGGTATTAGCATCAGTTTATCTCCCTTATGACGCAGGAATAAACAGGTATCCCAGTGGCACTATTCTGGTAATTCCCCGGGAATAGAGAACTGGGGAAAGATTTTATTTAAAAAAAAAAATTTCTAGCATGCTGAGGTAAACAGTTAGTGTTAATTATTTCGAAAACAAAATTAAATGGGGAATAATTTTACCTGCCAATTTAGATATGGAAATATTATTCCCAATTTATAAATATTTACATCAAAATTTTCTCCTCGGTATACCGGAAAAAAACTGTTTGAACCGAAATTACATATAAATTCTTTCCCCAGTTCCCTGTTCCCGGGGAATTACAAGAATAGTGTAACAGGTGGCAGGCTGTGATTGTAATGTTCATCACTCATTAGGGAGCAGCCCCAATTAACCATAGGGATTCGTATCTGCGTAATAAGCAGGTAGCAGACAGGGAAACCTTCTCTTTTGAGCTCCAAAATAAGTCACTACTTTAATGAGGTTATCAGCACCTTGATTTACTTGAATCACTCTGGCGAACGGCCATTGGGTCGGTGGAAGTTGTTCATCTCTAGGACTAGTTCATCTTCTTTAGGTCGCTCATTCAGCCATTTTGGTTGTTTTTGGAGTCGTGATAGATATTCCGAGGACCTTTTTTGCAGAACTGTTGGGATATTTTAATTAGTAAATTTCATCTTGCGTTAGAGCCATGTTGTGGTCAATGTGGTTGAATAGTGGGGCCAGTGGTCTATTTTTGGAGGAATCGGAGTTCTGGAGGGTTTCCGATGCCAATATTTTAATATGTTCCATTCAACAAAAGGTTCATTTTAATTGTGTGTCAAAATTATTCGAGTTTCAAAATTATACTGCTGTTAGCTTTGAGATGCTTTTCTATTAGGAGGTCCTCAGGGCCACCGATGTCAATAATATTTTTGGAGAAATCGAAATCCTGGAGAATTTTCGTTGCCAATATTTCAATATGTACAATATGTGTCGAAATTATTCGAGTGCTGTCGGCAACTTTGAGATGCTTTCCTATTAGAAGGTACTTAGATGCCTCCAAGCCAACAACTATTTTTTGGGTAATCGCAGTTCTGGACGGTTCCCGTTTCCAATATTTCAATTTTTAGCATGCATCAAAAATTTGGGTTCGACGTTTGTTGGGTACGTTTTAATTCCGTGTCGAAATTGTTCGAATACTGCTGTTAACTTAAAATAATTTTAACACTGGTGTAGAAAGAACGCAAATCTTTGTAGAATTGTACGTATTGAAATATTACCAACGGGAACCCTCCAGAACTCCGATTGCCCCAAAAATGGTTATCAAATAGAAAAGCATCTCAAAGGTATCGGCAGTACTTGAATAATTTAGACGGAATTAAAACTAATAGCAAAGTTCATATCAATGCGTTATATTTGTAAAAATGATTTTGGAACTCTCCAGATCTTTAATTCTTCGTAAATTGATCATCGAAAACATAATTAAGCTTAATCGAAGAGTTTCCAAAATTAAAGTTAAATTAATCTATCTTGGCCTGAAAATAAAATTCCGGCTATGTTGACATTTTTATAGTATCACGACAGTTTTATTTTTGGGTTGACAGTAACAATATGCCGGAATTTTCCTCGAGTTAGATAATTTTGCTTGAAATTTATTTCGACGGAAATCTCTGTCCTCCGAGTGCAACTTTTAGCACTCGGAGTAGCTTGCGAGTAGCCAAGCAGTTCAAATCTTAAATCGTGAATTTTCTCCATGGCAACCGCTGAGGTCTGAGATGGTGCATTGTGTTGCTGGAGCAAGATTTTGTATCTGCAAATTTATCCATTTTTCCGCAATTTCTGCCTTCAGCTTGTCAAGTAATGAAGCGTAGTATGCTCCTTTAATAGGTTTCCCTTTATGAAGATAATCGATTAAGATAACTCCATGACTGTCTCAAAAAACAGTCGCCATCATTTTCCCAGCCGGAGGAACTTTTTTTGGAACCGATTCTCTCTAGTCAGTGGACTGCCACTTTAACTGTATTTTTGATTCTAGAGTGTAATAGTGTATCCAAGTGTATCCATCAAGCGTAATTAATCGGCGCCAAAATTCAGATTTATTGTGCCTATACTGTGCCAACAGAGCATTAGAAATATTCATTCAAACTCGTTTCTGGTCCAAAATGAGCAAATGCGGCACCCGTGGTGAACCTGAGCGATGTTATTGCAAATGGTTGAATTTTTTGGACGCCCCGAACGTTCATCGTCACCTAAGCTGGTATGGCCACGTTTAAATTCTGCTACTAAAAATATCTCGGTGCTAATTATGGCGCAGAGTCCCCGTACCCAGCGTCCAATTTGTCTTTGATTTGCGTAGGCGTAATACCTTTCAAAAATAAATATTTAATGGCAGCTCGTTACTCGAGTAGCTTTCAACACATGCGCAAACGCAGTTTCCCATTTTTCTTGTCGAGTGCTGCCATCTTCATGATGATGCCGGAAACTTTTCAGATAACCCTCGAACTTACTTATAAGCATAGTTCGTACTTTTTGGGTTGGATGTTGGGCTAACTTCACATACATAGGTATTCTATATGGTTCAATTTAGCGCGTGGTATGGCGTATGGGTTTTCTATTATAAAAAATACATTTCACATCCCGTTGTAACGATAAAAATACTCACAAAAAATACTCCATCGATTAATTGGAAACATTATCCTCATATGTGGATAAACTGTAATAAAAAAATTCGTAATCCACATGTATTAATGTAATCCGATTTTTATTTATTGTGTTTGGTACAGAGATACAGTGGATTGGATTTTAAAATGGATTGAATTATTATTGGGTTTGTCATTCAAAATTGATTCATCATAAAGTCAAAAATAATTTTTATGTTAGCACTGCATAAATTATTTTGAATTAGAATTGTGTAGGAGATACCTAGACTTTAATCAAACACAGCTTTTAAGCGTTTCATAAGAATTCGTGAGTTATATGTTGCTGGGGCACTTAAGAGTATATTGGCCCCGGTTGCACATTTTGTTTAAGAATTTCAATTTAAAAAAATCCTAATCCATAATGACATTAAGCCATTACATACACAGATGATACAGTTGAATGATGTCGTGTGAGAATTTATTTCGATAAAATTAGAAAAAAATTAAATCTCTAATCTCATTTGAAATATTGTAGCTACATGTAATTTTAAAAATATATTATTTCTCGTTCGTTTACGTCAACATTATTAGTAAATAAAAAAAAATATTTAACATAAAAAATACGAAACATATAAAAAGCTCATCATCTATGCTCTGTTCTACCCCCAAAAGACTGACTGACAGTATCGAAAACGAAATATAAAATTTCGAATTACATTTTATCTCCATGTACAAAATGTATGTAGCTACATTTTCCAGTCTCATGTGACAACGAATATTGCTTCTAGTCACGATAGCATCAACAACGTTGATAATGTTCAAAAATCTGGCAACCAATGCTCTGGTACAATCACAGCCATAGAATCATACATCTATGAAAATATAATTTTCCTAATCTAACTAATGACAGTGCTATAATTAGGTAAGTATTTAGAGATCGACTACGAGGGCCAACAAAGTAAAGTATCGTCTGAGGAATCGCATAGCCAACATAACAATTTTCTATTTATTCATGTAATATTTATTTTGCAATTAATGTTTAAATTTAAAAATATCCCGAATTTGCTGAAAAAAAAATAATTTTTTATTTTGGTTGTATTATTTCAGGTTGGTTGGGTGTAGGCAGCTGGGCTGTATCATTACTATCATCATCAATCGTAATAGCATTGTGTCGACGAAAATCAACACGACTCACAGCCGTTCTGGGTGGCCTTGTGCTGGCACTTGGTATCCTTTTCACATCGTTTGCAACACAGTTTCATCAAGTGGCGTTTAGTTTTGGTACGTATTTGTTAATGTTGTGGTTTGTATGAGCTCCGCTAAATATTTCATAGGTATATACCCTTCTGCATGTTTTTATTGAGATTTAGTTGGTTTTACCGTAATTTTTCAACATTCTTTTGCGTGGTTCCAAAATGTGCCTAATTTTAGCACTAGAAGCTCGGGCGGAGTAAAACAATCGATTTAGAACTCTTTATTTATTTTTACGAAATTATTCCTAATCACTATGAAGCACATATATTTAAGAACAACGATTAAGGTAAGGCCATATTCCACCACCAAAGTTCTTATTATCGGTGGACTCGGCATTTTAAATAACCCCAGGCATAATTTCTTGCTATCTGGACACGCAAAATACCCTGAGCGGTATCCAAAGTAAACAAGGCATTTGTCTATTATTTTAGGACCTTGGAAATTAGTGCACTAAGGACGAGATGAATGGATGGTCGTGTTGGGAAGCGTCATTGTGTGAATCGTATTAATGATTATTATTTATGTAAAGAACGCGGAACAGACGATCAAAAGAATCACCAAAATTTAAACAAACAGTTCCAATTTGATACACTTCAATCCTGGCCAGATGAATATCTGCTGTAGCTTGGAGAATCTCCTCGTAAAACGAAATTATGAAATTGAACTGTCTTCGAAGACATTTTGTCTACATTATGAAGTGTAGACGCCTTCTTGGCCCAGTCAAATTGACAAACAATTCACCTGGGATATTGATTTTATACGATACGTAATCATATCTCAATACAAGGTCTGGTTTCGGCATCATTCGTTGGGCAAATAGATCGTCAGCATTCGAGTTTTTGCGGAACTGTTCACCCGATACTGAATTATGTATGCGACTTATGAAAAGCCATTTTCTAGGGTTGCGTCACACGAATGTAGTACCTGTCCGTTAATTGACGTCATTAGCAGTTGTATTAACCGTAGAGACCGTTATGGTTGATTGTATCGGTTTCGTTGATGTTTCAGTTATGTCGTTATGTCGTTTGTTGATACTCAACAACGTAAATAACACAATATTTTTAACTTTAGTAATTTTGCTTATTCTAAGTATTTTTCTATTTCGTCTTCTGCGAAATACAACTGAATCCCTCCATGCAATGTTTTTACATGAGCATCTTTGATTAGTAGCTTTGTGAATCTATGTTTTGGAGGCAGTATCTTTGGATGTCGGGTATCATTAGTTATTCTTCCTCCTACTCTTAGTATTTTATGTTCAACAATAAATGGATTAAGCGAGAGGAGCTTGCTTTTTCTTGATACTGAACCTTCTTTGTTAATCTGCATGATTTCATTCTGGAACTCCGCGTGTTGAATTATTCTAACCAGCTCGTTGTAGGATTCATTAAGTTCTTCAGCAGAAAGTAAAGTTGGCGATCCGGTAACCTGTTTTTTCAAACATTTATTGATAAACCGTCGACAGAGCCCAACAACGCGAATTATTTTGTTCATGTCTGAAAATCGTTCTATAATCGGTACAAACGGATTGACTGTTGTTGATGTTGCAAGTGTAACCAAT
Organism: Nephrotoma guestfalica; assembly: GCA_963691935.1. Classification (NCBI taxonomy): domain Eukaryota; kingdom Metazoa; phylum Arthropoda; class Insecta; order Diptera; family Tipulidae; genus Nephrotoma; species Nephrotoma guestfalica. Next base: position 70,191,496 of record OY829913.1, on the reverse strand, counting down.
TGTGGCCAACGTTCGGTTGAAAATTGTAGCCAATCTGGACCCGTCCACCATAAATTGTGGTTCTTTAGTTCCTTCGGACTGGTCCCTCTTGATGCGCAGTCTGCTGGATTGTTGGTTGATCCAACGTGATGCCATTGGGACGGACTTGAGGATGTTTGAATTTCCGATATTCGATTGGCCACGAAAGTTTTATATTTATGAGGACGCCCTCGAATGCAACATAAGGTGATCATTGAGTCGGTCCAAAAGAACGAAACTGCTTCCGGATTTTACATTGCTTCTTTAATTTGGTACATTAATTTAGTGAGCAGCAACGCTCCACAAAGCTCAAGACGAGGTAGTGAAGTCTCACAATAGTAATGCCTTCTGAATTTGTAGATTTGAAGTAAACGGCAGCATCATAGGCCTTTTCGGAGGCGTTGCAGAAACCATGAAGTTCTGTTATGTTGTTCACCTCAAAATGGATCCAACGTGGAATAAATATTTCTTCCAGGAGAGGTAGAGAATCTTTAAATTCCTGCCATTTTGTTGATATGTGTGACGGAAGTTCTTCGTCCCAAGGTAGGCCCGCTAGCCAGATTTCTTGGATCATCAGTTTAGCTACAACTGTTATTGGTGCCAGCCATTCTAATGGGTCAAAAGTTTTGCACCATCCGAAAGTATAGGTTTCGTTTAGTAGTCTTGCCAGGCGCGGATCGAGTGACGATGAAACCGAATGTATCTGTTGCTGGATTCCACGGTAGTCCAAGAGTTTTTTGTGTCATCAAGCTTGAATTCCAATCAATTTTGATTTCTTAGATGCACTGGTATGGACTCCAAGACAACTGTGTTGTTTGTTGCCCATTTTCTTAACATAAATCCACCGCAATTCAGTAAATCAATGGTTTGTTTTTGGCTGATTAAGGCTTCTTCCAGTGTGTTTTGCCCAGAAATTAGGTCATCCACGTAGAAATCATTTAAAACTACGTTGGACGCTATAGGATAGTTTAGTTGTTCATCGATGGCCAGCTGTCGGAGTGACTTCACTACTAAATAAGTTGTTGCTGCTGTTCCATATGTGACGGTGGTCAGCTTAAACTCCTGAATTTCTTGTTGCGGAGACTCTCCATAAAATACGTTGATAGTTCTGATCATCTTCATCAACTGCGATTTGTCTGAACATTTTTTCGATATCAGCCGTATGGACGTATTTATCCTTCCGTCACCTTAATAGTATGGATAATAAATCCTGTTGAAGAGAAGAACCCGTCAACATTACGTCGTTTAGCGATATTCCTGTTGTGGTTTTGGCAGAGCCATCGATAACTACCCTCAATTTCGTAGTTGTGCTCGAATCTTTTAGGACTGCATGATGCGGCAGGTAATAGTAACCAGTTTCTGTAGCTGTTTCAGTAAGTTTCATGTGTCCCAAAGCGATATATTCATCCATGAACTTCTTATATAGAATCCCAAGATTTGGATTTTTAGCAAGTCATTTTTCTACTTGTATCAAACGCGTCATGGCGACTCTTTTTGAGCATCCCCCCACCCAGCACCCGCTCCCCAGCATTTTGAGTGGGTTGGCAGAATATAATTCAATGTCAAAAGGAATCTTGACTACGTAGCGGCCAGATTTGAGACGTTTGTGACTGGTCGCGAATATTTTTTCACACTCTAGTTCTTCTTTGGTGAATGCTCGTTTACGTGGCAACTCCTCTATTCCTCTAAAGCTTCTCAGCTGTTTATCTATATCAATTGCTCTTGTTATCATTGATTGTATTACTGTTGAATTGTGACAATCAACTGACGGCCTAGGAATATCCAGCCTAGTTTGGTTTGTTGGGCTATCGGTTCGTCGGATGATGCCTTAGCTATATTACTCATTAAATTTTCTCCATAATAGCACGCTCCCAATAATAAGTCGATTGGGCCAGGACTGTAAAATGTTGGATCAACCCAGATCAGATTTTTGGTGTGTTTCCAATTCCATGGGTCTAGAGGCAAATTCAACTTTTGAGTTCGCCACTCCAGCCTCGGTTTTTGCCATGCCTGTGACTTCTGCATACGCTGCGGTTTTTGGTAATTTTAATCTTTCGATTTGTGGTAAATTTTGAAACTTCTTACAATCCGGTAGATTGTGCTGCATTTATCTGGTTTTATGGCTACAGCAACATTTACAGTCTTAATATATGAACTTGTTTGTTGGGTTACTTCCTTTCTTTTATACGTTTTATCTCGGGATAGTGCCTCCAGAGATTGTAACCTTACTTGTAGAAAGGCTAAAAAGTCTTTGACAGTTTGAAGTTCCTCCGGGTATAAGCGATGAGTTTCCCTGTCCAGTTTTCTTATTAGAACGTTCAACAAGATAGCATCCCAAGAATCTGTATTTATTCCTTGGTTCTTGATGGCATGCAAACATTCCAGTACATAATCATGTAATAGCTTTAGACCATGAGCGGATTCTGATGATAGATTTGGTAGTTCTAAAATTGTGTTGATATAAGTATTGGTGAGAAGCCGTTTATCCTCGTATCTGGAGCATAAAATATTCCAAGCTGTGGAATAGTTCTCTTGCGATATATTTAGGTGGTTAATGAGCTTGGCTGGATCTCCTCCTATTACTGATAATAGGTAATACATATTTTCTTCATTGGATAAATGATCATTGCAATGGATAGTTTTGTTGAAAAAAAATTGGATCCATTGTTTGTAATCCCCATAGAAGTGTGGTATTTCAATCCTCGGAAGCTTGATACTGGACCTTTTTTGATTTTGTTTCGGAGAATCTTTGTTGGCAACGTTTTCTATTTGATCTTGAAGATAGATGAATGTAAACTCATAATCTTGGTGTAGATTCTCGTATGTTTCTTGGCTAAAGTATTCGTTGTCAAGCTCTCCATCAATGGCATTTCCAATAATCTCTTCATAATTATTGGTAAGAGAGATCTATAAGTCGGTTAGTAGTTTGATCTTCAACTCGTAATACGTTCTTGCGTGCTGTACTGCATCCTTGATTTGATGTATCGTGTTAAAAATTTGTTTGAAAAATTTTAGCCATGGCCTGTTGTATTTTATAGCGCCTCTGCTGTTGTTGATCGTCTACTTTAACCGCCTTTCGCCTGGTTGTTGCTCATCTGATAGTACATATGATGAGGCATCTGTGACGTGTTTGTCCCAATCCGGGTTTTCTTCATCTCCTGCTGTATTTTTTATGGCTTCCAGTAGTATTTTTTTGTTTCCTCGAACGCTTGTTTAACTTGATCGTAGAAATGTTCTTTAATGTAGGGATAATCCTCCGGAAGAGTGTGTACTAATGCAACATCGGTGGTTAAAAATTTATCGAAGATTAATTACAAATTTGTGAGTTTTTGGTCACAATATTGTTTGGGTTTTCTGGCAGCTCCATCTTTCAAGGGTCAATCTATCTAAAAACTTATAAATCTACAAGGAAACCATAATTGATCGCCTTTATTATCTACAAATGCCGAACCAAAAGGAGACCTCCTCCGTCGGTAGTGGTTCTAGTGATGATATCGTATGGTTTAATTATGTAGTTTCATCCCGATCAATCAATCTATCTGGGCGGTACAGGGGGACTAACTTTTTTTAAAAACAGTTTTTTGTCAAAAATTTTTATTTCCGCTTAAATTTTGGAAAACTCATCTGGACCGGCATTGTTGCAAACCTAATTCAGAATCTTTTAGTTCTTAGTCGTGTTTCTCGTCGTTCATATACTTTTCAAAATATTTGCAAAAAACATTGAAAGCTCCTATTGAAGCTGGCACTTTCGGTCGATCGCTTTAGAGAATGGTACATCTGCAACATGCTACGTAAAAGAAAGTAAAAGCTCGCAGAATTTCAACGAATATGCTCGAGAAAATGTCAATGGAATCCAGATCTATAGATGTTAAAGCATAAGAAGTTAGCCCAGTTTTTCATCTCAGAAAAAAAAATCCTCAAACAATACTATCTCATCTCATCCCAGTTTTTCGTATTTAATAGAGACCGGTAATAGAGTAAGGGCTTACAATGACTAATAGGGCAGTATCAGTCGTATGGTAGGATTGACGCAAATGATTAAGTTGCATATGGCCTCAAACAAGAAAATTAGAAAAGTGTGTAATTCTCCTATAAGAATATGATTTGCCAAAAATGATTGTTTATGTTTTGAATAGCCTATGGTAAAGACTAACTTTGGTCAACCGGACAGTACCAGCCATATCGTGGGATTTACACAATCGGCTAGCTTTCTTGCCGTTCAATATAAAATTAGCCTTTCTCCTCGGAATATGATATGCGGGAAATGATTGCTACTGTTTCGAGTGTAATAGTAAGGGCTTACAATGGCTAAGAGGGCCGTACGGCAGAGCTGTATGGCAGAGTTCGCGCAAATTGCCATAGGGTGATTTTTTAAGAGCTTGAGAACTTTTTTTTAAAAAAAAACGCATAAAATTTGCAAAATCTCATCGGTTCTTTATTTGAAACGTTAGATTGGTCCATGACATTTACTTTTTGAAGATAATTTCATTTAAATGTTGACCGCGGCTGCGTCTTAGGTGGTCCATTCGGAAAGTCCAATTTTGGGCAACTTTTTCGAGCATTTCGGCCGGAATAGCCCGAATTTCTTCGGAAATGTTGTCTTCCAAAACTGGAATAGTTGCTGGCTTATTTCTGTAGACTTTAGACTTGACGTTGCTTATTTACGTAGCCATTCAACCAGAAATGAGCCTCATCGCTGAACAAAATTTGTCGATAAAAAGGCGGATTTTCTGCCAACTTTTCTAGGGCCCATTCACTGAAAATTCGACGTTGTGGCAGATCGTTCGGCTTCAGTTCTTGCAGGAGCTGTATTTTATACGGTTTTACACCAAGATCTTTGAGTAAAATCTTCCATGTCGTCGAATAACACAAACCCAATTGCTGCGAACGGCGACGAATCGACATTTCACGGTCTTCAGCAACACTCTCAGAAACAGACGCAATATTCTCTTCTGTACGCACTGTACGCATTCGTGTGGTTGGTTTAATGTCCAATAAAGTAAACTGAGTGCGAAACTTGGTCACAATCGCATTAATTGTTTGCTCACTTGGTCGATTATGTAGACCATAAATCGGACGTAAATCGCGAAACACTTTTCGAACCGAACACTGATTTTTGTAATATAATTCAATTATTTGCAAGCGTTGCTCGTTAGTAAGTCTATTCATTATGAAATGTCAAAGCATACTGAGCATCTTTCTCTTTGACACCTTGTCTGAAATCCCGCGTGATCTGTCAAATACTAATGCATGAAAATCCTAACCACAAAAAAATCACCCTTTAAAAACATGAGAAAAGCGTAGCATCATCCAGCTATAGGAATATGATTTAACGGAAATGATTGTTTATGGTTTGAATAGCTTACGATAAGGAATAACTATGGTCAGCCGGACAGTACCAGCCGTATGGCAATCGGCCAATTTTGACAATATAAAAATTTGTAATTGCCATTTACCTAGGAATATGATTACCATACGGCGAGTACTGCCCTCTTAGCCATTGTAAGCTCTTACTGTTACCAATTCAAAACAGTATCAATCATTTCCCGCAAATCATAATCCTAGGGGAATGGCAAGATTGAACCATAAGGGAGCGGACCGGCTGCTCAAATCCTGCTATATGGCAGGTACTGTTCGGCTGGCCACAGTAATTACTTATCATAGGCTATTCAAAACATAAAGAACTATTTCTTGCAAATCATACTTCTAGGATAATGGCACGCTTTTGTCATATTCTTATATAGCGCCATATGTTAACAATGCATATTACTTAGAGAAAAACTATTATATTTACATATGTACGTAGAGTACAAAAACAACAATTATGAAAATATTTGGGATGGATATTTTGTTCTTGAGTTAAAAATTTTAAATTTTTTTCCGTTTTATACAAGTTTAGTTAGAAAAAGCTTGAATGATATTTTTTCTGGGATGAAAAACTAGTGAAATGGGTTAAACTTTAGCTACTGCTAAAGTTAACCCAGTTTCATAGATTTGCCACTCTCTGTTTAGTACCCCACGCGGCATTGATTCCCGCAGCTCAGTCGGGTAGAGGGATCGGTGTGGGTTTTAGGGGTACTGCAGATTGTGGCCTAGATTACCGCATTAAATAAAGATACAAAAAAAATTGGGGGAAAGTAGGAATTGGGGTATCGGACGCCGAAGGAGTGGGTTAGCCTACCAGCCCATCGCGTGGGCAAAACTGACCGCGGTTGTATAGGTAAAATGTTTATTTAAACATTTTACCCTAATCTAACTAAACTAAAAAAAACTATCTGGCCCATAGGCCCTAATGAGGTGGTGTTAGTAAGGGGGGGTTGATAGTGGTATGCTATCTAGGCCTGTGAAAAGAAAAGAGCCGCTTTGCGTCAACAATTTCTTTGTCACAGGCTGTCGGTAACAACCCACTATCGTTATTTAATTTGTTAGTAACACTAAAAACTCCTTTACTTACCTACTCGAACAAAAAAAAAAAATCTCCCCACAAAAACACGAAAATAAAAATTGAAAATTTAAAAAACAAAAACAACAAACACGGTTTATTAAATCACTAATAACCTTAAAATTACTAAAAAAAAACACAAAGAAAACACAATTTTACTCAAAAAATTTACTCAAAAAAAAAAACTTGACCACACGTTGGTCTGTCTGAAAACTTACTGTCCCAAGCAAGAAAAATATCGTACCTATTTTTGAGTTTCATAGGAAATTTTTTGCGATCTCATCACAAAAATTCCTATGAAAATTGTACAGCAACGTGACATCGATTTTGCTGACTCGATACACGCGCAAGTATTTTTTTCTTCAATCCATCCGTTGAGGAAGTACGAACAACAACAACCACAATGCTTTTCAATATTTGCATTGGTCATTGTCATTCACCTAATAACTAGATCAAGTACATTTATTATGTACATAGGCAACGTAATCAAATTACGTTGATGTACATATCTGCGTTTAATTAACTGTGGCACATATGAAAAATTCTAAAGTGAATGAATCATATGATACCACTATAAATAAAGGCAAAGAAGAAATGTAGAAGGCTGGCATGACGTTTGCTTGAATGGAATGTAGTTGAAGATATTATCTTCGAGGTCATGCCGATGAGGAAATAGATTTTGTTGGGATGGGTTGATAACGGAATTAGGTTTAATTCCGTTACACTAGGTTAACTTCATATGCTTCAATTGTTTTGCCTCTCCAAACGATCATATTCAGCAAATCATCCATTTCCTGCTTTATTTAATTTTCTATGCGTGAGATTATAGTCCGATGGTAATTTCCGAAGATTTCAATGCGAGGCACGCGGTGCATTGAAAATGGTCAATCAGGACAATCCTTAGAGTAGGCCGTACCGGTGTAGCACCAAGCTGTTATCACCTGGTGGATAATAGAGTATCTACTTTATTTGCTCGCTGAACGACGCCTCAACCTAGCGGATAATAAAACACCATTCACGATGGACGAACTAATATCCGTTTTTAGGAAAATTTCTAATTACCAAGCTCCAGCACCAAACTATCTAGTATCACCACACAAGGGAAAGTGTAAGACTTGGAAGTGTAAGACGCTTCTCTAAGAGATAATAAATTACAAGGTATTTGGAAAATGCAGAGGTCTATATTGCGTTGCATCACATGTGCAAAACACAATCAGCAGACGAATCAACATTTCCTATGATTTGACTCTTGGATTGAGCAGGAAATTTTATCGAAAGGGTATATTCTGCGACCGGCCAGTAGTAGAGACCGAAATGATCTGGAAGTCTTGCATACCGCCAATATGGTTTCCTGAAGGCTTTTTTAACGCTTGATTCAACCCGTTACGATGATGGCTGAGAACGCAATCAGAGGTAGGAGATCGAAAGTAGCCCGTAAAAAATACTGCGCAATTTTTAAGTTAGTTGTTAAAAATACATTTATACAGCAAAATGGAAACAAAATATGAGGAGAAAAAGGAGGCATATGAAGTTAGCCCAGTTTTTCATCCCAGAAAAAAATAAAATTTCTTTAAACAATACATTTCATCTCATCCCAGTTTTTTTCTATTTAAACTTGTATAAGACGGAAAATAGTTTTAAGTTGAGTAAAAAACAACATAATATCCATGCCAGATTATTTCATTGTATTGTTGTTTTTGTGCTCGACCTTTGAATAAATGAATATAAATAGCTTTTCTAATTAATCATATTATAATAGGTAATATATTATAATAATAATATTATAATAGGTAATAATTGTTTGTTTTGATTAAAGATAGCGATTGATACTATTTTAAAATATTAATAGTGCGAGCTTACAATGACTATGAGGGCAGTACCCGCCGTATGGTAGTATTGGCGGAAATGGCCAAGTTCCATATGGGCCCATATAAGAATATGAGAAAATCGTGCCATTTTCCTAGAAATGTTGTAATATTTAATTTAAGGCTGTATGGTACTGGGAAAAACAAATTTCTTTTTTAGTATCGATATTTAAATGCCCCTAAATGTATATACTTAAGTGAATCTTTAATAAGTTTGAGTTCCATAATTAATTGCGCCAAGCCTACCATACGGCTGGTGTTGCCTGACTGGCTACAGTTAGATCATCCTATAAGTTATTCAAAACATAAAGAATCATTTCCGGCAAATCATATTTCTAGGAAAATGGCACGATTTACTCATATTCTTATATGGGCCCATATGGAACTTGGCCATTTCCGCCAATACTACCATACGGCGGGTACTGCCCTCTTAGTCATTGTAAGCTCGCACTATTAATATTTTAAAATAGTATCAATCGCTATCTTTAATCAAAACAAACAATTATTACCTATTAATCATATTACTTAGAAAAGCTATTTATATTCATTTATTCATACGTCGAGCACAAAAACAACAATAAAATGAAATAATCTGGCATGGATATTATGTTGTTTTTTACTCAACTTAAAAATATTTTCCGTCTTATACAAGTTTAAATAGAAAAAAACTGGGATGAGATGAAATGTATTGTTTAAAGAAATTTTATTTTTTTCTGGGATGAAAAACTGGGCTAACTTCATATGCCTGAAAAAGGGTGAATTGAGAAAAGTATTACTTGTGGAGGCCATCATGATTCCGAACTCGGAACTCTTTGAAATATTATGTCCGACGTTGTTCTCATACTTCAATAGACGAAGTTTAGCCGACCAAACAAGGGTGTCTTAAACCAATAGTATGAGCAATATTTGTTATGCTTCCTCTATCTAGATTAGTATCTGCAGAACTGTTTCAAATAAGGCAGCCTGCGTCTAATGTGCCTTTTTGATTTACTGCAAACACCAATGCCACCAGTTAACACTACAAGAATATATATAGGGAAGATATTCTGCCCGAATGGCAAGAGCGATAGAACCGATCGGAAAAGGATCTATGAGTGGTGTAATCTAAATGTTTTATTAATTTAACCGAAACCGCAGTTTCCCCAATAAACTAAACTTGAATCTGATTCCACGTTAGTATACAAATCAGTTCTTAGATTACCATCAATCACTATCAATATCAAACCAACCATTGGATACTCCTGCATCCAATTTGACAAGATTTTGATTCTATCATTTGGTCATAGTGCCATCAATACGGATTTAGGTTAAACTAGAGCGACAAGCCATTCAATGAATTTTAAAGATATTTAAATATCCAAAACTTTTCAAATTACACTCCGTCCCCATCAGTATTTCTTCACACTTGGGCTATTGTTATCGAATAGTCGGGTTATTGTGTCGAAATCTTGTCAAATTACACCCCGTATCCCCGCATCACCGTTTTTCCGGTTCCTCCAAAAATAAAAAGTTCAAAAATTATGGATGATACAATTTGAAGAATGAAAAGGTCAAACTATGCTTCATCATCTCTTAGATAGAAACCAGTTTATTGTGTCTTAGCTATGAAAATCGACCTCGTGTTTTCTTGAATCGGGGCCCTAAATTTCAGAAAACCAACAAGGTCAACCCTTATTTAAAATTTAACCTTCATCACAAAAATTGAAAAAACTGCCACAAGTTTGATTCCGAATAGCTAATCTGCAGGAACTGTAGAGATCCGTAGTTTGGTGAAATAAAGTTAGTCGTTTGATCAAAACTCGTCGTTTCCGGTAAAATTTAAAAAAGTAATCTGAACAAATTTTGTTTAAAACTTAATCTATATATTTTGTTTTAAAGCAACAAGCGAAAAAGCTCCTATGGGAGCTGCCACTTCCAGTGACGACATCAAACACGCACGAGCTCAAACTTGCTCATGATGTCTCTCAGTTGTTTGTAAAAAATCGTAATTGCCGCTAAAATTGTGATACCAGGTCAGTGGACAGGTATTAATACCAAACGCTTTCACATTTCGCTTCCCACGTCCTTCCTTACGCATTGCTTGCCAAATCGAGGACATACGGCTACTGGTCCGATTTTCGTAAAACTATCTGCACAATGCATAGGCGCATGCTAGTCTAAAATACTGACATGGAAGACGGGTCAGCCCGAGAGTTGTGCACTTCGACAAGGGATCATAGGGATCATAGTGTTCATTTCCATCACCAGTTCGTAATCAGATGAAAAACCCCTTTTGCATCCTGCCCCTATCGCGATACGAAGCCGGTACCTCCCGATTCAAAGCTACCACTTTCGGTGGACCGATATCGGCCAAAAATCGGTCCTGGAATCTCCCAATTTATAGAAAAATTTAAAGTCTGAAGTTTCACCCCGATCAGCCTGGGCTACAGAGAACCATCATCAATTAGTTTACAGAGGCACCATACACAGCCACACACACACACAAATATTTTTAAAACCTATTAAAAGAAAGTTATTACTATTATTTCCCTTTGTGTGATGAGCATATTTTTCCTAATCGTTTTACCTTTCAGTGAATTTTCGAGTTTGGTGCGTCGGACCGAAGTTCTAATGAGCGTTTCAGCCCCTTACACATTTAATATACTCAAATTAATCAACTACACTAATTGTGTTATTTCAGACCACGGATCTTGCACAAACATTTTAAAATTTTTAACGAATTGCCGATACTGTAATTCGATTACCATTCCTTTTCTCAGTTTCCATTAAATAGAACCATCTAACCATCTAAATAACACAGCATTTAATATTCGGACCCCGAATATTAAATGCTGTGTTATAGTGAGACCACCATTATCGCCTTCGTCATAGATTGGTACTAAGATTATAGTAATTCAGCTAGTCAATCAACTAAATCCCAAAAATGTTCGCGTTAATAACACAACCGTAATTAATTTTGCTAAATTTTGTGTAAGCAATGTACACCCACCAAATGGAACTCATTACCGCGATTACATAAATTATGCACGGTATACGCAAATCTCACACTGTTGTGTAACGACATTTCCCACAGTAATTAATTTTGTATACAGAGGGGATCTAATAAACTAAAATGCCACCTTCCATTTACTAATCCGCACGCCAAACGCAATTTTGTGTTGTTATTATTTGGGTTTGTATGTTTATTTTTCATTACAGGCATTGTGGTGGGGATCGGTGCAGCAATGGTACGAGAATCATCAGCTGTTATGTTAGGGCATTATTTTAAAAAAAGACGACAATTTGTCGAAATGATTGTGATGTCGGGCGAAGGTGTTGGCATTGCCTTATTCTCTGTTATATTAAAAGAAGGCGTTGGGTGAATATCTCTTTACATTTCATAATACAGCCACGATTAATTTTATGTAAGTGTTTTATGTTTTATATTACAGTAAAATGGGATGGCGATTAGGTCTTCAAGCTGTTACTGGTTTAGTATCATTTAGTTTTTTTATGGGCCTGTTGTATAGGCCAGCATCATTATATCATCCACAAAGAAGAGCAATATTACATTTAAAAAACCAAAGAAAAAAAGTAAGACATTCGGCATTAGTTTATACCACGATGTGTATATTTGCCACCTGCCTTTCTTGCATGCATAATTAATCTTGTTGCTTTCGTATCATTGAAATAATTTTTCATTTCGTTTATTTGCTGGAAATTTTTGTTGTGACTAATTACAGGTTAAAGAAAAGAAAACTCATATCAGAACACCAAAACCACCTTTTTTAGATTTTTCACCATTGAAATCATCAACCGTACGAATGTTAGGATTAACCTCGTCAATCGGAGCATTTGGTATATACGCGCCTGTATTTTATATGGTAAGTACTCTGCAGATCCTTTTTTATTGGGTAAATAAATTAGCATTGCTTAGTTTGTGATTTATTTATGTAAATTAATTAACGGACCAAACCACAAAATGCCATAAAATAGCAACGCTTTCATATTTACAATTGCTTTATACCGCATGTAGGGGTACCAAAAGGCAAACCGACCAGAATATAAATTGAAATTTCACATAAAAAAATTTTATGTTTTCGCAAGATGCGCGTCCTTGGAGCAATAACAATTTCTTAAAAATACTGTGTATCCTTGAAAAGGGATTAGGACTACAATTTCATGTTCTGTGCCATTTGTCTTCTGGTCTTTAAACCACATACAAAAATTATTTCGTTTATTACACCACTTTCTTCTATTTACAGTCACTTCACGGTTACAAAGAAGGATACGATATGCAGGATTTAGTATTAGTTCAAACATTTATAGGATTATCCGTAGCCGTTGGAATTGTGTCGAGCGGCTCGTCGATAAATAAAATTTTTGAATTTTACGAACGCAAGATCACCGTATCATGTCAGTATCTGTGCCAGGGATGGGTATGTTTAGTCGCATTATCAACATTAATTCTATCGGCTGTTACTGGCTACCGTAGTTTATGTATTATAGCATGGGTTTATGGTCTAGGTTTAGGTGGTTATCGATATTCGTTGAAAATGTTAACATTAGAACGGGTTAAGGGGAAACATTTTACAAAGGCATGGGGTAAGACAATTTTAACGCGAAAATTACGCGCGATTTTATTAAATTTTTAAATTAATACAGACTCTGGTTCTTTGTGTTAATTAAAGGATATCTTAAAGGTGCTGAATCAATACCGGTTATGATCGGGATACCATTAACCATTTACTTAAATGACTCGTCGCATCGATACGGCCGGGCTGGATACTACATTTGTTCGGCGGCAGGCGCTATTTCAGCAATACTGATGTTTTTCATTGGGTATCCGGATGGTAAACAGAATTTATCGAAGTGTCCGGGAAATGGTTCTATTTTGTCACATTGTACAACTGGGCCGATATCATCCGATTGTCCGGATTTATTAAATCGAAGTTTTTCATCCGGACGTTGTGGTGGCAGCGGAGCAGGTTATTACCACGGGAATAGTCCATTTACGACATTAACAAATAGTGGATTATCGGGGGCAAACCAACATTACTACCATCACTCGCATATGAACGGCAGCTATCTAACGAACGCAGCTAGAATGAATAATACACCGGGACACGGGAAGTTACAAAAAAGTTTATCTTTCGCGTTTCAAACACCAAACACACTAATGACGGATAACGTATCGTGTAATCCGTGTAGCTGCTACGGAAGTCAACGGTACATAGACTGCTATACCAGGTAAGATGACCTGTCGTTTTCAATTGCTATTTATATGCATAACATTTTATCTGTCCCTTGTAGATGTGATATCCACCAAGCGCATAATCATAGTGCTGTCATCAATGGCTTGCAACATCATCCATCGCGTAGCCGAAGTGTACCCGAAGGTTTAGCGCAGGGCTGTGAATGCAATTGGAACCGATACAATAGATGGCCATCGTCAACCATATGTAAAAATATTCGGCCAATACAAGTAGTCGAACAAATAACCACATCCGTTTGACTAACAATTTACTGCAAGCACACCAGCAACATCAAAACAATAGAAATTAAATTTAAAATTAATAAAATGTGTTCTTTATTAATAGATAGAGTTTATCTGTTAATTTAATTAATTTATATATTATCTCGTTAAACAAATTTACGAAAATTTCGAATTAATACACGACCACATATATACTCGTACACATAAAATAAAACTCAATTATTTATCATAATAAATATAAAAAATACTTATGTTCAAAACACCAAATACATATAAATCAATTATAAACAAAACTCCACAAATCATTAATAAACAAACAAATAGTATAAACAGTGTCAAACAAAACACGAATCGTTCAATTTATACCTATAAACAACTATATACTCGTTTAAAAAACAATAAATATAAATAATTAATTAATTTTAGAATAATAAAATAATTAATTAAAATCTCGTATATTTAAATAATAATTATCTCGCTCAAAACAACAATTCACTTTATTAATTAAATATTTTGTAAATAATAATTAAATTTATATTTATTATACATAGATTGTTTTTATGTTACGTTTTTTATTATTATTATTTTATAAACTTACTGTATAAATTAAAAACTATGTATAATTAGTAAAAAAAAGGAAACAAAAGAAAATCATTTAAAAAAAATTTCATTGAAATTAAAAAAATATTTAAAAAATTTGTTTTATTCGTATTGATCCAAGAAGATTACGTGTAAATTAGAGAGTTTGGCCATCAAAACAAATCACAAATATTTTCAATCTTTCAATCTCAAAAATCACAGTTCGCCAAAAATAACAGATTCAGCCGGCGATAACGGATTTCAACAAAAACGTCAGTCACGCAAAATAATGCAACATATGGCAATCAATTCCACTAAATGTTTAGAAATGATATTGAGGTGATTATTCGTTACTTACTTTGTATGAGAGTGATGGATGCTGCATCCCAAGATATTTGGACATCTACATCACTCTCCTTCCGAGAAAAAATTTTTTGATATTACCGAATATGTACGCAAACAAATATAACCAACAATGAGACTGACTCAGGAAGGGAAACGATCAATATAACTGTGTAAATCTGGTAGATTTGATCGCAGGTTGTAAATCCACGATCTACCTAGATTATTTATGGTGTATAAGATAGCGGAAAATTTTCAGGGCAAAATAAGAGATTTCGCTACTCGCCGCAAGTGGCAGCACCATCACAAAAAAGAATTTATTTTGTTATATAATTACCAACGGAATTTTTTTTTTCATTTTGTATCTTTTTTCACTAATTAAAACATCCCAGCGGAACAAAATATTAAAAGCGATCCTTAAAATGACAAATTGATTGATCTCCGAAGTAAAGGAACTCGGTAAATGAAATCTTGGAATTTAACAATCTTCCGTTTTTCCGCCATTCTAAAAGAATGACGATGAAATTTGGATAATAGTATTGATAAGGGGTCAACACTTATGACAAAATTCTAGAATCATTCTATGCTGGACTAAACTTGGCCATTACATAACCAATACTTTTGAAAATTTTAATTTTTTTATTAATTTATTTTCAGTTTTTGGCCAATATCTCAAAAACTTCCACTAGTAACCAATACTTTCGGTTGTTTTTCTAATAGCCTATGTCATTTTGAGGCTACGAGGAAAATTTGGGGAAAATTGACGGATTAGAATTTCCACTATAATTTTTTGATTTTCTGCGACCATATAAGTTATTTTGGATGAGATCACACTTAATGGTTATATATCTTTGCAGGCTCTGTTAAGTAAGGTCAAGCCCTTCTCCACGTTATTTAATTCTTGCTAATAACTCGACAATTTGTACCGAACTACCAGATCCCATTTAGTCGAAAGCAGTTCTACTTTGGCAATATTATCAAAGTACATGCCCGAGTTGCTCCATGTAGTGAGGATGACGGATTTGTTTCGATTAATTTTGATTATTCAGACCACCGGTTGCCGGATACCAAGCTTATTATACTCTGTAAGAGGCAGGTATGTTGAATTAGTTGATTAGTAGTTGAGGCTTGCGTCGCCTTTCGATGGGGCTGTTCCCTTCTCCTTTGAGTCATGGGTACATGATCTTCGGCTTGATGTTCTTGTTCTTGAGTTTCCTCTTCTATCAGTGGCTCTTGGCTTGGCAAAGCGCTACCTTGTTTATTGATCTCTTGACGTTTAAACTGCCCGCTGTTTTCAGCGTTACTACCCTGGTCTGCCCATCGCCGCCGGAGTGCAATTCTACAATTCAGCCGAGTTTCCATCTCGTTGGTGGTTGTATTTCGTCACGCAATAAGACGATATCTCCTACTTTCAGGTTTATCCGTGTTTGTTTCCACTTGGGCCGTTGTTGCAAACGATATAAATAATCGGATACCCACTTTTGTCAAAATTGAGTACGCATATTCTGAACGAGTTTCCATCGGGACGGGACATTTCTGTGTTGGTTTAGCTGTTCTTTTTCTGGTGGCGCTAATAAGGCATCTCCAATCAGGAAATGTCAGGACGTTAGTACGGATAATGATTCGGGATCTTCAGATAGAAGGTAGAGCGGCCTTGAATTCAGATGTGCTTCTATTTGACTCAGCAAAGTTGTTATCTCTTCAAAGGTGAGCTTGGTGTCGCCTATGCACTTCTTCAATTGGGTTTTTATATATTTCACCCCTGCTTCCCATAGTCCACCAAAATATGGTGCCAATTGAGCCGGTGTAGTTCACTCCAGTGTGTGTGAACGGGCGTGATACAGTAACACGGGGAATTGGCAAATTTCCCATTAGTTGCTTAGCGGTTGCAACTTTGAATCGATGGCAGCGAATACATTGATGGTTATTTTGTTTGGGCGCCTCTGATGATCCAGAATTGTTTCCGAAGGAACGCCCAAATTAACGCGTTGCCTCCGTGTAATATTTGTTTATGTCCCCACTCCAATACTAACTTGGTGAATGGCCCGTTGTACGGTAGGATGACAGGATGTTTTTTCTCATATGATAGGGACGAGTTTTCAAACCTGCCACCGACCCGAATTATGTTTCCCTGGTCGAGGAATGGGTTGAGCGAAATAATTCTGCTATGTTTATTGATTCGTTTACCTTGTTTCAGTAGCGAATGTTCTGCTGCAAATTTATACTGTTGAACTGCTACTACTAGCCGTGAATGTCGACCTGAGCGACCTGAGAGATGATTATTTTTGGATTAAGGTTTGAATTGGAGACTTTTTTTTTCACTCGCAGATGGGTGGTGACTATGTTTTTCTTCTCCTCGGCTGTTTCGTATTGCGCATCTTCCGCGTTCTTGGTGTGAACGCGTGCTGCAAGAACTCCGGGCCATTCCACCAGCTCTGGAGTGTCGCTAATTTCTTCGAGGTTACTCGAGCTTGAGTTGATCCCAGCGTCTAGCTGTTTCTGCTGGTAGCTCTTCGTCCCGACTTAGGTCAAGTCTCCATAGCCTTTGGTACATTATTTTACAACCGATGATTACTGGTGCCAACCATCCCAAAGACTCGAAAATTTTCGACATTTCCGACAAGAATTGGCGTTTCCCTATTTTCTTGTCATTGGGTGGTAACCATACTTGGAATATGAAGCAGTCGGCCGACGGACTATAGCCTATCCCTAAGGTTTAGATTGATTGTTCATCGGCGATGGTAAGATTGCCGCTCAAGATCTCATCCTTGTGTAATCCCTTTAATATGTTAGGATGATTGCTTGACCACTTACTCAATTCCATTCCCCCTTGATGAAGTAGCGCGATAAGCTGTGCTTTCACTTGTACTGCTTCTTCCAATGTATCTGCACCGGTCAAAACGTCATCAACATAGAAGTTGTGCTTTAGGATATGGATTGCCTTGGGGTGCTTGCTGTGTTCATCTTCGGCGAGTTGATGTAATGTACGAATCGCCAGATATGGTGCGGCAGATGTTCCATATGTTACTGTGGTTAATTGATACTCACCTATTGGGTGATGATTGCTTTCTCTCCATAAAAATCGTTGATATTTCTGATGCTCCTCTTGAACCAGTATTTGCCGGTACATCTTTTTGATGTCTGCAGAGAACATTATCTGCTGTTTTCTCCATCTAAGAAGGACCGCCCATAAATCATTCTGTAGTGGAGCGCCGACATATAAGGTCTCATTCAGGCTGATACCTGTGGATGTTGTCATCGAAGCATCAAACACTACGCAAATTTTGGTAGCGTCTGCTGTTTTCTTAACCACTGCATGATGGGGTAGATAAAATTTCCCTCTGCCTTGGTCAACCTGTTTCATGTGACCCATCTGGATGTACTCTCGCATGAAGTTTATGTATAGTGATCTCAATTCTGAATCTTTACTGAATTTTGTTTCAAGGTGTAGAAATCGTTGTAGTGCTCGCTGTCGAGAACTTCCGAGCAGATCCAATATAGAAAGCCACTCTTTGAAGGGTAATTGTACCCTATATCGGCCATCTTTACCTCGCTTGGTGGTGTGTTTGAACAGTGTTTCGCATGAAGATTCTTCTACCGACCAGCGTTTACTGTCTTTCGGAACCTCTTCTACTTCCCAGAATTTCTCCATGTTTCCTTCGGTCTTATTAATCGTATGAGCTGCTACGACCTGTTGTTGGATTGTGATTTCTGAAGGGCTAGAGATTATCCATCCCAAGCTTGTGCTTATAGTGCTTGGCCTGCCTCTAATTATTCGGTTCCCGATGAACTCGCTGTAAACTTTCGCCCCTAACAGTAGACTAATTGGTGCTGGGCGATCCAAATTTGTGGTGATCTTCGGTA
Organism: Nephrotoma guestfalica; assembly: GCA_963691935.1. NCBI lineage: Eukaryota > Metazoa > Arthropoda > Insecta > Diptera > Tipulidae > Nephrotoma > Nephrotoma guestfalica. The sequence goes on along the minus strand of OY829913.1, from coordinate 70,172,910 downwards.
ACACGTATGCTTCGACCTTCAATCTGTATGAGGAATCCAAATGAGGTTGAAGGTAAATCTGGACACTGACATTTGCCTTATTAGTTGTATTAGCTCCAACTCCTGAGATACTAACCGTTGTTTGCTGTATTGGTAGGCCTAGCTATTGAACTGCTTCCTCCGTAATTAGAGAAACCTGGAATCTCTGATCTATTAACATTCGTACATTGAACGGCTTCCCGCAGATAGAGTTGATTTTTACAACAGCCGTTGCTAACAGTGTTGTTTGATTGCCATCCAACGTGCTGACAGATACCTTTTTTGTAGGCCTTGGCGCTGGCTCATGCAATAAGTGGTGATGTCGATTACTGCAGCTGGTGCATCCGGGTTTCTCGCTGCATGGTATTTTTGGACTATGTGCGAGACAGTTCGTACAAATTTCAGTACGATTCACAAAATCGATTCTTCGTCAGATCCACAATACCTCTTAGAGTTTACGAAACTTTTCCGTGTTACGCTGATCTCTGGTTTGACCAACCGTGCGATGCTAAGTTTTTGTCCTCCGGCTGCTTCCAGCGATTGGAATCTTCTCGCCAAAAATTCCAAGCAATAGTCCAGTTTAGGAATCTCGCGTGGGCGGACCAGGCTGCTTTCATATTTCTCCAATGTATCTGAGTCCAACTTTTTCATGACGAGGTGTATGATTAGGGCTTCAAAGGGATTATCTAGCTTCAAGTTTTTGATGATGTGCAACATCTCCACCACCGTATCGTGTAGCGTTCTGATGCTGCAATGATAATATAGCATTCTGATATGCAATGATAATATAGCATTGAAGTAGGATAAGGCTAACAGCCGTTCGTTGTTATATCTGGCCTGTATGATTTCCCATGCTGTCTCATAGTTATCGCCAATGCAGATGGAATTTTAGGTATGTCATCTTCAGTGTATTCGATAGTTGCTTATTTTGATGAACGAGCCTTGTAAATATATCTTCGAATGCATACCAGTTTTCGTATTCACCGTAGAACGTTGGTATTTCCACCTTTGGTAGCTTTAATGATTGAAATGATGATGTGGGTGCCGGCTCTAACTTCTCCTGATTTATCCTCTGGTGTAATTTTATTACTAATGCCTCTACCTCATCTGTTAGGATTGGATTCCATAGTAATCTTCAATGAGGTATTTATGGTTATTTTGATCCTCGACTTCCATGAGGAGGTTTTTGTGTATTTGATCAACTTCTTTGATAGCATGGTTGATCTGATCGATTTTCATCTTTAGATACTCTCCCGAGTATTCTTTTGACGCCAGTTTCGCGTTTATACCATGTATTTTTCGGTATAATAACCGCATGCTGACATCTTGTTGTTTGAACAGCTTTAGCGATAAATTCAAGCCAGATCCCTATGAATTAGTTTGTGGTCCCCTGAAATTGATGTTTGTTTTGACTCAAGTGTATTGGTTCATTTTATGCTTTCGATTCTCCCCCCCCCCCCCCCCCCCTGGACTAGTAAAGTAAAGTAGCATCTCTTAGTTTAATTTTACAGTTATCGAACACTTCGATAGCTTCAGTTGACCATTGTATTGGATCTCGACTGTTCTTAGTGTAACCTTTTAGGTAGTCGTTCAACAATTCCTGGTCAGCAGCAGCACCGAATGAAGCGTCGATAAAAGTTTATCATGCCTGAAAATCGTTTGAATTGTTTAACAGTCTGTGGTCGTTCGGAATTATTGATGGCTTGAAAATGGCCGAAAAAGATAATTTTGGTTTTTCCGAAAAAACATTTGTTAACATTTACAACAAGTCCATGTTCTTCTAATTTAGTAAAAATAATTTGAATATGTTCGAGATGTTCGTCATAATTTCGAAAGGCAATGCATAAGACGTTGGAACGACTGTGCTGCATTCCTAAGGCCGAAAGTCATTCTACAAAATTCAAATAGTCCAAAAGGTGTCGAAATTGCTGTTTTTGGAATGTGAAATCGGATACCTGTCTGGAATCGTGACTTTATTTAGTACTCGAAAGTGTCCACACGGTCTCCACTCTCCATTCTTTTTAAGCTACTAAGTGTAACGGACTGTACCATGGACTGCTCTGCTACTAAGCCGGCAATGATGAATTTGTGCGGTACGTTTCAATTTTGTGAGTCACGTTATGTTTTGTATTGTCAATGTTAGTGTTGCCTTGAATGACAGTTAAAAATTTTGAGATCACGTTGAAAACTCCCGGATCTGTTGCTGACCTTTCGATCCTATGAACAGTAGTAATATCGTCGAAGGAAGGGGTACCATTTGTATACAGAGAAGTTGACGTCCCATACGCATTTACCGAAGAACCGTTCGCTGCAAACAACCTGAATGATGGACCGACCCTTGGATTTCGAACAAAACAAGCTGGAAAAACCAAGACATCTGCACCTGTATCTATTAAAAAATGGGTCTGAAGGAAAATTTTGAAGGATAAAAGGCGGTTAGGTTTAGTTACGTCATTGTCAAGGAATTTCGAGAATTTGGCGAGTTTTTCCGTGAATTACGAGTTTTAGGGTTTGATCGAGAATTGTTACGACTTCGTGAATTTGAATTGGATCGTGATCTAGAATTTTGATTAAAAATTTCCGCAATCTCCGATAACAATGTTTTTTTGAATTCCAAAAATTGTTTATCCAACAAAGATTTGAATTTAGATTAGTAGAGCAGGAAACAGAATTCTGAATAGAATTTATTTGTGCTTGAGTCAGAGTTTCATGCACGTTGTCAGCCCATTATGCCAGGACTGACAGAGAGACGTCTTTTTCAAATGGTGTGAGCACCATTTGAACTGACTGGTGCAACCTCTTCACCCCAAATTGACGAAATGTTGCTTTGTTTAAATTATTACTAGCATTCAACTGCATGATTCAACGGTTGGGACGGCTTGGCCAAGTGTCAAACCTTACATCAGATTGTTAAAGTTTCGTTTTCTCTGATTCACCGAGGACGGTGTATTACCCCTTGGGCTAGTAATGAGATACGCACCACAAATAGCTGCTTGGGTATTTCAAACCACACATTAGGGTTTTGTGAGTGAAGTGGCTTTGTAAACTTAAAAGCCACTGGAACAATCATTCCCGCACTGGCAGGTAAATTAGTATTTGCTCGCAATGTCTCCGGTGTGTAAGACGAATTTACATTTACACGTGAGGCAGTCCGTCAAAACGCCGCTGGATGCTGATGTCAAGTTTGCCTCACTAGTTAGGAAAAGAGAAGAGAAACAAAAATCAAAAATGAGGAATAAGATCGAAAACACAAATAAAGTGAAAGCAAAACACATTTTAAATATAAATAAATTTAAGATAAAAAAACACTTACTTTTTAGAATAATTTATTTGCTAGCACCTTAAATAATTACTTGGGTACTTACAACTTTGTTTAAGTTTTTCTCCGATGATCAGCCGGTGCAGAGACACGTTAATTAAGGTGTCACCTCGGTCTCTGATAATGTGATGAAAACAGCCGGTTTAATAATAGATGGCCGCCGATGTTGAAAACGGCCGGTTTAACTAATGTGACCGACGATGTTGGAAGCGTTATATGTCCCAATTCATTCTTTCTCTGGGTCACCAATTTTGTTAAATAATGACCAAATCATTTGTTTGTGTGTTGATATTTATTATTGGAAGACTAATTTTGTTCTTTTCTGTAACGTATTATGATTGAATATTTACAAAGAGTTGGTTTATACCCAACTAACCATTCAGTTGCTATCCAATTTTAGTTAATTTTAATGATGAATTTATGATACAAGGTGTGAAAACGCAACAGATCTCTGGATCAGTTATAATTTTGAATAAATAAATAAATTTATTTTATAAAACAAAACAAAAACAAGGGGGGGAAATGTCCCCGTGCAGGTTCATTTGGAACATTTCGTGAAAACTTTACAGGTACCAACAACCGAGAAATGGTTTAATAATATGCGGTAGTCGAAATCTATTGAAGTAAGATAAATGACGTGTTCACCTTTAAATTAAAGTTAAATGAATGAAGCCCTTCCAACTTTTCCAATTGAAAACAGGCACCGTGACATTAAGTGCGAAGGATAATGAATATTCATAAACGACAACGACAAAAATTCTTTTTTAAGTAACTTAACAATTTTTTCATGGTTTTTGTACATAAAAATTATTGTTTGAGATACACATCATTTATGCTTAAAATTTCTAAATAATTTGATTTATACAAAAGCACCAAGAACCCCTTTATACCATTGAAACATTTTCTATTCAATCACTCCGTATAAACAAACCCCATAAGATACATTAGACACATACCATAAACACGTTATTATCATAATAATGACAGCAACAGAGTATACATGTACAGTATTATGCGCAGTAATAAAGGAAAGTAAAAGAAAATAATAAAGAAAATTTGAACAATAACTTTAAAATTTATTTCACTTGCTTTTCCATTTTCCCATTTTTGATAAACAGAAAAATTGTGTTTAACTTTTCTTATTTTTCGCGTACTAGTATAGTGTTCACGATTTTTTCCGCACAGCGTGTGGTAATTTTTCCTTTTACCCATTTTCCTTCTTCCAAATTTCCGTATCAAAATATTTGCGAAAAATTTTCTTTTTATTAAATTAAATTTTCCATTTTATTCTAGCCATATATGTGTTTATACGCGAGGGTAATCACATATATGATTAGGGTGGCTGAGCTAATTGAAATTGAACCTACCTGCCAGTCTACATACAAATTTTGACACAATAAAAAACTAAGTCCGTCGGCAAGCTATATCGAGTTGTCTGGCTTTAAAACAATTTCATTGTTCAAAACTTGAAAAATTTGTCGGAGCGGAAAAAAATTCAACATTATATTTTGTAAATATGTCAGAACCCCTCTTAGATATACCTCAACTGGTCGATTTGGCCCTCGGACCACCAGATTTAGGTGTTGTTAATTTCAACCTACTCCATTCACTGCTTCACATAATTGTAAGCCATGTAAATTTCGATGAGTGCCGCGTTGAATTTCAAGGAAGTCAAGCTGCTGCCGTAAAAAATCTATTAAGCTCAGTTCCAGCCGAACCATCAATCGCGTTCGTTGAGTACGATTGTGTGTCATCGGTCGATAAAAGTGGAAAAAATTTAAAAATTCAAAAAAAGCAAATAAAAAAGAAGCCCGAAACCGTTGTCGTAAATACCGTTGTGGTTGTGAAGAAAGCCTCGGAAAAAACTCAGGCCCAAAACGATGTTGTTACTCCGATGCATAAACCACCACCAGGGTATCCAGTTCAACCGATCAACGTGGTGGATCATAACGATTTTGAACGATTATCGCAACGCGTCGACAGTATACATGATACTCTCACAACAATTTTACCCAAAAATGTAGATATCATGAATAGTGATCAGAGCGGGTTGCAAGAAATGTGGAATTTACTTAACATGACAAAACGAATTGATGCACTCGAAATTGGAATTCAAAAACTATCATCGCTCGTGAACGATTTGACAGGCCAGTATCGTAAGTCCGAAACCCTTTTGCATCAGTATAGAATCAATGACAGCGAATTGGCCGACGTAAAGGGTCGCGTAGACGAATTATCTCGGATATTGTTTGAGGAAGGAAAACTGGAAACAGTGGCATACATTACGACACCCCATAACACCGCATCGAATGAACTGAAGAGAGAATCAGGATCCATAGAAACCACCGCAGTTAGTACCGGACCAGCTGAACCAAAACAAGCAAGCGCATTAAATTTATCGCACGCTCAACGAGCTGCAGCAATCGCGAATTTTATGGGACCCGAAATAGATTCGATCCGAAAAGAAGTGTCTGCCATGCAAGCCGGTTTCAGCCTATTGACGAGCTATCTACAACAAAATCAGTTGCTACCAGAAGGAACAACTGAAATAATTCAGGCAATGGAAGAGCAACCACCCTCCGGCAGCGGTTCACAAAAAGAGCCGAAAGAAAAGAAAAAATCGGACCGAAAACATCAACTAGTCGATAGTAAACTAAGCACCTTGGAACGGCAGGTTGATGATTTTGATAAATTGGTTGCCCAGCTCGATGCCAAAGTTACCGCACTTGGTGAATCGATGACGTCACAAAACCAAGAAAGTGATTTCTCTGATATGGAGGACAAAATTGCTGCAACCCAAAAAGTTATCGACGATGCAATGGTAAAATTCAACGAGTTGCAGCAAATGGGTACCGATAACAAATGTCTCATCGAATTGCTAGGCGAACGTTGCGATGAGCTCCAACTATTCAAAGCGGATAAAGATGAAATTGACGAGATACTAACCGAAAAAGCAGACAATAAAATGTTGCAGCGAAAAGTCTCGATCGACCAGTTCGAAGTAACGAAACGCGATTTAAATAGTCTGGTACAAATGATGATGAACAAGGTGAATAGCAAAGAATCGGAATTGGCTACGATACGAGATGAATTGATCGGGCTGCTCGATACAAAACTGGACAAAGAAAATATAGAGGAGTTTCGCGAAGAAATTGGCACTAAGTTACAAGCGTTACAAAATCAATTAAAATCACTGGCGACATTGCGACGTGATCCTGAAGCAGCTGGAACCAAAATTAAATATTTGCGTAATGTTAATTGTCTTTCGTGCGATCAAGACGTCATTATGAAGGTAAAAGAGGATCCACTGTGTGTTCCAAAATCGGAAGCACTAAGGCCGACTCGATCATTACGGCCATTCCTATCGTATGAGTTAAGCAATATTCGCAAGGAGATTGGAGATATAGGACAAGGACGAAATCTACATCATTTCGAAACGGTTATGAAAAAGCATCCTGATGTTGGCACAATTGATTTGAACCGAAGACACTTGTGTTCGAGGTACTGTGGCGGAAGTCATACAGCAATAACGCGGGAAGACCGATTAAAGAAGACCAAGAATTTAACACCAGGGCGACCGTCACTCGAACAACAACCGGAGTATTTAGTACGCGGCATTGATGGTTCAATGTATCGTGGTGGTGGCCAAGTTGCAACAGATTGTGTATGTCCACCAATGTGTCCACAGGATACTCTAGGCCAAGAACATTCTAATGAACATCCTCCTACGGAAGAAGTACAAGCGACGGCTCCTGAACCGGTAGAGAAAGAGAAGTTACTTGAAATGACAAGCTATATAAATTGAATGTATTTCGTAATTCGACGTAAATTTGTAATAAATATTTTCTTTTTTAAAAAAATAATTGGTTTCTAAAAAATTGATTAGTGTGCAGTTTAGGATTGGGATGCTATTTATAATGAGGTAAAATGAGTCATTTTGTGTGAATTTGAATTGATGAAATCTTAAAATTTGCACAACAAGTGCACAACATATCATAACAGCAAAAATGGTGAATTAAACGAGCGATTACATATTTTTTTATATCAATTGCAGGCACTCGTTTAATTAAGAAAGGCCCATACATTGTGTCGCTCCACACACTGCATTTTCGAACAAAACTCATGCATCACTTGCCTTCACGCAAAACTCAATAGCGGCACACGTCTATATACAGGGTGAGTTTTTTAATAAATGCCAGGCTTTTGAGCGGAAATGGTGCAAGATAGGGGAAATTACATAAATAAAAACTGTTCAGAGTCGATCGGACGTTTATTGGCGATCTTCAATGACCTTGGAACTCATATTGACAAAAGTTAGGTTCTTTTAAATTAGAACCTATACGTTTGTGTGTAATTTTTAATTAAGCAGTTAAAAATAAATAAATAAATATTTGTTTTGTATGAACAACAAAATTTTTCGAAACCATTTTCAAAGATATGAGCTAAAATTGATCGGCATTACAGCAACACAATTTTCTCTAAGCTCCAACACTGTTTCGTTGTAACGAGTAATAAAAATCAATTCTTTCTTGCCTGTGATATAGCGAATGAAAAATCATAACTTTGGCTAAATCTAAATAGTATGGTGAATTTGTTGGTACTCGTATGAAATGCAAATTAATTTTGAATTTTTTGAAAATACATGTAGGTTGAGAAATAAAACGTTAATTTTATTCTGTAAAAACTAGTTTAAAGCTGTTGAGTGGTCCCAAAATATTTGCAGTAGTCAGATCGTGCACCAGCTCGATATAAACTGCTCTAATTGATATACAAACGAAGATACAGATGTAAAGGTTTTATGTGATCGTTGACCTTATCCTCCAACAGTTTAGGATTTAAGGGGCTCGGCGTAGACTAACCCCACCTGTTGGAATGGTGTTTCATTCAGATACTACAATGTAATGGATTTCATTAGCTTCTCGGCATCAATAATCCAGTATTATGAGTGCGCAAGCAGACTAAGTCTGAAAATATATCTGACCGCTGTAAAAATACCGAATATGTAATTAGCGTACCAACTTGTGTAAGGTCCCGGTCTCCCAGAGTCGCTATAGGAAGAACAATTGCATGTTTGGGCGTAAGGAGTTCGAAAGATTTTCTAATTCGGGCCTCGACCTGTATGAAATGATTTCCAATTATGTTATCATTAAATGGTGAGAGATATTTCAAGTTACTTTTAAAAATAATTTAAGGCTGGATTGAAAGCTTTCAGATCATCTTTAATATTTAGCTTTCATTCCACGAAAAATGTTATTTCTTCCTTCGGATCGTTGCAGTATACCGCTTCTAGCTCTACAGTTAAGTCTCGCTCGGCGATTTTCAATTGATCGACTAATAAAAGCCAGAATAATGCAAATTTTATCGAAACCCAAGACTCGCTGCATGAATCAACGATTCTGTAGTTCCATTAGAGTTAATGATGGTTGAATCCAAGCGTAGACGATTTCAGTTGGAAGTATTAGTGTTTTTTTCACGCAGTGAGTTACTAGTGACGTATGAATAGTTCTTTAATAAGTCATTCCGACTCCACAACTAGTTTTGACTAATCGAGGAACAGGTAGGAAGTGGGAAATTCCCTATTCTGCAAAAATTTTCAACAGTCAGACAGATTGACTGGAAATGGAAATTATCCAATTCATGGTTCCACCAGAGTTCTAAAACCTGTGCCTCTGAATGTTTTGTAATATCCCTTGAGCCAGGATAATATCGTAATAGATTGGATTGCGATGCCTATTTACAAAACAATTCAGCGCTTGCAATAATTCATATAAACTTCGAATAACTCCATGATGTACCGAAGAAAGAACTGACACCAAAGCCAAGCTGGTTTTTGTGATGCGTTTGGGTATTTCGATTGGACCTTAAGAGCAAGTTGATGTAATACGCGAGTTGCCAAGTAAGGAGATAACAACCAGCTTTGGGTAACGGTTAACGATACAACGGTAAACATTGAATTACTTTGAAAAAATACAACCAAAAGCAAAAAGTGCCATTTTTGCTGCGTTTTCCATTATCTATTCGAGCATCTCGGGCGGTATAGTGCTGATTTTCACACGGCCTTGAGCTCGTCAGTCTGAGGCTTACTGCCGTACACTTTGTTTTTCAAATAATTCCACAAAAAGAAGTCCGTAGGGTTCAAATCTGGAGATCTGAGTGGCCAGTCAATGTCGCCTCTTTTTGACATCGGACGTCCAAGGAATTTTCGTTGCAGAAACTAAATTGCTTAATTTGCAGTGTGGCATGTAATATCGTCTTGTTGAAACCGATAACCGTCAAGACCTTTTTCACGCATTTGGGCAGACATAATGACCCAACATCCACCGATATCGATTGCCATTGACTGTTTCGTTTTCTTTGAAAAATATGGTCCAAGGATAGTTAGCCCAAACAGTCACTTTTTGGTCATGCTATGGCATTTCATGGATCTCGTGTGGATTTTCCGTTCTACAAATGCGGTAATTTTTCCCATTAACGCCGCCAGAGAGTGTGAAATGGGCCTCGTTAGTCATCAAAATTTACTTCCAAAAATCAGGTTCAGTGTCAACCATTCGGGCGACTGGTTGGCCGTATTCCAAGCGACGTGGACAGTCTGTCGGCAATATTATTTGTTATAATTGCACTTTATACGGAAACAAATGCAATCGCATCCTTCAAAATGCACCGCAAAGTGGTTCCACTGATGCCAAAATGCTGAGCGTGGCGCCGATGCGACACTTTTGGGTTCTGGACAACGCTCTCTCTGACCGCCTGACCAGTTCATTGGAACGTCTTGATCGTTTATGAACGGCATGTTGACAATCTCTCACTGACGCGTGCTGAACAAAATTCGACACTAAATGACGAATAATGTTGTCAGACGGTGCCTGTTGGCGAACGACTCTTTTCAATAAACAGCGTCGGTGTTAAGCGGTTCATGGTTAAAATTGTACTGAGTTGACATTTCAAAAACATGTCTAATCAAGTCAATCGGTTGACAAATGTCACAGTTAATCAATGTTTAACTGGCATCCAGATCTGTTGGAACATATTTTCAATATCCGAGCTTAAACAGAATAGTATATAGAATATTTTGAATAGTCGGACCCACCAACAATGTGTCATTTAATGAGTTAACAGCGCTGGTTTTGTCGGAACCTTCGTCTGACACTCTGCTGTTGGCCTTCAAAATTCCGTGGCGTAGTGAGATAGTAATTAGAAGTAAATGGTAATGATCATTGTTCGGAAACTAATTGAAAAGTAGCTAAAATCTCGGTTCTCGCTCTCTGAATCGGTGGTCCATGGTTAACAATTGGTGTTTAATAATAAAAAATGATTCTCCGATGGGAATCGTATTTGGCTCGAACGACAATCTTACGAAAAACTTACCGTCTAAATGCCGAGAAGTGGTTGATGTGAACATCAATGATGAGCGGAACACAAAATAATAATTCAGATGGTGATTTCTCGGTTGCCCATAACTTTCAAAGTGTACGGGCTAGATCTAATTCACAAAGCGGCGACGCGGAAAGGATCAAGAACTTGCCTGCGCCAGTTCTAACTGAATAAGTATTGACGGTCGCAATCCTAGGCAAAATAAAATAATCTAGTGAGAGCTTAAATTCATAATTAAAATTGGGTATAAGTTGCAAACTAACAATTCCCGTGTGTGCCAAAGCTATTTTAACGAATCCCTTGACGGTTATCTTTGTATAACTATGTTTCAATGCCAAACCGATCCGATGCCGAGAAGATCCCTACTTAATTTGGTACTGCCCGTAACCATCTTTTACTCAAACTAATGCCACAGTACTGTGGCATTAATACGTCGATTTTTTATAATTTTAAGGTTCTCGAACGTGCATCTCCTTAAATTTAACACATGCATAGTTGTGACGAATGACTTGACCGATTTTTGATGAGATGATTGAGATAATTGTGTAAGGGCTGTGGTACATAAATGTGTTGTTCTCTTAATGCATCAGCTCCCGACTGCTAAAAATTTAGAAAACGATCAAAAGGAAAATAAGTTGATCCTTGATTTCGTTATTAAACTTGTCTTTCATTAGATAAATTAGCCATGGGTCCCGTGCTTTCGCCAATAGGCCGATAGTAAACACATCTTTGGTTGATTGACGAATCTTTCATGCATCGAGGTAATTGTGTCACCGGTGCTCTCTATCTGACTATCACGCTTCTGATGTTCATTTAAAGTTTTGAACACAAACGCTACTGGTTTCTCGCCGCCATTTGGTTATTAATATGAAATGACGGATCGTTGACCAATACCACTGGCACATCATAACTAAAGTGGACACACATATTTCCCTTTATGAATTGTCTGGAATTAATTAAACGCATTGCCCTGTTTAATGGTCCATTCAAAATCAACTTATTTTCGAGGCAGTTGATTCAGAGGAGCAGCAGTTTGTGAGAAATTATCGATGAATTTATTAAATTATTTATTTTTCCCAGGAAGGTTTCAACTTCTTCCACGTTCTGTGAACGGGGAGTTTTTCAATTGCTAGAACTCTTTCTTTTAAAGTCATAATTCCAATGGCGTAGATGATCAAAATATTCAACGTCTCGTTCTACACAACATTTTTTGAAATAGCATAACAGCCCCACGTCATTGATCCTTTGAAACAACTCATTTAAGGTTGCTAGATGTTACTGACAATGACGTTTTCCAGATAACAAGCTATAACCGGTTAAAACGAATTTGTTTATTTGTAAATTTTTGCTGTTGTCATCATTTTTTCACAAAACTGTTGCTGATTTCCGATTAATAGTTTTAAAACTTCCGCGAGCGCATCCGAAATTCATGTTGAATTAGGCAATTTTTTTTTCTAAATAAATTTTCACAAAACATCTCGGTTCGAATCTTGCTACTAATCGAAGACTGATCGATTAAATCAAACACCAAAACAATATAAACTTTAAACTCAAAAAATCTTACTTGTGAACAGATGGGTAACATCAACGAGAATGAATCAATATGTGAGATCATTCTAATAACGATCGGTAGAGATGGAATACGAAGAAGCTACAGTTAGCTAGAACCTCGTACCATTGGTTTTAGTAGTTCCACAATAGTTGAGGCAATTTACCGCATCTTCCGTTGTATATAGGTGAACATGAGTAACCTGTGGTAAAATTGATAGTCGGTTTGTTGTTTTTCATTTTTAGTTGCGTACTTCATCGTACGATTCAGAAGATGGTGAAGTCATCTCGACGTTGATATCAGATGAAAGGAAACTGCTCATCTTTTGTGATGCATCCCTGCTAAAAAATATAACTACACTGTTGAAGTATGACGATAATTTAGTATCTGTAGTGCTCCGAAGTCGTTGCCAATTACGCTGCTACATAACTGGTAGTCCGTAGCTTTTTTTTACATTGATATCGATATCCCATGTTCACAATTTTCTATTTTAAGCACGTGAGGAATTTTTCCGCATTACTAGCTTGCACGATCGTCATTATTTTGAGATATATTTCACTGTCTTCCGTCTTCTTTCTTTCTCTCCTGGCCATCACTACCCTTTCCAAAATCTCAAAAAGATATTTTCAGTGTAACCGGATAACTGGCCTCTAGAATACTGAAATTAAACGCTTCGATTAAGCGCTTCCAGCGGAAAGTTCTATAAACTGGTGTGTATAATACTAGAGAAATGTTGATTTGAGAGCCATCATTTACTTTCCAACTGGTTTTATGGATATATTTTTGTGGAAAATGTGTACCCGCAATAAACAATCATTGTAGAGCACGACAAACCCTAACTGCACTTCCGTTTTAAGCATTGAAATCGCCCATAAATATTTTGCTGAGGTTTTTACGAGGTAGATTGCTCAAGATACTATCGATATCGAGATGTTCGTAGAATCATTGATTAGATCTATCTTCACAAGGGACGTCACAATGTAAACAGATGCTGATGAGGAACCTGACTTCAAATTTGTTTGTGGATGATATTACTCTAGCAGAGTATAAATCGCATGCTGCTGTAACCTATAGTGACTCTCCGCTAAGCCATGGACAGTCAAGGGAAGCACTTGCTGCTGAAGTTCTATAGAGGAACAGCACAGATTGCCCGCAGATTTGTTACACGAACCTTAACCAATTTCGTTTCCCACGACTTAATAAAAATGGGAGTCTATTATGAAATTTTCGATAGCGTTTTTTTCGAATCTATCGACTAATTCGATAACATCGAAATCACTATTCGATTGTTTCGAAAATATAAAAATCTCAAAAAAATTGAGAATTGTATTGCGAAAATTTTTTATAATTAAAGTCAATAAATTTTAATAATTAAAATTATTTAATCCACAATTTAATATTTTTAGTATAATTTTATAAATATTTTATGGATTCATAAAGATATTCAACATCCTAAGTGTTGTAAATTTTTCGGTAATACGAAAACAAACGTTCGCAAATTTCATAGCAGACCCCAATTTCCTTAAAATAGAAGATTGTCAGACGAATTTGACGCTAATAAGGAAACAATTTAGAATCTAACAGGAGCCTATTATGAAACAAATCCTAAATCGAATTTTTCGATCACAGCGGATGTTTTAATAGTAATTTGTATATACATTTTTTAATAGGTCGATTTTTTTTGAAAAATCCGAAATCGAAAAGATTTCATAATAGGCCCCCGGGGCATAAAATCAAGGTTTTGTCTCGACTTTACGTATAATACATACACTTACGCAGAAAATACCTACAATTTATAAGTGACCGTCCCTTTATTTGACTAAAATCAATAAAAATCAAAGATATAATTTAAATTATTTGAAATACTAAATATTTATTAAAATGACGAATGGATTAATATTATTTATTATGTACAAAACAAAAAGAGATCAGAGTCAAACAAAATCACCAAAAACAAATAATGATCAAAATAATTGTTATTGGTACAATCAAGTTTTTTTTTGTTATTTTTTATCAATTTATTGAAAAGATAATAAACGTAATAATAATAAAAACTAAATAAAAATTGCTAAACTTAAATAAAGAATAAAGAACAAGTTTTGCGTCATGTGCTATGTATGTATAGCGGATTACTTATAAAGTAATTAAATAAACAATAACAAAAAAAATTATAGAATATTTGATACGATTTAAGACAAATCTTGCTTTTGTACTTTTATTTTGCTTGAAAGATGCTGACAAGTTTATACACACAAATAGGACATCTTTTGTGTGAAATCGCTCTTGGCGCTGTTGTTTCGTTGAGTATTGGCTAGCGTAGCATTTTTTGACGATCTCAATGCTATATAGATTTTAGTAGACTGTGTGGCTTGTTAAATAGTTTTATTGTAAATTTTATGTTACACCTGAAATTATCCGTTAGATTTGATTATTATTTTGCATATTATAATTTTGTATTATAGTATATTTATATTATAATTATATTTATAAATTAAATAAAAAGTTCGTAATATATATTTTATCAACAGAAAAAAAAATTAACAAAACCTCCAAATAAATCACTTTTCTTATCATTCTATATAGAAATGGAGTTAATGTCTTTTATTTTAAACTGGAGTCTCTTATATATTATATATAATAAATATGTACACACTTAGTAGATTTTAATAGAAATGTATGAATAATTAGAAAAAAAAATATTTAAATACACGGCGGATTATGGCACAATCACGATATCGAGCCTATCCGCCTAAATATATATTGTTATGCTTAAAACTATATTTTAATGTCTGTCTCACTATTCAAAGTCTATAAATTATATTATTTATTATATTTGTTTTCCATTTTAGCGTATACGCTTATTGGAGTTGTGTCCAACAGATAAATAGAAAAACTCTTTGAGAAATACGCTTCACCAACCACAAAATTTAAACAACAATAACAAAAATATAATAATGTAAACTTGAAACTGATTAGCTTGTCGACGATGTCACAACCATTAGAGTCATACTATTTTTACAATCGATCGATTTTTTGCAGGGTGCTGTATATGTTAGATTAAACGTTGCCAGCCATTCATCACACTTCGTCACAGATTCAAATGCCAATGTTTTTGAGACAAATTCCACAGGAATATTCGGACGATAACTAAATATAATTTAAATGTATTTTAATTAATTTAATTAAATAATATTTATTTAAAATTTAATCTAAAATAAAATTGTTTAAAATTTCTAAATTAAATGTCTTACAAGTCAATTAATTTAGAAATTGTATTTAAAGACAAATCGCCACCTAAATTTTTTTCTGAAATAGCAGAATCAATTAGCAAAAATATCTCGAATCTGCTCTCTTTTTTGAAGTGGACCTTGGAGAATCTTACATACAAAATATATTTTGATAATAAACAATAATTGAAATATACATACGCTTTGATAATATTTTTCAGGGCTTCTTGACGCTCTCTATCCACAAACCAATCGATTAAATAGCCCGCCATTAGAGGCGCTGCTCGATACAATTCGAAAAACTTGCAATAATTACCCAAGGCCCATGCTGATCTCAAATCCAAGGCATGAGCTATTGAACTATTTTCTCGATCGCTTGTTGATATTGATTTAAGTATTGTCGTCAAATCTGTAGATACAAAAAAATCCAATGTTTATATAATAAACGAGATTCAATTTTTCGTCAATCGATGCAACTTACCTAATGTGTTCTTTGTAAAAATATAATACAATATTCTATAAGCCGTAAATTCTAAAATATTATCGCCCCCAACTTCCGAATACAACATCTTCAACTGTGTCTGGCACTGATTAAACTCTTCATGGTCTCCCTTCTCGATTGCAATTCTGGCATGTGTTTCATAAACCTGTACTGTGAATTTGTCTCGAATACCTTGGACCTGTAAAAATATACGGATTTTAGATGATTCAGTTCAGTAAATTCATATTATCAGGCCGATTCATATAAGACAGATGTTTTCATCATCTTTCCACCAAAAACTAAAGATCGAACTAAACGAACAAGAGAAATATCGACCAAATTTTACACCCCAACTTCGAGATCACTGGATCACTGGAATGTGACAAACACAAATAATACATATCTAACTAAAAATGTCACTAGAACAATGTGAATCGCACAATTTTTCGTAATTTTCATTGGGTGTTGTATTGTTCATTCGCCAGAAATGTTAAGAAATTAACATTATGTCCTAATCCTCCCCTAATTACAATAGTTATAATTGAAAAGAAAATTATAATAATAGCATTAACTGTTACAATAACATTATAAAGGAGGATGGAGCATCTCAGCCCGATGTTCAAAATATGACTCAAGGGGAGGAAGTTCTGGAATGTAAAGCAATTTAACATAAAAACACTCGTAGATTGACCCGTGTTGTAATTGCTCGAACCGCGTCCAGTACAATATTGTAGTAATCTTTAGTATGTAAAATCACGATGACTGTTTGTGCAACAATAACGGCCTCAAAATGTGTTTTCTAAATGATAGCCTTACTTAACTGACAATCAAAAAAGAACAAGTGCAATTCTTTTGATCTGTGATAAACTCGCAAATTAGTAGCAATAAAATTTTGAGGGAATAGATATAAAATGGAAAAAAAAATTAACAAATACATATAAAATTCAAACTTACAGTTAAATCCTGACGAATTGATTTCAGCTGGTCACAGGCATAAAAATAATCCCTCTTCTCAACCCACTTGTTTTTCACATTCTGCAGCGAATACATTAACACGTCGAGTGGTCGTACTTCAGATGCAGCTGGCGCTTTTGTTAAACGTAAAAATGATTTCTCCAATTCGCGACACGTTCCAACAATATGAAAATCAATTAGATCAAAATTATCCTCGGTCGAATCATCGATCCATAAACGTGCTGATTGATTAGGAAATTTCTTTTTGTTTTTAATCGCAAGCCCACCATTAATCGGCGAAACAACCGATCCTTTTTTACTTGTATCTTTAAAACGTGCGGCCCGTTGCTGTAGACGCTTAAGATCACCAACAACTTCCCCGCCAATCATTCCGTATTCAGAGTAGAAGGATTCAGATTTTTTACCCTTATTCATTTGTTTTTTATTTTTTTTATTATGATTGGATTTGGAACTAACACTATCACCTAATCTATCCGAAAGAGCTTTAGATTTCCCTGAGGATTTAGAACTGCTAAGCTTAATGTAACCGTCGCTACTAGAAGAACTGGTTGAACTACGTCGATGTTTTCGTTGCGGACTCGACGAATTACTACTACGCGATCGTGAACGTCGTCTCGAATGTTTGGACGAAGAAATTGAAGGTGATCTCGAACGTGATTTACTTCCACCACTCATACCGCGATATTTTCTCAAATTTGCTTTATTTCCTAGCCGTGCGCCAAGTGATTCAGAGATCCCCTTCTTGGCCATGTTATTATTATTATTTTTATTACCTAAAACATTTTGATACTGTGCCAAAACACCAATGACTGGCGCTTTTGATACAAGTATTGAGTTACGTTCGCTGTGCACACTAGGAACTGGTTCATTATCCCAATCTTTTGTCCATAATTCTCCTTTATTAGCGGCCGCTGTTATTCGTCCTTTTAAACAAATGTCAACTTGATCTTTATCAAAATCAGTTTTACATTTAGCATAGCACCTTGCCACGTAGTTGTTTAAACTTTCGGGCCAAGCGTCCGTCGGATTATTAAATGGATCGGGTTTCTTGAGGCTACCAATTATCGGTGGTGGTGGAGGTGGTACCGAATTGGGTGAAGTGGTAGCAGACGTAGTAGTCGGAGGTACATGGAAATTTGAAGGTAATGGGGGTGGAGGCTTTGAAAGATCTGGAGGTGGAAGTGTTGGTGGAACAAACGAACCCAATGTAAACACCGAATTCGTTTGTTGCTGCTGTTGTTGCTGCTGCTGCTGATTATTGTTATTTTGATTATTTTTATTCTTATTGCGTTTACGCTTTTTCTTAGATATTGGCGGATCGCTAGCACCAAGCACATTGGAATTATTTAAATTTGGTGCATTCGGTTGCAAATTTTTTTTCCCGGGATTATTAATGTTGAAACGAATTGGTCCAAATTGATTTGGTAACATGTTCACGGTACCATTTCCAGCCGAATTCAGTTGATTTGCATCATTGAAAAAAAGTGGTCGCTGGAGTAGACTACCTGGAGATTGTTGGTTAAAATTCTGTGGAGTATTAGAAGGAGGAGGCCCAGGAGGAAGTGGAGGATTTATATCAAATTTGTTTTTATCATCATCTTTTTTAAGTACGACAGCGTTACTAAATCCGGGTGGCGCATTAGAACTAGCCGGTTGGCTGACGGTCTTATTTTGATCGGGAAATGATTGCTGCTGTTGTTGTTGGAACTGTGCGAATTGATTGTAGTATGCGCTATAATATTGTTGATATTGTGGATACAAGCCGTACAATCCATAATTATTGTACATCCAGCCAGGTTGTTGTGGTTGTTGCTGTTGCGAACTTTGTTGACCCATATCCGACGATGGTGTGTTTGGTGTTGCGACAGCAGTAGCCATGGGCCCGTTTTTATCTCCCATAATCCTCACTTAAATTTAAAACTTACCTTAACTTTTTATTATATATTGGGTACGTAAATGTGAAAAATTCTGCAACAAACCAAAGAATACCTTATAAAAAAAACTCTAATACATTTAATTATGTAAAGTATAGATATCACCAAATATGGCGTCCTACATAAAAATTACGCCATACTTCTTTCACTTGATTTTTTTTCGTACCTTTGGGAGACCCAAAACAAACCACTCCAAATAAAATCCTTATTCACGCTTTTTTATTCACTCTAAATCTATATAAATTATCACTGATGAACAATTAATCAATGTATACTATTTAATTATACTTAATTTTTTGGTTTTATAGAAATTTTAGACAAATAATTTTCACATGCGAATAAAACTTGTTTGCCATTATGAATATTATTTTTCAATGACGAAAAGAGACAAACGAATTGTTTTGCCATAATGGAAGAGATTTTTTAGTTCACACTTTTAACGACAAGATGGCACTATTTGTATAACAGTTTTTTTCTTAATGTTTAGGCGGGATTGAAGCTGGTAAGGCCATATTTTCATTTATTAATTCATTATTTTTGCAGAGTGGGTAGGAAATGTGATTCAGAATTACTAATAAAATCTATCGTTTGTAAATACATATTATGTTAGTTTTCCAGTTTTATCATATTCAAACGCAATTTTACCTGAATCATTAAAAATTTTCGAAATACATGGTAGCGTGGCCGAGCGGTCTAAGGCGCTGGTTTAAGGCTAAGGCACCAGTCTCTTCGGGGGCGTGGGTTCGAATCCCACCGCTGCCAATTTTTTTATAAACATTCTACAGGAATAGCACCTATATAAGATGAGGTCAAAATTAGAAGCGCTCCTTCTCTTATGTAATTGTTCGTCGGTATCACATTAAAATGACAATGGGCGCTTCCAAGGTCCCTCCCTCATCAAGCATGTTTAGTGGAACGCCAATTTGCTTGAAAATTTCATAGCGCTAAACATTTTCATAACGTTGGCCGCGTTTTACGCAACATGTTCTCAACTGTTGCGTGTCCTGAAAGCGCCCAATGCTAAGGCACTCATAGCTTCATTTCGTCCAATAATATTTATTATAAGTAAATAATACATTTCTCTGTAATTCTCACCGCTAAAAAAGGTAGACATTTTATTAATCCATTATGAGAATGTTATAAGATGGAGGTGACAGATCGAGTCAACGATGGCACAAAAGTGCATCCAATAGGTAAATAAAGTACAGCTTCCACGTATTTGAAGATACACGTGAAAATGCGGGAGCTGCTCTTATATTATGTAAAAAACATAAGACTATAACAGATCCTATGGGATCTAATAAGAAATATGAAGGATCCAGGTATGTATTTGGAGCGCGTAAAAGACACAATAAATGGAATAACGATGACACTAAGTGCGTTGCCAAGAAATTCCGACAAAAGTAATTGTTGGTTCACTTAATATTTGGTGATTGATTTGTATCAGCTGATAATGACCGCGAGCCACGAATTTTTGGAATACTGTGTTTTAACCACCAATTAATTATTTGGGGAGACTGAAGTAGGTATTTAAAACGCCAATTTAGATGCATTGGTAAAAAGGCAAACATGTTTTTGGGCAGAAAACAGTTTCGAAATCACCGCAATACGAGAGCGCAGAGTCAGATTATAGATTTACATGGTAGATGAAAGTGAAATAATGAAATATTTTTCAGCCGTAATGCATACATCGGAATTCGATGATCAACAAAGAAGATGCTGCCACAGAAAGTATGGTTTCTGCCTCCCCCCTCCATAATTTATGTGGCACTATCTGCTGTTCTTTGATAATCGAATTCCGAAAGGGGGGCAATGAAATTTTAATACTGGAGCAATTGAGTGGAACATGAATGTCAATACCTGTATTTTTTGATGTTTGATCAAATGATCATATAATTCGGTTCTGATCATATTTAGTGATACAGCTCAAAGGCGCTTACTAGATTTCAAATCAAAATTTGTGATCTAAAACAAAATTTGGATCATGTTTTCCATATAAAATTTGAACTGATCCGGATCAATGGGTGTCATGAAACACGGCAAATATATTCTAAGGCCAATAATAAAAATTATCCAGTAATCGTGATGTGGATGAAACGTTTATTTTGGCGGGTCCCCATTAATTATGGACGTTTCTATCATTCGTATCTGTTATCCGTGGATGAGATAAAAGTTCGGCATTTCGTTTGATGGCAGTATGACTTTTGCCAAACATATGGATCCATTGTTAAAACTATTCCATATTAAGCCAAACGTTGGACCAATGAAATAGTTTCTAATTTTAGGTAAAGTATCATCCTATCTATAAAAGGTTTAGTTTTATACATGAACTTGCATTACATTTCTCTGTTTCTGGTTTCTTAGTTGACCTTCCATAGCTTTTGTAGGTAGTGATTCAAGTTTTTAATTTGTTGAGGTTTCCCTCTATCAAATTATGGTTTCTTTAAGCAGCAAGTTTTAGTTGCCTACCGTGAGTCTGTCTGGAACTGATAATTCCTAGTGAAGTCTCCTTCTATCCGTACTTTAATGGGTGAATAATTTTAATACATAACCGATGTGATAAATGCCGAGAGTTAAATATTGTTAATTTTAGGTGTGATTACTGGTTTCGACAGATCTCAGCTGGTTATTGTATGTCACACACTAATCGTTTTGGGAAAGAAAAAATAAACTCTTGCTTAGACCGATGAGTGGTAGGCAGCTGCTTTAACAATCATTCTGACATCACCAAATACTAAACTCAGTACTTCAAAATATAATGTTCGATGAAACAATCCTTTGGCTTCTTTTGAGTGACATCACGATCATATGAGTGATTGAAATGTCAGCTGAATTTTATCTCATAAGAACGAAGTGAGTTAGACTAATTATATTTGGAAATTTTGCAATTAATTTCATATTCTGGTTACTAACAATGAATTGATACTGAAGCAATATTCATAAAGTTATTCATGCAAGTAAGCATGACAAGTAAGCATGACAATTTATGTCAGATAAAAAATTCTTTCAAACGATTGACCAGAATCTTTCAATATTTACAAAGTAATTTGTCTTCTGTTAAGAAATTAACTTAATGTATCTTTCATTCAACACGATGAATTTAATTATTTCGTGAAGTATCATTGATTGTTCAAAGGCAATGATTCGACTAAATTAATAGATTTTATTTCTGATAGAAAAAATAATCGTATTTTCCAAGCGATGCACACACAGCCCGAATTAAATAATCTAAACTTAATGATTGAAAGTAAGATAAGTGCTAGCGTGTTTCAAGTCTCTGTTTATTTTTGTCGTTATTGTGGCATGGTAATCACATTATTTTCTTCGTACGTACGCTTCCGCCACTATCCCGTTGCATGCCAAAATTCTTTAACAATCGTATATAATAACTACTGAACAGGCACCTAAGCATATAATTTCTGTAAATATGTTAGTTGTTAGTTACCGTGAATGCGACGAACTATATTTAGAATATTATTTGGAAATGAAATAGGAAATTTCTAAATTTACAATATGTGGGAGATATTTGGTATAAAATTAGTAATAAAACAAAATTATACATTTTTATAGAGAAATTGAATGAGTACTCGTATAAGCTGATGATGGGTCCCAGAACATTTTATTATCTGAAGGTACAAAGCTTAACAGTTACTTCGTATAACAGCTTCATAAAGTTTATTTGGGCCGTCTGCGCTTCTGACGACCATATAATGATATTTTCGTAATTCTCGGCACAACTGAAAAGGAAGATTGTAAATTTTTGCTTATCAGTAGCTCTAGTGAAAGAAATACGAGTAATGCAAAATTTTACGAGTTAAGCTAGATGAGAAATCATCTATAATCAAAACTCACGGAATATGATAAAGACCTTGACAATAATTTATTCGAGTAGTATACAGAATGTTCCATTTGAAACGAAACCCCCTAAATAACTTTCTTTTTTGGCATTAAAACCATAGCACTGGGTTTACTCAGCTTCAAAAGAAGGGTGATGTTTCACTTGAAAGATATTCGAATTATTCGTACAACGGTATGGATTTAGTTTTAAGTTAAGTTATTTATTATTTTTAGCTAAGAAGTTTAGTTTCTAAGATATTGGTATAAATGTACTCATTATTTTATGAACTTACACCCCTTTCAATGTAATACTGTCAGTCGCGAATACATTGGAGGTGTCAAATTCCAAGAATAAGTACATTATAAAATAAATTGTCGATAGTATAGATTAAAGTTATTCTGGTATTCTAGACAAAACGTGAATTAACTTTTAATATCTAAGCTTAGCTGGAACAACAGATGGTAAGCGTATTGAATAATAATGCAAAAGTTTTTCTGTTGTTCTTTTAGCAGTCATTGATGACAACAAAAAATTTAAGATCTTAAAGTTCAAGTTAGTCAGTCTCATCATTATTTCTGAACAACCAAATAGCAAAAGTCAAAGGCAGCAACACGGAATCCTAATAACATATTAATTTATCACGTTAATTTTATCACTATTAAATTACTTAGTATTAATTAGTACAAGTAAAATGCAATCTAATATCATACAGTACAAGTATTCCCATACTTTCATCCCACGATTTTTTTCATCCTAAGACTATAATCTCTGTTGCCCAAATTCGTGGAATATCGTAAAATGCGCACTCAAATTTACAAAGCGGGAATCCAGTTTTCAATGGAACCGATACGTTTCCCCTACCACGTATATTAGAATAGTGGGAATTCAAATGTCCAGCGGAACTTTATGTTTCGACAGAAATTGGCCGCAGGGTGCAGAAACTATTGGCAATGACAAACCGATTGACCTTTTAATAGAAGTACTCATCCCAGACTAATTTATGTTGTAACAGTAAGTACATACGAGACCGATTTAATTTACCATCTGCGCATCGCATATGCCAGCCTATAGTGCTGGACATGGAAGATGGGCCGGTCCATAAGTTTTGTACGCCGATAGGGGGTCGTAGTTGTGTTCCTTTAAATCACAGATCGTAATCGGTTGATGAAAATTTCCTTTTGCATTCTGCCGCTATCGGGATTCGAACCCGGCACCTCCCGATCCAAACGCCAAAGCTTTAAACACTGTGCCATTTGGTCGGTAACAAAATTTGTTATTTTAAAATTTGCGCGAGTGTGCATTCAATATTTTAACAGTGTAATTCAAGAAAAATTGAACAGAAATGAAAATAGCATTAAAATACATGGTAAGATTTAGGGCTATTGAGATGCACTAGGGATTAACAAGCTTTCAATGGAAAATCTTAACTCATTCAATTTCCTGTGTTGGCACCGTTTTGCTGTTTGGGGGCTAATCCTAGAGACTTCCTCGCGGTTTCGTTATAAACGTTAAATCGCCTAACTAATAGGCTTTCAAAATAGCATGGTAAAATTTAGGCAGCATTTAGTGCCTAAATCGTACCATGATATTTTGAAAGCCAATTAGTTAGGCGATTTAACGTTTATAACGAAACCGCGTGGAAATCTCTAGGGTCGGTTCAGTATATCAAACTAGAAGACCGTTCCAACACAATAAATTGAATGAGTCGTTAGCCCTTAATCTTATGATTGTATTTTGAAAGCATATTAGTTAAACTATTTATTGTATGTAATGTAAATGCGTGGAACTTGTTGGTCTGAATATAGATGAGGGAGTGCCACATCCCACAATTGGGATTGCTTCCGTTTGATCTCCAACTTTTCCCGTTTGATCGATAATTCCCCCTTTTTCACGTTTGCGCAGAGAGAGTGTCATTCGTTACAGCGACGATTCTCGTCAGATATTAAATCTGCTTTCGATTCATAATATTTGTCACTAGACAATTTTGTCTCGCTGCTTTCGGGTGGCAAAGTATTGAGTCGATGATGTCGTATCAACTGTTCGACTGACAGTCGTATTCGATGGAAATTCAACTGCAGAATTCGATTGAACTTCAAGTGCGGAGTTCCGGCATCCGTCTTTTTTAATTTTTAATTACAAAATTAAGTTCTTTAATATTTTGAATGAAATTTTTAACGTAAACGTGGTTCACGGTCGTCATGGACTATTTTGAATCAGTTGTATTATACAGGATATATCTTTTGATTGATATACGGAACCAGACAACCAGAGATGGAAAGCATCAATGGAGTAAGACGTTGCTTTCAAAAGGATGTACCAGCTACTACAGTACTATATTCAACATTAAAAGTATCAATGAACATATAAGACTACAAGTTTAGAAGTACACGAAAATGTAAAAAATAGCAAGACAAAAGTCAACCCTTTGGATTTTGACAAAAACTGCATAGCTAATTGTAAATGAGGTAGTAAGCTCAAAATTTGGTGTGCGGTTGTTAAAATTACTGTAGACGAAATAAATAAATAAATAAATTATTAGGTGTTTTGCAATCGTAGACGACACAACGAATTCAAGGCGATGATGTTGCCGTTGATTCTAGTTTACTGGCATTGTTTACATCATCAACAACGTTTGGCGACAGGGTTGTATCCTCCGTTAAAACCAGCGCATCGCTTTCTATTGGCCAAAGCCCAGCCAGCTTCACTCTTTCACGGCTTCCGAAAGATCACAATACACTTTCGGAGGCCTCGCCGGTGTCAGCAGCCCCCTCGAATGGTTATTGCGCATGCCACTGTGTACCGCGGTAATGTTTTCAAATCCTTTTTGTTGTTGTTTGTCGGCTCTTTCAATACACTGGCGTCTCGTTGCTGGACGTTGGGCGAAGCATTGAACACTCGAGCGATATCTTCCCAGCCCGCCAAACGGCCATGGATTGTCGTTTTGCTGGTGACCATGCTGATGATGTCACTCGACAATACCAAACGATATAACAAATTCGTTTCAATTTACGTGAACCGTTTGGAGCGTAACTGTTTTGACGGCACAATCAACAAATTGGCGTCATTCGCGTTCACTCGCTTTTTGATTTTTCGATTCATCATTGCTTCCCTTTCGTCACTTGAATTGTTGTTTGATCGTTGATTTTGTTGCTGTTGCGGTGCACAAAAGTTTTATTTTTCACTGCGACAAACGAAAAATGTTCAAAAGAATAAATAAATACAGGCCATCTGTTAGTCCTTTTTTCATTTGTAAACAAAACACACATTTTGGGATGAAAAGTCAAAATTTTTTATTGATAAGGAAAGGTGGTTCTATGCCATTTATGTATGAAAAACAATATCGTTCATATGACCACCACGGCTTCGTCTACAGGCCGGCATCCGAACATCAAAATTTTCGATGACTTTTTCCAATAAAAGCGGATCAATGGCCACAATTTCAGCTCGAATGTTGCTTTTAAGTTATTGAATTGATTGTGGATGATTAGCATACAGCTTATCTTTCAAAAAACCCCATAAAAAATAATTAAGTGGTGTTAAATTCGGGATTCTTGGTGGCCAAGGAACTTCACAATTTCTTGAAATTATGTGTTCAGAAATTTGGTTGCCAATAAATGGATTGTTGCACGACTTGCACGACTTGCACGACTTGCGTGTCATGTCGCTCCGTCTTGTTGAAACCAAAAGACGTTGGCACGCAATTCATTCAATTTGGGTCACAAAAAACCAGTTAACATGTTGTGATAACGTGCCCCATAAGGGAATTTTCCTGTTCGTTTTCAAAGAAAAACGGCCACCAGAACATAACCACACCAAACAGTGACTCTTGGAGGATGAACTTCTGCTTCGTGAATAACATGAGGATTGTGTGCTTCCCAAATTCGACAATTTTGCTTATTGGCCTACCCATTAAGATGAAAAATAGCTTCATCGCTAAAGTTGATTTTTAATTAAAAACCTTCATTTCGTTCAAGCATCCAATTAACAAAACGACGACGATTTAAATGGTCTGATGGCTTCAATTTTTGAGTTAGTTGAATTTTGTATGGATGCAAATGAAGATCAACATGCAAAATGTTTCGTAATTTGGTTCGTGAAATGTTTAGTTCTTGTGAACGATGTCTGGTTGATGTACGTGGTTCATTACGAACACTTTCACTAACATCCCTCGGATGTGGGCGTACAAAGGGCTTCGGCGGTAACTGTGTGCACCTCGGCAATTCTTGGTAGGCGCGTCCACGTCGCGGGTAGTTTACTGCTTGCAGAGGCTAAGTTCTGCCAGGGACCTAGTGTTGGAAGGTATAACCTTAATTGGTCAGATTGTTCAAGCAATGAATATACCGCAAAAAGGAGAAAATACCCCAGGTGGTACGCAAACTACCCAGTTGGCTAATCCACCCTCTAACGAGGCTGACTCAATGGATTCTGGGGTGAGCCAATCATTGCTGTACCCATTCATAAGTAGCTCAAAGTTGTTAAGATCACCAACTAGACAAACTAACTCAGCAAATCAATTGAAAAATGAAAACGCTGAACTCTGCCGGAAACTAAATGATGTAGAAACACTTATAACCCAACTAAAAAGCGAGGTTGACAAACTAAAAAATGAAAATGAAAAACTAAAGAAGCCCAAAGAAATGGAAATGGAGATTTCTGGAAACCCTCTAACCAGTTATAACGAAGCAAGTACATACACCAGTTATAACACCGAGTTCATTGTTGATAAAAAGGAACTCGCAAGAGAAACAGATTGGATACTGAAAAGGAAAAAAGACCTACCAAAAAACCGAGGAGCAGAATTCTCGCCTGAAGTTGGAGAACAGTCGCACGTCCAGCACATCAGCAACAAAAACAACAGCAAGAAAATCAACAACAAAAGGTTGCAACGAAAGGAAAGTC
This sequence comes from Nephrotoma guestfalica, assembly GCA_963691935.1. Lineage (NCBI taxonomy): Eukaryota > Metazoa > Arthropoda > Insecta > Diptera > Tipulidae > Nephrotoma > Nephrotoma guestfalica. The sequence continues at coordinate 70,145,299 of OY829913.1, read as the reverse complement.
TTCTCCGCCATTTAATGTATGCGGCATAGCAGAATTTGCTAGTATACAAACTATAATGAAATCAGTGACCACTAAGGAGTGCAGAGTAGTGTCACTAAACAATAACGTGTGGAAAATCAATACACCCGATTCCGATACACATAGAGTACTAGTCACAAACCTCAAAGGAGAAGGTAAAGACGGGTTCACATACGAAGATAAAAACAACCGTGCAATTAAGGCTATGGCCAGAGGCCTTCATCCAACGTGTAAGAAAGAGGATATAATGGAGGACATAAAGGCAAAAGATTTGCAAATAGAAGATGCAGTAAATATCCTAAAACGAAAGAGAGGTGAAAACAATAAAGTAAAAAAGGCCTCCAACTCTTTATGATTACTTTTAATAAACAGGAGAAAGTTGAAAAAAAAATTTGACATCAAATCAATTCTAAATATGAGGGTTAAAATAGAACCCCTAAAGAAAAACACGAGGCTAATACCTCAATTCAAAAAATGCCAAGGTTTCAACCACAAGCAAAACTGGCCTAAGCTAACAAATAATAAAACTGACTAGGACCTATTCCAAGAACTAATTGAAGAGCAAATAAACCTTCAAGTGCCAATTACAACATTGGTACAATTGAAAGACGAACTGGAGATACTTAACAGTACTATTCAACACGTAGCTAGTTCTCCTACTAATCATACCGAATCCCGTGGGAATCAAAATTGTCCTCTTGAAGTCAGGGAATTAGTTAGCGAGAAACGGAAGGCACGAAAGACCTGGCAAAGAACACGCGCCCCGGAAAACAAAAAATACCCAATTATCTGTACAATAAACTGAAACAGATTATAAGAGAAATTAAGAACCAAACTATTAACAAGTACTTAAGTGGTCTCATCGAACATAAAGACACTGATTACTCTCTTTGGAAAGCAACAAAGAGATTAAAAAGGAGCAAAATGCATGTGCCGCCTATTAAAAATGAGGAAGGAACCTGGGCCAAAAGAGACAAATAAAAAGCTGCTATATTTGCGGCTCACTTGGAAGAAACCTTAAAACCGTTACCTAGACAAACTGCAGTTGAAAACACTACAACAATTAGCAAGATTGACGACCATAATATACGATCTGTAACATTACAGGACGTGAAAGATGAGATCAAGTACAATTTAAATGCGAAAAAAGCTCCAGGTTATGATTTAATTACAGGCCAAGTCATAAAGGCCATTCCAGAGAAGGGATGACGAAAATTGGTTCAAATATTCAATGCTGCCTTCAGATTAAAATATGTACTACGACAGTGGAAGGTTTCTGAAGTAATTATGATTACTAAACTAGCCAAACCAGCAAACAACAAAAAGTCGTACAGGCCGACTTCCTGTCATTTCAAGAGGCTCAAGCCAATAATAGAAGAACGAAATTTAATTCCACCACACCAATTTGGATTTAGGGAAAATCACTCTACGATAGAACAAGTTCACACAATAACGCACATAATAGAAGACGCACTTAAGAAAAAGATAATATGCTCCAATATCTTCTTAGAGCACAAGCTTTCGACAAAGTTTGGCACCAAGGACTTGAGTTTAAATTGCATCGAGATCTACCTACGCAGATCTATCAAATTCTTAAATCTTACATTGCAGATCGGCATTTTCGTGTAAAATAGAACGGAGAGTACTCTGAACTAAAGAGAATAGCAGCAGGCATACCACAAGGTACCGTACTGGGTCTTATATTGTATATCCTGTACACCAGAGATACGCCAAATACAGTAGGTCCTACCATAGCAACATTTGTAGACGATACAGCTATTCTGGCAAATCGGAAAGAGTATATCAGAAGCAACGACAAAATTTCAACAAGCAACCAACTCAGTGAGTAGCTGAACAAAGAAATGGCGCATTGGTCTAAACGAAGCAAAATCGGTTCACGTAAACTTCACAAACCAGAAAGTTAACTGGATTTCAGTGGAACTAAATTCAAGGCAGGTTCCAAATGCAAATATAGCCAAATACCTAGGCATGACTCTCGATTTCAAGCTTAGATGGAAACAGCCTGTTAAAAAGAAAAAGAAGAATTCAACATTAAATATAGGAAAATGTATTGGCTAATAGGTAGAAATTCTGAGCTTATATTTAAACCAGTAAGGACCTATGGTTTTCAATTTTGAGGTTCTACCAAGAAAGCAAATACACAAATGATACAATGATATCAAAACAAAGTGCTGCGTGGCATTGTCAACGCACCATAATACATCAGAAATGATAAACTACATAGGGACTTAAACATGGAATATGTCAGTGAGAAATAAAAAAAACATGCAAAGAAACACATTCAGCCGATATCTCGGCACCAATATGCAGACATACAAAGTTTGTTGGACACCACCAATGCAGTAAAACGACTTCAAAGACAGAAACATTTAGAACTGGGCAGTTGTATTTAATTAGGGCAGAGAAATATAATAAATTATGTAAATTCCATTAACCATTGGGTTACTGCCCGTCAAATCTGAATCTTTATTTAAGTAAAATAAATTACTAAATGATTTGCAAATCAGTTGTAATATAAAACTGAACTATAAAAAAAATTTAAAAAAACTTTCACTAACAGCTACCACTGCATTAGGAGTACGAACTGGATGAACATGTTGATACGGTCTACGACCATCCACTGAACTCAGTAGGACGTCCATGCCGACCAAAACTTTCACGAAATTCACGAAATGTTGTTAAACGATTACTTTCATAATAAATTTGTACAATCAAAATGCATTGTTGTGATGTTGGCGACTCCATGATGATAAATGGCATATTTTTAACTTTTCATATGTCAAAGAATTTTTTAGAACAAATAACATTAAATACTAAAATTCATCTATTGAAAAGAGTAGCAACAGAAGACGCACCCTGTACATAGAACACATTGTTTACTATTTGGTGTGTGCGAGCCCATGAAGTGGGATTGCGGCTGAAATTTATTTAGAAAAATGCGCCGTGCGGCGTTGGGCAAAAGCCGCAATTTCACTATTTCACACAAACGCCACACACGAGAAAGAGAAAGAAACAGACGAAAAATACCAATTTACTGGATGACTGACACGAAGTGTTACCAACTTCAGACTGTCGTTGCTGTCAAACCAGTGATGATAGAGCGCTCAAATTTACACTAATGACAATTCATTCCATTATTTACAAACGTAAAAAAGCATTTTAGTGGGAAATATTCAGAAAATAAGTTATCCGCAATGGAATTCAAGCGTAATAGTGTGATTGCTCTATACTTGGCTGGAAAACCACAGCCGCAGATTGTTAACCAGTTAAAACATCTGCTTGTGGATAAAATGTTTGTGTATCGCATCACAAATTGTTATAACGATACTGGCAGCATTGCAAAACGCCATGGTGGTGAACCAAAACGCACTGCAACATCGCCGGATATCATTCGGAAGGTGAAGGCCAAATTGGCTCGGAATCCGCGCCGTAGCGGCAGAAAAATGGCTCGTGAGGCGAATATTTCACTCGAACGGATGCAGCACATATTGAACGATCATCTTAGACTAAAGACCTTGAAATTTCATAAAACGCATGGACTCACCGATGCTCAAAAAAAGTTAGAGTGGAAAGAGCAAAGGAGTTGTTACGCTTACACGAAAGTGACGATTTGCCGAATTTGGTTTTCCCCGATGAGCCACCGTTCGTTATTGAGCAATATGTGAACAACCAAAACGACCGGATTTACTTGCCCGGCCGTTCTACTGTAAGTTTGGACCAACGGATTGCCAATCGAAACCAAGCGCCGCTGATGGTAATGGTTTGGGCCGCCGTAACGGCCGAAAGCCGTTTACCGCTCGTTTTTTTTTGGACCGTGGCATCAAGATAAATGCTCAAATTTATCGGGATCATGTGTTGGAGGGAGCATTGAAGCCTTGGCCACAAAAACATTTCGGCTGCAGAGCCTGGACATTTCAACAGGACTCGGCATCGAGTCATAAAGCGCGCCTCAATCGAAATTGGCTGAAAAACAACGTTCCGCGGTTCATTTCCGCTGCCACTGGCCACCAAATTCAACGGATGCAAATCCGCTAGATTTCTCGGTTTGAGGTATTTTGAAGAGCAAGGTTGGGACCAAAAAAAAATCCAAAGTGTCGATCATCTCAAGCAAGCGCTTCGCCGGGAATGGGCCAAAAACCGCAGAGCCACTTTCGTGCTGCATGTAATAGCTTTGTCGGGCGTTTGAAGGACATAATCGCAGCTAAGGGTGGCCAAATCAAAAACTGCAAATGCAATTCGAAAATTTAAATATTTGTGAACATTTTTCACTTTGATTCAATAAAATTCATCAAAAAATAAAAATTCTGTGGTGTTTTGTTTTGGTAACACTTCGTGTCAGCCACCCTGTATTAAATAAAAATGCATAAAAATGCACAGAAAATGTTTCTACCTTAACTTACACGAATAACGCAAGATCAATAAGGAAAGTGAAATACCAAATGGCTGTCAAATGGTTGTCAAATCGTGCAAATCTTATATTTCATGGCCGTTAAATTGGTTTAGAAAATAAACCAATAGCGAAATAGACCAAAATAAACCAAACAGATTTAAACCATAAAAGTAGTGAATAATGTGGATATGGTTTAAAATTTTCTGGTTTGAAATCGGGCGGTTTATTCTGGTTTAAAAGCGTTCAAACCACGAGAGCTTCGTAGCTAAACTCAAAACTGATTTTATTGGAGTAAAATGCTTGAGTCAACAAGATATTTAATTTCAGCCGAGATAACGTTAGTTGTCATTGAATCCGGTATCGAAAATGTAATTTAGATATATGCTAAATTATTTTTTCACTTATATAGTTTGAGAAATCGGTTCTAACTTTCAAAATTATTAAAAACCACACTTTGGACTGGAACTATATAGATGATCACCTCTTATTAAAAACCACATTATTTACTTTCTCTACTAATATTCGAAACTATCTACACTATCTCGACACTAACATGTAAAGAATCCCGAATTACGCGTAGACGCACAACACTGCCCTTTATATACAACATTGCCATAAAGCTAAATCAATTAACCCAAATTAAGAATAATTGCTGCTTCAACGTACAACATTTTAATGCATTTTAGAATGCATAATTGTTGTATATTATGAGACAGTTCATTACAAAAATACCATTTGCAACAAATAACTACATTTCGCATAAAAAAACACAATTTAATTGTGAAATTTAGTACATTACTATACATAACAGTTTTATACTTCCGATGTAAATACAAAGTACAGCAATAAACGTAAATATTCAAAAAGCACATAAAACAAAACAACACAAAGCTGATTGTATGTAAAGCTTACACATGATTTATTTCAATGGCAAATCGGTTACGATTTAATGTTTTTTGTTGTATTTGGATTGAGGCAATTTTGGTTGCATACTAAAATTGTGTATATAAGAAGGAAACTATCGTTGCAAATCATTAGTCGGGCACAATATTAAAAGGTTGTTCTACATATACTCGTAAATATAGATATCGATTTATTCGCCATGGATCACATTTCCAAAATAGTTTTAAATTTTAAACACGATCTACTATGGTATAGTGAATGATCTAATTGTTACAGTCAATATAAAAATCGGCAGCCTTCAGTTTAAAAAAAAATTTGTTCCATCATTGAATCATTGGAAGGTCGAAATTGGATTAAGCGATGCATGTATATACAAAATCAAATAGAACAACTTTGTTCCATGGAACATGGATATGAAATATGTAGACGTATTGAACGAACAATCGATTACTAATTGAATTTTAATTCATAACAAAACTCTAGCGAATTATAACACACCGTGAACAGTTTAACATAAACTAGTTGCCTTTCTATTTCACTATAGTCTGCTAGATCACTTACATAATTTTATGTGCCCCGTATAATTTTAAGTCGCATTTTATATTTTTTATCATATAAATCATTAAAATCAGGTCATTATCAATGATTATGCTAAAACACGTTTAAGGAATGTTAAAAAAAACTATTCAGTCGCTTATGATCTTGTCCCGGCACACGACATTGTTAATGAATATCGTCGGCCAAAAAAATTTACATCTCAATAAAATTAACTTTAGGTACTAATAATCTATAATATTTTGAAATTATTGTTATCAAAGTATGCTACTGAAGTTAGAAGAAAAATTCAGCAAATCTGCATTATCGACCTCCTTTATATAGTAGATAGAAGAAAGTGAAGTAGAAATTGCTTGTTTTTGACCGTTTTCTGTAGTAAAACTATTTTATCGACGTATTTAAAATAGTCGTAGAAAAATTTACTCAATTTTCTTTATGTAAGCATGTTTTCAAAGAAAAGCACAAGAACAGTTTTAATAATAAATTAGAAGTAGAAAGTCGAAAAATTTTCCAGCCTTAGGGTTTAAAAAGTCCGCAAATTTGTTGATTTATATAAGGATTCCTATGGCTATCTACCGAGCGAGTATGACGATCCGCTGATCTTGGCAATTGACGCTATTTAAATTTGAGTGCGCGTGTTATGATATTTTACGAACTTGAGCAATGAAAATGAATCTGAGATGGATACTTCTATTAAAAGTCCTCCGATTTTGCATTACCGATCTGTACCCTGTTGGCTAATGTATGACGAAACATAAAGTTTAAATTCAAATATACAACCCAGTACGTAACACGGGAAATGTATTAGATCATAACATGTTGGATTTTTCCACCTCCATCGTAAATGAAAAAACCGAACATTTTAAGATTTAATTTTTAGCTTCATAGCAAGCGCATCCCAAAATTATACCGACAATTTCGTCTCAAATTAACAAAGTTAAACCTTTAAAATTTCATTGGTAATTTTTTGGTAGGCGTACCATTTTTTATGCAGCGTACGATTTTTTTAAACAGAGAACAAGCAAATAAAATTTGAGTACCAAAAATATAATGACTGCAACAAACCAGTGTTGTGCGTCTACGCGTAATTCGGAAATGTCGATATGCTGGTGTATAAAAAAATGTACTCAATTTATTTGGCGTAGAAAATGTCGACAATGCGTAGAGTATGTAGGATATCTGTATACAATGTATGATATGATATGATATGATATGATAGAGGCGTACAGGCCAGCCATAACGGCGATCCTAGGTACGTTACCATAATCCTGAAATATCAACAATCAAATAACAAATTATATCTGAATGCGAATAATATTTCAGCATCATGCGGGCCCAGCCCTGCATCCTTAACAGATAAGGTTAGTTAGGAAACGATGTTAGTCACAGAAACGACTAGGGCGAACCGCAGCAAAGTCATTTTCTAACTACTTAAATATATTAGAATGTTAGTCTCAATTAAATTCACACTCTAGATTAGAGTTTGTTAGTTAATTAATGTAAGTTAGTTATGTTTGAGGTAAAGGATACTAATATTCATCATATGTATTCGGCATCAGTCCTACTAGACTGGTTAGGTTATTTAATTCATATCTATGGGTCATCTCATCACATACTGCTTGTAACCTTATTTTGCCCTATCTTCCCATCCAACACCAACTAACCGAGGGACTTCACGTTCGTAATGACACGGCAGTATTATGATACATATGATGACCTAATGTCAAAATAAAAAAAAAATAAAATAAAAAAAAATTTAGATTCGGAATTGTCATTCAGCTACCTATAATTAAATTCATCCAACTAAAAGCAGGGTTAATTTATATCTAACATTCACACAACTTCACTAAAACATAATCTGAATTCAACCAGAAAGATCGTCGAAAAACAACATTCCATAGCAAAAAGTCTTTGGATCGTTAACATATTTGATTGTATTGAGTTTATGCTCAAAGCGTAAGTAATTAAATAGACCCCTGATGAAGAATGTTGCAATCACAATCTTCCCTGACCTTCCGGTATGTAAAAAAAAAAATAAATAAATAATAAATTTTAAATAATAATAAAAATAAATTGAATTATATTTGCCGACAACTTTATTGTTTTACATCAGGACTTTCGACAAAATTTCAATTTATAGAATTGTTTAAAGTAAGTGAAAATTATTAAAATAAGTTATGAAAATGTAATTAAATTTAAATAAAAACCCAAATGGATAACACAATCCAACATATTTCAGCTCAAATGATAAATTTCTCGTGGCAGAAAACTGTTTCCTCCTTTCATTAACATTTCATATATTTATCAATTTATATTATTCCACAAAAAGTCATTTTTGTCACAATACGGTGGCAACCCATTTTGAGTATACAAATTTTCGCTTATTGGGTAAGTCATAATTCGATCTGTTGTAATTTCAAATTTTGGTTTCTCGGGTACCAATATTTTATGTACTTAAGTACATACAAAGGGAATTCCCTTGAAATGTCAGTTTCTATGTATACGATTATAAATTACCGTTCACATATATGTAAATAGTTATAATAACAATAACAATAATAAATAATTAACTTTTATATAATTAGAATGAAAATTAGAATAAAAAGATACTTCTCTGATTGTATATGTGTTGAACGTAATTTTCATAATAACTGTCTCAATTCACCTGTATTAACAGGTGAACTTCTAAAGAACAAACCTCAGTCAAAAATAGCACATCACTCTCACACTACACATTCCTAAACTGATTTGAATTAAAATATTAATAATAATTTATTTAAAGGAGAGACAAAAACACGTCTTTCCTCTACGACGATCAGTCGATCCTCCATGTAGGATATCTGTATACAATGTAGATTATTACTAAAACAACAAAATTTTAATTTCGGTCTGTCAAGACCAAGTCATTTAAATCCTGATAAAAATGATAAAAAATGACCCTGGTCCAAAACCAATTTTCTTGAGGTTTGAAGGTTCCTTATGAAAAAATTCCAAAAATGTTTATCTTTTATCTGGATGGATGGATGAACGGATGACTGTACCGATATTATATCAAAAACTACCTCAAGGGGGTCGGTACCTGCCATAGGAAATCATTTAGTTCTTTCCAATAAAATCATGTGACACATAAAACAATCATAGTTGAAAGGTTTTGGAAAAGTAACAAATTTATTACCAGCACTTTAGGTCACAAATCCACCGCTTTAGCGCTGGTGACAAGTTAATACTTTGGTAAATAAGAATACAATGTTTAATAATATACATGAAAGTATTTTACAAAACTAATGAAGAATCAGGAATGAGTCATTTTGTGAAGAATTTTTTAGTGGAAATTTTCGTTTTTCTTTTCATGTCAGTTTGCCGGGTTTGCGCACCAATATACAAACATATATCGATTCCAATCCCCTTTCGCAAATTGAAATTTTGTTGGTTTAGAAATCTGTTGAATAATATTAAACGAAAGTATATGGTTTTCCAATAAGAGTGATATGATCCAAACTTTTCTCGCAATAATTCAATTGTTGCACTTGCTGTGTGGCACGTAGCCCCGACTTGTTTTAACCAAATGTTGTCAAGATCAGCTACTTCCAATTTCGGCCATAAAAAGTTGGTTATCATCGATCTATACCGATCTCCATTTTCAGTAACGGCTACCAGCTTCATTTCGAAAAAAATACGGACCGCGGTCCACCAGACCAAAAACCACACCAAACTGTCAATTTAGGTGAATGTAATGGTTTTTTCATGAATAATTTGTGGATTTTCTTCGCACCAGGATCGACAGTTTTGTTTATTTACCGCTCCACTCAGATGAAAGTGAGCCGTTATCGTTTTCAAGTTGTTCCAAGGCAAAATGAGTAAGGAAAAAGTAGTAAAGTAATGAAATGGTAAACATTACTGAATATAATGAAACAAAAACTGACAGATCATGACATATTACAAATGGCCGAAACGTCACTTAAAAATCATATCATTCTTATTGGAAAACCCCATATTATTAAATGTTTGGATTAATATAAGTTCTCGCGTATATCACTCGGTAAACGTCGTAGAATCAGTAGCTCGTGTGATTTGCATATTGGTAAATAAGCATACACCGGTAGATTGCTTAATTTTATTCCCAGGTGTTTAACCCCTGGTTTAATACACAATAGATATAACAGAGTTGTTGATGTAATCCGCTTCGAGTAGTTTAGTCAAGGAACCCGGAAAATTGGAATATGCTCACCATATTTTTTGTATCCAGGAGATATAAACTGCAATTCTAGTCGGAATCGAGTTCATCAAGACATATTTTAACTAGATAGACTACTAAAAGTCTAACTAAAGATAGACTAAATAAAATGTGGTCACGTATCAGCTCTATTGATAATCATAACGTCGAATGAGGCTAGATTCGCGGATCTGAAAGCAATTCTCTATTCAAAGTCTCTATGCACATCTCTGAAAATGATACTGTATCAATCTTGATTATCCAAGTTTAACATCTATTTGTCTTAAGCAAAAGGGTGGCATACACATATGGTGATCAAACGAATTGGTTGTGTGTATAATCAAATATTTGTACACATTTACAAGGTTCATAAAAATATTGGAGTATTTGAGCGATTTTACCGAAATTAAATTTGTACTGTGTGATAGCCGTTATTATCCATTCATGAATTTGTGCATTAACATAATAAAGCGTTGTGATGATTTTGTTCATTGAAGACCATGGCTCAAAACAGTTTATTTACAGTTTACAGCTCTATATTTGGTTTAAAAGTTTAACGTGTATACTCGTATAGCCCTACATTTTATAACATAGGTTTTACCTGTTTGGAATATTTCTAAAATTGTACTAAGCCAGCTAAACTATATCCAAGAAATATCCAATTTTTCTTATGATATACCGTTTTCCGAGCATAGCAACACATATGATAAACATAGAAGTACGTCATTGCCAAACATAAAAAATTGAGTTGAAATTTTTCAAATGTGAGTTAAATAGGAAGCTCAGCGAAGCCGAAATGGTTCAATTAACAAAGAAATCATAGAACTATGCTGATTTCTAACATAAACAATCATTGTCGACATTGTCTACAATTTCTAAATTGTCGACGTCATTTTTTTAATTGTCTACATACATTCTCTACACTTGTAGAATATTAATTATTCACGAGGTGTAGACAATACGGCACAACACTGCAACAAACCCTAAGGCTGGATAATTTTTCTACTTTTCACGTATTTTCGAATAACGGGAATTGACACTATCAGCGGGTCGTCATACTCGCTCGGTAGATAGACATAGGGCTCCATAACTTATCTTTATTACTTGACTTATAACCCTAAGGTTATAGAAATTTTCTTCTTTTGAACGGATCTAATACATTTCCCGTGTCACATATATTCGAATAGCGGTAATTCCCACGATCGGCGAAACTATATGTTTCATCAAAAGATGGCAAACATAGTACACACACTATTTGCAATAATAAATCAGTGGACCTTTTAATAGAAGTACTCATCCCAGACTAATTTTCATTGCTCAGATTCGTAAAATATCATAACATGCGCACTCAAATTTAAATAGCGGGAATTCCCAAGATCAGCGGGTCGTCATACTCGCTCGGTAGATTTGCAAACCTTTTAAATTCTAAGGCTGGAGAATTTTTCGACTTTCTACTTGTGCTTATATGAATGCATTTTTATAGTAAACAAATGAAATTTACTCAAATTTCGGCCAAAAACATGCTTACATAAAGAAAATTGAGTCAATTTTTCTACGACTTTTTTAAATACGTCGATAATATAGTTTTTCTACAGAAAACGGTCAAAAACAACAAGCAATTTCTACTGACTTTTTCTACCAATGTATATTAAAGTCGATAATGTAGTTTTTTGCTGAATTTTTCTGCAGACTTCAGTAGTATTATCAAAGTGTAATGAAGATGGCGTAGAATATGTTGACAATATTGTCTCAAACTAAGTACCCTAAGGGGAGGATATTGTTAAATATATAGATAATAGTGTTAAGTATGAAGGAGTGGTGTAGACTGCATTTAAAATGACAGACTAGCAGGCCTTAATTTATAAATTACTAGCGGACCCGACAGACGTTGTTCTGCCCGAACGTTGGCTTACCTGCTATTAGCGGATTCACAAACGTTTTTTCGATATTCGAATTTTCGATAAACTATATAGTAAATGACGCATTGGGCGCTTTCAGATCCCCTATGATGATTAGTAAAATCATCCCCAAATTGATTAAAATTTCATATAGTGCGAAACATGTTCTCAACTCACTCCCTGAAAGCGCCCAATTGTGTGATTTGTGTTGCCCAAAACAAAATCAAATAATGAGTGCAATTTCTCGTTATCCTGCGCCGTTCAATTCTTGTGTCTTGTCACTGGCACACATACCTGTATTACCTGTGTGGAGAAGACTGCGTGAAACTTAGTTGGTCCGTAAGCTCATAATGAATCTACAGGTGACTGGAGATGTGGCGACCCATGAAAATTGACCCTTCTACGCGGTGGATCCACTGAACCATACGAGTATATATACCTACACCGAAGATGGACTGCGAGTAGCAGAGGCCTGTGACGCCTTACCAATGACATATGATGTAAATTTGGATGATTTCCATTTTGATTAAATAATAGCAAACAAAAAAAAACTCAAATCATTTCGATGACAGTCATATTCTTATTAAAGTAAAAGAAATAAAGTATTGAAATAAATGTAGAATCTTAAATCTAAAGGAAATAATGTTTGTTTTATTTTTATCTTTATGCGAGTTGATGAACAATGTTTTTCTTCAATTCCTGAGGTGTATAAATGAACAAACTTGATGGTTTGCCAACGTGAGAATACACAACATATAATTGGCCATGTGAGAAGTACAGATTTTCAAGCTCCAACCCACAAATGAACATTGTTTGGCCTTGTGGTTTATTAATATAGTCAGTGCAAATGACAAGCGAATTGGAAATTGCAGGCGTCTGAATGGAATGGGCGAGTCTGAAGGGATTAGTGAGCTCCGTGGCAGGAGAACAACTTTACCTTGAAACATGAGTTTTTTTATGCCCAATCGTGTGACCAATCATTTAAATTCCGAAGCAAAATGGTTGGTGAACCAATTTTTAATCACAAGTTATTTAGTGACATTCCCAGTAAATCCAGTGAATTTAAAAATTCTACAGGATAGTGGACTGCTTCATCAGAATCGACAACAGTGTCGATCAATTTGAATGACATCTCTTTGCCATGATCTGTATTTTAAAATTAATAGCGTTAACATCGATTTTTTTTGCCCCCCAAATAGATCGTTAACGTAGCCGCGTATGATTAATGTAATCTGGGAATATGTTAAGGCGTAATCTATTGACATTTCGCCATAGGTATAATTGTTTCAAACATGCGTTAATTTCGTCCGCATATGTATGTAGCGCGTGGAATGAATCATAATGTCTGTATGAAATCACCGGACAGCAACAGTGGATCGCCACCGAAAAGTCTGGTATCTATTGACAGCTTCAAGTGAATGAAAGTGCGCCATAGTGCATTCATCCAAGATAATAATTTTGCATTTGAAATTCCGTTGCTCTATAAAATGCACAAATTTTGGCAGCTATCAATCTTTACTTGAAGGATGGCGTGTTGGGTGCTCTCATAGTTTCAAGGAGCTAATACCGTCCAAAAGTCCACTCTGCACCTAATTAAAACTAAACGTAAACAAGTAAGAAAATATAATACCACAACGGACTGTAACGGTACTAAGTGTAAGGAAAAAGCCAATACACCCTAACCGTTTCGTGTTTAAATTCGTTACTAGTGCATCAAAATAATGTAAGCATAAAGTTTGCACCTAGAGCGGTTTTCAAGGAATGGATGTGTCTGATCCTCTTATTATAGTAATCATAAGTAAAAATTGTACAGATGACCCCAGATCCCCCATCGATAAATTAATCTGCTGGTGGAGAGGTCTTAGCCGTTTGCAACAGTAGTGAAACCACATTTAGTATTGTGGTATACTCTTTAACCAAAATAAGGAATTTCACGAAAGCATATTGTTAAGAGGTACCTAGGTTGTATGACCAATTGGAAAGTTATATGCTGTATCATTTGGAGTTTACTTTGATATGTTTTGATTTGCTTTAATTTTATTTTTAAATTTCTTTCAGATTATTTTTTGACGTTTAGTGGCTCGACTTGAGCTGGATGGGATCACTAATGATTGTAGACGTACAGAAAGAAATCGAACAAATCGGCCATTGGAATGTATTGTAGGTATTAGGGAAAGTGAGGAAGAAGGTCATCAAATATCTTTAAGACGATGATCCACAAAATTTGGGATTTCAATTAGAACTATGCACAGAATAATGCATCCCGGGTTACACCAGTTGCCCTACAAGATACAGTTAGTTCCATTATAATGCAGGTGATTTCATAACACGTGTTGATTACTTTAATTTTGGATCACCCAGTAGAACGTGCATTTTCGGTCGAATTTCGTTTGTGCCTATTTTGCAAAAAGTTTTCGGTTAGTGGCCGTTGCCGCTTATTAACGATATTTTGTAAAATATAATAAAATAATAATTGGGAAGGACAATTAGGTAGAAGTATCAATTCATTTCCAAGTTAATTCAATATTAGGCCAAAACTATTTCATTCACGTTTACAGTTTCTTTATTGCATTCGCGTCAAGAATTGCATTTAATAATAATGATCGCAATAATTGATAAGTGCCAGAAAGACACGCTGCAAATTCTTTAGTTAAAAAAAAATGTTGGCAACAAAATTATTTTGGCACTCAAAAAAACTAATATTTAAATCGAAATTTTCTTTTGCCGTGTATCATTTTCTACAAATTCCATTCGGGTCTAAAATAAGTTAATTTAATCTGTTAATACACACCCTCGATATTATTGTGATTGCGCTGTAGTAGTTTTCCCATCCCCATATACAGTTTTGCTATAGTTCTAAGAATTTTTGTTCATTCGTTCACTGCATGATCGAAACTTTGATTCGAATATGTTAATCGCATCACCACACGATACCGCAAATCAATCATACAAGATCATTAAATAACGGAAATTACAACATGTAGTTTATTAGCGAGAAGTGCTGGATTTAAATTTTAAATTATCTCGCACTTTCATTAAATGGGGTTTTTCTATTTCTAATTGGCAAAAACTCATCTATATCTATATATGTCGCAGGCTTAGTTTAAATAATTATAAGAATAAACTTCAGCCTAATCAAGATATAATTAAATTATTTCAGTTAGGTACTCGTATATACGAGTATATCTGTCATGTAAAGTTATGTTCTGAAAGTTTTGACCGAATGAATAATCCAAATGCCATAAATGAATAACCGAATGAATAATCGAATCTGGGATATCATACTCATTATACGGGACAAATGTACTATGGCGAACAAAACAGCACTGGAATCGCTTCAACGTACACTAAAAGATTTGAGAGGAAATGAACAGCTCTTCGGTGGCTCACTCATTTTATTATCTGGCTATTTTCAACAAATTCTACCAGTTATGCCACGTTCAATAGCTGCTGACGAACTTAATGCATGTCTCAAATCACCAGTTTTATGGTGATACATACATAAATTGACTTTGAAGCCCAATATGCGTGTACAACGACAACATGCTGAATCCGCTGAACGTTTCGCAACACTTTGCCAACAAACTAAGAATTAACTAACTATTTCACATTGCAAATTAGCGGGCCCATATCAAGGAAAAAGGTAGAACTTTTAGAACAATATCATCGAAGCTATACAATTTTAAACGGAAAATTTAAAGGAAAAGATGTACTGTTGCCATGTATCTCAATAATTCCGACTTCCGTTTGCAGGTTCCGGTGCAACCCGCATTTGCAATATACGCGAACGAAGTCGTGGTTCTCATCTATAGTCTTAGAGTATTTTTGAAAACTGAGAAATTGAACCACAGACAAACTACTCATCAAACTGTTTTAATTCCATCCGGAACCTTAAAAGTAGACTAGAATACGCCGCATGCTGTAAAACTTCTCAGCCTAAAGAGTATATCAATTTCAATATTTTATAAAATCCACAAGTGCAGAATTGTATGTATAAAATTAATTATTATAGCTAAATCACCATTCTGCCAACTTGCTGTAGTTAAATTTTGTAGTTCAATGACCCTGTTCATATTCAACATCTTGCGGCGCGGGTAGTAACGTCTGTTGTTGTTTGGTTGCATGCAGCTTTTGCACTTGGCGTTTCATTTGCGTTGCCTATTTGTTGTGACCATGAATTGTCTTCTTCGTTTGGTAGCTTTATGGACGCAATACGAACCAAGCCATCTGAGCCAGTATATACCTCCTGTACTCTCCTCACTTCCCACGCGCCGGCGGCAGTGTTTCTTCCTTCATTAGAACGACATCCCCTACAACTAAATTGGGCTGACGTTTCCCTCATTTAGTACGATGTTGTAATTGCTGCAGATAGTCTCTGGAACCTCTTTTCCAAAAGTCATCTACAATATTTTGTACTAAATGCCAACGTGTTCTTCTCGCGCAAGTATAATCATTATTTTCTGGAACTACTTTTGTTGGTCAGCCTATTAGAAAATGGGCAAGAGTTAAAAATTCTAAGTTTTCCGGATGGTTGTATAGGGTAGCCAATTGTCGAGAGTTTAAGCATGCCTCTATTTGAGCCGTTATTGTTGTTGCTTCTTCCAATGTCAATGCAGTCTCTTTCCTATGAGTCTTTATTGACTTTACCCCTGCCTTCCATATACAACCAAAGTGTGGTACAGCAAGTGGTATAAAGTGCCAGGTTGATTCAACTTGTTGAATCTTCTTGCTTTGCTGTTTTAGTACTCGTTCCGCACCAACAAAGTTGTATCCTTTGCACATGGTTTGACCTCTTCCTATCTTGCTCTTCAGTTGAATCGGCCCGACATAAACAATACCCACCTTGCTGAACGGCCGTGATGGAGTTACTCTGCAGGGCCATCCATTAGTTGATTAAGGGTTGCTTGTTTAAATCTGACACATGTAACACATTTCTGTATAATGTGATGTGTCAGATTTCAATTTACTGCGAACATTTGCCAATATTAGTTGTATGCCCCCGTGAAGTGTTGTAGTCGTATGAGCATCTTCAATTATTTGCTTGCGGATCGAGCTTTCCTTCGGTAAGATAATGGGTTGCTTTTGATTCATTGGTAGTCGTGCAATCGTAATATCCCATCCTTGCTTATGACTGGGTTTAAAGCAGATAGTTTGGATTTTTTATTCAATAAAATCCCACTCATTAATGCCTAAAGTTCTTTACGGAAGTATCGATGTTGTTCAATCATAATTATTTTGACGTCGGCGAGTTTCAGTTCTGGTACTGTCACTTCTTTCGACTGTCGCCGCTGTTTATGAACATGCACGTTTATGAACCTTTGGCAGTACACCGCAATATACGCTTCAACTTATGAATATTTGAAATTTTATCAACTAATTCATGTAGCGTGTTTGCCTTGGATTCAGCGGTTATTGTGAGACAAGTGATATCTTCTGCGCTGTCCTGGTTGTGGTGAAATTGTGTTTGCTGACCCTTGAATGAGGGTATTGATGGCCATATATCTGAATTTTCCTGCAAAAATATTGGCTCCGTCCACCAGACCGACCTTTATGAGGTGATTATAGACCTTTAATCTGAGATACCCGATTGACTACAAAAGTTTCTAACTTCGTGATATCAGCTCTCATCTCGCTTAAAACAACTATGATGGAATCCGTCCAAGCGAACGTCTTTACATCTTAGCATCTGTTCATGGTATTTTTGACGTATCCTAGAATCCTAGATAACAGATGCGCTGCGTTTGGTTCCAGCTTTGGAACTGTTAGTTTTGTTTTGATTGGAGTAAGTCTGGTTTTTGCTACCAGCAAGCTGGTTGTAACTTGCTCAAATGTATTTGTGGTTCTTAAATAAACCACCGCTTATTGTGAAGCATCTGCAAATCCATGTAATTCCGATTTTTGCGTTGACGTTGTTTTAACCCATCTTGGTACATTTATTCTGCATAATTCATCAAATTCCATCTTTTACTTTTTCCATTTTTCTTCAATTGCTTCTGGTAGCTTGTCATCACACAGTGTATCAACTCTCCAGGGGTTCTGCATTAAAAGCTTTACTGTTATCGTTATTGGTTATCATCATCAGCCGACAGGATCAAATAATTTTGAAGAGTCGGACAACAGTAGACGTTTCTTTGGTTCTTCCATTGAAAGATTTAGCCTGATCAGGTCAAATTCAAATGTGTCATCTTCAGGATTATACAGAATTTCTAGTGTTTTTATTATGTGGTTGATTCTTAAATTAATCATTCCTTTTGCTCGTAGGTATTATCCTATGCGTTGTAAGTTCTGGTGACCATGATGCATCCAGATTTGCCACAACATTTTTTCCGCATCTGCTGTTACCACGAATTTGTGTGTTCGCCACCTCAAGATGATGTCAATTAGATCAGTTTGAATTTTGGGGCCGTTCATCATTATGTCATTCAACGATAGTTCTGAAGTTGTTTTGTTCGATGCATCGAATTACTCCTAACTTTGTCGTAGTACTTTCGTGGTTGATCACTCCGTCTTTCGTGGTGTGGTATATAGTATACTGGACTGTCATCTGGACCATCTTTCACCAATTGCATATGTCCTTGCGCTAGGATGGTTACCGCCAGATGGACAGAAATTTTCTTTCGATTTAAAGTAATCGTGCCTTTTTCTGGATTCTCCTAGATGATTCTATTTTGAACGGTGAATGTACCATGTATTGCCTATCCATTGACCATTGACAACATTTTATCTTCCCAGTTATAACCTGTGCTGCCCATTATGATCCAACCAAGTTCGGTTTCTTGGGCAATTGGATCTTGTGGGTGTCCTCTATTGATGTTACTGTTTACAATTAGAGGATATAGTAGCCAACTCCGATTATTACATCAATGCTACTGGACTTGTTGTATTGTGGATCTGCAAGTTGAAAATGCTGAAAATGTGTCCATTTGTTGGTATCAAAGTCGATGTCTTGAATATTATCAGTTAATTTTTTAAACACCATTGTTTCAAACTTAATTCCAAAGGAACTCTGAAGTCTTGAAGATAAAGTTAGTTCGACTTTGTGACTGCACATTCCGGCTTCCTTTCCTCCCATTCCTGATATTCTAGTGTTGACTTGTTTCTGCCTCGCGTTAAGAAGAATTGCTGCGTTTGTAGAGATGAATGACACTTGAGAGCCTGGATCAATTAATGTTCTGAAGAGCATGTATTTTCCCTCGCTTGTTGTTAATGCGATTAGAGCTGTAGAGCAATATCACAGGACCTAATTGTGTTGTTAAATAACTTTTAGATACCCGCTGAAAATCTGCGTTGGAATCGATGTGCAATCGTGCCAAGTCTCATGTTCTGCTGATAAACAATTTCTGCATAACTTATGAAGCATTGCAATTTGCGATCTTTCACAGGAATTTAATTTCCTAAATTCTCCACATTCATTAATTTTATGTCCCCCTCGGCAGTAGACACAGATGTTTGTTGTTGTTAAGAAGGTCCGTTTAAATATTTGATCTTTGTTCTCTCGTGAGGCGGTTGTTGGTAGTACTATTGGCTTTTGGCAATGATTTGAACCTTCCTTCCAAAAATTTTAAAAATTCTATTGTTGTTTGGAATTGTTTGGAATCTTCTAAAGAGATCTCATAGAGTCGCCTTGTCTATTTATTTTTAGTTAGGGTGAAGATAATTATTGAGTTCCACGATTCAATGTTTACCCCTGCGTTACGTATTCCGTACAAACATTTAACTATTCTATCGTGAAGATTTCTCGTTGCCGCTGCACACTCTATGTTAATGTTTACTTGACTGAGCAACGTATTTAAATATGTTGAAATCAGTAGCCTTGTGTTGTTATATCTGCTATTCAAAATATCCCAGGCGGCTTTGTAATTTTCTTCTGTTGGTTGGAGGTGGTTGATTAATTTGGCCGCAGCACTCTCCAACTGACCCTTTAAATAGTTAATTTTATGGGTATCACTGATCTGTCTATTCTCAACGATGAGTTTGGCGAATGTGTCACGAAATCCAGTCCATTTTTGGTAATACCCAGCAAATATTGGAATTTGAATTCGTTGAATTCGCCGAATGTCCATTGTTTGGTTTGTTGGTATAATTTTTTCGGTTTCTTCTATGCTCGTTGTTATTTGAAGGATTACTGTTTGACACATGTCAATGTTCTCGAAGTACTGTTTTGTGAAGTATTTTATACGTCGTTCTTCTTCATCAGTAACAAGCATGCAAATTTGATCATGCAGTTGAGCTATTTGCTCCATGAGTTTTTGCATCACTCCTATAGTGACAGTTTCATTGCCGGTTTTGGCTCAGTCGTGTCTTTGGCCTCGTTTGAGTGTTCTCAATGTTTATTGGTTTTGAAGATGATATCTCTGGTTGGTTTATACTGCGATGATCTGGGACAGTTGTAAGTGGTGGGCCGTTGTTTAATTTTGCACGCATTATAGCAATAAATTCATTATATTTTCCCACTACACGTGTTACCATTAAAAAGTACGGATGCTCTGACTTGACATCTTACATATCTTTTAATTTGTCATCTATTTCTTACAGTTTCTTACTCCCGACTCCGACTATTCTTCAATGTGATTTTAGAGGCTGATGATTCTAGATGGCTTTGATGTATATGCAAGAATTTACGTTTCTAGAGAATGTATTGAGTGTGTGAATATGACTGCTTACGTGTACTATAAAAGGACAATACTGGTATTCTATAGTACTTGATGCAGCTGTCAAACGCAGTTAGCGACATTTGGTTGTAGTGTAAACAACTAGTATTTTTAACTCCTTGAAAATGTCGAATTTTATTCCAAATAAACATCGTCTGCGGGAAGTTTAATTACATTATTTTATTGCAAAAAAAAAGTGCAGCGGAAACTTATCGATTGACAATAAAGAGCATGGAAAATCACCCCAAAAACTTGACGATTCTCGTCAGATATAATCAGAATTGGCTGTAGCGTTAAATGTTGATCGATCAGCTGTTGCAAAACGTTTACAAACAATCGGATTGGTTTAAAAAGCTAGCAACTGGGTTTCACAGGGATTAAAAGGAAGAACGCCGAAAAAACATTTGTGAAATACTGCTACAAAGACAACAAAGAGAAGGTTTTTCGCATCGAATAGTTACTCGAGGTGAAAAATGGGTTTATAATGAAAATCCCAGTCGCAAAAATCTTGGGTGTAGCCTAGTGAAGCTGGCCCATCGCGACCAAAGCGAGATATTAATTGCAATAAAGTATGCTCTGTATCTGGTGTTATCAGAAAGGTGTGGTTATATTATGAGGAAAAACGATCAGAATGGGTAAATAGACGCAAACCATAATAACTTAAACTGTTGTTTGTGAATAGATGCCATTTAGAATAACTTGTATTCATAAAATTAATGTTAAAATTTAAATGGGAACGATAGTTATGGGGCCTCAAAGTCTAAATATGGATCTACATGAATCATAAGAGTCTGTTAAGTTTTGACATTTTTTAACGTAAACGTTTTAAATTTTATCTTGATGTGCAATTAGAGAGTGCGAATATTCAAAACAGGTACGATAAATTTTCGTTTACACATGGACAAATTATATTACTGCTTAGAGGGATTAGGGTACTGATTATAGCGGATTCCCTTAGACATAGATGCGAAAATATGATATGATTTATAGCGATTGAATTGGTTTTATAATTGACTGCTTAGCAACTACAAGTTTAGGCCATAAATAAAATCAAACAAAATGTTTTCCAGTTAAATCATTTGTGAGAATAAATGATGAATGATGAGAATGATTGAATTATTTCTAGCAGTATTCCCCATGAAATCTTAACGAGATTTTGCTGCCTTATTATCTAATGATTCAGAAGCAGGAAACCACTACCCATTTGGTCCTGGCATTGCTGAGATCGGAGCTGGAAAAATCCTAATTTACAGAAATTCATATTAAACGCAAGTGACAGAATGATTCCATAAATTATTTCTAGCAGTAGTCGCCGTGATATCGTAAAGAGATTTCGCTATCTAATTTTTGAATGATTAAAAAACCTGAATTCAGTGCCCTTTTGGCGTAGACTATTTTGAGATCCGCACTACTATCTTTCAAATTAACCGAAGTTTGGCTTAATTTTCATTTGATAGGATAATAAAAAAGCATTTCTAGCAATATGCTTCTTGATATTTGAATGGTCATTTGTCCTAAATCATTAAATACAAGTAGTACATTAAGCCTAGAATTGTTTCACACATAAACATTTATGAGATCGGCAGAAAAAAATTTAAAATGTATGGTCGAGGCATTAAAATAATTCTTCCTTGTAAAGAAGATTTTATTTTTAAATGTGTAAATATGAATACCAATAATATTTACGAAATTTTACAATTTATGGCCTATTTTTTAATTCAACCCGAGCAAGCATTAACAAATCCAAAAGTTATCATACGTTTATAGACGATTCGTATTGTTGTAAAATTAGTCTCTAACTTTGTCGTTTAGAAGATTAAGCTTAACTTTATGCAAACCTAACAAATCAGGTCAGAACTGATCAGGTGTTCTCTGATACCTTATTAAGCCTACGGAATTTGATCTAGATTAACTCACTAATTGTTCTTTATTAACTAGAAACGGAAATATCTGTATATAAAATGAGAAACCCGCTCAATTCTATATTGGCAGATAGCCATATGTTACCTAACAAATCGGAAAGTCTAAACCTCTGTTCTATATACATTTACATCATACAGAAAATTTCGTAACTTTTAGTACTTTTCCATTATGGAAAAATTGTGCTTTCGCATATTTTTAGAATTCATAAGTGCCAGTATTGTTTGTGCAGCGCATGCCATCGTAATCAATAAAATGCTATATGCAATATACACCAACTGATCATTGTTATAGAAATTTTCAAAACAATTCTATTATTGAAATATTGTATATTGATTTATGCCGTGGTGGAGAAAGGCACTGTTCCGAACATATGTTATACTTGTTTAATTTTTAAATTGTTTACATCAGTTGTACATATTTAATGACGAGTCTTCATGGTCAACCGACTTACGAGTACATATGATGATTATGTAGGAAATCCACATTAATCAAAAAACCCAAATGCAATAACAAAACGAAATTTTTATATAAATTGCATCAAATTACTTAAGAAGAAATTACGAGTAGTTTCCTCATAAATAAATCAACGACAACAAATTTAATTTGATTTAATTTGTCAATTGAAGTGCTTACAAAAATGAAACTGGGGTAGCATATAAACTCCGCAGTTAAACCACGTGGATAATTACGCGTTTTACTTAATAATTATAGTAGTTTGCATGCAAATCACATGAAGCACGTGGATGCTTAATCATCGTTATAGGCAGTTCTCGCGAAAAACGTGGTTTTTGCTACACATTTCAAAATTATGTGAAGAACGACGCATATTTAATATAAAACGCCATAAATAAATAATAATTGATCATAATTCTTCTGAAAAGTATCAAATGGTTTGTCAAACTCTGCAAAAACGCTGTTTATGTCACTGCTTTCGGCATGTATACTGATCCGTAAAGTACCCTCAAGTCATGATAATTTCCCATTTTAATCCTACAACGGTATTTTAAATTAAGAATGTTTTCGTTGACGCGTAGAGAACCTAAATTTTCTAACACACACGTTTATTTACAACAGTTGCGTCAGTGCTGCCACACTTGGGGTAGTATGGCAGCAGTAAATTTTATTTTTACCTTTTTTTAACTATTTTGCTACCGCTTTCGTAATTTAGGCTGGACGCGCGCAATTGGTTCTGTGTCGATGAATATTGGCAGAAATTTTGTCTGACGGATGTTCGAATGCTATCGTCTTTGTCGTACAATTTGAGACAACTTTAAAGACAAATATTGTTGATTTTTAATATGTAGTGATGGATTTGTTTGTAAAACCACCTTAAAATACTTTTAAAATTGTGGGACGATCTGGTTTTTAGTCGAAGGTGATGACGATTGTATCATACCTACTGGGAGTCTTAGATTTTCTCCATAAACGAGTTCGGCTGAGGAAGTATCGAAATCTTCTCCGAATGCGGCTCTCAAGTCTAACAGTTCGAGTGGTAAAGATTTAATTCACTGTGAATCGTTGGAATCCAACTTAATTGACTATGTACACTGGCAAGCAATTTGGATTCGAATTGAGACCTTCAGTAGGATACTATATGATGGATGGAACTCCGAGCCGACTAATCTATATTACAATAGCGTAATTGCAGGTGTTTCCGCTTTCCTACCCGGCATTCGCCTGGTCTCAGGCAATCGTGTGAAAACATGGCAAACAATAGCGTTGATTTTTTGATGTGCTTTGTGATTTTGCACTTTTGGCAGTTGACACGACGTTTTGCCCATAGGCGGATATCATTGAGTGTCGTATGGTCTTGGTGTACCAGTGGAAACGTTGCCATAAAAAAATAAAAACATATGGCTTATGGCATTTGACTTTTCTTTGACTTTCCTGTCGAATGGTTGGAATTGTTTTTTGTACATTTTCAATTTGCATTTTATTATTTATTAGTATTACGTTAAAATTAATATAATTTTTTGTGTGGACGGCCATCCATGGTAGGCTGCTGGAAAACTTTATGAAGACTATTCTAAAATATTAGTATGCAAAACCATATTGTAAGTTTACTCCTCCAAATACACCACATATTGAAGGATTATGAGTCTCAAACATAAAATGTGTCAAGTATCATTTCTACAACGGAGAAAAATTTACCAGCATTCCGGAACCAGATTTACCACATTACATGAAATCGTTTATCCAAATGGTAAAACATTCAAAATCGCGTTCAAGCGTTACGCCGATCTTGGTCGAGGAACTGTTTAGGCAACGTCAAAAATGAAAAACTAAACTATCAATCAACTGGTATTCATGACAGACGACAATACTCCACAATCACACTGGGTTATTGGGCAAATTCAATAAGTCAACAGAGGTAAGATGGCTAGGTACGAGTCTCCACAATAAAAACAAGTAGAAGTGTCACTAAAAGGCCAATTGTAAAATTTTGAGGATTCGGCCATAATGAACGCAACCAAGCCGTTTCCCAAAGGATAATTCTCCAATTTAGTATGTAGAGCTGGGCTAGGATTCTAATAAATTAAGGTCAACTTGTATTGGGATTTTAACGTTTTCGTTGTCTTTTTGATGAAGTTCTACAATTCGACCATTAGAAGTGTCACTAAAAGGCCAATTGTAAAATTAATACCGCTATACCTGTTGAAGATGACTACAACATCGGATTCCCAGATGATTCACAGTAAAATCGTCCAGTTAAAATAAATATGAAGAAAAGAGCAAGAAAACGAAAGGAAGATTTTGGGAAAAAGAAAAATCTCATACCTCATTACGACGGAGCTTTTAAGCTCAAAATGGGGTGGGTGGTTTGCAAAATCAATCCTATTTCGAAAAAATACGTAGCATTTCTATGGGAATCGTTAGGATTCCCCATTTGGGTCGGGATACTATATGATAATTATAATGAAAAGGTCCGTAAATGGAAGTTATGAGCAGCAAACTCGAAGACTTACATTGTTCAATAAATGAGATCAATCCGATTTCGAAAAAGTACAACTCATGTATGTGCGGGTCGTCAAGGTGTTTCATTTCGGCCCGTTCGTTTTTCAAAATTATAACGAAAAAGTCCGAAAATGAAAATCCTGTGGATCGTATCTTGGAGATTTTGACACCTAGTCACCTACATATACAGATCGTCAGGGTTCGTCAATGTGGCCCGTTTATTGTTTCATTATGATAATCAAAAGTTTCAAAAAATGGAAATTTTGTGTACCGAATCGTCGAGATTTTGGCACCAACATAGTACATTCAATAAAAGAAGTGTGGATCGTCATGGCTCACCATTGGTTCGTTCATTTTATCATGATTATAATGAAAAGGTCCGTAAACAACAAACATGTGAAGCAAATTCTGAGATTTTGTCACATAGCCACTTACATAGTGCAATTGGTAAAAGCATTACAATTTCAAAAAAAAATTCGCCACTTGTCTATGGTGATCGTCCGGGTGCCCCGTTTTGACCCGTTCGCTTTTCATAATTATATCGAAAAACTTCGGAACTGAGACTTCTGTGCAGAGAATCCTTGAGATTTCGGCACATATAGCCGCTTACATAGTGCGAAGAGCTGCTATGAAAGAGGCCAAATGTCGTAAAAATACGCCTCATGCCTATGCGGTAGTCAGGTGGTCTCACCTTGGTTCATTAATTTGGTTTTAATTATAATGAACAAGACAAAAATAGAAATCCTGTGGAGCGAATCCTAGAGATTTTGGTACATAGTCACATAGGGCAATAGATCGAAGCTGTTCAACTTCGATAAAATATGCAACATTTCTATGCGGATCGTCAGTGTACCTCATTATTAAACGACTTATGACAACGTGCTCATTTTTTGATAAGCATCAGTCAGTGTGTTATGTGATTTACAAGCCTACGGAAGCATTGCCTTTCACGTCTCAGTTAAAAAAGTTATCGAAACACGATTCAAACGCAACAGTGTTATTGATTTGTATTTGGCAGGAAAATCGCAACCAGCCATTGTTAATGAGCTACGACATATACATGTGAACAAAATGTTTGTGGTTCAATACCATTACACGTTACAATGATACTGGTAGCATCAAAAAACGCCATGAAGGTGTGCATCCAAAAACTGCAACATCGCCAGAAATGGTTCGAAAAGTGAAGGTCAGAATTCAGCATAATCCACGACAAAGCGCAGTTCAATTGGTGAAATATCTCAATGTGTTCAACAAACACCAACAGACAATTTAAATCAGCGAATTGCTCTGCGAAAGCAAGCAGTGATGATTTGGGCCGCGGTAAGTGCCACAAGACGTTCACCACTCGTTTTCATTCAACAAGAAGGCATAAAGGTAAATCAACAAATCTACAGTGAAAAGATTTTAAACGATGCTTTGTTACCTTGGGCACGTAAACAATTCGGTAGAAACTATTGGACGTTTTAACAAGACTCGAAACAATCCCATAAAGCCCGTGAAAACTCCAACTTATTCATTTCTTCACAACAATAGCCACCATATTCTCCAGACTCAAACCCAATGAATCTTTCAATATGGTCCATTCTGCATTCCAAAGTATTAACTAAAAAATATGAAACGGTCGACGCCTTAATGATTATTCTTCGCCGAGAATGGGACAAAATACCATCAGATCACATTCGTGCAGCGTGTGAAGCCTTCTCGAACAGACTCGATGCTATACTGAATAGCACGATATACAGAAGTTTTCAAATAAAAAAATAAACATTGACAAATTTAAACCATTTTTAATTGGTAACACTTCGAGTGCCGACCCCTGTAATGAATCGGTCCCAAAATGAAAAATTTGTTGAGCGAATCCTCGAGATGTTCGCACATAACCGTGCACCTATATAGTTCAATAGATGAAAGTTGTTCAATTTCGAAAAAATGCACGACATATCGCAGCAGATCATCAAGGTGCCTCACCTTGGGTCGATCATTTTATCATAATATAATTATGATAATTATATTGAAAAAGTTCGAAAATGGAAATTATGTGGAGCGCATATTGGAGATATTTTAGCACTAGCGAGCAGATAGTGCAATAGATGAGGTCATTCCAATTTCGAAAAAATTTCGCCACATGTCTATGCCAAACGACATAGGGTGTCCCATTTTGGCCATTCATTTTTCATAACGAAAATGGAGTTTCTGTAAATGGAAATAATTATGTAATAGAAGATAAGAACCAAGGTAAGGCAACCTGACGACCCGCATAGACATGTGCTGCATATTCTCAAAATAGACAACTTGCCCATTTTGTTTTTCGAAGCTGGATTGCTTTCATCTATTGCACTGTTTAGGTGGCTGTATGTCAAAATCTCCTGGATTCGCTCCAAAGAATTTTCATTTTCAGTTCTTTTCATTATAATTATGACAAAATGAAGGGACCAAGGTGAAGCTCCCTGAAGATCCGCATAGACATGAGGCATATTTTTGCGAAATGAGACAGCTTTTATCTATTTATCACGCACTATGTACGTGGCTATGTGCCAAAATCTCCAGATTTCGGCCTAAATAATTTCCATTTACGGACAATTTCGTTATAATTATGAAAATTGAACGGACACAAATGGGAAACCCGACGATCTGGATAGGCATGCAGAGTATTTGTTTAAAATTGGACCACTTTCATCTATTGCACTATGTAGGTGGCTATGTGCCAAAATTTCCACGATTCCCTCCACAGAATTTTCATTTTCGGTCTTTTTCATTATAATTATGATAAAATGAACGAATAAGCAAACTTGACGATCTGCATAGACATGTGACGTATTTTCTTGAAATTGAACAACTTTCATCTTTTGTACTGTGTTTGTGGCTATGCGCCAAAATCTTCAAGTTTCGCTCCACAGAATTTCTATTTACGAACTTCGTGAAAAAATGATCAAATTGGGGAATCCAGACGATCTGGAAAGCTCAACCTATGGCACTATGTAGATGACTAAGTGCCAAAATGTCGAGTATTATTAACAGAATTTCCATTTTCGGCCTTTTCATTATAACTATAAAAGGAGAACAGACTGAGGTAAGGCACCCTAACGATCCGCAAAGACATATAGCGTATTTTACGGAATCGGATAGCTTTCATCTATTGCACTGTGTAAGTCGCTATGTGTCCAAATCCGTTTTGGCCCACCGTTTGGCACCATACTATAAGAGTATTTTTGCTATACAATACAATGATATACTATCGAGAGGGCTGGGTCTGGATACAAATGACTTCTGCTGCAAGGACGAGGAGGAAAAGGAGATTTTTGTTCGTTCCCTATGATCATGTGCGGCGCTAGCCGAGATAAGACATGATCACTTGGGCAAATATACTATGGACAGCCTCTCTGATATCGAAAGCTGTAATGTATGAGATCTTTTACGTTATGTGAATAGCACTAGACGGGTTTAAAGGGAGTTTAATGATGTCGAATCCTGTGGTATCACAATGGGCTAAGTGTGCGATAGCAACAACTGAAACCTAACCTAACCTATACTATACTATAAGAACTATACTAACTAATCGATCAGTCAGGTGTCTGTAACCGGGTTTGATTTCTTATTTATTTATTTAAATTGGAATAAATCTGCAAATATACTTGATATACTTCAAATGCAAATTTACTTCAAATATTATTAATGTAAAAATATATACAAAATACAATAAAATCAATAATAATAAAATGACTGGGGGGCATAGAATTACCCCAATATACTTTTAAAACTATATTTAGTTAGTAATATTTACTTATTGTTATTTAGTTTACTATATTTAGCAAAAATCAAACAAATAGTAATTTTACTGAAACTCTGACACATAATCTTCATTGGTTCATTATTACCATAGTTGGTTCTCTGTCTATCTAAATGCAAGAAGTCATGATCCCTTAGTTATTTTCTAGGAACGTTTATTTTAATTTAGTTTAGTACTTCTGGTGCATCGATTAGGCCTAGTAGGAGATTACCAATAAAAGTACTTTTAGTAATTCGCGCCTATTTGCTAGCGTTACTAAGTTGCAAGTTTTACGTCTAGTTAAGTATAGTGGTTGTCGCTGTATGTTTACGTGGTATGGTAAGTCATGGTCATACACCCATCCGTCTTTCCAGGTCAAGTAGCGTAAACAATTATTTCGAATTTTCTTAATACTTTGGATATGTTCTTCGCAGAATGGACACTACACATTTACAGCACGTGCCAGCTGGCATTGAACTTAAGCTCAATGCAGGATCTTAATTGTCTCCAAATCAATAATATCACCCAACCAAATACACTATTTTTCTTACGGTCTTGTGTAACAGGATTGGCTTTTCGATGAAATGATATAGATTTGCACTTTTCAATATTGAGACTCAGATAATTAAACTCGCACCATATCGCTAGGTTGCCAATGCTCATTGGCATCGTCAACTGATTCGATGGCTCCGCAGATTTTGAAGTCATCTGGGAACATCAGAATTTTAGAATGCTTTATCACTTCAGTAATACCATTAACGAAGATTTTAAAAATCCATGGCCCAAAGTGGGAGCCTTATGATACACCGGAGGTTAATACAAACAACCTCCGGTGTATCATAAGGCTCGAAGTCGACCTTTTAGCTCATATGTCAATATATTGGATGCCATTACTCAAATAAAATTTGAACCAGGCTACGAAATGGCTGGAAAATCCGAACTATAAAAAGTGTTCGAAAGTTGTGCAGTGACTGACACAGTCGAAGGCTGTTGCAAGGTCGGTGTATATTATATCAACTCGTTTGTGCTTCTCAATTTCTTTAATAGAATAGCTTATAAATTCTATGATACCGACCTTTTGAGCATAAAACTATGTTGGTTTTGCGACATACTCTCGCGGAAGCGCTGCTTTGAATGAGTAGCATATTACCAGTTCAAGTAACTTAGGTATAGTAGATATAGATGTAACACCTCTGTAGCACGAAACACCATTCCTAGATACAGTTTTAAAAATAGGGATCACTTTATAGTTATTTTCCACTTTTGTGGAAAAGTTGCCAATTTTAATGACTGTTTAAATAAAATGCTTAGAAGAATTGTCAAATTTCCAGAGTTTTTAAAAAATAAAGGCGGAGTAACGTCAAGACCACTTCCTTATCCGAATCCTACCAATGTTCGCTTGATATATTTTGGCTCAGTATGAAGTAAATTTGAATGTATATACTACATTCACTAGCGGTTGGATTTGTGTAATTATCGATGTCTTCTGCTTTATAAACTCAGTAAACATGTTGGTTATGATCTGTCGATCATCTGTGGGTAACCATGTGGGTCAAAAATCGCCTTTAATATTATTCGTTAGATTTAGAATTCTGTTTACTATCCCTTTTTGTTTTTAAGACAGGTAAGTAGGTATCATATCATGGAAAATGATAAATTCGGTATTCCAATGTATTTGTTCAAAATGTTGTAAGTTATTTAAATTGGCTCTTTTGAAGTTGTATCACAATGGTTTCCAAAATAATTTCGATTGCTTAGTGCTGAATATTATTAATAATGAAACGTGTTGGTGATTCTTCTGTAGTCCATTTTTATCTCGCAGATTTGGCACAAATTTGAGTGAAAGATGTACTCGTTATCCGAATTCACATTTGCCGGCATCACAATCGTTTCTTCATTAAAAGTCCAACTAATATTTGAGAGATTGAACTCATCGGTTAGTAAAATTATGTCTGATTGATCGGCCGCATTGGTAATTTCCATAATTGTATCACAGCACTTGGTATACGACAATCAGGTGGAATCAGGCGAATCAGGTGGAATATACGCCCGTACATTTGTATATTGACTATTGATTGCTATTTTAACACACAATTGCTCGATCGACGGATTCGTTAAATTAACCAATTCATTTGGCAGTGATGTATCAACAGCTATGATTAACAGGGACTGGCGTCATCCGGAACTAGAGTGACCAGATCAAAATTCATAAATTGGGGTACTCTTAAATTAAGGTTTTATTTTTAAAATTAACCCCAAAAATTGGTATGGTGAACAAATCTTGGGGTAGTTTTAATAAGCTCTGTCTTTTATAGGGCAAACTTTTTGCAAGTGTGGAAATGTGAGGGTGCCGTTTTCGATTTGGTATCTGTCTATGTGCCGGTCTGTGTCCTCTCTGCAGCCCAAGTGAATTTACTAATTTTATTATCTTATGTTGGCTTAAGCTTTATCGTTTTTGATGCTTTTTCAATTATTTTTGAACGTAGCATCTACGAGGGAATCGTTTGAGAGCGGTATTATGTATTGGATGTGTAATAGGGCTGGTTAGGATTATTTTCCAAAATTTAGGCGGAAGTGATGATTTTGATATAGTAAACTGTTGTTTGTAACTGTTGACTGATCAGGATAGAACCTCGTACTTGGAGATTTTTGCTAGGTTAGGGGAGATGTCAACTTCCATTGAAGCTTTTTCGTTTTTGGCAGTATTTTGGAATAACATTTGCGCGGGACTCGGTTAGGAACGGGTCGATTCTAGGTTGAAGTTTGTAGCAAGTCTGGTCCTGATCATTTTCCGCGAATGGCTAATTTTAATAGAAACCGTTTTTTGTGAGAGGTTTGTTCTTTTTTGTAAATGATTTGGGGGATGTAAGATTTGCAAAAGGCCTGGTAGGCGCGGGAATTTTCTGGATTGAATTTGGAAAGGGAATGGTTCCTGTTGATTTTCTGTTGGTTTGGGCGGATGTGACGGTTTTTGTTGTGAAAGTTTTTCGAAGGAACTTTCTTGTTTTTTGCTAATGTTTTGTATACTATATAGGATTTACGAAGAGGCCAAGCGGATTTAGACTTGGCAAAATCCGAAAAAATTGTCTTCGATTGTGACAATGTATGCGGCATACACGCACAAACACAACCCTTGACGTCTTTTCTTTAGCTGGGTGGGTGAACAGGAAAAGCGATGATCGTATCAGAGATATGGAGGCCGATATGAAAATATTGACCAGGGTTTAGGCATGTGAGCTTCTATTCGTGGTAGAAGAGAGTCGGATGTTGGCCTCAACATCAATCAACAATTGGTTTTACTATGCGACAAAAGATACGTTTTGCCTTATTGGACATTTTATAATGCTCCTCATAAGCTAGAAGCAAGGTCAAGCTTTAGTCATAACATTACGTAATAAATCATTGTACTGCGGTTAACCAAGTCGCAGATTTCAAAATTTATTTAATTTGTTATTCATTATTCGGAGTGTGCCAAGAGAATTCATTAAACATTTTTAAATGCTTCGTAAATTTAAATCTACAAAAATATAACAATGTAAAATTAATCGTTAATAATTTTTGAATTAAGTGCAAATTGGTTATCAGAAAAGGGCTATAATACCTTACAAATGGATACGTCTAGCCACCCTATCCGGAACACAATTTTAGGATTAGCTATTCATCCAAATTAAGCATGAGGCCAGTTCGCTGGTTTTCTCATAACATAACGTATCATAACGCAACGCAGTACCATTTTTACAAGCTACAGATAGCAAGCTATGGATTAAAAGAATACCTAAAGGGCAGATTAGTATATTCTAAAAGAATAAAATCCAGTGGAGTTCGTAATACAAATATAGTTTGATAATTTGCTTCGGGAAAAGCAAAATGTGAATGCCAGATGTTGTGCCGAGCTAAAATTCTAAAATCTCTTCGAATATTATAGACAACCATATAATATGCAACCATATTGGCACAGGCAGCCGCGTTTGATTAACAAATCGATTATTGCATAATTATAAATATTTACACATGCAATTAACATTCCCACATTAATAACCAATTTTATGCGGTTTTACTCGTATACCTATTACACAAATCCAAAACCTCATAATTACCTACAATCATTATTAATTTATGAATTTATTATTTAATGCATATTTAATCAACTACAATAATAATTATATTTAATTTGCCAATATACATTTTTGTATACTAAACGAGTACATTATTCATATTGCATTTTCTATTTGAACTTGAAAAATGTAAATTTTCAAAATCATTTATGCGAATTTCTATGCGAAATCAATATAATTTTGATCGATATCTGCCCTAATCTATTTAATAGTGATAATTTATAGAATGACATTTTGATCTTAGAAGCGGTGATTAAGATTGGAAACCCCAACATAATCAGAATATAATTTGGTGATGCGTTAACGACGGGTATTTTGTAATTCCCCCTTACCGTAATTGTTTCTAAATAAGATCAACATCATAAACGATTTGTTGTTGGACTCGTTATACATTTCCTTTCAATTTAATCTTTTAATAAAAGATACATAACTCATATTTAAATGCATACGTAAAAACACAGCAATTCTGTAGCCGTTACGGTAATTTAAAATGTACTCGTGCAATACCGATTGTTTATGCTAAATATAGTTGTTTCTTTAGGCACCTGTTTTAATCACTTGTTTGAACGAAATTACATATTAAATGTTCGTAATTTTAATCTTTGCAATGTGTTCTGGCGCCGAAGCACTCCCAACTCTTTCGTTGTTCGCTTTTCACGTGCTACCTTACGCAGTAGGCAGATCGAGGAAATACGGCTTCAGATCCGAATTATGTAGAACCATTTGAATATTGCATAGCTCAATGGCAGGCTATACCTGTATTTATATCGAATATGGGTCACTCATGAATTCTGCACTCCTACAGGGGGTCATAGTTATATTCATTTTCGTCATCTATCGTAATCAGATGACCAACAACTTATTTTCTTCCGTTTCATGCTGCCCCTATTCGGATCCAAACGCCAAGGCTTTAACCCCTGTACCGTTTGATCGTTGTCTTAATTGTATACTCTTGACATTAGGAAATTTTATATTATATGCTGGTTTCCCCAGAGTTGAGCATCGGCACGATCAACTACAAATTTAGTGAAATCAAGTTGAATGTTTAAGAAAAAAAAGGAGAGAAATTAGACTGCAGCACCAGGAGACCTTTGTGAAGATAACCCAAAATTCTGGCCCCGAAAATAAAAAAACGTGCGTATTGCAATATTATTTAATTCGATTTATTACGACATTATAATTATAGCTCTCTCCTTATACAGGGTGGGCCAAATATTTTTTTTTTGAACTAGCGGTTATTTTGGGTATGGTAAGGGTTATGTCACTTCTGATTTGACAAAAAGTTAGTTTTATCCTTCTGCCGAACGAAAATGGTTGTGTATTCGGTTCGCCGAGTGGGTTTGCGATCGATTTGAAGAAGATGCCGATTTTGGCAAACAAATCATCTTTTCGGATGAGGCGCATTTCGATCTTGGCGGCTATGTAAACAAGCAGAATTGTCGCATTTGGGACACGGAGAACCCGCACGTGATCGTAGAGAAGCCGATTCATCCTCAACGAGTGACTGTTTGATGCGGATTTTGGTCCGGTGGCATCATTGGGCCATTTTTCTTTGAAAATGAACAAGGAACCGCCGTTACTGTCAATGGTGAGCGCTACCGCGCCATGATAAACGATATTTTGTTCTCGGCACTTGAAGAGGAGGACATAGGCAACATTTGGTTTCAACAAGACGGCGCTCCGTGCCACACAGCACACGTTTCAATTGATCTTCGAAGATCGAATTATCAGCCGAAATGCTGATGTGATTTGGCCGCCTCGGAGCTGTGATTTGACGCCGTTGGACTATTATCTTTGAAGTGCCGTCAAATATAAGTATTACGCCGATAAACCAGCAACGATTGACGCTCTCAAGAACAGTATTCGCATTGCCATTGAAGACATAATCCCGCCTACCATCGAAAATGTGCTCAAAAATTGAACCGACCATATGGGGTACGTCAAGGCCAGCCGAGGCAGTCATACGAATGAAATAGTATTCCATAATTAATCCGAAGGATTGTTCTTTACAATGTAAAAATAAATTTGAAAAAATATTAAGAACTTTTTGTTTTATTGCATTTTTAAAAAATAAATTTTAGACTCGTCATTCAAAACATGTACAACGTTTTGAGCTCCTAAATTGGTAAATTACATTAAATAAAAAAATTAATGGCAACTATACTAACAATATAAAGGTTTCGAGGATTATTTGATCATAATTTCTATGCTTATTTGAATTTAAAATAAGTTCAGATGTCCGTAGAAGTCAAGAACTATTCGTTGGCCCAACTAGCGGTGCACATCGTTTGGTAGGCGATTGTTTAAGGAGCATGTGCGAATTTTTTTTAGAATTTTTCTATGTCTAGGAGTTGACATATAGGTGCCAAACAATAGTTTCATATAGTGTCATCTAATCAACTGTCCGCCAAGTGCAAACAAAATTCGACGTTCCTGAAAAACAACGAAGCCTGTTTCATAATCTCCAACCAAGTGAGCCATCTGTTAAGTGAAGTGGAAGATAAAATCCAAATATTGGACACCAGTAAACCAAAAATCAGGCAAAAGAGGTCCCCATTCATTATTATTGGTAATATAGCAAACGAGCTGTTTGCGCCGAAAAATATGATAATCAAATCAATTTGTTAATAAACACGCAAACACATAGAGCAGACATCATGAAACAACAAATTTATTTCGCCGAAGCAACCACCAACGTTACCAAACGTAACAGAGAGTTGATCACTAATCATTACAAGGTAATCCCAGATGAACTGGAAACAATCATGTTTCATGGAGAATTCATAGATGCCACAATACGAATCATTATAGCAGCTATAAAATTTAAGGATTTAAAATAAGCTTTAATCGATGTAATCTCAGATGTGCACCACTGGCTCATCAATACCTTACTATTTACATCCAACCAACTAAGTGAACAACTCCAGTATATCCAACGTCTATTACCTAGTAATTTGAGTCTACCAACGCGCGAAGTAATCCAACTATACAAGCGCTTAAACATCAAGGCAAATATCCTGCAAAGAAAGGTAATTTTTGAAATAATATCGGTACCAGCACTTCATAATGAACAATATATCGACATCAAACCTTCCGCAAATTACATTCTAGTATCATTACAACGGCAGGCATATTATTTGCCAACAGAATTTGACCTCCAAACATGTCAAATTATTCAAAACGCTCACTTCATGTGTGATCTAAATAAACCGTTACAAAATGATAAGCCTAAGAGAGGTCGCTGCGAAATAGGACAGGAACAGCTGGATATTTGTATCAAACAGAGACTACATTTTCGACAGCATATGCAACACCACCATCACTCCATGCATTGTACACTCAAGAGAGATTCAATCAATTTGTATAGCAAAACAACATACACTACATATCAGAATAAGGCATTCCTACCAACTTACAATTTAACGAGGCAAGTTAATCGGCTAAATTTGCCCATCATCATATGGACATTAGTAATTAAGAAAACTCAATAAGGCACCTTTAAAGGAACCAAGGAACCTATAATGAGTTGAACAACCACGATATTCATCACTACGCCACGACATAGGTACTCGCCGCCATAATTGTAATAACTACCATCAGCTTAATCATATTATATCGTCGCTCAACAGCAGTAACAACAGATTTCGGATGTATAAATTGAGACCAATGGTCACGGTCGAAACATTGAACGGGAATAAGCATATACAGGGTGGGCCATAAGTCACTGAACATTGTATTTTTGATATGGTTTTTTTATTTTTTATTGAAATTGAATAATTTTGATTACAGAAGATAGTTTTAATCATGAAGAGTTTTAAAAAAATATCTGTTAGATGCATGCCATCAGCCTCTTCGCAAGCTGCTGCTCTTTGCTGTACATAACTGAAGCCAAACCTGGTTGATCAATCGTAATAATTTCATTTGTTATGTTGTCTTGTGCTTGTTGCAATCCTTGCGGTTTATTTGCGTATGCACGATCTTTCAAAAATCCCTACAAAAAAACTCTGATGGTGTTAAGTCGGGTGATCGTGATGGCCAATTAACATCATCAAATCGTGAAACGATACGGTTATCAAAAATCGTTCGCAGCAAATTTATTGATTCCCTTGCAGTATGGGACGTTGCTCCGTCTTGTTGAAACCACATTTCTTGAGTATTATCAAGTTCAGGAAACAAGAAATTTTCTAACATAGCCCTGTAACACTCACCATTTACAATCAATGCATTGTCATCTTCGTCTTGGAAGAAGTACAGGCCGTAGATCTTGTCTGCTAATATTCACTCTTAGGTTTATAGTGCCCCAGATTCTAAAATTTCGCTTATTAACATAACCACTTAAAGGGAAATGCGCTTCATCGGTCATTAAAATTTTTTTCGTAAAATCAGGATCATCCGTTAATAATTCGGTCAATTTTCTGGACCGTCAGTTTTCTTTGCCGTTTTGCGGCAAAATTTCATGTACCACTTGTATCTTTTACGGGAACAGCAATAAAAAAAATTTCATTATTCTACGCAGTGAAGTTCTGAACATTTGAAGCTGAGTGGCACATTTACTAGTCGATGTTTCAGGGTTCTCATTTAAGCTCTCCCGAACTCGTTCGATATTATCTTGGCTTTGTGCTTCAAGCGGTCTTCCACTCCGAGATAAGTCACTAACAGATCCCGATGACTGAAAACGACCGACTAGATTGCGTACTTGATTTCGTGATGTTGCATTTCTGGTGTAAAAAAAATTTCAAAATTTTCTTTAGGTTTCAATTATTGAATTTTGACTAATACATGGCTACGGAATCTACCAAACGTTGTTTCTAATACTGAAAAATAAAAAGAGAAAAAAAAATACAAAATAATTTTTTTTTATCAAAAATACAATGTTCAGTGAAGTATGGCCCACCCTGTACATATTTGCGTAGAAACAAATTTGCTTTACTTTAGGTAAAATGCAAGAAGATATTTCCGTTATATTTAGTTATTGTTGTATTCAATGTAATAATTTTATATATAAACCATAATATTTTAAATAAAGATTCAGAATTAAAATAACTTTTAGCTCCGACCCTCGGTAGGCGCACTAATCCTTTAGGGATAAACACGACTATAATCAAGGAAAACGGCCAATTTGAAGTAAGTTAGCGATTTCTCAATCGAATTGGATAAAACTCGACGATTCCAATATGTGAGCTATGGTAGTACTCGAAATGGCCATTTTAAATGAGACTACGCAGTTTTAAAGGATTGCTAATTTGTATGGATCTGGACCATTTCTCAACCATTTTAATGTGCCTGGTGTGGTTATTAAAATGATCACTTCTAATCGAAGTTTAGTACTTAGAAAATAGAAAATCAGTATATTCGGCAAATTTCTGTATCTCCAAGCCATTTCTCAACCAATATAAAATGGATCTCACCTTTATGATGAAAATACGGTTACAACATGACTTCTTGGTTGAGTACTGAGAAATAGATGATTTGAATAGAATTAAGCTATTTCTCAACCGATTACAAGAAAACTCGGATTGATAATTAGATGACAACGGAATATGAATTGCGTATCTGTTTTGGAACAATTATGTATAATGGAGCCATTTATCAGCTGAGTGGGATGTTACTCGTTTTATATGATTAAAATGAAATTCCGAACCAGTTCCAAAAATGATTCTAAAGCGAAAATTTATTGGTATGAAGATAATTCCATACAATTTTCTGACTTGTTTCTATGGAAGATTGTTAATTCGAATTGATCTGACTAAACCATATTAGGATTGCAATTTGAGTTCCAGTCTATTAGAGCCCAAAACTAGGTAATAAGGAAAAATAAATAACACCAAGTCTGTTAAAAATATCGGTGTTTCAGTCTCTGCACATAGAAATATTTAAGAATTGGAGTCAAAATCCATTTTAACATTTTAACTATTTCGATTATGGTCGAATTTAAATTTGACTTATTAGAATTGAATCTCTCAGAATTCAAGTTTGGTACGTTTAAATTAACTATTTTTAAGAATCGCATCCTAACTTATAAGAATTCCATCCCAATCGGTATAGAAATATGGCACAGTTCCATTTAGATTATCCGTTTGCCTGAACCTGGAACTCATGTTTAAATCCCATTTGCATTCATCAAAACGAGTTCCACCCAAATCGGATATAAAATGGATTAGTCCCTACAAATTAATTTGATCAAACAAACCGAGTTTCACTACAAGCAATACACAGGAATTCGCTAAAATTCCAATTTCATACAAAATTGAGGAAATGCTTAATTCGATTCAATATGGCAATTTTTGTTTGTCCGCAATCCACATATTTGGAACTGATTTACTTACAAACCAAGTTTGAACTAGTTTTCGGTTTCGGTAACATGTGGAACCGATATACGTTATCATTAGTCATAATGTCTGATCAAAGAACAAATATTTGTTTTAATTATTCCGCTTCTGTAGAATTTAAAATTGTTCATGATAAAACAGTTGGTGTTGCGCATATTTTGGGAAACACTTTATTATCCGATGGGAATTCCATAACTAAGTCATCGGCATCGATCGTAAATTCGCAATTTCTTAAAGTTAATCCGATTTAGGTTAGCAGAATGCAAACGTTGTCTAAACCAAATGTTTATGCATGCATCCATGTGTACGCTCAATCGGAAGGTATAATGGCCATTTTCAAGTTCAGTAAGCAATTATACACATAATTAAATTAAAAACTATATAGTGGGGTAGTGCACTAATAAATTACAAAGCAAAATAAAGTAAAAACTTTACTATTTCAACTACATTTACACGACGCGATTTGAAATGAAAGAAATCACCTTGCCAAGCTTTACATTTTTATATTTTTTTTTATTTTTATTTTTTCATTCGTTTTCGTCAGAATAAATTTCAATTGAATTTTGTATGGATTATTAAATTTCATGTTCGTGGGGATATTTATAAAAAGAGCTCGAGCAGAATTTTCACGAAACAGTTTAGGAGTAACTTTAAAACTATCAACAACTATTCGAAAATAAAGCACTCATCAAGTTCGCTCGTAGCAACATTGAGTATTTTACAATACAAAAACAAAAGTTGAGACAAAAGTTTATCAAGTGCAAAGTGGAAAATTATATGTTCATGAAAGTTACTCGAAACTCTTTTTAAATAATAAATAAAGTGAAAAATTAATTGTTTATAAATTAACTATATAATATACAAAATGCCTGCAAACGTAAATGAAAATGTTGATGTCCAAGTGATTGATGAACACAATTTATCTAGTTGTGGATCAGACAGTGGTGGCTTATCATCCGATGATGATATTGATTTTAATACGGGCAAGCAAAAATTTTTTAAAATGCATTCAAATAATGAAATTTTAAGTGATAACAATAATAAAAGTGATAATATTAATAGTAATAGTAATAAACGGTTAGAAAGTTTACCCGTCAAAAGTTTACATGAAAATTTTTTGAAAGAGTGTTTTAACGAAATTCTTAATACCGCCGTATTCAATGGAACGGAACGTAAAAATCCCGTACTCAATTGGCAGGAACCTAACGAATTATTAAAACAATTCAACATGACACTGAATAATGAGCCGGATACACACGAGAAATTAATGGATTTAATACGTATGACAATTAAACATTCCGTTAAAACTGGCCATCCATATTTTGTGAATCAACTTTTTTCGGCCGTCGACCCATACGGATTTGTCGGCCAACTGTTAACCGATGCTTTAAATCCTAGTGTTTATACGTATGAAGTGTCGCCGGTGTTTACATTAATGGAAGAGGTTGTGTTGCGGGAAATGCGAAAAATTGTTGGTTTCCCAAATGAGGGTGAAGGTGATGGTATTTTTTGCCCAGGCGGATCAATCGCCAACGGATATGCGATCAGTTGTGCGAGATATTGGGCGATGCCTGATATTAAGGTATACGATTATTACGAAACTATTCAAGATTATAATTATCATATCTAATTAATTAATGAATTCATTAAATAGCGAAATTGTGTCATTGAGAATATTATGTATATCAGGCGATTACTAAATGTATTAATATTTTTTATGTTATAGAAAACTGGATTACATTCAGTTCCTCGCTTGGTCGTATTCACATCCGAAGACGCACACTATTCAATAAAAAAATTGGCCTCGTTCATGGGTATTGGATCTGATAACGTCTATTTAATTGATACAGATGATGTGGGTAAAATGAAACTAAACGATTTGGAGGAGAAAATATTGAAAGCAAAATCAGAAGGTGCTCAACCGTTTATGGTGTCGGCGACCGGAGGTACAACAGTATTAGGTGCATTTGATCCGCTCGACGGAATTGCTGACTTGTGTGAAAAATATAAATTATGGTTCCATGTCGATGCGGCCTGGGGCGGTGGCGTATTAATGTCTCAAAAATATCGTCGACTATTGAATGGAATCGAAAGGTGAGTGACACATTCAAT
The DNA here is from genome assembly GCA_963691935.1 of Nephrotoma guestfalica. Taxonomy (NCBI): domain Eukaryota; kingdom Metazoa; phylum Arthropoda; class Insecta; order Diptera; family Tipulidae; genus Nephrotoma; species Nephrotoma guestfalica. The sequence goes on along the minus strand of OY829913.1, from coordinate 70,103,450 downwards.
AAATATAATTTTATTAATATTTCAAACAGTTTCAAGGCTTGATTTGTTTATATTTTTTACTACGTAGGCGTGCCCGATTGCAATTTTATTTTTACCTCATACTAGAAGGTTTTCGGAAGTTAAATTATTAACTATATATCATTGTGTTGTTTATCATATTAATGATTGTAAATCATTTCTTGTTGCATTTCAAAATACTCAAGGAATTGGAACAAATATATTTATGATATGTTTAGAGCGTAAGTGTGATCTCCATAGACGAAACCCGTCGTCATAAAATTGATGATAATCTAATTCAAATTCACCCGGGTACATTCTATATATACAACTTTCGCAACGATTTCGAGTTATATATCGAACCAAGGCCGACAATTCCACTTAAGACATTAATAAACCCGATTGAAGGTTTTAAAATTCGTAAATTTCTCTATCACAAACGTATTGAAACGACCATTCCACTATTTTATGACAAATTGATACAAAAAATGTCATGATCGTTAAAGCTCCATATAACGTAGTAGGAAGTATTTCCTGTTTTTACAGCTGCGAAAAAAATTACTTTTCATTTCCCTGGTCGCATGTAAATTATTCCAATATACAATTTAATGATATATAATATTTCGAAAGACGGCAGTTAACTACCTTACCGTAAAATTATGAACAAAATTAAAATCATAAACTTTCTTAACCTTCAAATTGTATAGAGTTAAGAGGGCCTTTTGCAATCATCAGACATTGTAATTTTCAATAATATATAACACTTTCAATTTTACAACATTTTCATTCATAAAATTTTTGTATTGTGTGGCATAATAGTGACAGACATGTATTAGGGTATTATATCGTGTATGGGCATGTGCCTATAGCGTGTATGAAATCGCAGTTAATTTAAAATTTTATATAATTTTCAAGTTCAAGTGAATTTTTTTTCAATTTGGCATTTCATCAACTATTTTGAGAACTACTTGTCACGATTTCATTCATATATAAATATAACGACTAGTTTAGTTTATAACATGCGTATATAAGTGAGATTGATAGTCATTAGATTGCATTTTGCATTGAATTAGAATATAGCTTCCGTGTGCAACAAACTGGTTCGCTGTATATGATTAGCCGTGAAATACTTAATTGTGTAACCTTCATTTGCTCGCATTATTTAAAATTGTTACATTACCTAATGAATATTCTTAATTTAACACCACTTTTTCAAATAAGCCTACTTCCCTAACCTTGGCCCACGCACATCTAATAAAAAAGCATTTCCAATCAACAAAATGGAAAAATATAATCATATTTAATTTTTTCATTACAGGGCTGATTCAGTTACATGGAACCCGCATAAATTATTAACAGCACCGCAACAATGTTCAACATTTTTGTTACGGCACAAGGGGGTGCTCAGTGAGTGTCATTCGACCAATGCCACATATCTATTCCAAAAAGATAAATTCTACGATACCCAATACGATACAGGCGATAAACATATTCAATGTGGCCGCCGTGCCGATGTTCTAAAGTTTTGGTTTATGTGGCGCGCAAAAGGCTCATCAGGCTTTGAAGCCCATATCGATAAAATTTTCGAAAATGCTGAATACTTTACGGATATGATTAAAGCACGTCCCGGTTTTGAAATGGTACTCAACGAACCAGAATGTACAAATATATGTTTCTGGTATGTACCCCCAAGTTTGCGGGCAATTGACCAGAATACCGTCGAATTCACAGAACGATTACATAAGGTGGCACCAAAAATTAAGGAGCGCATGATGAAAGAGGGTACAATGATGATGACATACCAACCGTTAAAATCGAAACCAAACTTTTTCCGTTTAGTATTACAAAATTCGGCGCTCGATAAGAATGATATGGTTTATATTATGAATGAAATTGAACGACTCGGTCAAGACTTATAAAGCGGCTAGGATGCGTGCGATAGTTAAGTGATTACAGATTTTATTTTTATAATTATCCATATTATTATAATTTAATGAGAAACACAAGAAGAATGTAAATATTTTTAATTTATATAAATAATCATGATCAAATAAATTATTTAAGTTATATTCAAAATTTAGTCTCAATCAGCCACATATACTCGTATGCATATATCCTAAAGATTTTGAAAAATCCAAATAATTATTCTGAACTATTTAATTCGTAGATTCTAGATCCTTTCTGGCCTGGAAGCCTTTCAAACAGTAGCTCAACAACGAATCTACAAGCACGAGGACCGACCATCAGGCTACTCATTTATGTAATGTACACTGGTTTGTATTGGACCTATTTTTTAATTCAACCTGAGCAAGTGGTGTGCTGTCGTAAAATACTATGTGTTTTTTTATTCAACATGAGTAATTTTACTATGCGCACTGTATTTTTATTTCTGAACTGTGCTTAGACCACGCATACTCGGTTCGCCAAATTTTACTCTGAGCAGAATGCCAGTGTACAAAGAGTATACAAAGTAAAAAACCAATTGGTACTGTTTGGACACTGGATCATTTGGTACTGCACAACCTGTGCTCGGTGTACAATGCCCATGGCAAGCGTGCTTGCTCGGGACGAATTAAAAGAAAGTTTGCAAAGAAAAATTTTAATACGCAACGGATTTTTTTATAATTCAACCCAGGCAATGCACTGTCAAAAAATACTCTGTAGTTTTTTAATCAAACTAAGTAATTTTACTTGCGTTATTCTTTCTGAACTGTGCGAGCACCGTGTATACTCGGTTCTTCAAATTTTACTCCGAAATGAATGTCAGTGTGTGTAGAGTGTAAAAAGTAAAAAATGTACAATAGTCGTAAGCTTTTTTGTTCCGATTCAATTAAAAAATAGACCCTTGATAGCCGCTACTCATTCAAGTAATTCGTCCGAGTAATTTAATGTTTTAAATAATTATGCTGAGTAAACTTTAAAATCAAAAATACTTCGACCAAATCTGACAAATACAGATTTTCAGTCAAGATACTGTTCTGCAAATGTTGAAATATATTTCAAAAATTTTTAATTTTTGGAAGTTGTTATACTCGTAGTTAGATGGGTCTAAGTCAGATGGCAAAAAATGACTGAAACATGAAATGGTTCAAAAATTTTCGAGAAACCGTCTAACCAAACTCCAACATTCATTCGACCTGTCTTTTGCGTTATAACAAAATATGTTACACCGGATTACTGTAAAGATCTGTTCATATTTACTGTAAGTATGTCAATGAGCAGGAATTTATAGATATTCAAACCTAAATCGTAAATTCTCATAAATTGATCGTTTAAACTAAATTTTGAACATGAACAAGTCGAGTATGTATTTGCTCTTTAAAGCGGAATTTGTTTTCGCTTAGCACAATTTTATTTATTTGGTTCTTATCAAACAACAGCACACTGGGAAGTGAAACTACAGGGATTTTCTTACTATCCATTATTAGTATTTAATCTGCAAATTGAGTGAATGGGGGACCAGCCATAACTTAGGCGGATGAACACACCAATCATTTTGCTTACTTAAACTTGATAACCATTCCATGTGAAAAAATTACTGACCATCAAATTTACTGCCAGTAGCAACAGTCTCTAATCAAAGGGGATTATTCAATTAATAAGAGGTTTTTGTTATTAAATTATTTATGAATTTGATGTATTATTTTGAGACTGATATAATCTTATCTTGAAGTTGCCGGTTACGACGAGGTAGCAGAATTTAAAACTACCTTAATGGTTTTGCAAAATTAAAATCAAAATAAGTTTACACAAAAATATCGTGCATGGTACAATAGGCCTTAGATATATGTTCAAAAAATATGGCTCCACAATAGTTTTTAACTCGAACTTTTACAAAATTCAATTATTTCACAAAATACTTGCTACACTATGGCCGATTCCGATAATCTTTCTAAAACTTGGAATTTTTCTTAAATTTACCAAATTAAAAACCGTCGTGAAGTATCCTTTGGGATCTTTTTATTTTAATATGGTTAACTGTTATAAATAGATCTATTTGTCCAATGTTAAAGGACATACGCTCTTATTTGGTAACATCTCTGATATTCTTGGAATCAACCATAGTGTAACAAGTATTTTGCGAATATTTCAATTTCCCTAAAATTTAACAACTTAGCAATCTATATTTTTTGATTAATGTAATTTAATGTGGTCAACTGTTAGGAAGAGCTCATCAATTCATCCACTGTTCGAGGATATTCGTTCAATCTTGATAACATTTCTAAAAGTTGTGAGGATAATAATAGCGTAGTTTACGGATCTGTGATGTAAAAGATTAAACCCATCCAAAATCTACTTTAACATTGCATTGTTAGTGTAACCAATACAATCTTCGGTAGTTATACTTATATAGGTATCTGTCAATGAGAGTTAGAGTAGAACTTATACGTCGATTTTGATCTATGTGTTCATATAAAAATCAATTGCGGTGTCACAAAAACCCGAGAACGGCTCGACCGATTTGAATGATTCTTATTTGTTTTGTTCGTGTTAATACTGGAAAATTTGGAAAAATCCAAAGGAAAACCGGGAAAATCGATAAAAATCGAAAAATCAAAGAAAATTCGGAAAACAATAAATTAAAAAACCGGAAAAATTGCCTTTTGTATGGAAATTTTGTATGGAAGTGCACTTAACACGACCAATGAGAATTGTATTTTAACACTGAGCATTCATTTTTATAGTTACTTCGGATTTTTTTCGTATGGCATTACTTCCATATATAGATGGTATTGATGGCAGATCTATCGTTTGTCAGCTGTGCCATGCATTACATATTTCTGATTCGATCATTCACACCGTGCGGTTGTGCCCAAACATTTCACCGAGAATTTGTGAAATCTAATAGAGTTAAAATTGTTTTATTGTAAAAAAGGTAGTGGATTTTGAGAAGAGATTTGGTTAAAGCGAATTTAATTACATTTTGCGAACAATCATTTTGATCAGCTATTCTATTAAGGTAAATTGACTTTGCAGACTTAGACATAACCACAAATTCATTCTAATGTTTTTTATCGAGGCTCACTTAGTCGAGGCTCGTGTCGTTTTACAGTGTCCATTACAATGTCTAAAGCTAACACAACGCCAGCGAGGACAACACATTGAACATGACCGATTATGCTGACGCGGTTCTCCTATAAACCTAGAACGAGCAGCAGTCCATTACGATTCGGAAATCGATTACAGTGCGGACTGATCGTAACGATGGGAGAAATTTTAATCATTTATCCACATTGAAAGGCGCTGAGATTGTATTGCGCAATTGGGAAAGTGAAATTACCACAATTGGTTCCGCCACCAGAGCCATTACGCTCATTGGTTTCCGGAGCGGGAAATGATTCTACCCATATTTTCTGGCGTCGTTTGGCGCAACGCATAATGTCCACTTTCAAGGTAATTGCAACACAATTCTCTTCCACATCATTCGCTCTTGCATCAGGAAACACATTGAAATTATTTAGCTGTCAATTTCACATCACCATTGCAGAATCAAGGGCAAATATATCATTTAATAGAAGGCGCTGTTGCTATCACCGGATACGGACGTTCAATTCTTATAAATTTACTACTTGGGCAATTGGGATGCTGAAATTAATCAGCGTTGTGCTCACAATCCGACAACGAATCGAGCCATTCTCAGAGAATTGCAAACGCTTCTACTTTAGAACAAAGAATTGATCAAATTGTTCAAAATTGCGTTGGGTCGGATGCCATTCGACAGCCATAACATTGTCATCAGACCTGACAAAACGCCACCGGATAAGCACGCAAAAAGATTCAATTCGCCGACAAACGACGAGCGCGCGTCCGAAGAGCATGGGACTTACGATGCACTAGAACATCCATTGACTTGTTGGCAGGGCGAGGACGCGGATACCATTTCAACATCAAAATGGTTAATCCATTAACAGGTAAATGTAATAATTTCAATAATTCATTCGTTTATTTTCTTACATCGAATCGTATGTCGATTACTATTGCAGACGCCGAAAATAATAAAAATATCAGTGCTATGAATTTTTATTCAAACAGACTTATGATCCGTGAAGTTGAAGAAAACCACATTTTAAAGTGTCGCCGTCTTTTGCGGTTGGCATGTATGTCAAAATTGAGACTGAACGACTGACATATATTCGTTTGAACCAAAGGCAGCTCCAATCTAAAGAAAACATTCATCTCCGCGATGCAATTAATGCCTACATGGGAAGAATGACAATTTTACCGGCCACTTACATCGTTCGCCACATGCACGTGTACGCGCAAGATGCAATGCCGTATGTAAGACGATATGACCACCGAGACCTATTCATAATATTCACCTGTAACCCTCAATGGATCGAAATCAAGAAGCAACTGCTATCCAGACAAACACCAGTTGACAGACATAACATCACTGACAGAGTTTTTAAACATAAATTAATATCGTGGATTGATGTCATCATAAAGCACACTGTGTATGGCCAAGTTCGTTGTTGGATGTACTCCGATGAATGGTAAAAACATGGTCTGCTTCATACACACGTTTGCGTTTGGTTTGTTTAAAAAATCAGACTGAGTGAAATCGATTCCATCATCTCAGCCGAAACTCCGGATGAAGCTGTTAGTCCATGAACCTTGTGGAGGTTTCAACAACGACTCCCCCTGTATGATCGATGGCAAATGTTCCAAGCGATACCCCAGAGACCTTATTATCGATACCATCACAGGTAATGACGGATACCCATTGTATCCTAGATGATCAGTTGCGGACAATGGGCGATCTACAGTTGTGTAGGTTAAAGGGTAAGATGTTGATGTGGACAATCGTTGGATTGTGCTTTATACGTCGATATTGTCCACGGCTTTTGAGGCTCACATCAATGTAGAATACTGTAACTCATATAAGTACAAAAGCAAATATATTAATAACGGCAGCGAAGTGGCTGTTTTCGGTGAGACAAATGCAAACGACGAAGTATCTCTGTATTAGATAGGTTGCTATTTGAGCAGCAACGAGGCGATTTGGTGCATCTTTTCTTTGCGATTCACGAAATACACCCTGCAGTTGTACATTTGACAGTTCATCTAGAAAACGGACGAGTGTATTTCAATCCAGAAAACACAACGGTCATCGTCGACAACACTGAAAAACTACTTCTCGGTTTGTCAAGCAGATGAATTCGCTCCCATTCTGGGTCGCACCTACACTGTGCATCCGAATAGCGACGAATCCTACTATCTTCAATTGTTGTTGGTGAATGTTCGTGGTTCGACATCGTTTCATCAACTGAGAACCATGAATGGGCATCTGAGTGCGACTTAGAAGACATGCGTTTATTGATGGCGAATAAAGTGTTGTCGTATTTGGACATGATATCACCTAATCGTTCAATGCACGATGCATTCAACCACGAATTACAAAGAGAACAACAATACGACGTGAAGCATTAACTAAAGCAGTTCCTACAAATGTTCCAGTAGCGACTTTGTCAGAACGAGGGCGAACTGCACATTCTACACTGAACATGGCAAAAACGAGACATCAATTTGCAACATTACCAAAAACAGCGCAATAGTGAAGATTCTACATAGATTCAAATTAATCGTTTGGGACGATGGTCCACAAAAGGTCACTGGAGGCGCTGGACAGACCGTTGAAAGATCTTCGTGGCAATCAAAACATTTTTGATCGAACCATATTCTGTTGTGCGGTGATTTTTGTCAATCTCTTACTGTTATTATACGTTCAACTACACGTGACGAACGAAACTCGTGCTTGAAATCATAAAATTTGTGGCGTCATATGAAGACTATCCCTTTGACGACTAACATGCAAGTGGTTTTGCAACAAAATCGAGCTGCAGATGTGTTTTCGAAGCAATCATTGAACATTGGTAATGGGAAAATCGCAGTTGACATCTTGACTGGATTCATCACACGCCGACTGATTTCTGCCAGGTGACCGAATCGAAGGCAGAGCTGGCTCGACGTGTTTTTTCGAACTTAGTACAAAACTTAAAAAACCATGATTGTCTGAGTGAACGAGCCACATTGGAGCCGAAAAACCGCAGGATGTCGATGATCTCAACGCGACCTTTCAAAATTTCATTCCGAGACAGTTGTTTTCCTTCAAATCGGTTGACACATTTATCAACCAGGATGAAGTAGTTAACTATCCCACAAAATTCTTGAATGCGCTAAAATTGCCCTGATTACCACCTCACAATTTGCAATTGAAAGTAGGCCCAGTCAACATCATATGTTGCGTAACATCAATCAACGTCGACTTGCAATAGAACGAGACTGGCTATGTGAAAAAGCTTATGAACAACATCATTGAGGCGACGATTACCAAGGAAAAGTACAAAGGAGAAGATGTTTTAGAGTTCAAACGGCTTGCAAATTTTTTGAGTGCGTCTGGCATTCGCGATCACCATCAGCAAATCACAAGACCAGTCGTTGGAAGTTTGCGGGATTAACTTAGAGTTTCAGTGTATCGCCCATGGACAACTGTATATTAAGTGTTGGTGCGTGTCGGCAAGTCATCATCTTTTTTGTTTACGCGTCGGAAAACAAAACGAAAAACGTAGTTTACCACATTTCTTAACCTCATTTCTTTTCCATGTAAATAAAAGAAATTGAATTCAATTGAATTACGAACGAGCTTCCGCTCTCAATGAATTGGGGTGGATGATTGATTGGGGTTCCTTGATATACTTACATATGATGAATTTTTTTAGCGCGGATTTGTTATATGTTTTAATATATACACTTTACGGTAATTTGTGTAACTATACTTTTCGTTTAAAGGTTCGCTTCGGAGGAATAACTTCAATTGTTTAGCAACTATCTTTAGAGTTTGAGAGCAATATTACTTAAGAAATAATGTTTTTGTTGTAAATAATGGATCGAATAAACGGCGATAAAATCTTCCCCGAACTTTTCGTATCAGAAATAGAAAATTTGACCACAGTTAGATATATAGCTAGGCCGATATAATTTTAAATAAATCGAAGCTTGATTTTTGGGACAAAATTTATCGGCTCATCTAGAACGCAGCATAATTTTGTTAGAATATAGTTACGCAAAAACTCACGGTTTCTAGGCTCCTTGTTTGAAAATTAGGAGTTGCTATTACCTAATATTTCAAACTCTCCTATACAACAAGAACAATATTTTTAACTTTTGAATATTCGATGGAGAATTATTGTAATCCTTCCTTTTTGTAAAACGCGTATTTGCACTGTGCGACGCATAACATTATACCCATGTTTTTTAAATTATTTATTTTCATTAAAATTAACAATTAGTTTACCAAATTTAACTAGCACAACGTAAACAAGTCAAACATATGGCGTATAACAACGACAAAACCCCACAAACGGTGAATTCAACGACTAAAATCGAGATACAACATGGCCAATAACTAGCTCACTTAAGGTAGGAAAAATTCGTTATTTTTAAATATTTTTATATCAAATAAACAATTATGGACTCAGCCAAGTTTTGACAGTCTATTTCTACCAAAAAAAAAAGTTAATTACGATAAAATCACCACAGTAATTATAAATATTCATATTTAAAATGCATGTTTCCTATAAAAAATTTAAGGTAGGAAGAAATTTTCTTGGGCTACGCAATGTCTCATCTGGTTAATTTGTATTCTGTGGGTACACGTTCTTTGAGTGAAACTTCTACCTACACATTTTTATTTATTGTAATTTCAAAATGTAAAAATAAACGAGAGCCATCGACAATTTATAATGTTTACATCGCGGGTCGAGCCAAGTTATGGTTAACTTCAGGTAGTTATCTTTTTGAGCGTTTATATTGAAGAGCCACCTTAAGGTTGGGTCGAAACCAAGTTATAAATGTCAAAATTAGTTTAACTATTTCTTTCGAACTCATTCAAATATCGAATACATTCAAACATTTATTTATATAAATAATAATTCATATACGGATTGTTTACAATTTTTTGAAGATATAATGCCTTTTACGTTTTTGTTAACTCATTTATTTCAAGATTTTTATTTATTTTATTTTAAGATGGACGTAGAAACACGGAAACAGCTTATATTGGAAACCTTTTGATACGCAGTTTCAAGTTGTGGCTCAAATTGTTTAACAACGCAACAGGGCATTTGAGGATAGGATTGAAAAGATGCGGGCTAGATTTCTTCGAAATTTAAGAAGAAAATTGAACCGGAATCTTCAATTCCAATTAAATTCATTAAACACATTTCTGTGCTTACCGCCGAACAGATTCATCACTTTTTTCTCGTGAAAAATGTCAAGTAAATCCGATGTTTCTGCGTCGATCCAAAAAGGCCGCATTTTTTAAAATTTCATTATTCTATTTAATTACAAACAAAAAAAAATATTATCCTTAAAAACAAAAAACTAAATTAAATTAAACTTAAAAGAATTAACAGAAAAATATAACTAAAAAAAATCTATAATAAGACTATATTTAATATTAAATTAAAAAACAAATAAAAAATCGAATAAAATCTGCTGCCGAATTTAGACACAGACGCGCTCGTACAAGAAAAATATGAAAAACCGCCATTTATATTTTTAATTTATTGATTTTTGTTGTTGCTGTTTTTCGACTCGACCCAAGAATTTTTTTGGATTAAGTCGAGTTAACTACAAATTAACTCTGACTGTTTATATTGAAGGTTCAATCAATCAATCTAGCTTGAACCTTCAATGTAAACAGTATGATTGATTAATAATAAGCGATAAAATCGCTCTCACATTTTGGGTATGCTCAGAAATTTTTGTCGTTTTTCATTCCGTGTTCTTTCTTTCTCTCATTACAATCGATCGATCACTGTGCAATATATTAATCAAGGCGGCAAATTGAACGGCTCAACGATTGAACGGCTTTCAACAATTGATAAGTTACCAATTATGTACATATCATGTTAAATATGAAACGATTGAAATCGTCGAATGGTTGGGTAATCATTGACAATCAAATAAAAATACACCATGGGCGCTTTCAGGACGCAATGAAAATGTTTAGCATTATAAAATTTTAAATCAAATTGGCGATTGAAATTGAAAGCATCTAATCACAAAGCCGTTAACCCTTAGTTTAATCGCGAAAATATTACACTATACACTACAAATTTTACTATCACGACAGTCATTCAACTATCATGACATAAATAGATTGTCATCACAAAACGGGGGATCCCCTGATAAATTACATAAATAAATTTATGTACGATCATACGACGCGACGATACATAATCACAAAATATGTACATTATACGTACATTCATACTTGAGATTAAACACGTACTTGAACGAAACAAATAATTAACGCGATAAAGATTACTCACTTGACGCATTATCGAATTAGTTTCAATACATATTACAATTATTTACAACCGATGTAGGTTACAAATTACAAACAGTAAGACAACTGTATCGATATGCTGGCTGAAATATAATTTGTCATTAAATTTATTAATATATAAGGATAATTTTAATTTTTATAACCATTATAAATGTATTTCTTCCGCTTTAACCTTATAATTATGTATACTGTATACAAAACAATAAATGTTTAATCAGCAAATTCTGCCGATACATACTACAAATATTCGCAGACAATTCGCTTATCAGTTTTCGAATATAAAAAATTATATAAATTTTATAATACGACAAAATTGTAAATATAGAGAAGGGAATAATTGTTTAATGAGTCATCAGCCTCTAGTAGTGTGCTCCGAGTTTCTACTCTTAAATACGAGTACCACAGTTAGTACAACGTTTCTCTCGCATTGCAATACAGCAAATTATACCGATGGGGAAGCAGAAGATTGCACAGCATATTCCACAGCATGTGAAATCGTTTTCTAGCATACCAATACGACAAACTGGACATCCGCCAACTACGATAATTTCGGTTGGTGGTACTATAGTGGTGCGTGTCTCAATCGCACCATACGTTGGTTGTTGAGTTTGTGGCGGTGGCGGATATTGAGTAGGAGGATAAGGAGCCATACCCTGCTGTGGTGGATACGGTTGATAATGATGTGGCTGTGGATACGGTTGATGTTGTGGCGGTGGATAGATTTGATGTGGAGTAAATCCTATCGGTGGTGCCGTTGCCGGATACCCTCCTGGGTATGCCGCAGGTGTTGTTGTAATGGTCGTCTGCATATTATCTGAAGGCATTGTTCCAACAGGTTGTGTTGCTTGAAAATAAGTTGGTGGCGCTTCGGGTTGTATTTTATGTTCTGAATGTACATCCATTTTTATTGGTATTTCACTTAAGCAAACCTTTTAACCTATGGTAATATGTAAAATAACAATATATTGTATTATTAAATTAGTATAAATTTCAATATAAAAGACAAAACTTACTTTACGTACTCTGACTGTCTTAAAGCACTCTCGTAATGGCCGACTGACAATGACAGATAGTGATATGGGGGGATTTCTTGTTTATATTTCAAACTGTTCGAAAAAAAAAATCTACACAATATGCTCTTGTTTGAAAATCGTAAAAAATGTGGATGTCTACACACTAATCCCTAAATGTATGTTATATGTAGTAAAAAAATTAATCACTGCAATACCAATTTCTTTCAAATTGAAAATGTATACAAATTTAAATTATAAATTTAATGATATTCTAATTCTAGTAAACTTGTTTGCATTAATTTATTTATAATTTCAGTTTTTAATTGCATTTGTAAAATAGTCATATACTACTTGAGTAAGCCGCTACGAAATACCGACAAATCAACATGAACACGATTTCGAAGAACACGGATCCATCGAATTACACGGTTTCAAACTACACGATTTTCGTTGATTCGTACGTAACGTTTTTTTTATTTTCCCGTTTTTCGTAGTCTCGAACAACACGGTTTCAAAGAACACGGAACAATTTAATCGTGTTTTTGGAGGGTTTCCTGTATTTAGCAAATTCTAATCCACTTTTGATTGGGTAATTATAAACAAATTAATTACCAACTAATTCTAACACTAATCCATGAAATATCTTAAACGATTAGCATGGTTGAATGGTAATCATAATAAATACCGGTAGATAGTTATAAAGTTGACACAGATTAAAAATATGGCCAGAGGGCAAATTTCGGTTTGGTAATTAATGAGAATAATAAGTAACATAACTTTTTGCACGAGTACTGTATTAACGGTTGGAGCCTCATTTTAGGAAATTTTTTGCATGGACTCCCAACTTTTGTAATTTACTGCTATTCCATTTTTAGCCATTTCGTACGCGCGTGTGATCATTTTTTGCCTACCTGCCCCAAAACCAATACCAAATCAGCATCTGTTCTCCAATTTAGGAGTAGCAGAAGCGGGCGTCAGTCTTGTAACAAGCGGCTCCTATATAAATGTGTTCAATGTATAGGACTGGATGTCTTAAGATTCTCACCAGTACGTGATCCACACACGTGGGATTACAATATCGCGAACTGCAGGAAGACATCAATAATATATCGAACTACGACATTCAAATGATCGTGGGCGACTTTAATGCAAAAATCGGTAGGAGTGCAGAAAATACATCGCACATCGATCCTAACAGCCCGCATCTAACTAGTAACTACAACAGCCAACGCGTCACCGACCTGGCAATTACGTACAACTTAGTTGTGTCACGTACGTATTTTCCACGTAAGAGAATCCACAAAGTAACGTGGATATCAAATGATGGAAAAACGGAAAACCAAATCGATCACGTCATGGTGTCTAAGAGCATATCCGACGTTAGATCTTACAGAGGTGCAGACATGGACAGCGATCATATGCTTGTAGCAATCATATTCAAATATAAGTGCAAACTGTCATCTACGTTCAATAGACAAGCACAAAAGACTGTTCGATGGAATGTTGATGCTATAAAAGACCAAGCGTCAAGATCATGCATCTAAAACATCAGCTTCCAAGCCGAACTAGGAAATTCAAGGCATTCACTAAAGACTTCCAGCAAAGGCGGGAATGGAGAGCTGAGACAAGCGTGACTGAGGTTCCCTCAGTATGGCAAATCTACTTTCAAAATCAGCTAAATCGGAATGACAAAGTGATCCCATTAGAGCAGTGAGGATCACACTTCGTCTGTTGAATATTCCTAAAACATCATTAGGACTATCAGTGTAGTTTCATCCCAACCTTTCAACCATCAACCAGTGTTCCACCATGAGGATGATGTTGGAAAACTATTGGAAGTACAATATAACCATAAATAAACTATATATAGGCTTCTGACAGGCATATGACGGTATCAATTGCGAGAAACTGTCTGGTGTTCGACAGGGAGATGCCCTCGAGCCTGTGTCAATTTGGCTCCCGATTACATGGTAAGGAAAAGCAATATTTAAACTTCGCGCGGTATATTTAATAAATCATGCCAAATTCTTGGATATCCCGATGATATCGAGATGATTGGCCGAAGAACTAGCGATATCGAGGGCGGTTTCATACGTTACTCAAGAACACGTGGTTTAAAGGTGAATAGCAGTAAAACCAAATTCTTAGCAACACCCAGAAGCATCTCTATGGCAAATATTGTTGCAAACTTTAAATATTCGAGTAAGTAATAACATCGTCATGCAGGAAGAAATAAAAGCCCGAATCGCTGCCGAACACCGAATTTTGTACATCCAATGAAGGTTGGTGCAATCTCAATATCTATAGCATGCTGGCTTTCGAAAGTCAGAGCTGGACCCTGACCTCTAATGACTGTAGACTGATATCTACATTTGAAAGTAAGATCATTCGTTTTTCTTTGGTCCAATTAAAGTTCCGCAAAACAAATATCGAAATCGAATTCAACAAATCCAATCGAATAAGATCGGTGGGCTACCTTGCAAGATCTTCACAACAACGTATGATTAATAAAGGGTTCCAATAACAACCAGTCAGTGTTTGTCATAGAGGAAGACCTACGCTGTGCTGGCGTGGCAACGTTGAACAAGACATACGAATAGTAGGATGTCGAAACTGCATGGCGAGAGCGATGGATCAGGATAGACCACAGTACAGGCGGCAAAATCTCTTTATGAAATGTGAAAGCTAGGGAGAGAGAAGTGAAAGGTGTCTATTAACGCAGTCTTTAAATTCAAACATAATTAAAAGTATTTTTGATTTAAGCGGTTATTAAATATGTATATTGAAATTGTTTATTAAAGTTAATTTATCATTTCCCTCGATAAAATGAAGTTTGCCTACTCCCTCCCGTTGCCGCGAAACATACCGTCTTGCCTCATACCATCAAGGAACCTCCTCCATGTTTAACCGTTGGCTGCAGGTTCTATTTTTTGAGTTCCTCGTTTGGTTTTCTTCAAAGCATTTGGCGAGCGTCGGATCCGAAAACATTAAATTTGGTTTAATCAGTGAAAAGCACGTCTTTCCAGAAATCAAATGTACGGTTTCTGTAGTCTTTTACAAGCTTTAAACGCAGTCTGCTATTTATTTCGGAAATCAATGGTTTTCTTCTGGAAACTCTACCATTGTATCTCGCACTTCTTATAATTGATCTAATGGTTTCAGCACTTACATTCTCGTCAGTGCCTTCAGTTCTGTTCAGACAACTTGCATTGTCATTTTTGGCCTCTTATTCGAGGATTTTTCTTAATTTCGCTCATAATATAACGGCTATCGGATTCATTGAGATTTTTTTTATTTAAATTTCTTGGTGCATTTTCAATTATATTTTCCTCTTTACAGCGCTTAATAATGTACTGAATAGTACTTCGTTGAACTATTTCACTAATTTCTTTCAGTTTCTTACCTTCGTTGTGATAAAAAATTTCCAGATTTCGGAATTCTAGCGTAGTTTCATTTTACGAAACATCGAAACAATAACAAAACAATTTAAAATGACGAACACGATTACGTTTAAAACGACACAAATTACGAATATGAAAGTGGCGATATTTTTTCGATAATGTAACAATATGTTATCTGTTTTGTTTAAATGTGTGGGTAAATTAATTGGTGAATTGAATTTTGAAAATATATAACAGTAATCAATGCTTATAAACAAAAATATTTTTAAAATATTTATTAGTTTTTAGCTCAAAATGGGAATTAAAAATAAATCAAGTAATTACGAATACGGTTGTGACACACTGTATTAGACCACAAAGTTTTAGAACATTTTAGAGCAATCCTCAAAGCATTATTAATTATTTGTAATTTATTATAAAAAAAACGATTGGTTAATTGATTAGCTTATAATTTCTACTAAAATTATTTTTATTTATTTTGTAACATTATGTGATTATGATTTTGAGCTGAAAACAAAAACAAAAGTTGATTGCATTGAGTTTGAAGCAGTTTAGTGTCTAAGCGCGTTACTAAATCACATTCCAGTTTAGCTGGAAATTCTACTTCAATTATTAAATAATTAATAAAACAAGAATTTATTTTACCAGCTAGAACTTGTGTCTCTGAATTTGATTGTACTAATTTGCATAAAATAATCTGGCATTTCAAATCCTATGGTGGCAAACACGTATAGATCGACCCAAATCATGAGCGATGACAAACCGTTTTATTTACATACAAAACTTTTCAATTTCTAAATTAACAAATTCGACTAAAACACGAATTTTTGGTTATTGTTTTATTTTAGTTTTGGTTTTTTATTTATTACATTACGATATGTTGTGTATTTTAAATGCTAAAATGCATAATCCAAATATACCGATAAACATTTTCATCGTAATATGTGATCGCGAAACACTATGTTTGCGCAATTTTTAAAGTAAATTTGCAAAACAAATATAGTCTTGAATAAATACCTACTTGTATATATATAAAAAAAAAATTGCAAATTATTTATTTATGTATATTTTGTAGTCAAGTTCAAGATTGTAATTTATGATTTTTTATTTTTGTATTTTAAATGGTTTTGGTTAGTGAATATTGTGGGAATCTTATTCTGATGATCACCAAATCAAAATTTTATATTATTTGATTATTAGATAATTATTAATTTTTCAACATAATATAGCTATCATAGTGATATCATTAAAATAAATTATAGATGTTGTCACGCCAACTTTACGTTACGGGTAATTGATATTTTGAAATTATAGTCAATTTAAAAATTTTGTAAGTGTTAAGTAGTACCGGTGTCGAAATTCTGAAAATGTTCTTCTAACGTCAATAAAAATTTTGAACTAACAACTTTTTGTTTCAAATTAATTCGTGATTGTGGTGTTAACACATTTCTCTAGTTCGTTGGCATTATATACAGTGTTTTTTAACATTGACTCAAATTATTATTTACTGGCGCCACTTATCATTTTAGTCACAACCACCCACCATTCAAAGTCTCAATCTCTTAATACTAACAAAAAAAATGTGTGCAAGAGATATGCTCAAAGGTTGTCTCGTGAAACTGCAATTTTATAAAGTTTCGGAAATATTTATTTGCTAATCGTTTTGTTAGAAGTAACTCAGACGTATTATTTTGAGTTAACACATAGGACTTAAATGGTAATAGAACCAATAGGTTTATAGAAAAAAAAACACTAAATTTAAAATAACAAAACATCTTTCAGAGAAGTTCACGCTATATGCCTTAAGGAGTCTTAGGATAGATAGTATTTAAAAAATGTTTGAAGTACGATTATGAATTCCCTTCAAAGTGTAATTGCTGGATAAATTTTAACGCAGTGTCGCTAAGCTAAATTTTAATGCAGTTTTCTTCCTTCTATCTTTTAGCACAAAATTGTTTTATCTCTTTTAGTAAAACTATTATGTTTTTATCGAGAAATGTAAACCCTACAGACCCCCCCCCCCCTTCTAATGATAAATTTTACTTTCAATTCAAAAACAGATATAGTGATACTTTTGGCCGCAAGAGTAAAAACAATTATTTTTAAATTCGTTATGTATTAATAATATGCGATTCCGATTAATAGAGCTGCTGCACATTACATGTAGTAGCTTTACATAAACTGCATTATCGACATCGAAATATTTCTTGTA
The DNA here is from genome assembly GCA_963691935.1 of Nephrotoma guestfalica. Taxonomy (NCBI): domain Eukaryota; kingdom Metazoa; phylum Arthropoda; class Insecta; order Diptera; family Tipulidae; genus Nephrotoma; species Nephrotoma guestfalica. The sequence continues at coordinate 70,085,474 of OY829913.1, read as the reverse complement.
TACACATCGAAAATTCGAACTCTGTCAAAATTAATTATTAACGGCCATTTGTCTTTTCATTTGTTGAGTGAAAATGACATAAAACGTCCTGTAAAATACATAAATTGTGAATAAAAAATAAAAATATGCCTTGGCTTCTCGATTTGAATTTCATCAGTACAATGGTAAGTAAAATAGATGTTTTGTTCCATTTTTGTCTAAAGTACGTTTTTCTGTACAACTAAAATTAAGTATTTCTCCTTTATCGAAATGGCAAAGGAAGATTATGATATGGCGAAGATACTCGATCAACTAGCAATAAAGCAATTTTCTAGCTGAAAAACTAATGAAAAGCTGAAAATTTTGGTTATATTTATGCAATTGAACTGAAAATGTTACGGCTTCATTTATACAGCAATTTTTGTGTGGTTTACCATTACCACACATTGTTTACTACATAAGTAAAATACTTAGCAACAAAATGAACAAAAAATATTTCAATATTAAATTTTTCTGGTAATTTTTCAATAATATTCGTAACAAAATAATTTTCGTACGTAAGCTAAGGTTGCTAGATCTATTTTGGTTTCAAAGTGAACAAAATTGTCGAGAAAAATTACTTGTCAGTTTTGTTTAGTAAAATCAAGGACCTAGTAAATCGAATTTTCACTTGGTTCCTTTTCAGGGTCCACCAATTATTTTGGAACCGATTTGATCTAGATAGTTCAACGCAGAGGGATATAATTTAAAAAATGAAAATTTTATTTTTTTAACATAGAAATTTAATTCAGAAATGACTAATGGTTATGCAAATGTCGATTAAGTCAAACCGTTTTTCCGAAGCAAAAATACTTTAGTAAATCATCCTTTTCCAAATGTTTCTTACCGTTTTTCCGTTATTAGTCATGCAAATTTCGATAATTAATTGGGAACATATTTAATGTACAATGTAAAATTTATTTTAAAAATTGTTTGTCGTATAACAGTCTTCAGGCTAAATAATATTCAGTGAGTAGAAGCCGAATCGCAAGGATTGTTATAATTAACGAATTCGTAAGTTGGTAATTATAATTCTGTAAAAAAATTCTGAATAAAGGTGTCATTATTTGACTAGAGTATGATTAATACTGATTATTTTCGGCTATACTGTCCGCACTTCTTGATCGTCTTTCAAATAGGCTTCAACCCACTTGTTAAAGTCATCAATATACACCAGTATGTATCGATTGCCATTCTGAGTTTCTGGAAATTGTTCATACGGGTTTCTTAAAAGGTTTTAACCATTTGAGCGCCGCATGATTTGATCGAAGAACAAACTGTTGTCCATTCTGATATTTCTTACTTGACTTCTTAATATCCTTTATTGATCACCAATCCATTACTGTTACTATAACTGATTTGGATCCGACCAAAGACCGTTCTTAAAAACGATATGGGCCAAATAGTTAATTTCTCGGGCCGTCCGTATAGCTTATAGTATACTTGCTTAAGATTTTCAACGTATTGAAAAAATGTGCGGCCTAGCCAATGATCACATCCGAATAAACCAGATATGTTTTCAAATTAAGCGTCTCAGAACTTGCAACATCGATCTCTCACATGTATCAGGCACAATGCATATTCCAAACGATAATAACAAAGAAAAAAACCTCATCATCATAATGGATTGCTATTTGCTAGTATCCACTTTTGACATTCAATGTACAAATGACAGTGTGTTCAAGGTAACATCAATACGCGGTAACGGATAGCTATCCTTTTCCGTAACGTCGTTTAATTTGTCGGTAATCTATACCGAATATTGTCGTGCCATCTGTCGAGTAGCGTTTCCTGTGTCGATTCGATGTTACACAATATGGTTTTAACTCGTCATAATTAAGAGCAAATATATCGGCTAATCCATCTTGTGGCTCCAAGGGGATATCTAACTGTCCTGCTGGAAGATGACTGCACATGAGCGAATGATCTGCTACTGTAGCTATGATAAATCGTCCTCATCTGAATCTACCATATGAGAGCGAATAACCGATTTCAAAGCTGCTGTTTCCAATGTAAATGTGTATCAACTACAATTTTAAAGTCCTCCCCACGTTGTGTGATGTTAACCGTCTCCTTAGAAAATTTTCCCCTTTCATCAAAGGGAGCAGCTCGAAAACCTTGCGTTACTTTCCTCATCTCCTCATTTATTAATGCTTTTATTTGTGTAATATCCTCCAAATGAATCTTTCAAAATTTTCCAGAATCACTTGCTAAACTTGTCCTGGTTGCATAATATTCTAAAGCCAACGCCAATACTTTATTCATAGCCCCTAGTGTTGGTCCTCAAAATGATTTTCAGATGTCGCCTTTGACGCCACTGATGAATGCGTCCACTGTTATTCCTTTCAACACATTTGCACGAGCATTACCCAAAGCTTGCCACGCCACATTACTTCCCTTTCTAGGTCTTGCAGGATCTCTCCATGTAGTTGTCGCTTACTTTGGAGTAGTATCTTGCAAAATTCTCTGATATGTGATTACCCATAATTTAGTTCAAACTCAGTCATGTCTCGCTCATAATTCCGTTCTACAGCGGATACAGTTTGTAATACATATGCAATTTTGCTTCGAAGTTCCAAAATAAGAATATTGGACTGATCCTCTGCGGCTCAATCATTATGTTTTACTACGACTTGAAACTGCACTTTACAATTTTCAAATAGAGTATGGTCATCGAATACCAGAGGTTTTAAAGGTTTTCTGCCGGCAACTGTTTCTGCTGAAAAGGTTTTATTCTGCTGGTCATCTTCAATATATTGCGAGGTATTGGTATCAAAGCGGGCCTCCTCTTGATTAATTTTAACTTAAAGCTTCAGTCTGATTTGTCGAAATTATCTCAAGGGATTTTATCTCTCTGCTGAGCTCTTTAATTTGAAAATTTTGTGCATGCCGAATTTTGCCGAGTTTCTGGTACATCTCGGCAAACCGATCGCCTTATTAATATATGTTGGTACCTTGCCGGTTTAATTTGATGCCTTGTTGACATCCACTTCTTTCAGTTGAAGCAAGGATGTCATCATCATGCCTCCCATGTAAAGGCTGGTTCTCGTTGTTTAGGAGTAGGATGCCATACTTAAATGGTTGTTTTTGTTTGATTGCGTAGGCTTCATTTCCCTTACTTTTATACCGGCTCCTTGTTAGGCTGAAGTTTCTGTTCTTCAGCTGGTAATAACCATTGTCATCTCAGATGGTCCTAAGGTATCGCAGATGATTGACGTGATCTGCGCCAGCCTGTTTCCTTTCAGCCTCTTCTTCTATGGCGCTTTACAGTCTCGATATTAACTCTTTCATTTCCCTTCGGTTGAAAGCCCAAGACTTAAAATCTTCGTTCTCTTATCTCTTAATTACTGTGATGAAAATGTGTTTATGTTAATAACCATTGCTACTAAACTTGTAATATTTGTATTACTTCTACAACTATTAAATAGTGAGTTAAATTTTTATAATATTCATTTAAATTTTGAAATTTCCGTAATGTTTATTTTTAGAAATAAATTTTCTTTATCTTCAATTTTCTTTATGGGATCGCCACAAACACGGACCAGTTTAAAATATTTTTGGAATTTTCGAAAAAAAGGGAGATTTTGACAAAAAATTTAAACTCCAATTCACGAAGAGTCGAATTCTTTACGGGACGAAATACCTTAGTAGGACTAAAGGTTCTACCAGAAAAACCATCAAGGATAGGTAAATAATATCTATTTTCGATATAATCAAAGCCATTAGCCAAATTATTATTAGCCATACTTTTGACGCTTAATCTGATTGGGTCCAGTTCAAATTTCATAAAACAACGCTAAGGCGGTTACTACCTATCAAATCAAAATCCGTGATCGAAAACAAAATTTAGATCTAGTTTTCCATATGAACTAATCTGGATCAATGGGTGTCATGAAATACAGCTATTATCTCCGCCGACTATGGAAAACTCATGAAAAAATCGGAATAAAATATCTGGCTAACATGAAATTTTCTCTTTTTTGGGCGAGCAATCTGCCGACCAATGATGAATGATAATATTTAATATTTTCATTTTGTTGCCCTTTTCTGCCTTCATTCTTCATTTTGAAATAATTTGGTTTTGCTTTTAGAACAAGATTAATAAAACTGCTTCGAACGTTTGAAAATGGAAATATTTTAAAAATTCAAGCTAGTTGGGCTCGAAAAATCGACTCGTTGCTTCATTGCTCTGCGGTATTTCGTGATCACCTTCATATTAATCAACAAGATGCAATCTGTGTATTAGGTAGAATTAATTCACAGATTTATTACACTTTGATTGCTGTATCGGCTTGTAGAGGAGTATCAGCAAATCTATGTAATGCAATTTTTGGACTGGTGATGCACTACATTTGTTCTCCAAGTTTCTAGCATTAACGGTCTTCGTATTTGTACATTAAAACAACTCCCCTTTCTGCAAGTACTGTGCTATCTGTTGGTGGATGTTTATAACCTCTTCTATGTTACGACGCCCTTCCTTCAGTCAAATTAGGCGGGACATCTTTCCCACATTCGCCACAAATAATGGATCTATGTGCTTACCATCTCAAAAGTATATCAATTAGATCACCTTGAATCTTGGTCCTGTTCATCATAACGTCATATAGGGACAGCCCAAATGATATTTTGTTGGACGCATTTCACCCTAATTTAGTTGTAGCACTTTCGTTGTTTATTTCTTCATGATATTTTACGTAGCATGTTGGGCCGTCACATAAAGTTTTTATCAGCTGAATATGCTGCTTTTGAAGGTAATCGTGCATGAAATTGTGATAAAGATTGAAAAATTCTCCTAACATCTTGACAGGCTAGCTTTGAATGGTAACTGCACCTTGTATCTACTTTCGTGTGAAATAGTATTCTCTCTATAAGCAAATTTAAAATTTTTGTGCAATTATCTTTGTCGTCTCTTGGTCGTTATAATCCAGCCAAGTTCGGTTGCTTGGACAGTTGGAATCTGTGGATATCGCTTGATAATGTTGTTATTGAGAATGAATGGGTAGTAGTCAACGTCGATTACGATATCAATAACATTGCACTTGTTATATCCTGGATCAGCGAGTTGTTAGTGGTATAAATGTATTAATTTACTGGTATCCAAGATGATGTCTGGAATGTTGTCTGTTAATTTTTTGGATATCATGGCCGCAAATTTTAGTTTAAGTTCATTTTAATTCTTGAGGATAAGGTTAGTTCCAGTAAGTGACTGAGCCATATAGAGTTGTTTCACCGTCCCCTTAGAGATAAACGGCGTGTGAGAGCTTGGGACGATTAATGCTGTGAAGCGGAAGTTTTCCATTCCAATGAAAATTGTGATTTTTCACTAGAGCTTAGATTGTTAAATCCTCTGCACTTACAGATGTTGTTCTTTTCTGTAGTAAACACAAATGGTTTTTGTTGTTACAAAGGTCCCTTTGACGACTGGAGCTTTATTATCGTGCTTTGCTCCAGAGGTTGTTTGTTTTACCATTGTTCTTTGCTGCTGGTGGATTTTAAAGATTTAGATCTTCTTATCTGATTTTTTGCACGGGGCGAAAATGATTATTGAGTTCCATAACTCAATATTCATCCGTATATTTCAGATTGCACACGGATGGTTCTGCTGTTATTCCATACTCCTCGAAGCAAGTAAGCCAATTTCTCATATTGTGTGGTAGAATGATCGCAAGAAGTGTTTGCAGAAGCAGCACCTTAATTCAATTAATTCAATTATCACAAACGCAGAATTTCAAAGTCGAAATAAGGGATACTAAAAACAAAATGGAGGTAGCACATAAAAGTCATGATAACTTAACAACGGATCCTTTGGACCGATACGGGAAAGTATCAAATTTTAATTGAAGAAGCACACAAACTCACGACGTAAGAAGAAAATCAATTAACCATGGTTGGAAAACTGGATCATTTATGATTAAAATTAAACTTTAAATTAAAATTAATTTAAAATTATATTTTAAACGACAGTCCATATCTATGTTACATATTATGGAAAACCTACCAGAGACAAATTTTGATTAATTCTTAGACCGACGGGGATATTTCATTTGGGATCGTTTTGGCGTTGACATATTCATCCATAAGTTTAATCGATTTTAATAATCGTCGTTAATTTTGAATGATTACATTTTATATATAATTCAAAATTCAATTAACTATTATCTGTTGAATTGGTCAGTTCATTGCGTTTTAACAAATAACAAACACATTTGACCATTTAAAAGACTGATAATATTTTAACTCTTTACTTTCATATTTAATTAGCAAATTACTAATTTATTTGCGTCACGATCACGACTTCAATACAATACGTTTATCCACAGTAAACCATATGATAAATACAGTAAGAAGAAAACCATCAACAAACTTTTAATACAAACCAGGTTACACAATCGTCTAAGTAAACGAAAATTACATAATTTCTGTAGATATGTATAAACCAATGATTTTGTATAATGATGATGAATTGGCGATACACCACGTTATTAAGACGATGTATAAATTGTGCAAACCGCAAAGAAAATTTAACGACTAAGTCTAGAAATTTTTCTCTTCTTTTGTATTTTTAAATTGTACAAAACTTAAAGTGAAAGTCTTTAAGTCATAAACAATAAAACAATTATATTATGTGTGCGCCTTCATACGGTTGGTTAGTTAAGTTGTCGCATGTGATCAGAATATTCAATTACTATACAGTAGGTTATTAACATTAGAGACCTAATTAAATTAATTTTATTTTTTGGCTTAATCACAAAATTTCATCCACTTTCACCCAGAATGTATGCAATAAGGTAAACTATCTAAATGCATCCAATTAAAAATCATTACACGATACTTTTTATATAAAAACAATTTATTTTATTTTTTTGAAATAATTAATAAAAAAAATATTAAATTAAATTGGCACCATTTTTTATTTTGGAAGAATTACAAGTTCAGAATTGATTCCCATATGTAATATGGGAACAGAAAATGTATGCCAACTTTGGTCACAGTTCTATTTTTTTACAAGAAAAAGACTTTTTAATCTTAATTAATTAATTTAATTTAATTGCGACCAATTTGATCGAATGTTTTTTGCAAATTATTGATAACTTCGTACGGTACTTGATCGCCTAAAATTTCTATTAAATTGACTTGTTGATTGCCGGGAATTCCCTCGTATGCGGCTAATTCAACACCGGGTTGTACCTGTACATGGGAACACGATATTAATTTATTTAGATCTTTTATTAGAGATTTAATTATTTTCGTACTTTTTGAATTTCAGCATCACGTGGAATTAAAAATGATTGTTGAGCTTGGCGAATAGCCTCATTTTGAAACGCTAATCCTTCACGTTGTGGGAAGGCAATGGCTACAGCCAACACGGCGAATAAACATAGAACTAGTTTCATTTTTATTTTATTTTTTGACTGTAGAGAAAACAAATAAAAAACACAAAATAATTTCACTATACTTAACAAAAATAATTCACTATTTATGAAATTAAAATTCACTATTTTTATAATAATCCAAATTGATGCGGTTTTGAACACTTTAATCCACTTGTTTATTATCCGTTGAAATATTTTTAATCCGTTTACGATTCAACTCACCTTTTGTGTTTTACTTATTATAAAGTTAACGTTAAAATGCCGGCGCAACCAACCGACGTTCTTTTATATCATTTACCAATCTTCCCCCATATCTTCAAAAAAAAAAGAATCAACAATAAAAAAACGATTTGCTTTTTTTCTTGTTTCAAAAGTTGTAAGATGCTCATTTTAATCAACAATAATTTATTATTTTTTTAAATCCCCACTTTAGAAGTAAAAAAAAAAGATTACAAAAAAATCAAGTCAGTAACATATTAGTTGAAAATAGATAAGATTTGCGTTTAGATTCGTGATATGCAAATTTTTGATCTTCTAACTTGAGAGTTCATATCGATTGTCATTTTTGCTTGACGTCGAAGTTGCATAAAAAGAGGTTCTTAGTTTTTTGTTACATTGAAGTGAAATTTTTGTTCTTGCATATATGTTTTATTATTCTGCCGAACTTTCTCTTTGGATTAAGACAGTTTTGCTTTAAACTTTTAACACATGTGTGTGAGTATTTGTCGATTTACAGAATAAAAGTCACACAGCTATTTAAATTCACTTTTCTAACCTATAGATCTCCTTTCAAAATTATGCAATACAATATATGATGTATGAGATATTTCAAAACTTTCATTTATCCGCAATTTATAACTGGAGCTTTTTACTCTTATTTTCTAGTAAATAACAAAACTAGTTGAGTTTATATTATGTTTAATAATTTTATTTTCGATGAACTGGCAGTTTACCGACTTAATCCCATAAAATTTCAATAGTTTTAAATCTTAAAAAGGGCGATGAGAATAACAATTAAGGAAGGTTACATCCGGTTTTAAGTGGATCCTCGTTCTACATGCTTTGGTTCGAATTTAAACTTCTTTATTACTTTATAATTGTCCTATCTTTACCTTCTTCTTCGTGGTAATGATATTCTTTTTTACGGTAATAAAACCAAAAGATAACCAGAATTTATGCTATCGTTCAAGAAGTATTCGTACGCTGCATACATGTATGCAAGTATTTGATCATGAATGGTCACTCATTTCAATTGGAAACATAATCTAATTATTACTTAATAAAAGTTACGGGAAGTAAAAACAGGTAGCTGTTCCGGATGTCCTGCATATTTAAATTAGAACTATTTAATACACTACGTCAATGGATCATTTTTGGTCTAATTATAACCCGAAAAGTGTATTTCTGCCCATAGAATAACTATAAACGTGTCTAAAAATAGCCTAAAAGAGTCTAGGAGACACTGAATGACTAGTGTGTAGGTTATATAGATAAATTTGAAGTACTCAAAAGCGTCACTTTTGGAATGGCACATAAAACTCGGCAATACAGTGCTTTCAAAATACGTCTAATCCAGGGAACCCAAGCATCGTCCTGTAAAGCAATACCAGAAGTACAGATTTTGTTCGAAAACTGAGACTTGAGAGTTGGGCAACAATTGATGTATTGTAAATAATAATTCAATTTTATATTTACATCTATAGTGTGCAGATGAAACAACATAAAAACTCCCAACTCTCAAGTTGCGTTTTTAGAACAAAATTCGTATAAAATATGACTATATTTAAATTTTATAGCATTTAGCGTATAGTGCGTTCGATATTTGAACTAAATTAGAAAAATACACCTTGTTCACATTTGTTCTAGTAGGTTGTGATAGCAATACGAAAGAAATAATTCATAAACGTAAAACATAAAACATAAAAAGAGACATAAAGTTCAATAAAGTAATGAAAATATGATGTTATAGCATGATTGTCGCCACTGCTCAAGACCAAGTAATAATATCATTTTTAAGCTTCTTAACGAAGGCATGAGCTTCTCCAACTCAGGAGTTTATGAAGGAAACCGTAACTATTTCCCCAACGTATGTTGGGGTAGCTCAGATTAGAAGATACCACGGGCACTTATCTTTTGTACCATTTATCTAATTGGTCGACCTGGTCATACTAAATTTGTCTAATAAACCAAGCTTCCTATGACGTCCTCAAGGCATTTTCTTCAAAATTCAATAATCAGTTTCTTTGAGAAGAGCTATCCTATCAGTAAACCAAAACGAACTGGGACATCCTGGTGTGGACTAGGAAGAGGAGTATGGACGGTGTAAAATGACAAGAAAGCTTCTCAATAAAACCACGGACTCTGGTAAAACGAAGTTCAGGGATTTATGTAGACTCTCTCAAAGAGAGTATACAAAATGTATCCGGATCGTATAAACGTCGAAGTTGAACCCTTTATGAGGAAGTAGAAGGTCCTTCGGCGACTGCTAGAAACCGTAATCGGAACTCTTGAGAAAATATTAAGGGTGTTTTTTTAAGAGGTTGCCGATTTTTTTTTTGAATAAAACACATATAAAATTATGAAATGACCAAAATTTTTTTTTATTTGGTAGATAATTTTTTGGCATTTAACATTTAAACACAATTTCTGGCATATGGCTACCACGACTATTTTTCACAAATGTCATTCCAATTTTGGAACCTCCAATTTTCCAGCACTTTTTCAAGCATTTGAGGGCGTATGTCAGCAATGACACGTTGAATATTGGTTTCCAAAGCGTCAATCGATTGAGGTTTATCCACATAAACCAATGACTTCACGTATCCCCACAAAAAGTAATCGAGTGGCGTCAAATCGCACGAACGCGGAGGCCAATTCACCGGACCATTTCTCGAAATAATGTTGTCGTCGAAAGTTTCTTTCAATAAGTCGATTGTTTCACGTGTTGTATGGCAAGTGGCACCATCTTGTTGAAACCACATTTCATTCATATCCATATCTTCAAGATTTGACAACAAAAACTCATTTAACATGGTTCTGTATCGATTTCCATTCACGGTAACGCGTCGTCCTTCCTCATTTTTAAAGAAATATGGACCGATGATCCCACCAGCCCATAGACCGCACCAAACAGTACATTTATCATGAGCACGACGACGAATCGATAAATTGTCGTTTTCTTCGACACTGGCCTCAACGACAGCAATATTTTCTTCTGTACGAACTCTTCTCATTCTTGTCGGTGGCTTGGCATCTAAAAGAGTGAATGTAGACCGAAATTTGGTAATTACGTTCTTTATGGTGGTCTCTGACGGACGATTATGTGCACCATAAAATTCACGAAGTGCTCTATAAACATTTTTAATTGAACACTGATTTTGAAAATAAATTTCCACGATTTGAAAACGTTGTTCTGGAGTTAACCTATTCATAATGATTTGCCAAACAATACTGAGTAGAAATGCCACTTTGAGCTGTCAAAACAACTGTCATAAAATAAAACGACATCTATCGGAAAAACAAACCTCCTAAAAAAACACCCGTTAGATGGGACTTGTAAGAGAATCAAGATCCAAGAATAGTAGAGGAAATTATACTCATGGACCAGAAACTAAGTCCCAGATGCTGGTAACTGGCTACTAAGCAGCAGGCGTGAATGAGATTTCTTCGCCCTTCTGCAGAAGAGACTGACATTTATTCTAGATCCTCTCTTGTAAATATTCAGAGCCTGTTTGACTTGAGGGTACGTTCCACAATCCTGAAGAGTGGGTTTTATTCGTAAAGTTGAAAAGCCGTGGTATATTCTTGTTAAAGATTTCTAGCCTGTTTATTTATTTATTGAAAAAAATTTTGTTCAGATGATTCCAAATAAAAATTTAAATAAATATAACACATCGCCTGAAAAGTTTCCGTCCTAACAAAGAAAACACAAGCGATACAATCAGTCCAACGCCTCTCTAACATTTCGATGCCCCTTTGTATAGAACGATTTATCTTTGTCTTCAAAATAAGGTTCAGTTTCGGCAATCACTTCTTCACTAGAGCCAAACCTCTTTCTCTGGAGCTTTTTTGTAGGTCTGCAAACAAGTAATAATCGCTGGGGGGTCAAATCTTGCGAATACGGTGGATGCGGAAGCAATTCAATGTGCAATTCGTGTAATTTTGCCATTGTTGCGATCGACTTGTGGCATGGTGCATTGTCTTGATGAAAGAGTAATTTTTTCATGGATAAATGTTCTTGCAAAGTATGGCCAACACGTTCCGTTGAAATCTTTATAGTATCAGCTGTCTCAGTCAACTACACATTACGGTGTTTCAGAGCGGTCCAGAGCGTGGTGCATCATCGGAGGCTGTACGGCCACGTTTAAATTCAGCATACGAGTCAATGATGGTTGATTGTCCTGATGCGGAGTCTGGATAACACTTATCAAGCCATCGCTTTACTTCAACGGTATTTTTATCATCAAAAAAAGTTTTTATTCAACACACGAAATTCTGATTTTCTTTTCATTGTTTCGAAATTAACAAAAGTAGCGTCACTAAAACAACTGTAACTTGTAAACTAATGGTCGGAATATAATGCAATCTTAAAACATATAGTTTGAAAGTTGGTAGAATTTAAAAATCATATGGGTTTTAAATTTGTGGCACCATCTATGTGTCGGGCACTTTTCAGGCGATGTAATATTTAAAAATACTTTTTAAGCACAACGTTTTACAAAGTCTATATATTAAGTGTAGCCCATATTAGTTTACTTTTTTCAAATATCGATTAACCGTTAAATTAAAATAAATTTCTCACATGAAAACGCAATTTACTATAAATCAGTGTGCTATAAATGTTTGAGTATTGCATTGTCATCGGGAACTGATCTATACAAGGCCGAGATGTTTTAACTTCACATTTTTCGAATCGAAACTTGCGTCTCTTTCGCAATACATTCAAATGCTATACTATCTCTTTTTCCTCTATTTCACCAAAGTTTAACATCTCTACAGTCCAGGCAGATTTGTTCGGTATACCGGAACAAGTCGATCCATTGATTTGTTTTCCGCGTTGTTACGCAAGGTCCTTAAATTTTAACAGAATATGAAAATGCATGACCTTGCAATCTTGGAAAATGTGCATTTGTTTTCCGTAGTGCTTGTAAAACATTTTCATTTCCCCTAAATTTATTTAGGTGTGTAAGTATAGAAACTCTGCTTTTTTGAAAATATAATTGTTACAAAGATTAATGATCGAAATATTCGCAATTACTACCTATGGTTTTTTGTGCTTTTGAAACTAGGTGGTTTCGAAGCAAAATAGTCATCGAGCCATTTTTGCATGATTGCTGAATAAGTAGTAATTAGAGGGAGCCAAGTCTGGAGAAACGCCGCATGCTGTAAAACTTCCCAGCCTAAAGAGAACATGAGTTCCTGGGTTGATTCCGCCTTCCTTGGCCCGTAAATGTTTTTTTTCCTCCAGAGCATCACTTAATTTGATCAATTGGGCAGCTGTAACCGTTTGACCAGGTTCCAGAAGCTCGTAGTAAATGACTCCTTTCCAATCCCACGAGACACACAATAACACTTTCTTGGCATGAATATTCAGTTTTGCAACTGATCTTGATAGCAGGCCTGGATCAACCCATGGTTTTCTGCGTTTAGTATTATCATACAAACTCCACTTTTCATTACCCGTAATGATTTTGTGCAAAAAGTTATTTCTTTTGTATCGAGATTTTTATGCTCTAAAACTTTAAGTTCTTCGTTTCTTCGTCTTCAAAATGTGTTACTGCACCTGGGACGTGAATCATTCTCTTGTTAAGACTAAAATTGCCACCACGAAATGCAAACCACTTTTTTATTATTGGATGATTTTGGATGACTCACAAAATGTTCACTCAAAGTTGAATTAACCAATTACATAGCTTTTGCATTTTTTTTTATTTGAAAACAGAAAAGAATGTACACGGAACGACAGCTTGTAAATTATTGAAACTTATGTCGTCGCGGGCGATTTTGATGCGGCTCTAACTGAGTCAGTCGCTAATAAACGAAAACCAAGAAAAATATGGATGAAGGGAATGGCTTAAAAGACGACCTAGATTATCCAACAAAAACCTTCGACTGGAGATTATCCAAGTTTTCTGCGTACGCAACATTTTCAGAGCTTTTAAAAATGGTTACCCCGGTAATAGTGAAGCAACATACAATTTTAAGAGCTACGACATCACCGGCTGAAGGGTTACCCAGTATATTACAATATTTTTCAATAGAATAGAGTTTTAAGACCTCAAATTCAAAACGGCTAGATCTCATCAACGCCTCTGTATAATAATCATAAAGACATGTAATGCTTTGATATCAGTGCCACGAAGAAAGATTAAGGATTGTAAAAATTATGGTACTCAAATTATAACGTAAAATTCTCATTAGTTATTAAAAAATTACAATCTTTAATATTAATTTTATTAAGTGTTGTCATTTTAACCAATTAATTGGAAAAATATTCAGCAGTTGAATTTTAATCATATTCATCATTTTCCGGTGTGTGGTACAGAAGTTCATAACGTGGCATTGGCGTATAAGTCACGAATGAATTTGGGGTTGAAGTTGGCCTCGGAGATGATGAATTGGGCTCATTTATTTTTACACTAGTTCTGTATAAAGTACTAAGCCAACTTCAAACAAGACATCATTAATCGCCTTTCGGGCGAAAATTTGTTGTTCAAGTTTCTATTTGGAGAATTCTTGAGTCCAGTTCTTTCCCAGAATATCGTATTGGTCGTCGGTACGACTAAAATGGTCACAAGCCTGCTGTAATAAGTCAATTTTTTTGTCTTTCTATGGTATCTGTCCGTTTTCGTTTTCGCACCGTTTCTAAATTATAGCGTTGAATATTCATATTTGCATCCCCGATACTTGATATAACTAAAATAATAAGCGTTAAAAATTAATACATATCGTATTTATTTATTTACAAACGTAATATTTTCATCATACGTAAGTATCAAAAACTGAAGAAGAGTGCATAAATGTTGAAGACATATTTGAAAAGTAGTGGGACTTCCTGCACTGAGTCGTCGCAATAGATTGTATAAGCACGTCGAACGAAATGCGTAAGTCAAGCGACACAGGATCTTATTATTTCAAACATCTAAATATCCTTGAACCCGAAATAATTGGAAATGATGCTTTTGCGCTTTCGGAGAACATAATGAAGCCTTATAGTTAGAGAATTAATTAAAGCGGAAAGAGTTTATAATTATAGATTATCTCCTCGGGCTCGGCGAATTGTACAAAACGTTTTCGGAATGCTACCAGGCAGATACTGAATTTTTTAACCGACCATTAACCTTGATAATAACCTGTTGACATTTACATAATTACTTACGTAGGAAGAAGGGCGGTTATTTCAACCAAGGTTTAGGTTGGAAGATTGTACTGGCCAAATTGAACAAGGCAGCTGTAGCTTAAGAACACAATTTTTGTTTTGATTCTTAATCTTAGGTTAAATTAGCACGGGATATATTCTCGAGTATTTCATTAATGCAGGTGCAGTTCGATGGCAAGATAGTAGTTCAACCGCTTTTAATTTTTCGACTATAGCGGAATAACATTCGACTTTTTATTCTTATTCTTGTAGTCATAACTTTTTACTTGCCACAATGTTGGAAAACTTCTATATAGATTCAAATAAATAAAATTCTCTATTACTGACGGCCGTAAGCGCTTGATTGAAGAGAAAAAATTCAAAAATGTCAGACATTTCGTCACAGATTTATACGGGATTTCATCATCACCATACACACTTAAAATGATTGCGCAAACACAATAATTGTCAAGTTTTATTGAACATCTATTGTTCATCTCCTTTATTGTTTGCATACGAGATGGTCGATATTGAAATCGAATGAAAGCTCTAAGTGGCGCCATGTATAATAGCGTACGAAAACAATTGAAAGATTAAATGAATAAGAAAATGGCGAAAATTCAAACCAGGTCTAAGCCGAACTAACTGTAAAAAATTCTAAACTATAGTTTTAATTTGAAATACCGGAAGCAGGTGAATCTGGCGGTTTTTTATCTGCTAGTATTTGACACTTTGATAATATCAAAATAATCTTTTTACCTGCTTAGTTATTTTTTCGAAATCATTATATTTTCGAAAACAAATCACCAAAAACAAAAAGTGACCCATAAGCTGGAAAACTGTTAGATGGCAAATTCCAAATGAAAAACTGTGGGGAAAACAACATTAACAACAGTCTACAAATAGTAAACATTATCTACGCCAAAATGAATTGTTTACGCTATTTTCGACACCAACAGGTCCAAAATTTTAGATTACGCGTAGACGCACAACACTGGTGTCGGGCCGTAAATTTATTCCCCAATTGACAGAATTAACTTTTGGAATTAAATTTTTCGATTTACACGGTTTTTCATACAAAAAACGCGTTTTTGATTTACACGGTATTTTCGGATTTACACGGTTTTCTGCGGAACCAATCTACCGTGTAAGTCGGGGGATGGATGATACAATTTGTAATGCGTTCGATTATTCACGCGCTTATTCGTCCTTACTATGGTATAAGCGTCTTCTTTTTGTGTGTTGTTGTGCTCTTTCCTCGAAATACGATCGATCATATGAATAAATAATTGGTTATGACTTGGGGTCCACGTCCAGGGAAGGCGAAACTATTTTCCCTTTATTTCCTTTATTGTATTTACAAGAAACACAAACCCTGGGTTAATGATTATATTTATGATAGTATCTTACATTTTAATTTAATAACATACTTTTAATTATTTGTTTAGAAGATCTTTAATATTTAAAATAATAAAAGGCAATTAAATATAAATTAAATTTATTATTTTTATTACTTATGGTTATATAGAGAAAAAGAAATCCATTACTTTTACGTTTATTTCGAGGTTTTATTTAACATGGCTACACACATTCGTTTTGGCTCAAATATGCGCCGTTTTTTCGATAACATTGTTGCTATTTAGAAGGCAATTTTTCTGTCAGATGATTCCCTTGCAATCCCACCCAACACACAGCAAAACCTTCCTGACCGTTAATCCTGGTTTGGCCACCAATTGAACCACTTCACCGGCCTTCGACCATAATCGTTTCTGCCTGATATCGTATATGACCCATTTCTCGACGCCAGTCACCATCCGCTTCAGAAATGGCTCGATTTATTTCCCTTTGGCCAAAGATTCGCAGATGGAAACCCGGTTCATCAAATTTTTTGCGTCAACTCGTGCGGCACCCAATCAGCGAGGTTCTTTTTAAGCCAGCCTTATGCAAATGGTTTAAAATGTTTTGATAATTTCCGGGATTTTATCATTTTGGACCATAGGCGTTCCAGTGCGTGGTGCACCTTTGAGATCAAAATTACTTAGCTGTGTCAGTATCGGGGTCATAGACACCATTCACACTTTCAGCCGCCTGACTTCCGTTTTCGCCTTTATCGAAGCAAAATTTTAAAATTTAGCGAATTTTCTCTCTTTTTACATCCATCCTTGACACGTTATAGCTCACAACTGAATCGGTCAATCAAAACAATTTCAAAATAATTTTGTTAGTACATGCATCCCCATTTCTAACGAGTATACGTATGGCCTAATTCTAGGGAAAATCGTAAATGCAACATTTTTGATCAAGAGGTATCTATATTTGTAATTTTATTATTTAAATGAACTCATTTAGGCCTTTTGCAATAGAATGTTGTTTTCATCCATTCTAGTTGTATTCACTAATGGTATTATATTGCAAATCCCAGGGATTTTAGTGACTGGTAATTAGTCTTAATATTTACTAATTGACGATAGTCTAAGAATTATAAGGTCATCATATCTATATATTAGGGTACACATAAGTTTTGAGGAATTTACAAAAGAAAGTGTAACTATTCATGTTAAAGCGTCATTATTTCCCTCTAAAAATCAGTATGTGTCATTTCGCTGAAGTGTAAACAACATATTTTTAACTCTAACCATGTCAACCTTTGTGCCAACAAAACACAATTTGCGGGAAGCGCTGTCTTTATGTGTTAATTTGAAGAGTATTGCAGCTGATGGGCATCGATTGCTGTGTGAGCTATAAAAAATATGAGTACTGGTTATCAACGACATATCAACGACAAAGAACGTAAAGGGAGACCAGTAAAGTTTGAAAACAGTGAGTTAGAGGCGTTATTGGACCAAGGTTTATGCAAACTTAAAATAAACTCGCTTAAACTTTGGGAGTGAGGATTCATAACCATCTCAAAACCAAGAGACGTCGAACGCCGTTTTTCACTCGCGAATAACTGCTCCAAAGACAAAACGGAAGGTTTTTTGTATAGAATCGTGATGGGGGACGAAAAGTTAATCCACTACGACAACCCGAAGCGAAAAAATCGTGGCGTAAGCCCGGTCATGCATCAACTTCAATCTTCAAACCGAATATTCATGGCAAGAAGCTAATGTTGTGCATAATGGGGGAGGGATCAGTTTGGAGTGATCTACTATGATCTACTCCAGCCTAATGAGACCTTCACTGGAAAACGTTATCAACAACAATTGATGCAATTAAGCCGAGCATTTAAGCTCAAGGGCCACAATATGCCAAAAGACATGACAAAGTGATCTTTCAGCACAACAACGCTCGGCCACATGTTGCAAGAGTCGTCAAGGAAACTTTGGAGGCGCTTCAATGGGATATCCTATCCTACCCGCCGTATTCACCAGACATTGCTCCTTCTGACTACTACTTGATCTGATCGATGACTCATGGCCTGACCGAGCAGCACTTCGCTGCTTACGAAGTAGGAGGAATCCGGATGCTGCCATATGGGAAAAAGTCGTAACTCGCAATTTTACTGAATAAAGCTTCGAAGTTATAAAAAAAACTCAAAACTTATTTGTACTCCCAATATATGCTGTCAAATCCTTACGAACATATATCCCGCGGGTTAATTGGTGTAGGGTTGGGTGTTAGTATAACTGTGTTAAACAGCATAAGATGAAATGACCCCTGGATGAAATTGATTAATTATTCCAGTCATTTACGACTGAGGATGCGATTCGTTTTACAAATATGGTTTTGATATTGGATTACGCTTACTCTAGGAATGTGCTGTACACACCTAGGATCGCCATTATGGTTGGCCTGTATGTCTCTTAACAAATCATATCACGTGGATGAATATTTTTTCGTTGTATATTTGTGTTTGGCCTTTATCTAAATAAGGAGAGAGTGTATTATCAAATTTTCTCGGAAATAATTTTGTGTAACTGCGCTCTCCAATTCGAAACGAAAATAGTAAATTCAATAGACCAGAGGAGGCAGACCTTTTACGGATTTGAGGCGGATATATGTCGTGCGACATTGTTGCGAGGAAAGGTTTTTAGTGCATTGCTTGTAATTATGAGAATGTGATTCATGATATTCGTGAATTCCAAAAGAAGAATATAACTCTAGATATCAATATTCAGACGAAATATCCTCATCGTCTTCATGGTGAGTCGTAGGATGATACTCAACGGAAGCTAACACGGGAATTTTGAAATTGCTATGGTGCACTTGTGAAAAGATACACCGGTCTGTGTAATGTGGATAAACGACAGTTCGTTCAAGTAGATTTTCTCATAAGACAGAACAGTTAACACATCCTTCCAGGATTCCTAGTCAGTTCGGTCACCGAATCGTGTCTTATGTAGCAAATTTTTTCGAATAATTAGACGATACTCGAATGCTGTAGCAGCAGTGTGCATGTGCTCAAGAAATTCATTTGCTGCGTTGTTCGAAAAAATCTATGAACATCTAGACATGTACTTAGCATGAAGTAATTATAGCTAACCAGCCTAACAGCTGCCCTGCGTTGTTGGATTAACGTTTCCTCAGTATATCCAAATTGCTCGATTCAAAGTTCAATATATACGAGGGCGGATTGAAAATGAAACTACCTAGCGCTAGATGGCAGCACAAACACAAACATTTTTTGTTTGTTAGAAATTGCGATCTGTCAAACGTCAGCTGTTAAAATTTTACCCAAATTCATCGATTAGTTTATTTGTTGTAGTCGTTTGAAGTAAGCAACTTTTGTGTTTCTTGAAAAATGGAAAAAACGAATTTCGTGCAGTGAGTAAACACTATTATTTGAAAGGGAAAACGGCGAAAGAGACAAAAGAAAAGCTCGATAAACATTACGGTGAGTCTGCTCCGTCAGATTACATGGTAAAATATTGGATTGCTGAATTTAAACGCGACCGCAGAAGCACTGCAACAATACAGTGCTGGCGCTTTGGCAAGGCCAAAAGAGGTGGTTACTGAAGAAAATATCAAGAAAATCCTCGATATCGTTATGAATGATCGCCGAGTCAAGTTGCGTGCGTGAGGTTGTTGAAATGGTAAACATATCATATGAACGTGTGTTCAACATTTTGCATGAATATTTGCATATGAAAAAGCTATCGGCAAGATGGGTGCCGCGTTTGCTCAGTGTCGAACAAAAACGAGTTCGACAGACCACTTCACACAGCATTAGATACGATGCTAAAATTACGTGAAATACACTTCGAATTGGTTGATCATCCACCTTATAGTCCAGATTTAGCTCCTAGTGACTTTTTCCTGTTTCCAAACTTGAAAAAATGGCTCGCAGGACAAAGATTCATCTCAGACGAAGAAGTGATTATCGAAACTAACGCGTATTTTGAGGGGTCGTCAAATCGTCTTACTAAGTGTGTCGAATTAAATGGAGACTATGTTGAGAAATAAATGGTTTTTGGCAAAAAAAATTTTGTTTTCCTACTTAGGTAGCTTCATTTTCAATCCGCCCTCGTAGGTTAATGAACGATTGGCATTGACGAAATTCAAAAGGAAGCCAAATTATATCGAAAAGTGAATTAAATGAACAAATCGACTTTAATCATGTCAAGAGATAAAATATTTTCCTAATTCATGATTAAGAGACGAGTTATGCTGTTCGTCAAAATGAAGTAGACATGCGGTAATATTGCTTAAGAAGGCATTTTAACGAACATTTTTAATTACCTACCTATACTGTATGAATATTTTTCACATTTTTTCTTTACAATCTGAACAACTTAATGTAGATTTTGGAGTAAATAAGGCGAGGAACAGAAAGAAATGTTCAATAATTTGTTGGAAGGCCGACTAAGGTCCGCGGTCCGCCATTTGAACACAACTTTCCTAAGGTATAATTATTAAAGATTCAAGGACTTTACACGAGTTATTTGTTTTTGAAATTTACTTTCGCTGAAATGCCAACAATATTATGATTATTTTGGGTGATTCACACTACAAATACTTGCCCATACTCGTATTATAATTTCAACTTTAATCATTGAGGAATAGTTTTATTTTAGCGATAACATGTGAATTGAGATTTTTATCGTGATTCAATATTGATCAGGTAGTACTAAATAGAAAAAATGTATTTAAAAGTAGTAAAATTACCATTTAACTGTCCCAAGTCATTAATACATCTAAATATATAAAATACTAGGTAGACCGCAAATTTAAATAAAAATGTGCTGAAATGCTAAGATAATGCTCCCGGATACGTGTGTGATCACATATCATCATCATGATGTGAGAACTATATCTGTTGATATAGTTTATATATTTTTAATAATAAATTAATATTTTTTTTTTGTTCTATTGGTTATTTTGTGCGAGGACTTAGCATAAATTAACGCCTGCCAAAATATTATCAATAATCAGTTTGAAATCTTAAAAATACATATTTATGAGTTCATCCCATTGGAATACTTCTATAATCATTATTAATTGCCCATTATCAAAAACAATTAAGATGATTGCAACGATAAATTTCAAGACTGGTTCGTATATATTTTAGAACTAATTGCTAAAACAACACTTTGATTAAGTAATATAATCTGGTTGTGATACGATACTAGATCAAGTTTTAATATAACTTAACAACTCATTGAATATTTCGTATTTACATTTGGGTATACTCGTATATGATAAATTTGCAATCGCCTCATAAAAATTCACTCAAGTTTCGGTTTAAGATGTTTGGACATTTACCAAATTAACCATAAAAAGTTGAAGAGAAACGTGAAGGCTATTTTGATGAAACTTTCATCCACCAAAAAAATAAACATATTCAATTTTGATGTTTATGTTTTTCAACAACGAACCAAGATCTCTCAGAGTCAGAAAAAGTTGTTTGCATTTCTTTTCAATTTGGTAAAAGTTGCATCATACTCGTAGTTTAAAATATGGGTTATGATTTTATTTGTATTGTGATTTAGCTCAAGATCACTTCTGCGCGTTCAGACTGATTTGAATGGTACTGCTATCGTTTATAGTGATCCGAGAATGAAGAAAGTCTCATCGATAAATCGTTGATCGTTAAATTTTCGAAAAGTTCAAAAATCTCATATAAATACACATCGTATTTAGATAATAAACTGTCTTCTTAAAAAACAAAAACATAAACCTATTGATGGGATGATATTAGCATATATTATACATTTTAAACACCCGCCTACATATACGGGGTATCGTCACAACCAAACAAATTATTATACTTTTCATACTTTAAGTCGTGATGCGATCACATAGAGATCTATCTACCTACAACTTTCACTTCTAACGATCAAAACGCTTTTTAATTTACAAACCTTTTAATTTAAAATTTATGCATGTAGTGTGGAAGTACGAAAATCTGTTCTTGGATGAGTAGAAGAAATTTAATTAAAGTAAGTCCATAATTGGAGACCGCTCGATAAAAATTAAAAATCTAATAAAAAAAATATAACTTTGATTTTCTACAACAACCAAAACTATAACCGGCACCATATTAAGTAAGTGAGTTTTTTTATTTAAATATGAACAGTTTTGGTTTAATACATAACAGACACGCGGTTCCTTCTATAATAATTCGGGCACAGTTAGTTAAAATAAAAGACATACAAATTATTATAAAGGTTCATTATGGCATGCGTCACACAACCTACAAAACGATACAGACGTTCAATTGTTAACCAATGCACGAACAGCTTCAAAATTGGTAAAACTTCCCAAAGCACATTCAGCCCAAATACTAGAACTTCTAACTATCAGCTACAAAATGAAAAAATGCGTTAGAAAGCCTAATCACATCAAAACATTAAATTGAACACAGTCCTAGTTTTTCATTTACTCTTACTACTAACAGCCGACATTTCAAAATTTTTCTATCGACATAAATTTAATTAATAAGTAGTAGCAAATCTGCAGCTGTCAAAAAGTGCAGCGAATGTTCTAACCACCCCTCCGCCGTATTCACCAGACCAGATAGCTCCTTCGGCCTCGTCTATTTCTGTTCAGTTCTTGCGCAGACTTCGAAAGTTGGCTTATTGGTTAGATCGCCTCCAAAGACCAGGATTTTTTCAGAGAGGGAACCCATAAAATGCCTGAAAGACGGGGGAAAGTTGTAGCTGCGAATGGAGCATACTTTCAATAACTAATTCTTTCATTTTCTTAACAAGCAAATGTGTTTTATTTTAATAAAAATGGGCGAAGTCATATTTACACGCCCAATAAATAGTGAATACCGTCCAATTCAAACGATTATATTTATGCGATATGCTTTAATTCGGTTAATGAAGTCATTAATACATTAAATTCATCAGATTTAGGTATTGTACTTGGTGATTTCAATATTCCCAATAATTTCTGGAATTTTGGCCCGGAATAAAATTGCATGCAACTTAAAATTTGATGCAGAATGTTGAGTTATAATTTAGACCACAATAATACCATTTCAAATGATCTGGAGAAATTTTTAGATCTTGCCTTCACCAATGAAGTAGGTACGATTAATGTTATTGAATCACTGATTTTCGTGTATAACATTTAAAAATCTTTGAATTTGTTGTTTAATTACACCTACTGAACTTTAAGGAGGCAAACTACACTGGTTTGCAAGATTATTTTGAAGCAGTGAATTTTGATCAAATACACATAAGGAAGTGAATGAGAATGCTGACAAATTTTATGAAATCGTATACCAAGTTGGCATTTTACAACACATAGAGTAGTTCGATACGAATTTCAAGTTAAAGTGCAAGTCTTATTTAGCTGGCATCCAAGACAAAATTAAATCAAATTCAAAACAATCTTGGAAATACTTTAGATCTATCCTGCTAATATAACTTATAACTATATCAACGCTTCGAATGCCAAAGAGATAGCTGACGCGTGTGCCGAATTTTTTCAATCTGTTTTTCACACCAACCATTGGAAAATCTCAATCACCTTTACAGGGATCGGCACTCGAAGAATTACCAATTAAAATGTTGTAAATTTGTCAATTTTGATATTTCTTATTTCAAAACTTCAGTATATTGTAAAAACATTTCAAATTTAACAAAAAATATGTTCTTGTTTGATGTAGCCACCTTTAGCGCGGATAATAGCATCGAGTCTGTCCGAGAAGGCTTCACACGCTGTACGAATATGGTCTGATGGTATTTTGACCCATTCTCGGCGAAGAGCAATCTTTACGGCGTCCACCGTCTCATATTTTTTAGTTAATACTTTAGCCTCCAGAATGGTTCATATGGAAACAATCATTGGGTTTAATTTCGGGGAATATGGTGGCCATTGTTGTGAAGAAATGAAGCTGGAAACTTTTTCTTGTAGACAACGTTGGGTGTCACGGGCTTTATGGGATGGTGCCGAGTCTTGTTGATACGTCCAATGGTTTCTACCGAATTGTTTACGTGCCCAACGTAACAAAGCATCATTTAAAAATTGTTCATGGTAAATTTGTTGATTTACCTTTATACCCTGTTCAATAAAAACCTGTGGCAGCGGTAACCTGCCCAAACCATCACTGATGCAGGCGCTTGCTTTCGCAGAGCAATTCGCTGGTCTAAATTGTCTTTTGATTTGCACTCTAATCAAACATGATCGTTTTGCTTATTTACATATTCCTGAACATACAAATTTTTTTATCAGAAAGATTTAATTCTCAAGCTCGCCACCAACGTGCAAATGTTTTAACACCTTTGCTCTTGCTAGACAAACTGCCTTTTGTGCAGGTGTTAAATCTTGCACTTTTTGTATTTTGTAGGGCTTCAATCGTAGTTAATTTTTTAATATGCGCCCCATACATACTACGAGCAGGCACATTGAGATTTCTCGCCAATTGAACTGCGGTTGGTCGTTCAATACGTTGAAATCTGGCCTTCACCTTTCGAACTATCTCTGGCGATGTTGCTGTTTTGGATGTCCACCTGTTTTTTGATGCTACACCAGTATCAAAGTAACGTGTCATGGTTCGATACACAAACATTTTGCTCACATGTAAATGTCGTAGCTCATTAACAATGGCTGGATGCGATTTTCCAGCCAAATACAAAGCAATAACACTGTTGCGTTTGAATTCCATTTCGATAACTTTTTTAACTGAAACGTAAAACGATATGCTTCCGCAACTTGTAAATAACATAACAGACCGACACTTGTCAAAAAATGAGCGCGCTATCATTAGTCGTTTGCTTACTATACAGCAGCGTGAAGTTGGCAACACTTCGAGCGCTGACCCCTGTAGTTATATCTGATGACAACATTCTATCAGCCTTGAACAATTTCGGTGATGGATGTCTCTTGTTACAGAGAAATATAAATAACACCCACAATTCCGACACTATTTGAACTAGTTGTGAACAATAGGTTAATCCATGTTGATACATCGACATCTGTCAACCAACATGGAAGTATGCTTTGCCGTTCTACAACTTCTAACTCGGTTGAATTTACCAATAAAGTAATAAACGAGATCGAGCAAAATCATGTTTTAACGATTAAATTCTTTCGAAATCAAAATTTGTTTTATTTTAAATTTCAAACTTTCGGCTCTAAACATTTTAGAGTATACGTTATTTGCTGCTCACAATTGATAATTTTAAAAGCTTTGATATGTATAATATTATAAAATTGAAATCAGGGTTTTAGGGATATATCAGTTTTCAGATATATCATTCCACCTGCGTATTTCGGTTGAATACCTTTTTTAAATTCATATAACTTGACAGGAGCCTTCACGTATCCGTGTTTTTAGTGTGACGACAAATCGTTCCACTCGCCCTTTCGCGATCGAGTGACAAGGCGGCGTAAAAATATGATCAATTCCTCGAGCACAACAGAAATCACTGAATTGTTTACTGATGGATTAAGTCCCGTTTTCGGTCACCAATATTTCCGGATTGCCATAATGTGAGAAGAATTTGCCCATATTCCTGTAGCATTTTCGTTAAGTGGTCTTGCGATGTTGGAATGTACTCGTCCCAAGGAGGAACTGAGTGTGGGCGCAATTGCAAAAGTGTTTTGATAGGTTATTTGGCGTTCTCGGTGCATTGATTGAGATCTCTAAAATCGTTATCGGCCAGTACACATATGCTCGAGCGAGTATTTTCATTGCATCGGTGGCCAAATGTGCCGTAATATCAGTTGTCGTAATATCGGCTTTCGATATGGCGATTCTGTCGGCAAACTTAACACAATCCGAAGCAGTTGACAGTGATCCACCTCGGTGGTAAAAATGTACCAATTCGTCCTGGTCTGGAAGTACTACTTTACCGAATTTGGTCAGTCAGGTTTGAAATAATTAACGATTACTCTAAGAGTTTGATCGCGTTTCGTTTCAGTTTCGATAATTTTCCAGGTGATGAGTGAAACATCGATGGTTTCCTCGATCTGATCGTTTATTTCTTTTTTGAGGTGAAGACAGGCAATCACGTAGCTTTCATTTTCAACTCGGGTTGATGCGATGAATCGTAATAAAATATCGGCTGTTTCAAAATCATTTGTCGACATGTAGAAAATGTCGAAATGATATGTTGTTAATATTAATGGCCATCGTTGAAGTCGATCTGCGGTGTACAATGGATCCTGTTTTTCAACCCGAAAATACTAAGGAGTTTGTGATCGGTTACCAGTGTAAATCTTCTCCCGTAGATTTATCCAATCTGACTGCTGAGCAAATTCTTGTTTTGGGTTGGATTCTAAACTTGCAACTTCATACAACACCAATGATTCCGCTCCAGACTCGACCACGTTGTCTCTCGAACGGATTTCCTCCAAAGATTTTGAAATTTTGAAAAATTTGAACATTCGCCACGGGAATTTTTAAAACTTTCGATTATCCACCGAATTCACGGGAATTTTTAAAACTTTCGATTATCCACCGAATTGACATTGTTATTGAATAGACTACGATCACCACTTTTTTGAGATTGACTTGACTGATCACTATTTCTCGATGTACACTCGACGTACGACATCCGACATCCAAAAATTGACATTTGCTGCGTGCTTTGATCTACAGCCTATCACTTTGACACACTTCGATTGCGGCGGAACGACTGAAGACAATTTTGTCTACCTCGAGTGTTCAACTCATTCATGTTCGAATGAAATTCGCTTGCGTTCTTCAAAATACTCTTCGCAGATTGGGTATATACCTTTTTTTAAGATCGTTGTCCGTACTAGCAGGTAAAGGGTCATATCTCCAACTGCGAAATCAGTATAAGGTTGCGGCGCAGGCTCTGGAAAATTCCCTGGTTCTTTGGTTGAGCAACAAATTTTATCTGGTACATCCAACCTGTTTAACTGGCAACCAGCTGTTCAACCAACTCTATCATATCTTCACCCATTTTGACAAAAAACGGAAACAAATTTTTTTTACACTAATCTTACAATTGTTCAATTTTTTTTTACCCCCCGTCGCCAAAATGTTTCCACCAGATATTGCATGTACTTACTTTTACTTGTCGCAAAACAAAAGTGCTTTCTAAAATAATTAAAACAATGAAACTATTTCTTAATTCATTAAATTATAATATTGATATTTTAATTGACCGGCCAACATGCCATGACGAAATCCAAACGTGAACTGAATGACAATCCATGTTCGGGAACAATCGATGATGAGGGAACTAAGCAAATGTAGTGTTGTTGTAAATAAGAAAGGCGGATGAATAATTAGAGTATTCATGCACAAACATAACAATAAAGAACAAATTCTAACTCGTACAGCTTCACTTTCAGAATAGCTTCTAGGATTCTCGCCAACTATACACGCTCTGTTCGATAGTCATGAAATGAAAATCTATCCGGCCAAACGCACTGTGCCGTTTAAAGTCAAGTTAAAGTTTTGACGCTTGTATCGCGATTACGATTATATTACAATCTTTGGTGAAAATGAATACAACTATGACCTCCGATCGCAGTGCAGAACTCATGGGCCGATCCATCTTCCATGCCAGTACTATAGGTTGCCATGGCGCCTTGCAATGCGCAGACGGTTTTACGAAAATCGGAATTGGCTGGGAAACTGTGAAAAAGGGAAACACGAATCGCGAATGACTTGGGAGTGCCTAGGCCGCAGAACACATTAAAAATAAATTTTAAAAAAATATATGAAAATCTGCTAGTAAAATTAAACCAGATTTTATTACAATCTTATAGTTTGGACAGACTGCGGATTAGTTAAACTGGGGTAGCAAAATTCAATCAAGCACCCTATGGAAAAGCTTGAATTTGGTAGTAGATTTTTGTATTTTTCGTAGTATCGAACTGTATTGAATTTTATTTCTTAGAGTACTTGACCGAATTTTGCTAAACCAGTTTCACTAATCGTCAGTCTGTCCAGACTATTAGTGTACTATAGAGTTGATTTATATCGATATTGTGACGTAGCAACCTACCGCTGTGGCACTATTCTGATTATTTCCTAATAGGAAATTGAGGGTATAGTTATCTATCAAAATTAGTTTTTTTCTGGTCTAAGTACTGAGCAAAAATGTTTATAAATTGCTAATAATTTGTCCGGTCTAATACCAATGCCTTCTAAACTACTATAGAAGGCATTGCTGATACTGAGTACATTATTTCCAATTCGATTTCGTTTCCAAAAAAACTTACCATTAGCTTTTTTATACCTTAGTAGACCCAGCAAAAATCGTATGAACATACTGAAACACCTAAATCTTATGAGAATTTTCTACTTCCAAGGAATTACCAGAATAGTGCCACTGGAGGAATTTTTCAAACAACTTACCATACATCTAGTGGTAGTTGGGACAATTTGACCGTGGCTTCGAGCTGAGCCTCTGCATGAAAAAGTATATGAGAAAACAGAGCTGTAAATAACCGCAGACAACCAATAAGGATAGCCTCAGCATACAAAGAAATGTTCATCCAAAAAGAGCGCCAAAGACCAATTGTCAGTCTACGGTAAAGTGTAGAATATCTCGCAGCATTTTCGACAACCTGAGAAAGAAAACGGCAAGTACAAACTTGTAAAGTCTATATCCCCGAATTAGTGGCATTTATCAAGAATTTTAACCTACGATTTACTTAGTAAATCATATACGATGCACATTAGGCATATAAAACAGTCGGCATACCAGGTATATCGGGACGAGCTACGCGAGGTCAATGCACTTCGGAATATTATATTCAGCAGAAAAAGTTTCTACTTAAATAAATTCTTAAATACCGCTTAGCAAACTCAACGAAACTATCTTTCCTATCAGTCAGTAGTCGATCAAAGCCAGTTTTTTCATTGCTTATTCAAAAATTTGGCCTAATTTATTAATATTAAATGTGTTGTCTCAAAGGGGTTTCCTAACAACAAATTTAACCACATATATCAAAAGAACAGCCAACTGTCCATTTCACTGCTGCACATCCAACGTTATTGCAAAGCTATAAGGTCCCTCGCTGTCTACTAGAGAAAGGAATAAATGGTATGATTCTTAACTAGCATAGCAAATTAGATTATTGCATACTATTTTAACAACTTCTGTAAATAATGAGTAGCCTCTAATATTCGCCATCGTTTAAAATGCATAAACATCTTTTCTATTTCTAAATACCAAAAGTCCAATCAATCACCAATTTGCCAATCATTTTGTACCACTCATCGATAATTAATTATTTATTATAATGTAATATTAATAAATATCAATGTTTATAGTTTTAAAAATAACGAACTTTCATATAAAAAAGTACTTTCTCCTAAACAACAATTCATCACAATACACAAAAAGTAGTTGTTATCAAATACGATGTAGCAGTAGCAATTTTCTGTTTTGCTATTAAATTTAAAAATAGACAATGAGTATTTCATTAATTTATTTATAAATGGCTTAGTTAATACTATTACGTGTGGCAACATAATTTATGTTTTGAAATTTCGGGTATTTGTTTTTTAAACTGCTGAATGAATTTCATAAAAATACAAACCAAAATTTATTTTTTTAGATCAATGTTAACGATTATGTATAGGCAATGCATATGATTAATAAAATACTCACCTTATATAGATATGTTAATCTTGTAATTAAAACTATATACGAGTAAAGTTCGTCGCCGATCTTTTAAGGCTGATTCAACCGTAGTTTTTATACATAAATTTATTAAAATCACAACTCAATCATGGATAGAAAACCATTCATCTTCATAATAAATATAATTACACTAATCACAATTCATCTTTTTCATTGTCAATATCATGATCAATCTCCACCTCGCGATAATCATCACCTTTTATTTCTTCATTTTGATCTTGATTTTTCTCAGCGCTGCTGACGCCTTCGTCGTTTTCTTCGACTTCTTCTTTGACATCGTTAATTCCTGCAAAATCATGTAAAATAATAAAAAAACATGTAATCTAAATTAAAATCGTCACACAGAACCATAAAATTATCATACTTTCATGATCTTGAAAATGAAAAGAAAGTATTATATATTAACTACAAAAACAAAACAACCGAGTTCATTTTCATTTTCTTCTCGCTTGTTGTTAATCGATCATAGATCATTGGCAATAAATTTAACCATACATAATTTATAAACGATTTAGGCTTTATAGGTAGAGACGAGTAAATATTGGCGATTAACAATATTTACGATCAAATAATTTGTGGAGAAATTTATAACCGACAAATGTAGCAGCTACTTCCGACCATGTTATTTGAGATTTCTTATGGTGTGTGGGAACGGAGAAAATGTTTCGCTTTATTCTATTTCGATATATGTATTCGGGCGTGGGTTAAATTGAACGGTCGATCGCATTTTATGATCGTTTGTGAGTACAATAAACATACTACATAAATATAAATCATCACCAAAGACACCAAGCAATTAAGCTTCCTTAATCTTAGAAATAGTTCGTTAAAATCATGCGAAACGTTGACAACAATTAATCAAGCACACACACTTTTTATGGTAATTTTGAAGTAATATAACTCTCATTCATGTAATAAGCGTTACTCATTTATTATGGATTCAACAAAAGGTTAATCTCTATAAAATTAAAAAATCTTGCTTGTCAAAATGATTAATGGTGCGGTCATAAAAATCGTTAAAACTTATTAACCTAGTTGCGTAAGATCATCGCGTGCGCGTCTCTGTATTTTCAGTTTTAGGGATTAAGAATTTTGTAACGACAACAATAATCCATTAGGCTTATGTAATATAGTTGGTAATAGTGTTCAACCGAGACTGTCTAAATGCTGCGCTATAGTAAAAAAGTGTCAAGAAATGGTAAAATTATCAGAATCTAATCCCAGACGTAATAGACTTGTTTGTAACCAAAGATAAAAACCAAATCTAATTAAGACTAGTAATAGCCCATATCTTACAAAAAAAACTACTGCTGGAAAGCGTGCTGAAATAACAAACTGTGATCAAACAACGCCATGGCTCAAATGCAATAACTCGATAAATTGTGAAATCAATGCATATAGCATATAATTACAATAAAATAACGTTATAAGTAGAAAAACCGCAATTTGGAGTAAAATTTGAAGAGGCAACTGGGCTGAAGCTACCAGAACAATTAGCAGTTTATTTCTTGTTCAGCAGTTTATTTATTTATTTATACATATGGTACAATTTAGTAACCACACACCCCATTTTGAGCATACAAGCTCATTCATAATGGGATGTGCAGTTGAAAGGATATTCGAAATTTGATTTGTCTATGCTTTCGGTATTTATAGTTTTATTGCATGGCATGCATATTTGAAGATGGTTGCTATTTCTCTGCCTTGTCTCTAGAGTCAGAAAATATTATGCATCTATTGGTAGCAGCGCATTACTATTTATGATTTTTGCAGTTCTGAGTCCTTCAATAATCTAAACCGGTACATCTTTGGAATAAAATGGATTTTTTACAGTAAATACAATTAATACAAATTAAATTTTAAATTTGTAGAAGCGGTATAAAAAAAACAAAACTATTTGACAAGAAAGTCAAAGAATATTACTACAAGACAGCGAATTAAGACAAATACTATAGTCTAAATAAGATAGCTCTGCCAACTAAAACCACTAATACGGTTAGTAACTCGAATAAACACATCAATCTTGAAACTTTATCAAAGCATATCAAATCATATAAAATCATGTCAAATATTTTATTATTTCTCAAATGTATTGTACAACAAAATATTATACGAAATTTTGTGATGCGCAGATTTTGTAATGCAAGATTTTATAATTTCAAGCTTTTGTATTTGCAAGATTTAGTAATGAAGGATTTTGTAAAGCAGGGCTACACACACAACCCAAAAATAACAATTATAAACATAAAAAATGGTTGCAAATGGATTGCGTCAGTGAAGAAATAACCGAAAATGCTACGAAACACTTGTAACATATAAGTCAACAGTATCAACACCAAAATGCTGGTAAACGTAGTCGAATCATACACAAAATAGGTATTTTGTCTATGGTCGAATGTTAGTCATCCGTCAGATCGAAGGAAAGAAGCATAAATATCTGTGATAAACATGATCTCAATTTTTAGACCAGTGATATTCTTTGATAGTAGCATTAAGACCCGCCTGATAGTCAAAAATGCACTGACCTCCTAAATTTGGTCCAGGCGATTCGGTTTTATGTAATCGAATTCCAAGGTGAATAGCCCTAAAAACGCCCAAGGCAGGCACAAATACAGATAGACCTAGATTTCATGTTTCCATAAAAAATAGCGACACATAGTCGAAAATGTGAGAAGTTTGTGACATGAGACAAAAGTGTAACCTGTTAAACGAGTAATTTTCATACTTTGTGCTGGTAACCCCTTTTATAATAATCATATCCACTAATTCGGAGAGCCCTGATTCCCGGAAGCCCCGGAATTCCTGTTTGCATATATATTAGCTCCTTTGTGAAGAAAACTCTGACCGTTTTGTGAATTTGGAAAATTTATAATAGGAAGGTGGATCAAGAAGACCCCGTGCTTGAAGAAAAATGGTGTTGCCGGGTAAAATTGGTTAATACCTTCATGTACCGCCATCTTTCACATTGCGTCATTACCAATTCATAATTCGATTCTTGTCTTTGGGTGGAGAAACGAGCGAAGAAATAAAAGCAAAGTTAGATGTTGTTTATGAAGACCCTACACAATCGATGATAACCGTGAGATATTGGTTTAATGAATTTAAATTTGGCGCGTACATCTGTCAGAGGCAGACGTGGTTACTGCGGAAATCGTCGAAAATATTCATGACTAAATTCTTGCTTGCTGATCGTCTTACGAAAGTAAGCGAAGTAACAGTGGCCGTAGGCGGAACGTATGGAATGACAATAAAAATTTTACAGAAAACTTGGGAATGAAGCAGGTGTCGGCCCGATGGATGTCGCGATTGCTTAGTGTTCGGATAAATTTAAGGGGAGGTTAGGTTTAATTGGTTGCTATCGCACACTTAGGAACGTTTTGGCCCATTGTGAAACCACAGGATCCGATATCATTAAACTCCCTTTAAGCCCATCTAGTGCTATTCACATAGCGTAAGAGATCTCGCACATTACAGCTTTCGATTTCAGAGAGGCTGTCCATAGTGTATTTGCCCAAGTGCTCATGTCTTCTGTCAGCAAGCGCGGGACATGAGCATAGGGAGTGAACAAGAGTCTACTCCTCCTCCTCGTCCTTGCAGCTTCTGCAGAAGTCATTTGCATCCAGACCCAGCCTTCTCGCATGATCTCCTAAAAGGCAGTGTCCGATAAGTACCGTTATAATTTTATCTAATTCACGCTTCCTTAGTGAGATCAAGATCTTGGATCGCTTCAAGCTCAGCTCAGGTGCTACTTGCTTCGCTACCTTGCCAGTCGGACTGACGAGCCACCTAGCATTTGCCAAGACAACCGCTTTCCTATGACTAGCTGCTTTCAGCCCAGACATAGGCCTTCCTATACATTCTCTCCCTGTTTCCAGTTGGAGAGTCGTACCGTACCTTGCTAATTCGTCTGCCCTACAATTTCCCTCGACGTCTAAACGGGAAACTGAATCCAGCGAAAGAATGGCCGCCCGACTGTCCACACAGATAGTGATATCAGTCAACGATATTACATTGTGCTTCAACCAGTTCATGTCCTCTTCAATCGCTATAACTTCACCTTGTAAACGCTGCAGTAATCAGGTAGACGAAAAGATAAACTTGCATTGAATTCCCCACAGAACACACCAGCTTCCACTCTATCATCGAGCTTGGAGCCTTCGGCGAAAAATTTAACTCTCCCGGTCTCCATAATGAGATCATTCTTCCAATCCTACCTAGAGGGGAGAATCACCTTGAAACGGGTGCTAAAACACAAAAGGGTGTTATATAATCCAGGTCATGCCTCACAGCATTGGCTATAGTTGAGTGCCCTTTTTGCAGGCAATTCCACCCCGAAATCGCTGATAGCCGGGCGGCCGTATTGACCGTCATTTGCTTACCGATAATATCCCACGAGGGAAGGTACAGCATAACCTTCAAGGCACTAGTGGGGTCGTTTTCAACGCCCCACTAATGAGCAAGCAGACTGTCCTCTGCACCTTCGCCATCATGTTCCTGTATGATAATTTCTCTAGAGCTATGGCCACCATACAGTAGTAAGGGCTTTACCACTGCCGTGTAAAGCGAGTAAGGATCAGCATAGTACCATTTAAACTTGGCGGGACCATTACCGGAATTTTATATCGCCTAGTTAAAAGGATCAGCTCTGTTTTAGATGGGTTAATCCCAAATCCACATCTTCTGACCCAACCCGCAGTGATTGATAATGCATTCTGCATCACAGCTTTAAGTGAAAGCCTCAGAAGTTTTCCGTCAAGTCGTTACCATAGATGATACTTTGATTTTTTTTCATAACGTTGAAGGTTTTTAGTAGAATCCACTCCGTAGAAGGAACATATAATCGTTGAAAAATCTTTGTTTGTGTTTAATTTCTAACACGGGTACTAAGTATTCCAGTTTCGTAACAATGAGTTTCTTAATAAGCTTTTGATTATGTCTGAGTAGTTTACCTCTTTTTATAGTAAGTTTATAGTAATGACATCAATTCCGATTATCATACATCGCCTCTTTCCCAATATACTCTCGTCTATGTGTAGAAAATTTTGGAAGTTTTGGCATTTATTGAATCCGATGTAGCTTATTTTTCATACCGAAATACATACAAATCAAACCCAAAAATTTGAAACAACCTATAAGTCAGTTTTATTAAATTGTAATCTGTCTAGGCTATATGTTTGAGTAAGTTTCAAACTTTGCCAGAAATGCCCAACTCCTTTTATTTTAACAGGACGTACTAATTTAGATAGGCCTAGATCTCCTCTCTTTCCAAATATAGGTAGTAGCGTCTATGCTAGATATATAAGTTTGTTTCGATCTTTGCTAGAGAGCCTAACTCTTTTTATGATAATGATATGCACCAATTCGGATAGCCATAGATTATTACAGTCACTCAAAAAACAGCACTTTTACACAATAATGAAAAAATCGTATTTATTTCAAAACTTTATTTATTTTAATCAAAATTTCATATTTTTCTCAAATTCGTTGTCGCAAAAATTTGCATACATTTAATAATTTAAAATAAAATAATAATACAGCGTTCCAGGTCGATTTTGTTTGGCCGCCATTTTGTAATGGACGACAGTTTCAGATCGCATTTGACAGTCGTAGAGAGTGGTCGATAACCATTTATTATGGAGCATCTAACGCCGCTATAACGTGTAATTATTAAAACATTTTATTATTGGCAAAACATTATTATGAGCCACGAAGCATATCAACTTGGCTGGCTTTGTTAATAAAT
Source organism: Nephrotoma guestfalica (assembly GCA_963691935.1). Lineage (NCBI taxonomy): Eukaryota > Metazoa > Arthropoda > Insecta > Diptera > Tipulidae > Nephrotoma > Nephrotoma guestfalica. The sequence continues at coordinate 70,049,960 of OY829913.1, read as the reverse complement.
AAAATAGCCACTATTGGAGCACTGAAACGATACACCACTCAAATGATACTCCAATGATACACCAAAAACCACTACACCCTCGTAGAGTAACTGTATGGTGCGTCATTTGGGCAGGAGGCATCATCTTAGAGTATGCTAGAGGCAATGCTGTAACAGTTACTGATGATCGCTATCGGAACATGTTGGAAAATTGTATTGTGTCCGAATTGGGTCAATTAAGGCTACAGAACATGTGGTTCCAACAAGACGGTGCCTGATCACACACAGCTCGTCCTACGATGCGAATTTTGCGAAAAAAAATTCCCGGCCGAATAATATCAAAAAGTGGTGAGATATCGACTGGCCCCCACGATCCCCTCATATGAGCCCTCCCGATTTCAAATCGAAAATCAAAAGCTGCTTATTAATAATAGACGGGCCAACATAGTAGAGAGAACTGATAAATTTAGTTTCAAAAAAATAATGGTCACCTAAAGAGGACAAAACACATAGCTTTGGTAATTTATATTAAAACGGGCCTGAGGATTTATTGATTGATAAATCCGTCCGTGATAAATCCTCCGTTTCGTGAGGACCGTAGTGAGGACGAGAATTCGATAACTTATCAATCATTAATCTGAAATTGAGGCGGTCAAATCTCTACATGGGATGTAGCATCAGCAAGATAAATAAATAAAAATAAATTGAATGGCGAACTTATTGTAGTATTTGGATTACTAACCACTACAGCATATTAAATTTATTTATTGATGTTGCGACCTTTAGACAAGTCACGGCCAATAAGGACAGCGCACATCCTCGAAGACACAGAGTTGACTAAATTCCTCGTCTTGGTAAAATCTATCTTATTCCATTCCTCTTTTAAAATAAGTTTGTTATTTTGTGGTGAACTGATGTTTGTAGACGATATCGATATCGAAGTACATCTCAGCTGTCATGTTGCCCTAGATAAATACAAATTACCAACATCGTTTGCTGCCATGCAACCCCAAACCATAACAGACCCATCTTCATATTTAAAAGTTGGTTTTACAAGTGTTTTCTCAAACGTCGTGTTAACCCTCCCCTATACTTTCTGTCTTCCTCCAAAATATGCTTCTTTTTTCATATTTATAGAAGATACGAACAGATTCCAACTCTCCGAAAATACGGCGCATATTTTCTGAATCAATTGAAATCCCTGATGATTCTTCCAATTCATTTGCTATTTTGGAGGCACTTGGCCTGAATTAATTTTTACTAGTATTTTTACATTATTCCTTTCGGTAATATAGTTTATCTTGCGAGGGAGGCCAGTTTGTAGCTTTCTTGCTGAATTTACGCGATCTTTGTAATTGATCCAATTACCCTGTAGGATTTACCTTATTTACCTAACTAATTTTACAACCACATCTCGCAATCCTACCGATGTGTTTTGTTTTATGGGAGCCATTTGGTTGCAACACACTTAAAATTTACAATATCGTTGTCTTCTCTCGAAATAGGGTGTACGCGTTCATAGGGTGTACGCAAATTTTGTGACTCTCAATTTTAGGAAAATGTGAATCTTTAATTTTAAAAAAACTAATTTTGTAAAACAAACACAATTTTTTCATTATTTATCTGTAAATGACCTCATGATATACAGTGCTGGGAGAAAAAAATTGGGCAAACATATTTTATTGCAAATTGGAGTCTTTGTTTGCTAAAATTACAAAACTTTTTAAAGCAATTGGCTTATTGTTTCATTTTAAATGTATGACGTAATTTTTTGAAAAAAATTTACCTGCAATTTAGGGGCAAAACCCCGAAAAATGCCAAAATATTCAAAATACGTTGATTGGAGTTAAAGTAATGGAATAAATTAAACAACTACTTTTTAATTTTTTTTTGGTTTTTTATAGATAGAAGTTCTATCTTTAATATTAATATTTTGTTGGACCGCCTTTTGCTTTTATTACAGCAATACACCTCCGATTCATTGAATTTGATAAATTTTTCAAAGTCGTAGGAAGTACGGATTCCCAAATCGTCATCAACAAACTTTTTAAAGCTTGAATCGATTCTGGGCGCTTTCTTGCTACTTCTAGCTTCATTATAGACCAAATGTTTTATGGACTATACGGGGCCCAGCTCAACACATCGATACTTCTTTCTTCGAAGTACTTTTTTACCCTTTAAATGAAGAGATAAGAAAAAAAACAAGTTTTTAACAAATTATTTATGCTTATCTGAAAAGCAATTTTTCTATCTACAATTCAAAATTAATAACTCACAACTTTGGCGGTATGGCACGGAGCGTAATCCTGTTGAAATTTGCAAGTCTCGCCAAAAAGCTTTAACACAGAAGGCGCAAATTCGTTGTGTATGACCTGCAGATAAACAGCTGCTGTAATGCTGGAACTAAGGAAGCACAATCGATTGGTTCCATTTCCAGAAAAGCATCCCCAGACCATAACTCCTTCATTTTTCGGTGGAAGTCTTAAAAGACATTCGTTGCTACCTCTCGCCCGGTTTTCATGTTATGAGAATTCTTCCATCTCCAACATGCTGCTTGAATTTTGATTCATCGGAGAAAATCATATCATTCCACATCTCTGGAGTCCAAGAATAATGCTCCTAGGCCCATAGCAAACGTTTTTTTTCACTAGTAATGTGAACTCAGGCTTCTGGGCTGGTTTAAGTGCTCTCAAACCAGCTTCAACAAGTCTTTTTCTCACTAAGCTGGCTGAAATTTGTTTTCCCGTTGCTCGCTCGACATCCTGTCTTATGTCCGATGAAGTTTTAAAACGGTTCCGACGACATGGTAATATTATGAAACGATCTTCCACTAGCGTTGTCTTTCTGGGCCTTCCAGCGCCTTTCTTTCTTTGTGTACTGCCCATCTCTCGCATTTTTTTAATATTCCACGCGACAGTACTTTTAGGAATACCAAAATCAACATATTGCTTTTACACTGCTCACTAAATTTTCGCATTTTTTAAACTAAAATTGCACTTTATTCTTTATTTGACTAGGATTACTTACAGAATAACATAATCTTACAAAATATGCACTATTTACACTCAAAAAAAATTACAGACAATTAAACATCCGCATCCTAATGACGGCCAAGAAAGGTAGGCGTAAAATAAAATAATTGCTTGACCAATTTGTTTGCACATCAGTTGCGGGGTTGTACCGGTGTAATAAAAACAAAAGGCGGTCCAACAAAATAATAATATTAAAGATAGAACTTCTATAAATCAATAAAAAACAAAAAAAAAATTAAAAAATAGTTGTTTAATTTATTCCATTAATTTAACTCCAATCAACGTATTTTGAATATTTTGGCATTTTTCGGGGTTTTGCCCCTAAATTGCAGGTACATTTTTTTTTCAAAAAATTACGTCATACATGTATTTAAAATGAAACAATAAGCCAATTGCTTTCAAAAGTTTTGTAATTTTAGCAAAAAAAGGCTCCAATTTGCAATAAAATATGTTTTCCCAATTTTTTTCCCCAACACTGTAGATGCCGTATAATATACATATTTTGAATTTAATATGAAAATCGTTCAATTTTTAGGTTGTTCGCAAATTTTTGGGGACGACTGTATTTTAGCGTTTATGTGTAGAAAACTTTCGAGATTTTTGTGAATTTGGGAAACATCTAGTGAGAAGTTGTGGTTGTGGGTTTTTTAATAACTTTCGAGCGTGACAATAATGACACGCACCAATTCGGAACTAATTCGCCTTTTTCCACAGAATATGTGGAAAACTCTGAAATTTTAGTTACATGAGGTAGTGTACGAGTATTAAATTTTTTCATAGAATTTTATTAAATAGATTGGATCTAATCGTGTTGGATTTGGCTTTTGCGATCAACTTTACTTGTGATCATGTTTTAAAGTTATTACTAAATGGATGGAGGCATAACTCTTGCACCAAATCATTACGAGCTCATGATAGTCACCGATGATTCTTTCTTTTTCAAAAAGGAAGAATCTGGACGTAACAACATTAGCATACCTTAACCGATCAAATGAGAAGTGTTTCACGCTCAAACGCAACAAGTGTTCACGCTGTTAAGCATGAACCGTGAAATCCTCTCAACCGCACACATATGTCTGACGGAGTTCATTTTCTTTGTGCAACCCAAAATTATTTGGATCTTCGATAGCTTTAGTCATCGGGTCGCGCCAACGCTTATTCTATAATTTTAAATATTGAAGTAATTGTACGTCCATGTTTACAGCAATCCAATATACGGTACATATCTTGAAACAGATTTTAACATGACTGTATCAATTTGGTTTTAAGTTCAAGGAGATGAATTGATTCTGAGCAGATTATTTTATGATTTGGGGGCAGTTAGAACTTATTTTTCTTACTTAAAGTTAGCTTGTCTAATGTTACATAGTAATCTAGAGTTTGAAACACAAAGGGCTCCTTTTTAAAACAACCAAGTTGCATTTTCGTCGTTTGTTAATTTAAATTTTAAAATATTGTAAGTATCAACAATGAAACGAGATTTTAATCACCTATTGAAGTACCAGTTCCTAACTTTAATAAACGTAATACTGACTATTCAGTGATAGTTGAATAAGTAGTTTGTTGGTCTAAGTAGCACAATATGAGAACCAGTATACTCAGTATACTCATTTCATTTAGCAGTCAGATTTTGAAAAAGGAAGATTTGGGAACGGAGAAAATTTCCCAAATTAGGTCTTCTCAAAAGGGCAGTTTATAAAATATCATACCCATACAGCTATTTGGTTATTTTCTTTATTCAAAATTACAAGGGGCCATTTCATGGCACAAAATCAGTACACAAGATTTGTGTACTTTTCTTGATAATTTGTAATCCTCTAATCAAATTAATCAAAATTAACAAATATGATACAATTTATACAGAAGCCTCTCGGCTGTTAGTAGTAATACCTTTTCAATACCGACTGATGCACTATAACCTTAGAGGTCTGTGGACTATTTAATGTTTCTTCAAAATTAAACACTTCCAAGTAACAAGGACTTTTATGGGCTGATAAATTGTTAAACGAAGGTGTATTTACCTAATTTGTATCAGCCGGATATTAACAAAGGCCTACACCAAATTTTACTCACGTAATGGTTTTCAAAATATTTTACTATTTAAAAAAACGATCAACTAATTATATTTTAATAATCCATGTATATTTTAAAAAAATGAATTGGCGACAAAAACTTAAATCTAAGATGTATGCAAATCGCAAACTTTTAAATTAACAGCGTAACTCAAATCGCGAGTTCTACGCAAGGGCTAAAATCTACATCGATATTTTTTGGCTTTAAAATTACGATAATTTGAATTCATTTTATTTTTTTAAATAATAAAATATCCGCCCGCGGAAATTAATGAAAATGAAAATAGAACTAATGGATTTTCTGTCGACACGAAAATACGAGTTGGTGGTTTATTGCTGCTAAATCAATTTATGGTCACAATAGTTGATAGCCAACCAAAATTATCATAAATTCACAATTACATATTTCATAAGAAATGTTTAATGTCTTTTTGTATTTTTTATATTTTTGCTTTTAATTTTATTTGGTCAATCTAATTACTTAATAATTAATGAAAGTTATGTGCGATAATCACATCACGGCAAATTACAAATCATAATACTTGGTGTGTGTGGTGTTGTTTTAGAAATCTGTTATTTCGATTGGTGTCGGCTTTGGTTGTGCCTGTCCAGTTGGTGTTGTTTTTAACCAATATTCTGATACAGAAATATACAGGGCCACGGCTAGACCAACAATTGATGCGATCCATGTTGAACTTTGAAAGATAACACAAGTGGCAATGCAAAGTCCTAGGTATGTTAGGTAACGAGTGATATTAACGAAACGATCGCGATTTTCTGATGTCATATCTAGGCGGGTGAAAAAGAATACACATTTTTATATAAGAAATCATAACAAACTGAAAAGCATGCTTCGCAAATCTTGAAATGGCAATGATAAAATTAGGGTGCAGAATGCAAAAGGATCATAAATTCATAACAATTCTAAGGGTTTACTACCTTATCTGTCAATATTTGAAGAGCAAAAAATTACAATCACACGTGACTTACCAGTACAGAGTCCATCTTTAAGTTCGTACCCTTCTGCGCAGTTAATGCACTCGTCTGGTCCATCACCTATACATCCACTACAAGACTTATCACACTCCAAACACTTGTACGAACCTTCGTTGTTCACACAAAATTGGTTACTAACGCAAGGACTCTTTTCATTTGCGCATTCATTAATATCAATGCAGCCTCCATTATTGGGATCCATCAACCAACCTTTTTTGCATACGCGACAACCTTTGGGGCCACCCGAAGTACATCCACCTTCATCGCACGCCACATGGCAAATACTACATAAAAGTTTATCCTCGTCCCGAAATGCTTCATAATAATTAGAATCACATGCATTACAATTATCGCCTATATAGCCTGCATCACAAAGACATTTTCCATTTCCTTTGCGTGTACCATTACCTTTACACGCACCGTTCCCCATACAATCCGTACATTTATCACAATTTGGCCCAAAATGATCGATCGGGCAACATACTTTACTTGTTTCAATACACAGCCATTTATACAAATCAGGATAATCTGTTTGATGATTAAACCACCATTCTTCGATATCCGATTCTAAATCTTCGGCTAATTTATGGCACTGGTCCTCATGCCGATCACCGTCTTTACACAGCATATCTTGTATCTCAACGAGTCGTACTTCACTCTTTTTGTACGATCGTAATTTTTCTTCTTCCCATGCCGCGTCACCGCCATCGTGTTTAGCTCGAGCTGTTCGATCGATTCCCTGGAATAAAAATAAAATTTATGTAGAATGGAAACGTGAAAGTTGGATTTAAAACGTAAAAAATCGGAAACAATTCCTTCTATTAGCCAACCGTATTCCTAATGTATTATTACGAAAATAATTCGGATTATGTGGTCAACCGAGAAACGATAAGGAATATCGACCAAGACACCGAGGGTAAGAGTTGCTGATTTCAAATATATATTGGAATTCTGTAAGCTTATATGAGTACATGATTGAACTGATAAATTATCAATTAGGAATTTCTGGCAATCAACTATTCTGTTGATATTTGGCTATTTCTGCCAATTAAGATCAAATTCGATTTTGGAATTGAAATTCTAAAATGTATTTTGGATGCAAGTCTTGAGAAATGGCCATGCTGAATGAATTACTACGATAATTTTTGTTATCCTCGAATTCGGTTTGATTGAATCGGGATTGATTTTTGGCTGAAGTACTATGAAAAAATGTGATGTAACGGATGTAAAGTTTAAAATCGTCGGAAACGTGGGGGGCGAAAAGGAATCCAAATATATTCCTGGATATATTTCATAGAATATCAAATCGAGAACATTATGCATTTCGTGATAAAATAAGGAATGCCCATCTGGAATGCACATTTGAAACAAATGGATGATGCCATTAATTCTGTTCTATCGAAGCTGATGAGAGTAATGCGAGATGATTGATGAAAACATTAATCGGGTTTGAAAGTTACTATTTGGCACTAAGGTTATCTCTAGGGATTTGCAACTTAAAGTAAAGAAGCATACGCCAAAATGTGTTCTAAAAGGATTACAGTTGGCATCCAACCGCAAATGAACGGAAGGGATGAAAAATTTTTAGAGTGTAAATGCCTTAAATCTGGTTTTAACTATTTTAGTTAGGTAATCTTTCTTGCTCTGCTGCAATATGTTATCCGAATTCTCAAAGATTCAATAATAGTTTCCCAGAAACCATGGCCCACACGCGGATTTATAAATAATATAAATTACCTGTTGAAACGAGTCAACTAGAACCCGGCACATTTTACACGGTGGCAATTTCGTTCCACTTGGTTTCGGTAGTGGCTGTAATTTTGGTTGACCATTGCACGTTAAAATATAACAGAATATACAAATAAATATGCTTAGTTTATAATGCATTCTATCACGAAGCACTTTATCTACACTAATTTATTAATTTAAGTTAGAAATATTAGTAAATTACACAATTGATTAATAAATCTTTTGTGCGAATTTCTATGTACACATAAACCGAGTGAATATTTTGACATTAGCAAAACTATTAATCCGTGTGTAAAAAATATATTATAATCGACCTACCACGTGGGCCAATCACAGTATTCGTTAAGTTAAAGTGCCAATGTGTCTCAGATAAGCGTAGTTTTTACTAGTGCATGTAAGATGGCGGTAAATCGTTCCCACAATTTTAATCGAATTAAAGACTATTTTAAGTAAACAATATAAATCCTTTTCATATTTACGATTTAATTGATTTAATAAAGTTTACATAATATTTAATTATTTATTCTTTGAATAAAAGCGAATCGGTTTCAAACAGAATCCACCTTTCGTTGTTTCGGTTACTTTGTTTTGAAAACTTTCGTTAAGTAAACTGTTGGTTTGTTTTTTTGACAGCTTCTTTTGAGTTGTAAAAAACTGTTGTGTTTATAAACACTTTTTTAGAATTCTAAAATAATAAAATGGGTTCAGATCCTGATAGTACAGTGATATTAGATCCCTATAGTTTATCGATTGAGGAGCTACAAGAGGAATATTCAAAAATTTCGAAATTTTATGTGGATATCAAGAAAACAAACGATGAATGTTTGCAGGAGATTTACGAGCTCAAGCGAAATTTTAACACGGCAAATGCAACCGAGCGGTTTCTAACGCAAGAGTTGGAATCAATTCAGGTATCGCATAAAGACGATGTGAATAAGTTAAATGACAAATTTCGTGCACAATTGTTTGATATAAAGCAGCGAAGTCATGAACTATCCAATCAGAATGCCCAGCTCGAGCTAAAAGTGGAAGAATTAGAGGTAAAAGTGGAGAAATTGGAGCAGGAGCTAAGAGAACGGAACGATGTTTCAGTCGAAGTGACAACGTCGCAATTTGAACAGAAAGAAATCGATTGGGAAAGGAGAAACTCTGAATTGGTCGAGTTATGCACGAGATTGAGTAAAAAGATCGAGGAGTTTGAGAACCAAATCTATAAACTTCAATCAGATAACTCGTGTCTGAAAGAGCGACTAGAATGTGCCGAAGATAATCTTGGTAGCAAAAAAGAAGAAGTGATGGAAAAGGATCTCGTGATAGACGGATTACACGGTAAATTGATCGAATTGACTTCCGAACTGAATGTCATCAAGAATTCACCGCCACAGCAAAATAAGAAAGGAAATTCTCTTTTTGCCGAAGTCGATGATCAACGGCAGCTAATGAAAAATATCCTTTCAAGGCAGAAAAAGCAATACATGCAGATGCAGAAACAGTTTAATGAAAGAGAATATGAGATTCGTCGCCTTAAGCAGGAGAATGCTGCAATCCACAAGGAAATGGAAATATGTTCTTCGATTTTTACAAAAGCAGATACAAATTTTCGAAGTAAGTGGTATCGATATTAATTTGTATCGAATCCCTTGTTTATTAAAATTATTATTTTACATCCAGATGAGTTACAGAAACGGATTAAAGTTTTGATGGAGGAACAAAGGCATTTAGAGGACAAATTAAAAATGAATGAACAACTTTTATCCGAGATGTCTTTTAATAAAGGCATGAATTGGGTGGATAAAATCATGATACATTGCAAGTAAGTACATATTGAAATCTTGGCAATAATCTGAACTAAACGAACGCATGTATTTCCAGAAATGAAACAGATGAAATTAAGAAAAAGTATTATAACTGCCTATTGGAAAAATCAATCCTCGAGGAAAACTATCTCAAATCGCAACAGACTTTAGCCAAGTAATTTAACCAATACAAACTACCCCCAAAGACCCGTTTAATTATATTTTATTTTACCTTGTAGATGGCGATTTGAAGCGCTCAAATCTAGGTGCATTATACTCGACCGAGAGAATAAGCTAATCGAACACAAAATCCCGTTCGACTCTGTTGAATTTACCACACAACAAGAATCAGAACTTCAACATTTTGAACCGATTGTATCGTTTAAACTACCCACCGTTAAGCAAGATGACCAAATTTCAGTATTTGATCAGTTGGAAAATATTCAAAATACTAGTAATCACGATATTTCAACAATTTCGGTGTCTGAGATTAAATCGGGTATCGATGTAAAAATGGATTTGAGCGATGAAAGTATTGCTACGTTATCCCCACAAGCCAAATCGGAACGCAATGATACTAGCGAAGGTTGCAGTTCAAGTGAATCGTTTACTTCTGAGCCCGTTCTCTCGCCGCCAAAAATGTCGCTACTTCCACCTCTTGTACAGGAAAATAAAAATTTCTCAATATTTTGTGATAGTATCGTCGAGGTACTACCGTCGAATGATGTAAATTCCAATCAGACGGCAAATTCAATAGTTAAAGTTGAGATGGATACGAGTGAAGTACTTTTACCATCAACGGCCTTTATTTCACCGGAAAATATAAAAAAGGAGCCAGATGCTAACCCTGTGGAAAAGTCCAATGAGATTTGCAATAATGCAAAAAAGAAAAATAATTTGATTATCCGGAAAGTTTTTATTAAATCGAAGAAATGATTGAGGCCTTTTGGATACGGATTTGGGGCGGCAGGTTAATATAAAATAGTAAAATTAACTAATATTTAATTGTAATCCTGAATTGTTTTATTGATCTTTACTACTGCCAGGAGCACACGATTTAGAACATTCTCCGCCCGATGTTTCCCGTTCTGCTTTTAATTCGGTATCACTCTCCTCAATTGAAATACTATCGATTTGACGGGCACTCATCTGCGGCGTTACGACTGTTTCCGTTGTATCGAATCGATTGTAGTCTGCAATATATTCAACCTTATCTTCATCGTCGTAGATGATGTTCACAAAACGTTGTCCCCAAAAAATATCTTTCCCGACATACGATGTTCGAGCCTGCGTTGTTTGACCCGTACTTCTTGAACTACCGGTAATTGTTACAACTATTTCAAACTTTTTGTCGTACAAATCGTCCGGAGTCAAATTATACAGTTGAGAATTCTCATCGATTACGTGTCCGATAGTTTGAGGCCATAACAGAGACACTTGCCCATTATTATCGAGCGGGAGCGAGTATTGAAATTTTGTTATTTCTTCACCTTCCGTAGACGTTTTTGCCCTAAATAATGTAGCTTCAATTTTTGTTCCAATAACATGATTACGTTCGGGATCATCCACACGAAATACAAGGCATAACTTTTCGTCTCGAACACAGATCACTCCATTTCGACTGAATTTAAATTCTCGTGTCCTTCGCGGTGGCCGAGTTAATTTCGCATAAACAATACTTATCATAGCCCCTTCTATGGCCACGGCTAGCATCATTTGTAAACTTAATAAGTATATACCTTGCGGGCATTCTTCGGTTGGATACTTTTCACCGAAACCGATGGTGGTTTGTGCGTCAACGCTCATTATAAAGTAGCCAACAAATCCATGGGCATTTATAATGCATTGCAGTTTGTCACGGCCGAGGCGGGCCCCGGTCAGTGGGTCGAAATTAAAATCTCCGTGCTCCCATGCGATCAGCATGTAGAGAAATGCAAAGATGGTCCAGGTTGAAAAGTAGCTCATGCCAAAAGTGGCTAGCGTATAACGCCATTTGCCATCAATCTAAAAATAAAATGATAAATTCAATTAGTAGGCTCCTGAAATAGCATCATTCCAAACAACAGGTAGCTTCAGTTATAATCACGAGCTTGACCACCATAAACAATTAGGTAAATAAAATCAATGCAAGATAATTTTTTAGAGTCAGATCAAAAATCTCAAATCAGTATATTAACCACTACGTACATATCTTGCTCTCGACACAAGTATTTCACAAAACAAATTACTTAATTTTTTATTATTATTACACGCACCAATGTTGTTACAAAATCCCGTAAATATTGCCACGATTTCTGTGGCACATTAAATAGTTTAATATTGCGACTGCCCAATTTTCCTACAATCCGTTCAGATGATTGGCGCAATATAATATTTTCTTCACGTTCCGAATTTAGACGTTCCAATTCTCTCGTACGCTTCATAATAGCAGCGGTCACAATAATTTTTACTTTGGTCCAGTTCCAGAAATCATCTACGATTTAACTTGTGCCAAATCTTGAACTTAACTGATTTTCATTTGATTACAGTAAGTAAATTGCAGCGACTTGTGTATTTAAGATATAATTGAAGATAATGAATTACTATTGTTATACTCTTTTACTAGTATCTACATATATAGTATACTTACTTATTTTTATCTAGATATGAAAAATTGTAAATCAAGTGGATACGAGTTATAAATTTTATTAAATTATTGTAGAAATTAAATTATATCATGTCTCGTGTTTGAGTAAAATGATAAAAAAATAAAAATAATTAGATCTTGTTTTTAAGCGGTCAGATTTCATTTAATACCCAGTTATGTCGATGTTTTAGTGTCTGGTCACTCTCGTTATTTCAAGTTTTTAATTAACGTTTTACTTCTCAAACTAGAGGAGATAGGTGATTTTTATGACCTTGTAGCATACTCTTTTAACACGGTCGCTTCGCATTGAGTTCTCTTGATCCTATTCATGCATGAAAGTAAACTCATTTCTCACACTTCAAGTGACCTTTCTTCTGAAAATAAGATATATCACGACTACAGTATGTAGAGAAATATGAAGATGATCCAAGTTGAAAAGTAGCTCATGCCAAATGTGGCTAGCTTATAATGCCATTTGCCATCAATCTAAAAACAAAATGGTAAATTCAATTTTTAATTAGCAGACGCCTGAACGCAGTCAACGAGGTCAGTTATGCAAACAATCAGTTGTTATTTCCAGGTGAGCGGGTTTATCCCCGCTATGCTCTGGATCATCTAAATACGACTCCATATAGTATATTTAAGTTGCGTAATATTAGTACCACATGTTATGCTGGTTCCGTTTATTTTTCCGTTTTCGGAAATTAGTCCATGGTAACTTTTAGGTAATTCTAACTTGTTTATGTTGGTAACAAAGTTACTCAAGTTACTCTGTATAAACAAAAAGTAAGTTTACATTTCAAAATTCAATGGCGTATTTTTGGCAGGTACGACATTTTTATTGCTTCTTTTTGTACAATTTGTACTTTAAAAATTTGTAATTTAATTTTTCTGATACTTCTAATTTAATACAAACACAGAAACAAAAAACAACAAAAACTAAATTACCCTAAGTTGCTGTACATGTTCGGATATAGATCGGGTAATTTTTTGTCTGCAAGGTACTCAAAAGTTAGCATGGGCTATTTCCGAAAACGCCTAATATAAGCCGTTACACACTGTCCACCCTCCTTATTTATATTATTCATCACCCCCATCACGGGTGTATTCGTAACTTATATGCATACTTCAATGCATTACCTTTTCCATTTTTTAATAATTCTCGTATTTTTCGTTACATTTTAGTGCTGTGTGTTTAGTACCACCCCTACAGATATGCCCGACTGTGTAGTCTGTCTCTTCGAATCGATGTACGCTTTACTGCATAATTTTGGTTCGTGGTCATTAACCCTTACCGCACCGCTCCATTTCCAAGTTATATCTGATATTTTTTTCTCTAAATGTCCTGTTAAACATTAACTCGCTGGACTCATTCCTGTGGATGCGTGTACAGAGTTGCTATATACATGAGTAAGTAGTCATTCAGGCAATCTCAATAGTGCCCTTTTACAAACTGAACAATTTTCAGACTCTTTAATATCGATTGATTTTGTCGCCCAACATCCTCAGGGATTGTGGTGAAAGCGGAGTTGTATGTTTCATTCTAATCGCTCGCGTGCCACAGTAATCTTCCAATTTTAGGCTAATGAACTGGGGACAATTTTCAGCATTTAGACTTTCAGGTAATCGAAATCAAGCAAAACCTGTTTTGAGGGCAACGATAAGTTTATCGATTGTATTCGTTTACATAATCTCGACTATCACATATCTGCTATACTCAACTGTTATTACTAATTAATAATTTTCCAAAGATAAGCGGCCTATAAAACCATCCCCTAGTTGATTCCATATACATTTCGGTAATTTTTTTTCTTTCTCCACCGTCGCTTCATTACTGTCTCTCCCGGAAGCCTCCAAGCGCCAACTTTAATATTTACCATTCTTTGGAATCTTAATAAGATCCTTGCAACTTTAGGAGATCATCATATATTTGTTATCAAAGACATCTTCTGTGGCCAACTTCCATACCTTCAGCAGTAGTTCAATCCGATCAATTCCTTGTTCTTCAACACAGCATCTCTCAACTCAGTAGACCTAACGCCTTTGGTTTAAATATGAGTTATATTTAATATTATAGTAAGATATATATAGATATATAAATATATATATATATATATATATATATATATATATATATATATATATATATATATATATATATATATATATATATATATATATGTATATATATATATATATATATATATATATATATATATTTATTAGTCGTCGGTCAATAACTCCCGAGGATAACACTATACTTATTTACTTTTTTTTAGCAAAATTCGAAGGGATTCATCAATGTAGTTTCCTTGTGATACACACATCCAAACACTTCTCTAACATCTCGATTTCTTTTTGTAGAACGATTTATTTTTGGCCTCAAAATAGGCGTTTGTTTTGGCAAAATCTCATTCCCTGGAGTATTATTTTGAAGCTGCGAACAAGTATTAGTCATTTGGAGCCAGACCTGGAGAATACGGTGGATGGGGAAGTAATTTAAACTACGTAATAAAATACCTTGTGAATCCAAAATACAGAGGCCAAAACCTTACCGACCGACATTTGCATTTTTGATCGCTTTTCACAGGTTGTTATCCATCTAGCTGATTGACGATTTGATTCCGGAGTATAGTGGTGGATCCATGTTGCATCCATTGTCATATATCGACTCAAAAATCCTGTTTATTACGGATAAACAATTGCTGTTTTTATTTTGAAGAGAACTTTCTCACGGATAAATAAATGTTTATGCAAAATACTGTGCACTGCCTTTCTGGTATATTTACAGAGTCAGCTATCTCACGTCACTTCACTTCACGGTCTTTTATAATTTCTGAATTCGAGTGACCAGCATCATCGTTGTTTGTACGGCCACGTTTAAACTCAACAAACCAACGTTCGACGGTTGCTTTCGAAGGAGTAGGGACCCTATAACAGTTATCAAGCCAATGCTTTGCTTGAACTTTAATCCTTCAGATTTCCAGTAGAGCGAATTGTCGGGTAAACCATATGCTATCGGTAAAATCGATGTTAGAACATGTTTTTTGATCTGTTCATGATAAAATTTTAGGAAAATTATTTACTAACAAAATAAATATTGACTTTTACCCGAGAATTCGTCCGTAAACTTATATCAAAGTAAACCCAAAACTTGATTGGAAACTTAAATTAAATTGCGACAAATAGTTCGATTTAAAAATGCTTGGATAGCTCATAATGTTTTTACTTGTATGAGGTAGACTTTTAGGTGTTCGTGGAAAACAATTACATCTTAAATTTTTAATAGAAGGAATTTATGATTATAAATTCGTTAAGTTTTCATTATAGGTATTAAAATTTGTATTTAGGTACCACCTAAAGAAAGACTCATCAAATTTTATATGAAACTTTACTTTGTTTTTAGTGAGCATTTTGTAGTGAGCTTAACATTTTATTCGGAGTTGGAATTTTCAGTACGATTTTCACACGAAAAAACAAAGAAATGGTAGGGTCTAACCAGTTTACTAACTATCACGGGCTCGCAGAAGCTAAGCATGCCCCTCATGTCACTTAGCCCTCTGATAAGAGGGAATAAATTAAACTGCGGAGATGTAGGAGGAAGGTCAGCAACCAACATTTTGTAAACATCGGACCTCTGTATAATCGGTTTTAAATAGCGAAATATAGTAATTCGGGAAGGTATTGGGTTTATACTTTCTATAAATATTTTCTGTAGATTAGTGAATGCGGTCTGATGAGGCAACCGAACCCTTTAAATTAAAAGTGTTTAAATGTTCATTAGTTCGAGAATAATCTTCATAATCCTCTTGTTAATCGCGCCTCTTTATGCAGAAATGATTTTATCGATACTATAGTACTTTTTCGATACATTGGTCGCATGAAAATTACTTGGATACTTTCGAGTTAATTTTAGTATTTTTGAGACAATTCAATGGTCATATAGAGTTTTGATGCTAAAGATGAAATGAATCAATCAAAGCTAATTAACTCGCTCTCGTGCAATTAATGTTGGGTCCAAAATCTATAGGAAATATATCTAATATAGAAAATTGTTCTCGGCAAATTTGTTTCATTAAATATAAGTATTTCATGTATTCTTAATCAATGCCACTGAAAGCAAGTAAAGGGATCTGAATTGGTTCCTTGTTCCGTTTAATCCCTTGTTAGAGCCTTGGAGTATGGGCTCGAAACGATATGTCCAAAATTTAAACTTTCGTGCCCACGCAGTTAAAAGCCTATTAATTTCAGTAAGAGTTGAGATCAAAATCAAGGCGAGTTTTTTCGATCCCGATGCCCATCATGGTAATCAAAACAGAATCTTTAGACAAAGATAATAACCCGATAACCAAAGGCTCAAATTTAATTAATTTTGATATCACAGAAGGAAAATTAGTACAGGGTTTAATTATTAATGAGAAATTCCGGGTTTCTGTCCCAAAATAACCGAACTCGAAAATGATTTTCGGCAACTATATCGGATTAGTCATTAAAATGAGCACTCATCTCTCAAGTATGAACTGATCTTAACCAAAAACTACTCGATACAAAAATATCACTTAATTACAGTTGATGTTGTGTAAATAATTTTTGTAAGTGAAAATCGAGGACTTTATAAATTTATGATTACTGTAAAAAAATCATTACACTCTTAATTTGTTAAATCCTTACAGAATGACGCAAACGTTAATCTAACGGCGAAAGCATCTAGCACGAAAGAGCTCAAGTTATAAAGTGTTTGGTCTATTTGTGTCATTATCATTGAGGTTAACGAAAAATTTGGTCGGTTATGTATTTGTCGCTATTCGAGCAAAAAGAACTTTTAAACTAAATTCAGTACTTTCGACTTCTTACCAATATCACCCTTGCCCCGATGTAAAACCAATACCTGATTACCCAGAAGTTCCAAATTTTCTTACAGAAAATAGCAAGATGTTTTAGAATAGAAAGAATAGGATTTTCTTATAGAATAGAAGAATAGAAAATTAGAATAGAAAGTAAAAGGATTTTTACAGCAAGGGATAGGATGATGAGCTTACAGAATAAAAATTTATTATCTTACATAAATAAAATGGGTTACGTTAAAGAAAGGAGATCATTTTACTTAAAGAAAATAGTACGATTTTCGTAACAGAATTGTAAAGGGCAAAGGGTTTGGTTAGGAATGGGATATGAAATTTACGCGGAAATCTACATCAAAATTCCATGTATTCGATCAGTAATACAATCAAAATGCTTTGCAAAAATTGTCCATTTCCTTCAGCAAATAGCACTGCTTCCGGAAAGAAAATGATCTTGATCAACGTTCCGTGTTCTGTTCTCGTATTGTTTTTCACACGGATTGTTAAGCGAAATGTTTATTGGGATACATCTACACCAAAACAAATCCCTGGAAGCTAGTTACGAGAGCGAATTACGACTCAAACTAAGTTTGACAACTTTTCAATAAAAACAAGAAAAATCATTACGATTTGTGTTTCGCATTTATAATAAATATTTACGACTAAACCCACAACAAAATTCACAATTATCACAATCCAAAATGTTTTAAATAAAAAATCCTTTAGACGTTATTTGTTGTAGCGCTTACATAATTCGCTGCTGAATTTATACAACATTTCTAAAAATGTGTTACTTGTAGAAAACTTTTGGGTGATTTTGACAAATATGTTTATTTACTAAATCAGTGTTTTCCAATCTTATTTTTTAAATCTTAATTTCATATTTATGTTAGTAATAAATAAAATTTTCATGGCCTGTTTAAGTCCAAGGCCCCCTAATTTATGAATTTAGCATGTGGCTCCTCATATATATGGTATACCTGGCTAGGGAGGCCGTATGGGTTGAGAAACACTGTCCTAAATAAAATAATTAAGAAAATGTATGTACCGACCAAATGGCACAGTGGTTAAAGCTTTGGTGTTTTGTTTTATCGGCGGGAGGTACTGGGTTTGAATCCCGATAGAGGAAAGGATGCGAAAAGGATCACGATCTGTGATGAAATGGAACACTACCATAACCCACCTTGTCGGAGTGCAAAACTCATTTGCTGATCCATCTTCTATGCCAGTATAGGCTGGCATAGAGCTATGCAATGTGCAGTAAATCGGACCTGGTACGTCCTTGATTTGACAGGCGACTGCGTAAGGTAAGGACGTGAAAAGCGAACTGCGAGGCGTTGGGGATGAACACCTCCCTGGAAAATATAAACGGATTCAAAAACTTTTGAAACCTATCCGTATTAGAATGTGCTGTAGTGGATGTGGACTGATGCATAAATGCAATTTCTACAATATTTTAAGAACAATCACTAATCTACTATAACATCATAATCCGTAGTCTGCAAACGATATCAATAAAATTAATGATAAATGAACCTTTGGTGGATTATGATGTAGTGAATTAGTATTGCTTTATTCTGAAGTTTGGTCCATTATTAAAAGGATAACAAGATCAAAATGTCTGATATTGTAGCAGACTTTTAGGCGTTGCTGGAAAATAATTTTTATTTTTAATTACCTAACTAGGTTTCATCTTTTTGCATTTTCGTTTGCTATCACATCACTAATTCACCAAATTATCTAATAGCCTCCGCGTTTACTGATATAGAGATGACTGAACGGTGTTGATAATAATCCGAAGCTTGCTAGCTGTTACGTTAAAACTTTTATTCTCTTTTGACTTCTCCATCAATTTCGATTTAAAGTAACGAATTTTGGTCCTGCCAAACCAGTCACAATCAGAATGATCCCCTTAAAAGTAGCGCTTGGGAATCTGTTTATACAGAATCTCTGAAACCTGAAAATGGATTGGGATTCTGCTCCCTTAGCTTGCATACAAAATGGAAAAATATTAAAAAGAGAACTAGATATAGTACTTCTGTCTCGATTTTTGCATCAATCCTATAGGATGTCAGCGTATGACGAGTTAATGTATATATTTGCTGCAACAAGACTAAAGGCAATTGATTAAGCATTCTATTGCCTTCAAAATTACAAATCGCACCAACGAGGAGATTGTAACAATATACTTCAAAAATATTTCATTGGACGAGTCTACAATTGACCTTCACTGGATTGTCTGTGAGATTTCGCTTTTATAACCATATGTGGGTTACTTACCGTTTGTTTAATTGAATATTATCCAGGAAATTATTCGATTGGTACTACGTTATCACAGTTCCACCAAGCAGTTGCCCCGTCGTTTTTATATGTTGGGAATACGAGGTGGCGTTGCGATCATAGCAAAAATTAGTTCCGAAAATAAAATTCTTGACTGAACTCCGAAACATTCTATGATTGCAGCTTAAAATAGCTGTAATTACATATAGATTATTATTTTACTACACGTTCAAAATCTCTTTAGCCGCTGACATCAGTAGACTGATAAAATATAATCAATCAATGCTTTACAATTAGACAATTTTTTTCGAGAACTAAAAAATTCAACGAATTTCTGTATCTAAATTCCTCTTTCTGTTAGGTAATCAGTTCGCGGCTCTTTATTAAGTCGGATGATTTTTTTTTTTGTAAATTCGGAAAACATGGTTCGGCTTAAAGAACCCTTTGTTCCCTTTCAACACTATTCAATCTATTTGAATCTTAACCTACGAGAATCTATTTGGTTACTTCAAACTGGTGTTCATTGTGACTATTTTTACGAAAGAATGTGAATATTTGCACCGTCCCATTTAACTTTGCCAAATTTTTCTCACCTCACTGTGCTGTGGTCAAGTGAGAATTAAGAGATATTACTAATCATAATTCAGTATAGTTTTCTTATATCTGGAATGAATCGGAATATTCTGGCGGAATCGGAAAGCTTTGGTTACCACACTATATGATTTTTAGTCCTATTAAAAATAATTCCGAACGCACACATTTAACTCAACAAATTCAATTTTTATTATAAAATTACTCGTCTGTCTTCTCAATCTGCGAACTAAACCAATAATTAAAGTCTAGCCGCAACAATAATTGCGTTAACGGTGTATTACATGGCCCTGCTTTTAAACCAATAAATATTTTGATAAGTGAATCAATTATTTGTGAAAATGCTCTATCAAATTCTTCAATCTGTATGGAAGAGTCACCATCGGATGCATCATTTTTATTCAAACAGTAGACGCAAAATAAATCGGTCAAATGTAAAATTTCATTGAGAATATCGTACACGGGATTTTCTCGGGCGCAGACTGTTTTTTCGGATACGGATTTACTGGCGGCCGCACTTGGCTGATTCGCATTAATCAGGAAGCATAAACTTAATATATTCGCTTGGAAGAGAGAATGTGCCTTTTGTATAATTTCAAAATCTTTAGTATTGTTGATGGTTTGCATTAGGATACTGAATTGACTTTCGAGCACGTCCACTTGAAGGTAATACTGGAGATTTTCAATCAAAAATGCGAGTTTATTTCGAAGTATTGCGTACCGTGAATTTCTATAAACCAAATAAAACAAATCGTAAAGTTAAAACTCTTGAAAATTTATGATCATGCTTACTTTTCTAATTTGTTCTCCCGATGATAGCACCAAACCATATTCAACTGGTACTGGATTAAACGAATTCTCATCAAGAATTGGAACATTTCATTATATCGTTCCAAAACATTTGGCGTAAAAATTAGATTTAACGGCCACTTAACTTTATACTTTAGCGTTATGTAATTTATGAATCCTTTGTTGTCGTAATCGTAACTCTCGTCCAAGTCCCGCTTCACCGTGAATTTAAATAGTTCGAGATTGTCGGTAAGGTGAACCGCACTGCATGCTGTATCGAACGCTTTATTTATTTCTCGAACCGTGTGATCGGTAATTTCTGTTTTCATGATTGGTTCGATACGTTTGGTAAATTCTAAGAATAAATCTCCGCGTCCGAGTAAAAAATAGTTTTTAACTAATTTCAACTGTGTTAATAAATCGGCTTCGTTTATCGCAATATCGGATAGATGTTGGGTTACACAATTTTTTATGGTATCCACAATTTCTTCAATCTCGGGAGGCGTCACCTCATCGGCCACAAAAAAATTAGTAAATCGTTCAACAAAACTATCCTCTTCGTTTCCGAAAATTGAAACTTTTACATTCGAATTTGAATCGCATTCATCGTAAAGCCATGTATCAACGTTTGAGCTTAATTCGGTTGGTCCTGAATTAAACATTAACACCGTTTGGCCGATGAACAATACTTTTTCACCCCAGCTCAGCGGAAACTGTTTTGGCAACATTTCGAAGCAGATATCGTACTTCCACATTTCATTAGTAACGCTAGTTGTATCGGACAGAGCTGTAGTCGTACCACTTACGCGATCACTTCCTGAAGGTCGAGTATCATTTTTTTGTATAAAAAATTCATCGTACTTATCGATTACCTTACCGAAAAGTAGCCACTGGGATAATTGTTGCAGGAAGACGTTGTATACTTGTTTTACGATGCTGAAAGTATTAAAATTGGTCATAAATACATTTTTACCTATTAGAAGAAGATACCTACATTTTCATGGTTTTTAGAAGATCCCCAACTTGACTACTGTTTTGGTGTAGGTAATATAAAATGGCACAACCATGCAATCTGAAAATATACATCACGTCAATTTCTAATTAGACAGGCATGCCACAATCAATATTAATTTACTGTTGTGATTTAATTTCGTTAATTATGTGTAAATGGAAACGTAACATTGGTTCGTACGTCACAATTTGCTGGTAGATGAAAATCAACGAGAAATTTGGTTTTTTTAGATAGCGCTCCTCCAACTCCATTATTATATTGTAATATCCCTTTAAGGAAGTTTCGACCCCTTCACAAAATGCTTTCAAATATAAACCATGTAAATTTTCTAAAACACAAAGTTTATTAAATTTCTAAGATGTTCCAAACAATTTGGGGTACAATCAACTTACCACGCACAGTCACCACATCGTCCTTAATCGAGAGATTCAGTTTGGTTTCAATTCCGACCGATTGAAATTGATATTGTTTGGTAAAAAGTTTAATTTCTTTATGTAAATTACCAATTTCTATGATATTCTTCAAAATATTATATTCGCCGGGATGAATTAAATCGGATGATTCTGAGAGCTGTGGAGCACACTCGAAGTAGAAATTAAGATTCAAAATATAAATTCACATCAATAACCCACCATAAAATCAACTATTGGTAATTTATCATTGTTAGGAGCTAATAAAGCTAATAGTATATCATGTATCATTTTAATTTAATTTAATTTTTTAATTTTAAATCACAATTGTTTAGCATTGAAAATGTCGCGCGGATAAACAAAATTGAAAATATGAACATCTGACAGGTTGTGATGGAATTTACTGTTGTAATGTTTTACTGTGTTTTTATAATAACAGTGTAAGATTAGTTTTTTTTATAAATGCACAGATGTTTCTAGTAGTAACAATGTCGTGATACTATTCGGTAGTGCTGTCGTACATCGAGATAGCTTCTATCATGTAGAATTTAATTTGCAATTATATACTCGTAAATGTATTCGATTCATTTTTGGAAATTAATAATTTCAGATATGGGAGGATTGTTGGCTAATAAAATTAAGCTGTATTTCGGTTTTACAAACACTTTCTTAGCATTTATGACTTATAAAACTCACAGTTCACCAATTGAATACACATTCTACAAAGCACGCAATTAAACATAGGTACAGGGTGGGTCATATGTTAGTAATGTTTTATTTGTAAATAAAACACACATTTTGAAATGAAAAGTGAAATTTTTTTATGCTATGCTATTTATTTATGAAAAACATTATCGTTCATATGTCCACCACGGCTTCGTCTACAGGACTGCATCCGAACATCAAATTTTCGATGCTTTTTACAATAAAAGCGGATCAATGACCTCAGTTTCAGCTCGAATGTTGTTTTTAAGTTGTTGAATTATTTGTGGATGATTAGCATACAGTTTACCTTTCAAATAACCCCATATGCGATCAGCAAATTTTGTTGACAATAAATGGATTGTTGCACGACTTGCGTGGCATGTCACTCCGTCTTGATGCAACCAAAGGTCGTTGATGCGCAATTCATTCAATTTGGGCCACAAAAAACCAGTAAACATATTGCGATAACGATCCCCATTCACTGTAAGGGCATTTTCCAGTTTGTTTTCAAAGAAAAACGGCCCAATGATGCCTCCTGTCCATAAACCACACCAAAAAGTGACTTATGAACTTCTGCTTCGTGAATAACATGAGGATTCTTCACTCCCCATATTCGACAATTTTACTTATTGACGTAACCCATTAAGATGAAAATGAGCTTCATCGCTAAAGATGATTTTTGATCTAAATAACAAATCGAACACGATTTAAATGGTCTGGAGGTTTCAATTTTAGAGTTAGTTGAATTTTGAATGGATGCAAATGAATATCAACATGCAAAATGCGTCGTAATGTAGTTCGTGAAATGTTTAGTTCTTGTGAACGATGCCTGGTTGATGTGCTTGGTTCGTTATGAGCACTTTCACTAACAGCTGCCACTGCATCAGCAGTGCGAATGAACATTGTTGTGTTGTTAGCGACTCCATGATGATAAATGGCATATTTTAGACTTTTCATATGCCAAAGAATTTTTTAGAACATATAACATTAAGTACTAAAATTCATCGGTTGAAAAAAGGACTAACAGATAGCCCACCCTGTATATACATATATATAACGGGTGATTTTTTAAGAGCTTGAGAACTTTTTTTAAAAAAAAAACGCATAAAATTTGCAAAATCTCATCGGTTCTTTATTTGAAACGTTAGATTGGTCCATGACATTTACTTTTTGAAGATAATTTCATTTAAATGTTGACCGCGGCTGCGTCTTAGGTGGTCCATTCGGAAAGTCCAATTTTGGGCAACTTTTTCGAGCATTTCGGCCGGAATAGCCCGAATTTCTTCGGAAATGTTGTCTTCCAAAACTGGAATAGTTGCTGGCTTATTTCTGTAGACTTTAGACTTGACGTAGCCCCACAAAAAATAGTCTAAAGGCGTCAAATCGCATGATCTTGGTGCCCAACTTACCGGGCCATTTCTTGAGATGAATTGTTCTCCGAAGTTTTCCCTCAAAATGGCCATAGAATCGCGAGCTGTGTGGCATGTAGCGCCATCTTGTTGAAACCACATGTCAACTAAGTTCAGTTCTTCCATTTTTGGCAACAAAAAGTTTGTTAGCATCGAACGATAGCGATCGCCATTCACCGTAACGTTGCGTCCAACAGCATCTTTGAAAAAATACGGTCCAATGATTCCACCAGCGTACAAACCACACCAAACAGTGCATTTTTCGGGATGCATGGGCAGTTCTTGAACGGCTTCTGGTTGCTCTACGTAGCCATTCAACCAGAAATGAGCCTCATCGCTGAACAAAATTTGTCGATAAAAAAGCGGATTTTCTGCCAACTTTTCTAGGGCCCATTCACTGAAAATTCGACGTTGTGGCAGATCGTTCGGCTTCAGTTCTTGCAGGAGCTGTATTTTATACGGTTTTACACCAAGATCTTTGCGTAAAATCTTCCATGTCGTCGAATAACACAAACCCAATTGCTGCGAACGGCGACGAATCGACATTTCACGGTCTTCAGCAACACTCTCAGAAACAGACGCAATATTCTCTTCTGTACGCACTGTACGCATTCGTGTGGTTGGTTTAATGTCCAATAAAGTAAACTGAGTGCGAAACTTGGTCACAATCGCATTAATTGTTTGCTCACTTGGTCGATTATGAAGACCATAAATCGGACGTAAATCGCGAAACACTTTTCGAACCGAACACTGATTTTTGTAATATAATTCAATTATTTGCAAGCGTTGCTCGTTAGTAAGTCTATTCATTATGAAATGTCAAAGCATACTGAGCATCTTTCTCTTTGACACCTTGTCTGAAATCCCGCGTGATCTGTCAAATACTAATGCATGAAAATCCTAACCACAAAAAAATCACCCTTTATGATCATAGATGGTCAACCGTTGGTTAGATACAAAATTGTTAGAATCAACCATTTTTAATTAAAATTATGTGCACGATTAAAATATTCACAAAGTTTAATTCACAAAATATTCACAAAACTCGTTGGCTCATATTTCGAGAAAAACTAAACAATATGATGATGAGATACATAGGCGCTTCCTATATCCCGCGCTTAGACGAGAAGTGATAAGTATGGTGGAATTTCGAAAAAGCAAGTTCGATAACCTATTATAAGGAAGGTTACAAGCCATCCAAGAAAGAAAAGTTCAAGTAATTGTGGATGAAACGCTTGCCACAAGTTCGGGCCTTATTAAGACCACTCACTTACTATTCACCACTCAAACCTATTCTTTATTATTAAAACACGGTTTTTCATTGCTCCAATTAAACAAGGTAATATCTGTGAAACCAAAATTCAAGGCACGTATATGGAAGCATATCACCTTTGAACATAATGATGAGGGTCCACCGAACATTGAAATAATAAGAAAAATCCCAGAATTAGAGTTGTAATGAATAATGGAATGATATGAATTTTAAGTGACGTTTCGGCAATTTGTAATATGTCATGATCTGTCATTTTTTGTTTCATTGTATTCAGTAATGTTTACAATTTCATCATGGTGAGATATACGCAAGAACAACGTTTACAAGTTATTCAGTTTTATTATCAAAATAAGCGTGCTCCAATTGCAACTTTTCGTGCGCTTTTGCCATTTTATAGTCGTCCAAGTGTGCTCGCTATTCGTGGAATTGTTGAACATTTTGAGCGTACATTTTCTTTACATAATGTTGAAGTGCCAATAAGACAAAGATTCGCTCGAAGTAATGCAAATATTGCTGTCGTTCAGGCAAGTGTTGCTGAAGACCGCAATTTGTCGATTCACATTTTCAAGAATTGGGACTGTCTCAAAACACAACCTGGCGGATTTTAAGAAACGATTTGGGTTTGTATCCGTATAAAATTGTTCTCCCTCAAGAACTGAAGCCATTGGACCACCGTAAACGTTGTGAATTTGCTGATTTTGCCTTGGAACAACTTGAAAACGATAACGATTTTTTTAATAAAATTATCTTCTCCGATGGGGCTCACTTTCATCTGAGTGGTGCGGTAAATAAACAAAACTGTCGATTCTGGTGCCAAGAAAATCCACAAATTATTCATGAAGAACCATTACATCCACCTAAATTGACAGTTTGGTGTGGTTTTTGGTCTGGTGGAATCATCGGTCCGTATTTTTTTCGAGATTAAGCTGGTAACACCGTTACTGTCAATGGAGATCGGTATAGATCAATGATAACCAACTTTTTATGGCCGAAATTGGAAGAAGTTGATCTTGACAACATTTGGTTCCAACAAGACGGGGCTACGTGCCACACAGCAAGTGCAACAATTGAATTGTTGCGAGAAGTTTGGAGATTCGATTATTTCAAGAAATTGTGATATTGAATCGCCTCCTAGAAGTTGTGATTTAACACCATTAGACTATTTCTTTTGGGGTTATTTGAAGTCATAGGCCTTTAGAAATAAACCAAACATACGACTTGATTTAGTGGAAAAAGTGCTCGAAAATTGGGTTCATCGAATTCGTTCCTGCAGAAGAAGTCGTGGAGGCCATTTGAATGACGTTTTATTCAGAACTTAATTGTATCGATTGTACTTCACATTAAATAAAAAACATTTCAATTTTCTTAACAATTAGTGTGTTTTTTTTAAAGAAATCAAATCACTCTTATTGGAAAACCCTATATAACAAACAAGTACTAGAACTTTAGTGCACTATAATACTAAACCAATTTCCTGTAATTATCACTTTACGATAAAATGCATATCTCATATTAACCCTTTAAGACCGAAAATTTGCAAATAGGTGTACCGCGATAAAATTCGCAGTGCATCTTTAGAGCAAGAATTTAAACCGGAAAATGCAAAAAAAAATAAAATTATTATCATTTTCCATTTTCCTGCCAAGCGGCATACACATTTGTGTAGCTTGAATTTTAAGGTTTGACAAAAAAAACCAAGGTAATTGGAGAATACAAATTTATTCAAAACATTTCTTTTATTTAAAAATAACAAAATATGTATAGGATTTATCACATTCATTTTCCTATCAAATATATGGAAAAATAATAATTAAATTACATTGTTTGTATTGCTGGACCTCTAAAACATTCAGCTTTTATCTCTTATTTTATAATTTTAAATGATAGTCTTTAAAACAACTACCGTGCGTAAGACATAAATGCACGTTGCATTTTTCGCATCGACCCCGGGTTCTTTTATTGCACGAAGGAAGTCTGCAAGCACGAGCACTTGCTAAATTGTCGATTATTTTCCAGTGATCATAACCGCGCAATTAACAAATTTGTCTGGCTTTGGGCTAACTTCATCGTCTTCTTCCAACCAGTCAAATTTTCAAGCAATGCTTTACCTATTTCCAGTCGAAAATCAAACAAATTTTTAATTTTATTTTTTGGTAATCCGTTCGACAAACAATCCATTCTGTATTCCATCCAGAAGCTAACTACTGCTAGATCAACAAAATGAATTGCAATTTTTAATGGCCATTTTCTGGTTTTAGTCCATGATCTTTAATATTCCATTATTTGATCGCATATGTCTACACCGCCCATGTTTTTATTGTATTCCACGATAACTTTGGGACACGGCACCTCAACATATTTTCTATCAGGACTTGGTCCATCTGTTCACTGACGACAGTGAATATTTTCCAAATGCTATTGCGCGGACATGTTAAACAATTAAACCCGTTTCATATTAAATGTCAATACAATACTGATTTTTTTTTTGTTTTTGAAGAGAAAGAGAACACAAGAAAAAACAAAAAATGCTGAATGTTAAGGATTATAAAGCGGCGTTCTTTCAGTACGAATTTTTATATGTGGGCTACACAAATGTGCATGTGGGCAGTGCACCTAGAATACTACAGGCCACACTGCTTTCTATGTCATCAAATTTATGTCTACAGTTTATACTTTGAACTATAGACGGCAGTCATGTTCATAAAAAGAATAAACGAAAATAAACAGAAAAAAGAAAATATTTATACGAGTGTTAAAAGTAAGGTTATGTCTTCTCCTAAATTACAAGAAATGTGTACACATTTTGTACGTGTTTATATATTTAACACACTTTAAAATACAAAATTTTATAATAATAGTATGAATTAATACTTACCAATAGCTTTTTATTAAATTTTAAAATATATTATTAAAATATTTTTCTTGTTGTTTGTTTACAATTAATTTTTTTATCAATATGACAGCTTAAACACAAAAAAAAATCAAAACAATCTTTATAATTTTAGTGCTGCCTACAATAGTTCAAGAAGGAACTGACGACATAAGTTGACGTCATATAGGAAAATTTTTAAAGCAGTGTGGCATGTAGTATTCTAGGTGCACTGATGTGGGCAATTAAAGGGTTAAAAATTCTTCACCTATGAATTAATTCACCTCAGCAATTAGCTGTGAAATTATGGATTTTCCTACTATCACACCCACAAATACTAGGTTTGATTAAAAGTTTATTTGTCGAAAAACACATTCAAATAGACATTCATTAGAGTTACTTATTTAATCTTAATACATGATGATGTAATTGCATTTCTTATCGGCAATTAGTAATCAGCTAACTTATATAATAACATCTCACGTTTGCTTGTTCGATGTTTTAAATTTTGAGATTAAATTCCTCGACTATATTCTCGCGAGCACAAGACTTAGATAGAATAGCACGTGTCGTTTAATTAGACTACCTATATCGGATATGTGAGTTTTTCGTTCGCAGTTAACAAACAACTACTAATTGATCTAATTAGATTGAAACGCGTTGTGTTTTAGGACAAAGTTAAATGTATAATTAAAAATTATCGAAACAAAATATACAGGGTGTGCTGTTTTTTGATGCTAATCCGATTAGGGGTGGTTCCTTGGTTCATGTTGTGAAAAAAATCGTCTGGTTCATGGGTGGGGGTGGGGGTTGGAAATTTTGATACTCGTTACAGGGTGTTTAAAAATAAGGTTCAGCAAAAAAGACACACGAATATTACTGTAACTGTAACTTCCAAAATATTTATTGGAGAGCAACCAACTTAGACTTACTTATTTTTCTGGTAATTGTATTGGCATATTTAAGTTCTCAGTGGTTATTTTGCATCTGCATCCGTTTGAGAGCTATGGCGCTTTAAAGTAAAAAAAAAATTTACAAAACGATTTGCCACTCCCCAATGCTAATGATGTTCCTATTTTAAGTAGATTCTTGCTCACATACCAACATGATGGTTGTATGGTTACAATTGGTTAAACGGAAATTATCCAGATAATTGGACTGGAAGAAATGCTCCAATTCATTGGGCTGAAAGATCCCCCGATCTAACTGTGTTAGATTTTTATGCATATGGGGGGATGTGAGGGATTACCATCACAAAATCCGTAAAAAAACGGATATCAATGTTCTCTTCATCTGAAAACTGTGCCATCAATATTACGATTAAATATGTGATTGATTATGAATTTTCTTAAATTATTTAGCATTTTTGAAAATATTTAATTTTCGTTTACGTAAAAAACTATGGCACGTGGGTACAAAAGCCTACACCTAATTACCAGTCAAATAAGACTAAGTTTGTTGCTCTCCGATAAATACTTTGGAAATTACAGTTTAATATTTATTTATCTATTTATTTTATTTTTTTAATAAATGTTTTAAGTTCTTACGAACTTATCCCATCAGGTTTTAACATTAAGAAATGTTATGTATTGTGAATACTTATTTCAATACATTTAATCCCAACAAGCATGATAATAACTCTAAATATAATTATTATTGTGCTAGCGATATTGCCTATAAAAGTGTAAGCGACAATCGGTGTCAAGGTTGTTGACATTTCAGAAACTTAAAAATGTACAAACATACTCTGAATTCCTAAAACTACTCCAAAGAACAGCCCAGTAATGAATTAGTGAGATGGGAAATGTGATCATATTTCCTTAAGCCAAAAATATATCTTACATATGCATTAAATATAGACGGAAGTTCAATGAAATACTTTGTTTAAATTCAAACAAAATAACGTCACAGTATATAAGAAGTGGAAGCACATACGATTTTATGTGCTTCCACTTCTTATAAATATTATATTTTATTTAATTTGGAATCTTGTTTTAGAGTCGAACCATCTAGAAGTAGACCTCAACATTCTCAATAATAACACATCTCTGTGGCAGACAGCTTCAATGGTCTTATCAAAAATTAAACCCAAATTGCAAACAGCATTCGAGTAATCAACATCTAATCCATTAACATGAGTTTTAGGAAAATGATCCGTTATTACGATTTGTAGAAGATATAATGATGTTTTGCATTTTACCACTGTTCAAATCCAGTTTATTATTTATTGACCATTGTGTTATCAAATCAATATCTAAATTAACCGTAGTGATGGAATTCGGCAAATAAGTGATATTTACTGTTGGAAATATGGATGGCAGGTCGTTAATGTACACCATAAATAGAAATGGTCCTAAGACTGAGCCTTGGGGCACACCCCGGTTGGTACTGCAAGTATCTGAGTCACCAGAATGTCTTCCAACTGATTGAGAGCGATCCAGCAGATAAGACAAAATTAATCGACAAGCCGACACCGTGAATTTGAAACAAGAATGCAGTTTCTTAATCAAAATTGATTGAATAATTTTGTCGAGTGCTTTACTGAAATCTAGCCATGGTGGACGATGGGGACGTAAGTTTATAATTATAGTGGAACGGATTCCTCAAACAAGGCTCTAATAAATTTCGTTAAGCACTTAACTTTTACATTGGGATCAGGAATGAGTGGTACAGCTATATTCTTGAAGTCGCGAAAAGTAAAACTGGGAATTGCTTTAGTATGTTCAATACTATACGAGAAAAAGTCCAATAAAGAGGACGAATTTTCGGAAACACATGTAGGCTCACAGTTAATGGTTTTGAGGCAAAACTTGTTTAATCAACTTTTCAATTTTCTCGTATTCGTATTAAGGTTATTCAGATCGCAATTGAAATCTCCACACAGTAAAATATCATTATAACCAACACCAT
Organism: Nephrotoma guestfalica; assembly: GCA_963691935.1. Taxonomy (NCBI): domain Eukaryota; kingdom Metazoa; phylum Arthropoda; class Insecta; order Diptera; family Tipulidae; genus Nephrotoma; species Nephrotoma guestfalica. Next base: position 70,018,621 of record OY829913.1, on the reverse strand, counting down.
AATTTTTATGAATGATCTTTAAATCAGTACAGACTTTTTTCCAAGGAGGTTTATAGACTAACATTAACAAAATTTTGCTGAATGAAACCAAATGAAAATTCAATTACAAAAATTTCAAAATTGTGAGCACTATGTTGATTAATAATTTTGAAATTAATGTAAGATTTAAGATACACACAAATCCCACCGCCTCTTTTGGCATTATCTAGTTTACGATCTAGCCGCAAGATTCTATATCAAGATTCACGCCATTTATCATTTGTTTTATCTCATAAATTTTAGGAAAAATGCTGCGGGTGTTTAAAAACGAGACAATGAGCCCCACACATCTATCTATAGAAGCCTTAAGTACAGTAGTATTAATTACGCCCCTTGTGCACACGAATTTATCCCTGAATTATTCTTACAAAGTTCCCGAATGTTTCGTAAAAAGATATAAGAAAATATACTAAATTAGAAAATACTTTGTTCACTGAAAATAAACAAAATACTACAAAAATAAAAATTATTAGATTATCGCCGCACGAATTAAAGATAATATTATCACTATAAACTATCATAATATTATAAACACTAAATAAAGTCATTCTGTTATAATGTTATCTTATCCCAAAATATTATAAGTAGAAAAATGAGTTACAATTTACGATTTACGATTTACAAATATTAAGTTTACAATTTAATATTTGTGTGTACTTTTTCTGAACCTAATTTTTTAAGCACCCTGTATCTCAAAGATACCAAAAATTTACCCCTCCCCCCCTCTCATATGATATTTTGACAGATTGAACCAAGGAATCACCCCTTAACGGATTGGCATCCCAAACCCGGACCCCCCGTATGTGATTTGTCTGGTTAGGTTCATCCAGGTTTTAAGGAATATAAAATCTAGGTATTAAATGATTATCAAATTGGTTTGAAATGACCTAGAAAATGGAAAATTTTGTTAAAAAAAAGTTTAAAATTTCGATTTTAATCAAACGGAAAATGTGTCAAATGATAAGTTTTACGCCGCAATGACGATTGTTTTGATTTTCTATACTGTTAATAGATGGCAAATCAATTAATAATTAATGTGTCCAAGATTAATGGTCATTAATTTATTGTGATATACTGATATGTAGGGATTAGGACCCGAAATATTGAAAAATAAGAAATGAATTAAGTATAGCAAGTAAATTATACAATATTTTGAGCATTTAAATATCTACCAAAAATAAATTTATTGTCTGAGTACCATCTAGCCTTAAAAACCCACCATACAAAAAAAATTGGAATTTTGACTAATTTTAACTAATTTTTTGACATTCGATTTTTAAATTTGTGTAAGTTTGAACGTGAATGAAAGAAGTGACATTTATCGCCATCTCAATTTTTTAAAAGTTACGTTTATATATTTTTTTTTAAATTTTTGTATGGTTACCGCTTTTGGTGGCGCCAGCTTTTGGGCTGTATGGTATTCATTAATGACACATTAATTATTAAATCAAAATTTTAAAATATTTTCCAGTTTCTGCGTGATTTCAAGGCCAATCTTAATAATCATTAAAACATGACCTAGATTTTATTTTCATTAAAACGCTGCAAAAATTTTTCGTAATCACTATATAACCCCTAATTATATTTTATTTCGTCCTCAAGAACGAATTAGGTCAATTGGCAATTTATTGTGGTTAAAACTGATTTTTAGTGCACATCTTTTAGACGAGTGCCATACATCCTTAACGCTGTATGGTACTGAGAAAACAAATTTGTTTTTTAGTATCTAAATATTGATACAAATGGCCCTATTATGTATTATGTTTCTTTAATAAATTTGTGTACCAAAATTTATTATAATTTGCTTACTAAACTTTACTTATATTGTTCTTATGTGTACAATTAATTAATAAATTTTTTAATTTTCATTATTTCTGATCTAAACATGGTACCAAATCACACATTTTATTTCACTTTGAACACCACGTATAATTTTTCGCACAATTCACTTGGAAACTTTCGCATACCGAATCTCCTGAATGACAGAATCACTGCATAACACCCGTATTTATATACCGCGCTGAAAATTCCAGATACTACACGAACATTGCGGTTTTGTTCTATACTAATCTGCTATAATCCGCTATACAATTAGCCTGTTATAAAAACAATGCTACTGCTACTACTTGAACCTAAATGTCACTAATTTCATAACTAATATGTGATAAGTTTTACGCTGAATGGACTAGCCCAAGTGTCTAATCTACGCTGAATGACGCCCACTATACGAAATCATAACGTTACGAGGATGAGCCCCTCCTAAGCCTGTTCGTCCCAAACAGAACCCAACCGTTCCAAATGCACTACCTTGGGTTTCTCTCGCTATCCTTTCTTTGTTCTGTTTATACGTCGTTTATCTTAGTGATGCCAGTATATGGTTTCTTCCATGCCGGTTGAAGTTTCGGTGATAACCTTTTGCTTCGTTGCATATTGTAGAGCCAAACTTAATATATGCCGGTAATCGTAGATTACTTCCGAAAATTGTTCTGGTTGGTGTAACCCCGGAAGAATCGTGTACTGTTACAAGCCATCAGGAACAATTGTATATGTTAATCTCAGTCTCACTGGTTTTTAATCACAACCTTTGCTAAATAATTCTCCAGTGTGATATTAAATCTTTCCACCATACCATCTAATTGAGGATGCAAAGGCGTTGTTACAACTTACAAATTTCCTGGAATATCACACTTTCAAAATTTCTTTCTTGGCCCGAATAAATTTTCATCACTGCTACTTTCATCACGGCAATAGCAATTCTCTCGAATAGCGCGCCGACGTTGTTTTGTTGCATTGGCCCTCAGATTTTTCTTACAGTAATTTCACATTGATCACATTTTTGAGGCCACTATTGACTATTTGTGAGTGTTTTACAAATTCCGAGATAGCCTCAACTTACTTTTCCATGATACTCCTCGAGTATTTGAACCATTCTATTTTTCGGCATCACTTTTAATAATTGTTTAACTTTGCCATCAGGGCTTTCTCATATTCGTTTTACACAACCATTCTGTAAAATAACGCTTTCTCACTATTCCCAATAGGCCTTCACGAAGGATGTCTTATCTGGAATCTCACTTCATGTTGGCCGATGATTCTATTCCTTATAACGCAATATTATTGATAAATCCGGATGTAGTAACCGCAAAGGTGCAAATCCTTCCGGATTGATCTATATGTCCATTGCACAGCGAGCAGCACCTCATAAGGCGTACACTGATTATGTTCTCCCTTCCATTCGTCCGCAGTATTTACATTCAACGTGACATTGCTGTCTTGACAATGCGTCAGTATTTTTCCATGTACGCTTCCTTTCCAACGGTCGATGTAAAAGCCGTAGCTTTGCAAACATTCGGTACATATCCGTTTCCGCAATCAATAAATGATTCCCCTTGTTCTTCCTTCCATTAAATTAACTTTTTGCAACATTCGATTGCAACATGATACAATGTGGGAAACATTCTAGCGCCCGATAATGTGTCTAATGGTTATCATTATGTTTTCAACAATTTACACAAAATCTCATTCTTCTGTCCTATTTTCGATTAACATCACCGAGGAGCTTCACGAACTGCTCGATGACTCGATAACTCAAGCGGCTTGCACGTCTTTTACATTTGGTCCACTTCTTCTTGTTTCGCCAAACCTAATCTTCTAGGTGATTGGCGAATCGATGTCTCTGTTCCGGTATTAATTCTGTGATTTACGACAGTGGTCCGTCCATTATTTTCTGGTGTACCACATAAAATGGACATGTATCGTTCTACTAATCGCGGCACGTCATTTTCCTGCTCCTTAGAAAGATCTTAGGTTCAGTTCTGCATAAGTTACTCTATTATTTCCTTTTGTAGTGCTGTGTTGAATTTTTCCATCGAATTTTTCTGATATACATCTCAACATTACCGTGACTCAGGACCTATACATCCAACACAAATCCATTCGTGCTCATAAAGTCCATACCTAGAATGACCTCCTTGACAATATCAGCCACCAGTACTTAGTGTTGAAAATTAGTATCCCGAATTCTTCTTTTCACTACTTCCTCCAGTCGGTGTTTGCAACTTCAACCCGTTTGCTAGTTATGTGTTTCCACTGCAGAGCTCCGTTCAAACAATCGTTTGAATTGCTCCTGTATGTTACGTAATCAGACAACTTTTCCCATCAACATCACCTCTTATTGTTAAGCCGTCATCACTGCATGCTAATCTGGAAATAGCCAGCTTCTGTCTCTTTATGCTGATTCGTTCAAGTTAAATGACCCTTTGCTTGGGTCCTCGTTCTTTGCCAATGCTTTGACTTTCTTTGATTTCCGCTGCATTGGAGATGGTGACCTACTCGGTTTTCGTCAGTTTTCCCAACTGTCTCGCGAGAAGTGATCTCCTGTACCACATGTCCAACATGTAATCCTACTATCACGGAATCTGGGTGTCTTCCGCTCGATATTTCTCTCAGTGTCTGTTTTAGCATGCCGTACCTTAATTGATGGTTTGATGATGGCTTGTGCAGTCTCGAAAGTTGTTTTAGTGATAGAAGCACCGCTCTGCTTGTCTCTGGATTCTGAATGCCGTTAATGAAAGCATCCTGTTTAGCTCTCTCCATATATAATCGACGGACATATTTGCGTACGATAAATGCGCTAGTCGCTCGATTTCTTGGTGTTTTCGACGCGATATAGTTAGAGATAGCAGCCTGAATTTATTAAAAAAATCACCCTGTATGTATCCATCCCCACATTGTGTATTATCTCCACTGCTGTTCCGAATAGTACTGCATAATGTGATGCGCAATTCAGATAATGCAACACCGAAGGGCATCTGCAGTGGTACTCAATACCACGACTCTATGATTTGGACTGCGCAGACGATACAGAAACATAGACATGGAGCAGAATATGAAACGCAGACGATACAGAAACATAGACATGGAGCAGGTTATCATAAGATTTGGCACAGGAAGGTCGTTCCCAAAAGTAACATCAGTGTCTTGAGGTTGAACACGACCATTGAATCACCAATTCACATCAACAAAATCACTTCAAAGATTTTTACCAGTTAAGTATGTGAACTTAAAATAAAATCTTAAAGTAAAATCTTTGGAGTGATTTAGTTTGTACGGTAGTGTAAAGCAGATGTAACAGAAGAAGACCGTGGTGTCAACAAAACTAGATACTTTGTCAATACGTTAAAGAAACATAAACCTACGAATGTTCAAAGCCCGTTCATAAAAAAAAAATCGAAAGACTGCTGTATGAATTTGAAAAAGGGAAACACAAGCTGAAAATTAAAAGCTTTAGACTGGTGCAAATCCTGCAATGCCCACGAACAATCTCATACGCAGGAACTCTGGGCTTTCTCTTACGACAAATCTTCAGCTGGATTTTTTATTAGTCTAATGTGATTTTATTTTGGTTCTCTCATGATTCAGCCACATAATTATGTAGGAATTTATGAATCCGGTTACATCGGTACTCAGAGGAGCTGTTCGATTTCAAGATTTATTTGGTCCATAAGTTGGTTCGATAATCTTTCTATCGAAATGTGATATAATTCTGTAATCAAAGATAGTCAGGGTGCAACTTCTAAAATTCAGCAGTGATTGTATTAGTTAGTTGAATCCTAGAACCTTTTCCATCGACAAATCACACCTCAAATGTGATGTCCCCGTCAGTCAACTTAAACAATCACCGTTTTAACATTTAAAACAACTACCTCATAGACATCCACAGCTTTCATTAGATAAATGTTCACAATTCCATTGATATGGCCGTCATCCGCATTATGAACATACATATAGCGACTAGTTAACTCTGAGTGTAATGGTCATATGGCCGGCCATATGGCCGAAATTATATTCAAATATTTATGGCATACAATTATCTATCCAATAAAGCTAGCTTCACTGATATTCAAATAGTTTTTCATTGTTCTATTTTAATTTAAAAATGTGAACCTCTAAAAAAACACCCTTTACAAGATTTCCGAATTTCTGAATTTTTTTATCTAAGTTAAACCACCACCTCAACAGACCTTTCATCCAAACAGTTTAATGGTGATTTAGTATTCGGGAGGACCTAAAATTTAATAAAAATTACGATAAAAGTCGGATTTTGATATTTTTTTTCATGGCCAACCCCAACACTTGCTAGATGCTCTATGAACTATGAACACAGTAAACCACCCTATTTCTATTAAGTACTTTCTAGTATCCACTAGGTATATTTAATTAATTTAGGCCAAACGAATATTCCTAATCATTGCGATATTTGAGATAAGATTAAGACACTTTGCAAGTAATGTAAATACTCTCCAGTGTATGAATAAATAATAAATTAAATAAAAATGATAACGAACCGGTTATTTATCTTGGTAAAATCATCTGGCTTGTTTTTAATTCTGAACAACATGCCCTAATCGCACTTTATTCTTTTGTGTATTTTAATTACTCTACGTTTAGTTTACGTATGTAATGTGTATACATATGATTGATTAAGTTATCACGTTGGAAAGCTGATAAAGTCATGATACTTTTTGTAAACAAAGTCAAGTCAACTAAGTCTCTTTTTGTCTGTAAGCGGAATAATTTATGGTGGCTTATATGCACTCACAACAAATCAATCATTTATGTCTCGGCTTGGTTTTCTAATGTCGATTAGGGTTGTGACGACGAATTAAAGCATTCTTTACGTTAATTAAACTTGCAATTATCGTTATAATTTTATTAAAAATGTTTTGTACAACGCTACACTTGACATTTAGATAAATATAGGAAATTCTTTTCTAATAATGAGCGGATTCGTATTAAGTCCAGACACTCGGGTTCCATCGAAATAAATACATAAAGTTTATAGCATGTCTTTACCTTCATAACTTGCTAACATATTTTAATTTACATTGAACTTTATTATTTATTAAATAATTCGGTATTTGTGTAGAATTTTACTGGAATAATTTTGTCTTGTGCCTATGTAAAATTGTTATTCTCTCAATGGTTCGTTATGTTTGTAAACAAACCGTAACCGATAGTAAATAAATCTACTTGATAATTGAATTGACACATACGTAACCCGTAGATAAAATATTTATGTACATTTAATATTAGATTGTTGATGCAAAAATTCTAGAGACAAATACTTATAAGCGTCGAGGTTCAAGTGGCACAAATTTATCTGTGCAGCACTGCTTGCGAGTTTTCCCTTCGACAGCGTGGAATGACAAAGGAATATAAAATAAACTGAAGATTAGTGTCCGTCACACCAGCAGGTACTAAATTAGCAGGAAACAAACCAACTATGACATAAGTAGCACGATTCATTGTGCATCATTGTGCACTATATAATTTTTCAGCCGGAACCTTATAATTCCAGCAAAAAACTGATAAAGCCAGCATGGACCTTACTACAGCCAAACCAACTATGACATAAGAAGTGCAATGTATTGTGCATCATCGTGCACTCATTGTTTTTCGGCCGGAACCTTATGATTCCAGCCAATATCTGATAAAGCCAGCCAGAACCATACTACAGCCAAACCAACCATGGCACACGAAGCCCAATATATTGTGCATGCTTGTGCAATAAATGTTTTATCAGCCGGAACTTTATAATTCCAGCCGGAACTATACCCTCTCCAGCCAAACTAACTATGATACAAGATGCACAATGGATCGTGCATCAGTGTGTACTATATGATTTTTCAGCCGGAACTTTATAATTCGAGGCGAAACATTAAAAAGCCAACTGAAATCATGCCAGCTGGAAACAAACTAACTATGGCACAAGAAGCACAGTGCTTTGTGTTTCAATGTGCACTGCCTGATTTTTCATTCGGAACCAATATTAAGCCACACAATTAGTTTGGCTGTAGGGGTTATGGTACGGCTGGCTTTATTAGGTTCCGGCTGGAATTATAAGGTTCTGGCTGAATAAACAACACAATGATGTTTTAAGCCATAGTTGGTTTGGCTGTAGTAGGGCCCCGGCTGGCTTTATTAGATTTCGGCTGGAATTATAAGGTTCTGTCTGAAAAAATCATATAGTGCACAATTCATTGTGCTTCTTATGTCATAGTTAGTTTGGCTGTAGAGGGTATGGTTCAGGCTGGAATTATAAAGAATCTACCAAAAAATCATATAGTACTGGATTTATAAGGTTCCGGCTGAAAAATTATATAGTGCTCAATGATGCACGATACACCGTGCTACATGTTCCATAGTTGGTTTGGTTGTAGTACGGTTCTGGCTGGCTTTGTCATATAGTGTACAATGATACAAAACCATTATGCTTCTTGTGCCATAAAAAATCATATAGTGCTAGATTTACAAGGTTCTGACTGAAAAATTATGTAAAGCACACAATGTTGCACAATCGTGCTATTTATTCCATAATTGGTTTGGTTCCGGCTGATGTGGTTCCGGCTGGCGTGACGAACACGAAAATTAGAACGTATAAAAATAATTAAAGACTCATTATGGCCTATTTAAAGTGGAGGGATGATTATGTTGTGGCCAACACACGACTTCTTTTACAACGAATGTAAACATAAACTCAAATACACCACACTTGATTTCTAAAGTGAAAAATTTAACTAACCACCGACCAAACGGCACAGTGATTAAAGCTTTGGCGTTTAGATCGGAAGGTACTACGTACACTTGATTACGATCGGGATGAAAATGAACACAATTATGATTCCCTGAGAGTTTTAAACCTGCACGGACCAAATTAACCCGCTTCAAAGAAACCTATACTTTAATTTGTTATCCATCTATTACAATTTATTAAAATAAATACCAATTGTATTACAGTTTCCGTTTTCGAGGAACTGATGGTCGGATTAGTTTACAATTAAACCTGCACCACAAATTGTGACTTTTGATGTAGCTATAATATCAGGATGGTCCTTTGACCAGAATTTATTCCAAATTAATAACATTAAATTAGTTAGTTCAAGATCACCCCTACAACTTGCCTAAGTTTAAATTTCACCCCAAAGCGATTATTTATTTCGAAACCGTCAATTTAACCAACAATAATTTATTACACCAGACCGCCACCAAATATTGGGTCAAATGTTACTGCATGAACCTTATGCATCGCAGGTCAACTTTATCCTTTGGGAGCCTTTGATTGTGAAAAGACAAGTCAACATTTTTCTACTAAAATTCCGGTGGCGTCTGACATAATAAATGGTCGGAAAGAAAAATATTTTAATTTATTTCAAATATAATTTCCTTAGAATTTATCAAAGTAAATGTATCCTTCCTCAGGTCTTTTACAACTATTCTGTTACTTTACCACTTTAATAGTTATAGTGGGTCTGAGGAAGAATTATATTTGAAATTGATTTCCCAAAATAAGTTGGGAAGAATTAACCGAATTAACCGAATTAACCGAACCGTTTTGCTGTTGTTTCATAAGCGCACTAGAGTAAATATTAAACTTTATTATTATTTACATCACTCAAGCATAAAATTCGTTTTGTCCTTCTAGCTTGTGAAACAGTAACAACATTTTTAATTCTCAAGTCTCATTTTCAAACAAAACCCGTACTCTGGTGGCGGTCTAGTGTAATAAATTAGTAAAGATGGTAAAACCGTTAAAGGTCGGTTGCAATTACATATTTGAAACCTTTCCGTATAACCTGCCTGACACAAAAACGATTTGTTATCTATCTTGGTATGTTGACCTACCCGCTGCAAGATTTCTAGAGCAACATTTGGCCCAAAATCTGGTGGTGGTCTGGAGTAATAAATTATTAAAGTTAGTTAAATTGATGTTTTTGAAATTAATAATCGTATTGTGGTGAAATTTAACCTTAGGCAAGTTGTACAGGAAGTCTTGAACTAACCAAATTAATGCTACTAATTTGTAGTAAATTCTTACAAATCTTCTCCAAGAACCATCGCGATATCATAGCTACATCAAAGTACAATTTTTGTGGCACAGTTTTAATTGTAAGCTAAGCTAACCACTCGTTCCTCGAAAACGGTAGCTGTAATACAATCGGGATTGGTTATAATAAATTATAATAGATGGGTAACAAATTATGGTATAGGTTTCATTGAAGCCGGCTAATTTGGTCGGTGCAGGTTTAAAGCACTGACCCCTAATAGAACAGCAGAAATTTCGGGTGGACCATATTCCATGTCAGTACTAAAGGCAATGTGCTATGCAATGTGCAATGCAATACGTCCTATGCAATACATCCTCGAGTTGGCGGCTGCATAATGTATAGGACGTGGGAAAGGAACTGCGAAAGAGGTGGGAGTGCTTCGGCCTCATTGCAAAGATTAAAAACAAACAAACAAAAGATTAAACTTACCATACTTATGATAAAATCTGTTTTGTATAATCATTAACCAATATTCCAGCTAAAATTTCTGAAGACCAACAAGGTTGAAAATTAACTTCGTTGTTGAAGACCAAGTTATTGAAATCCTGATGAAAATGATGAAAAATGACCCTGGTCCAAAACCACTTTCCTCGACGTTATGAAGCTCACTATGATGAAGGAGGTTATGAAGGATGGATGTATGTACCGATGATATCTCAAGAATGGCTTATGCGATCCGAATTTTTTTTAGCCAATCTTCTTTTATTTTTCATTCGGAAAATTGGGAAGCTTTTGGGATCTCTACCTCAAGTGGGTCGAGTACCTGCCATAGGAAATCACCCAAAATACCACCCAATACAGCGATATTGCTCTACAATATTTTCATTATACCCGTGTAGTATATCGTTTGAAAGGTTTTGAATCAGACACTTAACTTTAGTTGATAAATCCACTGTTTTGGCGCTGGTAGCTAATTTTTCGTTATAGAATATGTACTTGTCATATATCGTTGGAGAATGTCGTATATTTTGTTGAACCACCTTAATTCTCAAAACTACCGTTGTTGCGCTGGAAGCAGTTACAACTTCTTGTTATTTCAATATTATCAGGAGGCATATCAATCCAGAGGTCTGAGAAAAAGCAACAATACAAAATTGTACAATACACCAAACTACCGTTTTGGTGCAAATATCACTGGGATCTCCCGAGCTATGGAAAAAGCTTAAGCATGAAGTTTTACTCTGCTCAGTCAATTCGCAAAGCTGAATTTTTGTTGAAAACAGTCTTCTGCCAAAAATGGCCATTTCGATAAAAATATTAGAAAACTGAATTGGATATTGTTACAAATTTAATTAGGAATATTTTAGTTTGTTAAAAATGAAAAAGCTCGTATGGAAGCTGTACTTTCCGGTGGACTGATTTAGGTCGAAAATCACTGAGATCTCCCATTTTATGGAGAAAGTTTAAGTCTGAAGTTTCACCCCGATCAATAAATTTGTCTGGACTGTAGAGAGCCAACAGATATTTAGCCTACGCGGCACCTCACACCCGCACATACATGGACACAGACAGACAATCAAACAGACATACACATACACTCACTCAAGTTTTCGGTGCAGGGATCCGCATCCCCAGTACCCCTTGTCTGCTGTTGCAGACATTGCTACAAGCACATAGTGGTTAGAAATAGTACTAATGAATCGCGAAAAAGGAGCAGCAAAACGCTGAGAATACCTCTAATCGAACCAGCGCTTAAAACCTCTCAGCGGTTCTTTTCAAATTCATATACGAATTTGAGATCATATATTCATCCGAGTCCACACGAGTCATGGAAAGCATCTGATGTGGTTTCTGCGTTCCACGCACCACGAGATTAGAAGGCTTCTAGCCTCGATATGAAGCACATGTCAGGCGATGCTAATGAGCGGTAACGTAAATACCAGCTACCAAGAAACAAGAACCATCAAAAGAGGTAGTGAGCTTATATACTCCTAAAGATAAGAGGAAGAGGTCCAATAGGGCATCATTGTCACGCGGATAGGACACCTATGTCAGGCGGAAACCAACTTAAGAAGAGAAAGCCGACAGAAATGAAGCTCTTAACTACAATAAATTATCGAGAATCCCAAGCAAGTTGAAGCAGAAGGCAACAATGGGACTTCCTTAAATTGAACCGTGGTTAAATGCAAATTGCTGTATATTTTGTTGTATTATTTTGGAATAATTCTTTATATGGAGAATTGTCCATTTTTAAAGAATTATGTGAACGGAGGATTGTCCGGTGCGAATAATTGTGCGAAGTTTCTTATATTGGAAGAAACTATTCGCTACAAGTGTAAGGCTAAGGATTTTGACGAAGAAATATTTGCCACAATGGTAGTCCATTCCTTATACTCCTCCATGCCTGGATTGTGTGATGCAGCCATTGCTCTTGAAGAGTGTGCCAAAGTGAATAACCGTCTTCCGCTTTGCTACTGGTGGAATGAGGAAATATCCAAGTTGCACCACAAATGCCATCAAGCGAGAAGATTATCGCAAAGGGCTAGAGGCAGAGAGACATTTTTTACGCTTCAGGGTCAATTCAAGAGATTTCTCTTCAGTCAGAAGCTAGATATAAAACGCAGCAAGTGAAAATCATGTAATGAGGTGTAATGAGGTTGATCAAGATCCTTGGAGTAGCCCATTGAGTAATGTCGAGACTCAAAATTTCAAACTTGACTCGTGCAACATTTTCAATTATGATGTGTAGAATTGTCTCCACCTTATTTCCAGCACAATTGGATTTTGTACCGAGCTTGGACAGACCTGTACTATACTTGAAATGGTCATACCAATTAAGATGGAGGAATTGATGAAAGATGATGCGCAAAAACTGGAAATAGTAAGGCCCCAGGTTCAGATAACATCCCAAATATAACACTAAAACAGCAGTTCGTGCTAAACTTAGAGAATTCCTTGACTTGTTAAACTCCTGTTTAAATGAGAGAACATCTCTTGAACGATGGAAAAAAGAGATTTTGCTTATACTTCCCAAAGGGGAAAAGTCGCCACAAAAATCAACTTCATTTTGACCAATGTGTATGCTAGACACAGCAAGCAAGATATTAGAGCGTATACACACTCGAGGAGCGTATACACACTCGAGAGCTGGAAATCCTGTGCAGCACCAATATGGTTATAGAAAAGCCCATTCAACGATCGATGCTTTATACCAGATAGTAAATACGGCCAGTACAGAAATGCAGCAGCTCCATTGTTATCCTAGAAAAACTCTTTAAAATATAATACGAATATGAGTATTAGGGATTACAAAATATCGGGAGACCTTTGTAATCCCTAATACTCATATTCGTTCACCCATTATGTGGAACATTATCGGCGACGTATTACCTGACGAAGTAAAAGTGTTGGACTTCTTAGACGACGTAGTGTTAGTTGTTATGACCAAATTTAAGGATGAGGCAGAGCACATGTGTAACGAGTTCATATAGCCGTCACCCATGTTGTAATCAAAGGTAGCACTGCAGTTATCTGAGCATAAAACCAAGGCAGTAGGTACTATTCACTAGTAGAATAGAGCGGGAACGAAGTATATCGACAGTATGCGGCACGAGTGATCTGTGGGTTGTATGTAATAGCGGAAATGCTTCCAAATTCTTCTGGCAGAGGAGCGACACAAAGTATATACCATACTTGTAACATGTGATGTAATGGCTGAATAGCAACAAAAATGGAACTGATCGGAACAGGGAAGATGGACATCTCGCTTAATTCCTTCAATAGATATGTGGTTTAACAGCCAACATGGTGAAGTCGATCTTTATTTAACGCTGCTGTATTATTATTTGCCCGAGCTGTAAGGGTGTTCCGGAAAAGCGGAACATTTGTTTTCATCCGCCCGTGATTTATTGAGGCAAGACAAGCACTCGCAAATGGAATTACCGACACCGGAAGATATAGTATTACGCATCCAAGACGTTAGTGACTCCTGGTCTGCCGTTTAAAGTTTCGCATCAGAAATTATGATGGGGTTACGAGGCTTGGATCGCGAAAGGAGAAATCAATAGCGAAGTAAGCAATGGAGAGTTGAATAAATAACCTGAAAAATAAGACACCGCAAATTGCACCTATCGAAGTAATACTAACGGTAGTTTCGTGAGGATTGATGTCCATATAGTACTGAACGCACCCTGAGCGCGTATCCAGAATTCTTGGGCGTAGCTTGTGATCTAATTATAAATAATGGGTGCGATCAAATGGACTTCTCGCCCCAGTAGTAACCTATCAACACTTTGAAATACATGTTTAGATAGTAAAGGAAGAAGATTTATCATCGAATTATAAACAATGTCAAATGTGAAAAGCACGAAATTTAATTAGCAAAATAATTTGTTGTTAATTGTTTTTTTAATTTTTTTATATTTTTACAACATTATTGTTTTATTTATTTTATTGAAAAAGTAAACAAACAAAAACATAAAAAATTGACTTAATTATCTGTACGAAGATAACACGAAATATTATTTAATTTACACGCAGAGTCTCTCTTTTTAAGGCAATAGCGGTCGTAATTTCATTTAAAAAATTTTACGGTGACAAAAAATCCGAACTCATTGCCGGCGAAATAATTTAATTGCATTAACATTAATTAGCTGGATTGCAGTAATTACCAATTATTTATTGGTTATCGTCAATACGAGTGCGTGCTTTGTAAATGGTGTGAATTAAGCCGGTAAATAAGCAACAACTACGCACTACATACGTGAAATACTTTAGGATATGTATAGCAGGCAGTTAATACTGGGCGACACTAGAATCAGTTGGATGTTGTACCCCATTATTATTCATCCAAGTGCCCCAACTTTTATATAACACGATATTGTCTATAAGATTCTTAGAAGTTAGGTTTCGTAAAACTATGATACAAACAATATTAGTTTATCGTAACACATGCATATGTCAGTTTACGTAATAAGCTTGTATGCTTGCGAAATCTAAAAGCAACTGTTTTAACTTATATACGTCATCGTGATACGGGTGATTCATGTACAAACAATTGTTGGTTAGCATATCCAATTAAAAAAAAATACGTAGACAACCTTAAATCGTGCGATATTATATCAAACCGCATCAATTTTTTACGCACAATTCATGACTTTACCGATATTTCACCTTGAATTATGATGCCGGGCAGTGTATTCCTTATACTTTAATATACAGCATTGGGAAGATAAGAAGTAACGTTGACACGGTCGCATGTGATTTCACGATGTAAAACCTTGACACTTCATGTCCGTTTTTTGTTCGATATGCCTATACGTTATCTTCGGCATTGTATACTCGGAAAACCGTGTACTATAGATATTCAAGTATAAACATGACAGTGGAATGGTACGCCTTATCATGAATTTTAAACATAATAGTATTTGTAATAAAAGCTGATTACAAGGAAGTTAGGTGAAGCAGAGGCTAATCAACTAATATCGATTACTACTTATAATCGTATGATCGGTATATATGGTTTTTAACCATTTATTACTGATTTATGATGAGAAGGTTGTCTGAAAAGACCTATCAAGAAACAAGACATTTTTTTTTTCAAATTAATTTTTATTTATCTACATATAGTCTCGTCCAAAGTCGTCCAAATAGTACTCGGCATCTTTCTCTGCAAAATAGTTGTTTACGAGGATGACGGTCTCCTCATTCGACAAAAATCTCTGTCCTCCGAGTGCTACTTTAAGCTTAGGGAATAAAAAAAACTTCGCGTGGGGCTAGACCTGGTGAGTAATTAGGATGGTCAAACAGTTCAAACCGTAATTCGTGGATTTTCGCCATGGCAACCGCTGAGGTATGAGACCGGCGCATTGTTTCGGTGGAGCAAGATTTTATTTTCCGCTAATGTGGTCGTTTTTCGAAATTTCTGCCTTCAGCTTGTCAAGTAAAGATGCGTAGTATGCTTCTGTAATCGGTTTCCCTTTTCGAAGATAATCGTTTAAGATAAGTTCATGACTGTTACAGAGAATAGTCGCCATCACATTCCCAGCCGAAGGAACAGGTGTCGTTGGAGCCGTTTCTCATTTGGCGGTCTACTGTTTTGACTATATTTTTCATTTTGGAGTGTAATGGTGTTTCTAAGTTTCATTAACAGTAATTAGCCGGTGCCAAAACATAGATTTATTGTGCCAACAGAGCGTTGGAAATGTTCATCCGAACACGTTTCAGGTCCAAAGTGAACAAACGCTTTCTCGTGCCTAAATCTTAATTCAATATGTGACTAGTTGTATAGCACTGTTTGGTGAACTTGATCGATGTTATAGTCAGCCAGACTTCATCGTCTCCCAAGCTGGTACGGCCACGTTTATATTCAGCTGCCCAAAATTTCACGGTGGTAAATGATGGTGCGGAGTCTCCGTACACAGCGCATGACAGCTCGATACTCGACTTCTTCAATTTTCACAAAAATACTCACATTGACTCACTCAAACGGCAGTCGCGCAAACAAAGTCCTTCATTTTGTTGACGAGTGCTGCCATCTTCGAGGTCAGATACTTTTCTTTCATTTCTCGTATAGCAACGCGAATCGCTAGTATTTTACTCATTTATTTTTCGAATACTATACACCTAAATCTGTTTTGTACGGTAGACACGTTCCAAACATCACCATGTAATTTAAAATTGTGCAAAAAAGACTTTGAGTCTATCGTAAAATAATACATATTTTCTTAACCTTCTCTCTGTAAATAGTAAAGTTGTTCAATTTCATCATCAACTATTTCTAAATTAATGCAATCATCACACACGGTTTGATGATGCCTTTTGCATGCTGGTTTATCGCAGAAGTGGCAAGTTACGTTTGTTTTCACGTCAGCATTCCGTGGACATAAATTGCATTTTTGTGTTTTACGACTTTTGGTTTGTTGCGATTCATTACGATTTTTACGCTTTTTTTGAAGGCCCTGGGAGTGGCAAGTCGCTTCTTGATTTTATTGTCCACCAGCTGCAATGTCGATCTCTTGAGAAATTCTTTTCGTTCTGAAGAAACCGATGAGTCATGGAGATGCTGGTGATTGAGATTGATTGATAGAGATTGACCATCTTTTAATTTTTCGCTTGCAGGTTATATGTTTTAAACGATTATGATGTGCCAGTGCTCTCATCGATTGTGGTGTTGTTGCGTAACAGTATAATAATACGTTTTTTCCCGCTTTGGGAATAGCTATCTAATGTCATGTTTCCATCAAAACAAAAAAAGGATAATCCAATATCTCTTTTTTTTATTTCATCGATTTTTGTGAATTGGGCAGGCAGATCAGGTTTATTTGATTTTATGGTTCCAATAGTCGATGTTTTTTTCTCCATCATTTGTTCTGCTAGCTGGCCACTTGTAAAAAAGTTATCCATTGTGATATTCCTACCTTTGTTTAGATACCGCAAATCCAAACGGTGTGCCAAGCTAACAGCGAAATTTAAATCTCTTACTTCATTCGCTTGACGTCCAACGAATATTTCTCCTTTCATAAGCGTTTTTTGAGTCACACACCCAGAATATTTTTATACTGTATTTCCCAGGTTAATGGCAATATATTGTCGAAAATTACATCGACCTCGTGTTGCAACTAGCTGCTCGTCAATTGTGAGATTAGCTGATGGCCTATATAGTTTTCTTAATCTGGTTATCTAGAAACATGTTCCAAATATCTCGACGGAACCGTAAAAGTTGTTGCGTTCTCACCAAAGACAGAACGGCTCTATAGAAAGGGCGATTATCAGTTTGCCAGAGTTCATCTAATCTTTCGTCCCAGTTTTTACGTAAACCGGCGTACATAAGTACTATAATCAACGCATCTATATTTCATCGGCGTCCGTATCATTCCAAATCCGAGGCCGTTTTGCTTCAGCTGTAGATGTAATGTTGTAATAATAATCTTTGGCTGGTCTGTTTGTCTCACATACAATATGTACAACGACGCCGATGATAATCCTCCCTTTTCTTTTAAAATGTGAAAGTTTGGAACTTTCGATAGAACACGTAAAAGATTATTTTAGTGAATGGGGTAATTTTTGACCCCGGTACGCAGAAATGCGTTAAGTTTCATTCTAACGATTATAATTCGGTTTTTTTTATCTGGTGTATATCTAATTGAAGCACGCATATTTAAATGGGTTTTCAATAATTTTTAGTAATTAGTTTTTATTTGATCTACAAAAATGGTCTGTGTGGTAATTTTTTACCCCAATGTACAGAGTGAAGGTTAAATGCCTATTTTTTACAAAATGAATAAATTTTGGAAAGTAATATTTTTTTCTGAAAGATTTTCTTCGTAGAAAACTTTTGACCAAAAACAGTTTTAGTTTCTGATGAATGAGTTCGGCTAAAAATCTAAATCGTAATAATCCTGCCTGCCGTCTGCCTTGAAAAGCGCTTTGTGGAATTCCTTGTATTGAGCTATTCATGATTTCAGCTCTGCTTAAAATTCCACGTTCAACCGTTGGATAATTAGTGTTAATGGCCGGCCATTTTCAGTCTCAGACTTTGAGACCCGGGTTGGGGAATAGTACTGAAGCACATCAGATAAATAATTTATTTACCTTATAGACAACTATCGGTATCTGAGTCAAGATCTCTGGTAAGGAGTGTTAATGGCTATTTTCAGTTCCAAGATATATTTGAAATTCGTGAACACTTTGAGACCTGGGTTGGGGAACGATATAGGTGCTCATCGGATGAGGAATTTAATTAGCTATCAGCTTTTAATTAGTGTTCATGGCCATTTACAATTCCTAGACAAATTTGAGTTACTCGATAAAAATTCGTGAACACTGGTATCCGGATACCATCGGATGCTCATCGGATGAAAAATTTAATTAGCTATTAGACGCACTATCAGAACGTTAGTATAGACCTCTGGTAAGGAGTGTTTATGGCCATTTTATGTTCCAAGACAAATTTGGGTTTCTTTGATAAAAAATTAGTGAACCCTTTGGAACACGGGTTGGGGAATAGCATTTTGGCTCATCGGATATTGCATTTATTTTCCGTTTAGAACCACTATAGGAACCTGAGTCAAGATCTCTGGTAAGAAGTATTAGTGGTCATTTTCAGTTCCAAGACAATCTTGAGTTCTCTTTTTTGGATTTGGAAATATTTATTTCATTTGTTTATTTTATTTTGTTTAAATATCACAATAACAATTTTTGTTAAGTTTAACCCACCCGGAATCTAACACATTCATAATATGATATGCAGGTTGGAGTGAGCTTTACAATTTTAATAAAAATGAATGTGTTAACAAAAATGCTTATGTAACACATGCACAATAGGCCGGCTATACGGAGAGGTGATATAAGAAACTTTGCTCAAATTCCTTGGAATAATGTTCATGGTGCAGCTTTTATTAAGGGCCATTCTATAAATGATCAAATTTGGGCATGTTATTTATGCCCATATTTGATCATTTATAGAATGGCCCTTATTGGTAAACAATGCGGCTCAAATCCCCTGAATGAATCCCCTCAAATCCCTCTCTGGTTAACGAGTTTTTAGGTTATGGGATGTTTAATGTTATTAACGGGATGTTTAATGTTGTGCATTTAGTTTTTCTAAAGAAAATTTTTTCATTGGCTAATTCCAATTTAGAATTTAAAATAATTTGAAAACCGAGAAAAACGGCAATAATATTAACTGTTTGTCTAAACGATACAAATTCGAGAAACACTTTGGGACCCAAGTTGGGAGATAGTGTATGGACTCATCGGATGAGGAATTTAATTAGCTACTAGACGCACTATCGGAACCTTAGTCAAGATCTCTGGTAAGAGGTGTTAATGGCCTATTTTGTTTCCAAGACAAATTTGTGTTTAGTCGATAAAAATTTCGTGAACTCTTTGAATCCGGGTTTGAGGATTGTAAAGGGTGATTTTTTTGTGGTTAGGATTTTCATGCATTAGTATTTGACAGATCACGCGGGATTTCAGACAAGGTGTCAAAGAGAAAGATGCTCAGTATGCTTTGACATTTCATAATGAATAGACTTACTAACGAGCAACGCTTGCAAATAATTGAATTATATTACAAAAATCAGTGTTCGGTTCGAAAAGTGTTTCGCGATTTACGTCCGATTTATGGTCTACATAATCGACCAAGTGAGCAAACAATTAATGCGATTGTGACCAAGTTTCGCACTCAGTTTACTTTATTGGACATTAAACCAACCACACGAATGCGTACAGTGCGTACAGAAGAGAATATTGCGTCTGTTTCTGAGAGTGTTGCTGAAGACCGTGAAATGTCGATTCGTCGCCGTTCGCAGCAATTGGGTTTGTGTTATTCGACGACATGGAAGATTTTACGCAAAGATCTTGGTGTAAAACCGTATAAAATACAGCTCCTGCAAGAACTGAAGCCGAACGATCTGCCACAACGTCGAATTTTCAGTGAATGGGCCCTAGAAAAGTTGGCAGAAAATCTGCTTTTTTATCGACAAATTTTGTTCAGCGATGAGGCTCATTTCTGGTTGAATGGCTACGTAAATAAGCAAAATTGCCGCATTTGGAGTGAAGAGCAACCAGAAGCCGTTCAAGAACTGCCCATGCATCCCGAAAAATGCACTGTTTGGTGTGGTTTGTACGCTGGTGGAATCGTTGGACCGTATTTTTTCAAAGATGCTGTTGGACGCAACGTTACGGTGAATGGCGATCGCTATCGTTCGATGCTAACAAACTTTTTGTTGCCAAAAATGGAAGAACTGAACTTAGTTGACATGTGGTTTCAACAAGATGGCGCTACATGCCACACAGCTCGCGATTCTATGGCCATTTTGAGGGAAAACTTCGGAGAACAATTCATCTCAAGAAATGGCCCGGTAAGTTGGGCACCAAGATCATGCGATTTGACGCCTTTAGACTATTTTTTGTGGGGCTACGTCAAGTCTAAAGTCTACAGAAATAAGCCAGCAACTATTCCAGTTTTGGAAGACAACATTTCCGAAGAAATTCGGGCTATTCCGGCCGAAATGCTCGAAAAAGTTGCCCAAAATTGGACTTTCCGAATGGACCACCTAAGACGCAGCCGCGGTCAACATTTAAATGAAATTATCTTCAAAAAGTAAATGTCATGGACCAATCTAACGTTTCAAATAAAGAACCGATGAGATTTTGCAAATTTTATGCGTTTTTTTTTAAAAAAAAGTTCTCAAGCTCTTAAAAAATCACCCGTTATTTAGGCTAGTCGAATGAGGAATTTAATTAGCTACAAGATGCACTACCGGTATCTGAGTCAAGATCTCTGGTTAGGAGTTTTAATGGCCATTTTCTGTTCTCAGACAAATTCAAGTTTCCTCGAGAAAAATCCGTGATTACTTTAGAACCCGGATGATATAGGTGCTCATCGGATATTGAATTTAATTAGCTACTAGGCACATTATCTGAATCTGAATCAAGATCTCTGGGAAGGAATATTAATGACCATTTTAAGTTCCAAGACAAATTTGAGTTTATTCGATAAAAATTCGAGAAACACTTTGGGTCCCGGGTTGGGGGATAGTATATGGGCTATCGGATGAGAAATTTAATTAGCTAGTAGACACACTATCGAAACTTGAGTCAAGATCTCTGGTAATAAGTGTTTAATCGATAAAAATTTGTAAACACTTTGGGATCTGGGTTGGGGATGGTATTTAGGCTAGTCGAATAAGTAATTTAATTAGCTAAAAAATGCACTATGGATATCTGAGTCAAGATATCTGGTAAAGAGTGTTAATGACCATTTTCTGTCCCAACGCAAATTTGAGTTATTTCGAAAAAAAATCGTGATTACTTTGGGACCCGGGTTTGGGGATGATTTATGGACTCATCGGATGAGCAATTTAATTATCTATTAGACGCACTATCGGAACCTTAGTCAAGATCTTTGGTAAGGAGTGTTCATGGCCATTTTCAGTTCCAAGACAAATTTGTTTTTCTTCGAAAAAACTTTTGGACCCGGGTTGGACACGATATATGGACTTATCGGATTAGGAATATAATTAGCTATTAGACGCATTTTCGGAACCAGAGTCAAGATCTCTCCTAACTAGTATTAATGACCATTCACAATTCCTCGATAAATTTGAGTGTCTTCGATAAAAATTCGTGAATACTTTCTGACCCGGATTGTGGGACGATATTTGGGCTCATCGGACGAGGAATTTATTTAGCTATGAGACGCACTCTCAGAAGCTGAGTCAAGATCTCTGATGGTCGGAAGTCTTACCGTCCGTTTAATATTTGCTATTCGCCTAAAAACAGCGTCTCAAAAATTCCGGTATGGGTGTGTGGGTATTCCATTCTCTAAAAACGTAAACATTAGTGCGACTAAAAGTTGTGGTCTACTTTTTCACGTAGGTATTATTTTGGTTTAAAAATTTAAATGAAAGTTTTTTCCTGTTTACGTATTATGGGCCTATGGATACATACAAAATCCATATATTGTAATATGGCCGTATACATGCATAGCCATACCTAGTACTAGCTTTTAACATAAGGTATAAAGTGTAAACCAGTTTTTCTATTTACTAATGATTCATTAGAAATAAACGGTTAGTTTTTCCTAGTCCTATTCTTAAGACACAAATAGTTAAGTGCTATAGCATAAAAAGGAATATTTCTGCTAGAATATAAATATGCGATTTAAAGTATGCTTTATTTACCCTTCTACTCGATAATGAATAAATATTATGTGGCCAATCAGATAATTATTTTAAATTATTCAACAAATGGATTGTTTTATCCCTTATTTATCCCTGTTAGACAATTACAATTTGGTTTAGTTTATTTTTGTTAAATTTCACTGAATCGCTACACTGCTATACTTTATAATTTTGTTTATTTCTATATTTTATTACATTATATTAAATTGGATAACATTTTAGTACACACGGACGTGATTAGTTTTAGTACTAATTTTCGTATAGAAACAGCCAAGATTGCTAATTAGATTTTAATTTAACAGTATTAAACTAGGGGTTTTCAAATTGGGCGGATCGACGTTGAAATGGAATAAAACAAGCTGTGTGATGTATTAACGAAATTCCATTTTTATTTGAAAGACCCATGTATGCCATCATTATTAATAGAATACAACATCGTTTAAATGTCCGCATAGACCTGCGACTTGAGAAAACCCCCAACCCTGCGCGTACTTTGGAATTGTTGACATGTTGCAAGGTATCGAAAATAGTGTAGACAATTCATTTTGGTGTAGACAATGTCGACAATTCGTAGTATGTATAGCATATTCGTAGACAATAATAGGCAATAATCTACATTTTATTGCCTTTTTGTTGTATTATCCACTGTTTTTTCACGAGGTTGCTATCTCACAGTTTTCCAGTTCAAAATGCGAATTTCTAATGTGAAAGTTATAATTCAATTTTTACAACACAAATACGAGGGCAGTTTGATAGTCGCAGTGACTTTTTGAATTTCCCGTGCAGTAACTTTAAATGCAACACTGCCCTCATCAACTGCCATTTATTAATAGACCACTATCAAATTTTGGCGTAAGCTGCGTCATTTAGTTTGTGTTTGCAGCCATTGAAAGCAGACAGCCTGGTGCATTTGAACAAAAAAGTAAAATTCCGGTATTTTTGCGTAACAAAATCATCAACGAAACCAAGGAAATGCTTGATAAATACTATGGGGACTATCCGCCATCAATTTCAATGTTAATCAAGTGGTTCACTGAGTTCCGTTTTGGTCGTGTGACGCCAAACGTTCAGGTCGCCACGCCAGAAATAGTCGATAAAATCCACGGAATGATGTTGGACGATCGGATAATGGAGGTCCGTGAGCCCTTCCATACACGTATGAGATTTTATTAAACTTTGCGATATTTGTTCAACAATGATAGATGTGCTTACGAATACAAATTTAAAGTTTGCAATTCGAATTGAAAAGAAATGTATTTTGAACTTTATTTCCAAAACTCATGAATCAAATCAGCAAAAATTATTATAAAGCAAATAACATTAGCAAATCGTATGGTGTGCAAGGGTCTTAAGATTTTTATTTTTAAACAACAGATTAAAACCGGTAAAATTGTTGTTGCTTCTCCAAATAAAAATTCACTACCGTCTAAAACATGATGCTGGCCATTATTCACGAAACTGTGTGTATAAATAAAAGTTATTTATTATTGGCATGGCGTGTTGCTTTGTGGCTCCACAAGTAATTCTCAATTACATCAATTCTATTTTGAAGAAATTTTGTCTGGCAACGCTACACTAATTGGTCATTTCTTTTCAAAAACGTATAATTTCGAAAAAATACTCGAACTGAACTAAACATTTAAAAAATTTTGTTTTGACATTGTTAAAGTTTTAATTGCCATCTGCAAAAAACAGAAATACTGGTAGATCAGAAACCATCAGCTTCACCTGCCTCCAGTAATTCAAATCAAAATATTTTTTTTTACAATTTTTGTGGTAAAATTTAGCAGACTATTCGGCTTAGGTCTGTCAATAAATTTCATCATTTCCTTATTCGAATAATATTCTGGGAACTGTGGGACGCTATTACACGGGGCACCATTTTTTGTCAGGCAAGTGTGTACTAAAATTTGTTTCCACCCTTTAAAATTAGCACACATCTCGTAGCTGAGAATATCTAATGAGTTTAAAATATCAATGCACATATTAAGTTCCTAAGAACCTAAGTTTATAAGTTAAATTTTCGGAATTGTATTATGTTATACACGTCTATACACCAATGCAGTAATAAATAACATAAATCGTTTGCCAGGTTCGGTCTTCCGTCTTGACCGGCACTTTGGTTGACTGGTTATTATTGGGACAACCATTTAACGATTCCATTCCACTTTCGTAAATTGATTGATTGATTGATTGATTGGACTGTAGGACCAAGTACTGGACAAGTGTCCCGGATAACGCCGGGCCTATTCCTACAGCCTGTTTACACATAACAATAGGAAGGATAGGAAAGGTTATTTTTTTTGGGACAGAACGACCCGGTTTCAGACACCTAGCGATCGTACGGCACAACACAATTCTAATCTACTTCTAATCTACTAGAGGAAGGATAAAGGCTTAATAGGTTTAAAGGATAATGATGGTATTGGCCTTCAACAATTGCTTCTCTAAATCAGCAACCTGAGAACAAAATATTATTATTTCACGTACATTTGGAAATTTCCTGAAATTTAATTCTGCATTAATAGTTTCCGGCTTCCTAAACAAAATTGATTGATTGAATGTTACAGACACCTAGATAAAGTCGATAGTTAGTAACACAATGACAACACAATTCTAATATACACAATCAACAATTAATATTTCAAACAAATATTATTTCACAAGCATCTGCAGATTTCCTGAAATTTAATTCTAAATTAATATTTTCCGACTTCCTAAATAATATTGATTCTGATTGATTGATTCTGAATGTACAACCAAGTTCTTACACAGGAACTCCCGGTAACAAAAGCGAAGGATTGGATAGGTTAATTAAGTGGGACAGGTTACAGACACCTAAGTATAGCCGATAGTTAGTAACACAAAGACAACACAATACTAAACTACTAGGGGAAGGATAAAGGTTTAATAGGTTAAATGGTAAACGATGGTATTGGTTATCAGTAATTGCTTCTTTAATTTAGCAACCTAAGGAAAAATGTTATTATTTCATATGTATCTGGAAATTTTCTGAGATTTTATTTTATATTAATATTTTTCGGCTTCCTAAACAAAATTGATTGATTGAATCGGCACGATTACATACACCTAGATAAAGTCAACAGTTATAGTAACACAATGATAATATAATTCTAATCTACACAATTAGCAATTAAAAATACCAAGAAATATTATTTCACAAGCATCTGTAGGTTTTCTGAAATCTTATACTAAATTGATATGTTAGTGCTATCTAAATCATATAAAAATTTATTAATTTTATTCTCTACTCCTGCAACTCCACAACTTACAATAGAATTGCCTGAAACCATAGTTAATTGAAATAAAAAAACATATATATATATATACATACACATACACACACATATACATATATACACATGATTGATTAATTATAATGAATTTAGCGAGACTCCCGGATGATGACGGACCCGCCATGCATCCTTATTAGATTTAACAAGATGGAAGGATAGGATAGGCATGTTAAATATGACTGAAATACCCCGGTTACAGACACCTAAGTAGTCAACAGTTAGTAAATTGTTAGTCGAAAATATAATGTAAGAAGGTTAGCACAAGACAGAACAATTATTTTTGTTTCGTTTTGGATATAAATATTCAGCAATCAGCATCCCAATAAAATTTAAAATTATAATTAACAATTTATTACCAATTAAGTTGCAGCAAATTTCCTGGTCGGCGATTGAACGTCGTAAAGGAAAGTCGTGATTTTTGTCTCTCCTTTAAATAAATAAATAAATAGTTTAAATATGTGTTAATAATTGATTAATTATAATATTGATCATAATATTATTTATTAATATATGTCTTATGAAATAAATAAATAATAATATTAATAATAATTTGTGTGTAAAGAAGTAATAAGTAAAGTGAAAAGTTATACGTATTGTGTTAATATATTAATTTGTGTGCGGTGCGCTTGCAATGGTGCAGGATATGTATATAACAATTTCGTTTATATGTTTTTCAACACCGTTGTTTGAATGTATCGTACGCATTGTATGTTAATATTCAATTTGTAGGACTTTTTTGACTACAAAGGATGCTTAAGATAAGTGTTATTTTTATTACTTTATTTTACATTATACATTATATTTTATTACATAATAATCAATGAATCGTATGGATGAGTTTTTTTTTGTTGTTGTGATATGAAACAGTTTGTGACGACAGTTGCTAGCATTCATTCTATGTAATCTGTTTCTATGAAAAATACTGTCGTGGTCTCTAATTTTTATAATTTTGTTTTTTCTCTCGCATACGTATTGTTTATAGTTTTTTTATGTACGCAGTGATTTTGTTGAATTTCGTTATATGAGTAGATGGTATTTTCTTGGAAAAGTTGAACAAATCACGACCAAAAAGCTAATTTAAAATTTGGATATCAAGTCTTTATTGCATGTTGTACTGAAATCCTTATTTCTTTTAATTTTTTTATTTAAGGATATACATATAAGTGAAAATATGGTATATGGGATGCGCAAAATATAAACAAAATGATCGTATAATATTCTCTGCTCTCTCACGGTTGTATTTATATTTTTGTAGTGGATTGCACTAAGACTTCGTATTACGTTGTCTAAATGGGCGAATTTCTTTGGATTTGCACTAAATGTTCTTGAATGTGGATGATTCAATTTGTGAATTGGGAAAGTCGATTAGACTTTAATTGTTCATAATTTGTTGATTTGTTATATGTATAATAATTTAGACTTTTGTTAACATTGTGAGATTGCGGCTGACGTTGCTCTCTCCTTGTCGACCTGGGTTGGCGTCATCGGCAAGGGGTGGATGTTGTCGCAGGTCGAGATCGCGCAAAATGAATATTGTACATATAAAGGAATGTATATTTTTGGCGATTGGGAGGGGGTTATACTTTTTCTCTGTGGTGCGAAAACTGGATTTGATTTTGACGAGTGGTGTATGTGTGTGATTGGTTTACACAGGATGTGCGGCGAGGATGTGCTGCAGCTGTATTGCAGTGAATCTTTTTTGATATTTGGAGTGATTTGAGTGGGTTTCGTTCATGGTGAGTAAGGGCTCGGTGTCTGCGGTTTGTGGTGGTTGTTCGTTGTACGTTGTGTTTCTCAACTTGCGGAGAGTTGTGTTCATGTGTGTTCTGTCGTTACCTGTATTTATAAGGTATTTTTGACTGTTTTGAGTTGTTTTGTTTAGAACTTGAGGTAGTTCTCATTTGTTAGTGTATGAGGGCGGATTTGCAGTTTTGTATTGAATCATTGCCTGAATTTGGATTTGTATGTCCAAATTGGTTTCTTTGCTGAATGCTTCGGGTGTTTTTGTTGGAGTTTGCCGTCGATTTGGCGGGGGCTGAATCATTTTGGGAGTTTTGGTATGATCGGTCGTACGCTGAAGTTTTTGGGCTGTAGGGTTGCCATGGTTCGTTTGTGATCTGTCATGGATTCGTCACGGCTTTGTGAAGCGTGGTTTTTGTTGAATGGTGGTGTTGGCAGGAGGTCGCTTGGTGGATGGTAGTGGTTTCATGGTGGGAAGATTCATGCCGTCTGTTGGGATCGTTTCGAGGTAATTTTAGCTCCTGGATGGACATTGCATAATTCTCTTGGTACATTTTACTACGATTGTTTGTAGAGGTGGTTTCTTCCACGCTTTGATTTCGGAGATTTTCGGAGAGAGCTATTTTGGTGATGTTCCTTCATCCTATTATTCAGCGTTTGTGTAATAAATTGTTGTATTTTTATTTTGGTTTGATTAGCGATAGAATTTTCCGTTTCCGTATTTCTTCTGTGCATTGAGAATATAGTGTAGGTAATTTATGATTAGCTGTTTTCTATATTGTATTTCCTTCATAATCCATCATTTTTGCAAGATTAATTGCAACTATGTTGGAGTTGGTAACGAATCCTATTATTTACCGCAAAATTGCCTTTTTGTGACACTCAATGGGTTACTAGTATTTTCTCACAGCTTATTAGCGATATTTTTGCTTTATAAAAAGAAATATTATTTGCATTGGATTTGGGATTTTAACAATCTTAACACAAAGAATTGTTTATCGGCAACTTCGTTATATCTATGTAACTGAAAAGCTAGAAATATTTGATATAATTAATATAATTATTCAAAAGAAAGAGAAGGTTTGTATACTTCAATACACCAACGACTGGATGTTTGTCATAAAATGCAACGTTGCCAATTTTGACTGTTTTAGTACAAGAATTATAATTATTAATTCCCAATTTCAAATCAACCCTAAATATTAATCTACATGTACAGTGCCGAGCTATTATATTAAAATTATTCGGTTCTCAGGAAATCTCATTCAAATATATTTAATATACGAGTACATATTATCCCTCTTTTAAGATACTGGTACGATTTATATTTAATTATAAAAATTATAAAATAAACTTATTTATCATTCATTTTAGAATAATTTTTTCAAATTTTATCTAGTTGCCTTTACTTAAATATTACCTTCCAGCAGGAAAGCCATTGACGACACACTAATTACTAATTTACGTTTGTTACCAGTCTGAGATGAATCGTTTATGACAAGTCTAATACGAGGTGACAAGTCATAGACGAGTCGCATGTGTCATGTCTGAGATTAATTTTATGTGATATATCCCAGCAAACGTAGAAGAGGTTCCAGAACTAGTGCAAAAGTAGTGATACAAGTATTTGTTTCCTTGTGAAAAAGGATGGGCGTCGGGAAAAAATTCATCAGTTTTATAAAAAAATTTTAGACATATAAATATTAAACATACGAAATTTTTGCGAATTCTAAATTATTTAGGATATTTTAATGGATGGATATTTTAATGGATGGATATTTTAAGGGATATTTGAATGCAATCCGGTAGTTAATCTAGTTAATCTGGTTTTTTTTTTTTTGCTATTTCGGTGTTCGCCCAATTCAACGCTTAAATACTAATGAATTTTAGAGTTATTTTGAATATAGTTCAAATAACTTTGGTTTCAGGAAATTCTACTGTAAGTTGCGGAGTTGCAGAATGATTAAATTAATAAATGTTTCAATTATATAGGAAGCCGGAAAATATGAATTTAGAATTAAATTTCAGGAAATTTACAGATGCTTGTGAATTAATGCTTCATTGTAATTGCTGATTGTGTAGTTTAGAATTGTGTTGTCATTTTATTACTAACGACTTTACATAGGTGTCTGTAACGGGTCGAGTCAACCAATTTTGGTTAGGAAGCCGAAAAGTATTAATAGAATTAAATTTCAGGAAAATTCCAGATGCATGAGAAATAATAATATTTTTTCTTAGGTTGCCGTTTTAAAGAAGCAATTGTTGAAGACCAATACCATCGTTATCCATTAACTTATTAAGCCTTTATCCTTCATCTAGTAGATTAGAATTGTGTTGTCTTTGTGTTACTAACTATCGGCTATACCTAGGTGTCTGTAACCGGGCCGATTCTGTCCCACTTAACTAACCTATCCAATCCTTCGGTTTTGTTATGTGTAAAAAAGGGTGTACGGTGGACCCGGCGTCATCCGGGAACTCAAGCCTAAGAACTTGGTCGTACATTCAAAATCAATCAATCAATCAATCAATTAAGTTGCAGCAAATTTCCTGAACCAAAACGTCATTACTATGAGTCAAATTCTACTTGAACAAAACAAACGCAATCTTATGACCAGTATTAACTAGACCAACCTGCCTCTCCTAAAACAAATCAAACCAAAACAGAAGAAATCGAATCCAGAAACAACCAAATACTGTAGCACTCATATCAAAGCACGAGTCCTCCATCCTCACCGGATAGAATCACTGTAAACCCGCTAATTAACGGATCCATTTATAAAAATAATTAAATGGAAAACTATACAGGGTGGCTGAGACCAAGTGTTACCAAATGAAAACGCTGTAATTTTTTTAAGTTTGATTATTTTTTATTGAAATTTCGTGGAGTATGTTGAAAACATATTACATTTTATGAAAAACATGTTACTGCTCCATATGACCTCCTTTGGCTCTGATTATTTGATTCAGTCTTCCATAGAAAGCATTGCATGTTGACCGAACGTGAGCTTGCGGAATTTTATTCCATTCTCGAACAAGAGCTGACTTCAATGCATCAACACTTTCGTATTTTTTAGTGGACACCTTACTCTCCAAAATGGACCATATGGAGAAATCCATGGGATTCAAGTCTGGTGAATATGGTGGCCATTCTTCCGACGAAATCAGCCGCGGAACGCAATTTTGTAAAAATTGCTGTGTCACTCGAGCTTTGTGTGACGGTGCCGAGTCCTGTTGGAATGTCCAACGGTTCGTACCAACGTGTTTACGTGCCCAAGGTAGCAAAGCATCGTTTAGGATCTTTTGGCGGTACACCTCTTGGTTTACCTTGACTTCATGTTCGATGAAAACCAGAGGAGTGCGTCCATCTGCAGTCACTGCAGCCCAAACCATAACATAAGCTGGTGATTGCTTGCGCATGGCAACTCTTGTGTCCAAATTATCGTTGGACTTGTGCTCTAACCAAACACGATCATTTTGTTTATTCACATACTGTTGAATGGTGAAAATTTTCTCATCAGAAAAGACAATTTTTGGAATCTCATCAGGTTCGGCGAAGGCCTTCAATGCTCGTGTTCTTTCAAGCCTAATTTTTTTTTGTGCCTCCGTAAGATCTTGAAGTTTTTGTACCTTGTAGGGCTTCAAGTGTAGTTCATTTTTCAATATGGTTTGAATGCTGTATCGTGAAACATGTAGACGTGCGGCTAATTGATTGGCACTTTGACGAGGATTTCGTTGGATTCGTTTCTTCACATTTCGTATCATTTCTTTTGATGTTGCTGTCTTTTTAGGACCGCCTCTGTTGCGTTTAGCGATGCTACCAGTTTCGTTGTATCGAGTTATGGTTTGATACACAAACATTTTATTCACATTCAAATGCTGGAGCTGACGAACTATTGCTGTTTGTGAATTTCCACCCAAATACAGTGCAATTACACTATTACGTTTGAATTCCATTACGATTTTTTTTATGAAGATATTAATTTAGAACAATTATTTGTTGACCACATGTAAACAACTAACCAAACTTCAATCTTTCAAAAAATTGACGCGCGAAAATGACAACTACACAAATGACAGCAGAGTGGAGTCAGTAACATTTGGTCTCAGCCACCCTGTATAATATGAAGGTCACTTATCCTCGCCACTCCCAAACAAATATAAATTATTTATGAAGAAAAAAAATCAAATGAAATCTGGTTCCAACATCTGAAACCAACCTAATTGAAATACATCAATAATGGACGCCTGGCACAGTTCCAGAATCCCAACACCCAAACAAACTGAACTGAACTGAAGAATTAAACGAAACTTTCCAATCGACTATTCAATGCATGGATTACAAAATAAATGATTAAGTAAACATCAAAATAAGACCATTGACAGTCAACTATTGTATATATCAACAAATTTACAACAGTGATAAATAAATAATAAATTATAAAATGAACAACCAGCACAATCACCCATCCAACCCAGAACAAGCCAACCAAAAACCCCACCAATTCACAGTCCCCCTCCCAAACAACCTACAAAATAAGTTAGTTAAAGAAACGTCACGATCCCCGAAAAGCTATCTAAACACAGCAACATTCAACTGCACTCCAAATCCACTCTGCAGCCTCCAAGCCTTCCACAACTTCAAAAGGTCAAGCCTCCGCCGAAACATCAAAACCACAAGCAAACCCGACAGCCATTATAATTCCTATCCTGTCTCCTGTCTGCACCTCCGACTTTAAACCAAAATTCTATTTTCAATCAGAAAGCATTACAGCTTCAAAGATCCCCTTTAATCAAAAATCATCACCAAAACCAAATAAATCAGCCCAATTACCAAGAAACACGTGAGACACCGACAACTCCAAATCGCTAATCAAACCAAAATAAAAATATAAAAATTTATTACACAAACGCTGAATAAGATGAAGGAACATCACCAAAATAGCTCTCTCCGCAAATCTCCGAAATCAAACCGTGGAAGAAACCACCTCTACAAACAATCGTAGTAAAATGTACCAAGGGAATTGTGCAATGCCCATACAGGAGCACTCGATACTCGCTCCTCTACAGCAAAAAACCAAACAAACTGCAATACCTAAAATTACCTCCGAAACGATCCCAACAGACGGCATGAATCCTCCCACCATGAAACCACTACAATCCACCAAGCGACTCCCGGCTAACACCACCATTCAACAAAACCCACGCTTCACATAGCCGTGACGAATCAATGACAGATCACAAACGAACCATGGCAACCCTACAGCTCAAAAACTTTAGCGTACGACCGATCATACGAAAAATCCAAAAATGATTCAGCCCCCGCCAAATCGACGGCAAACCCCAAACAAAAACATCCGAAACATTCAGCAAAGAAACCAATTTTGACATACAAATCCAACTTTCAGGCAATGATTCAATACAAAACTGCAAATCCGCCTTCATACACTAACAATTGAGAACTACATCAAGTCCTAAACAAAACAAGTCAAAACAGCCAAAAATACCTTATAAATACAGGTAACGACAGAACTCGACCCTCCGCAAGTCGATAAACACATCGTTCAACGAACAACCACCACAAACCTTAAACGAAACCCATTCAAATCACTCCAAATATCAAAAAAAAAATCGCTGCAATACAGCTGCAGCACATCCTCGCCGCCACTGTGTAAACCAATCATACACATACACTACTCGTCAAAACCTAATCCAGTTTTCGCACCATAGAGAAAAAGTATGCCCTCATCCCAATCGCCAAAAATATACATTCCTTTATATGTACGAGGGCGGATTTAAAATGAAGCTACCTAAGTAGGAAAACAAAATTTTTTTTTGCCAAAAACCATTTATTTCTCAACATAGTCTCCATTTAGTTCGACCCACTTCGTAAGACAATATTCCAACTTTTTTATACCATCTGAATAATACGATTTCAGGAACCCCTCAAAATACGCGTTAGTTTCGATAATCACTTCTTCGTCTGAGATGAATCTTTGTCCTGCGAGCCATTTTTTCAAGTTTGGAAACAGGAAAAAGTCACTAGGAGCTAAATCTGGACTATAAGGTGGATGATCAACCAATTCGAAGTGTATTTCACGTAATTTTAGCATCGTATCTAATGCTGTGTGAACCGGTGCGTTGTCTTGAAGAAAGAGCACTTTTTTCTTCTTTAAATGTGGTCGTTTTTCCTTGATTACATCAACCAATTGATGAAATAATGCACGATAATACTTTCCTGTGATTGTGGATCCTTTTTTAAGATAATCGATGAGCAATATTCCGTGTGCATCCCAAAATATAGTGGCCATAACCTTGCCTGCCGATTTCACTGCCTTTGCCTTCTTCGGAGCACTTCCACCAGCTTCCACCCATTGTTTCGATTGATTTTTGGTTTCAGGTGTGTAGTGGACCCACGTTTCATCAACAGTAATTAATCGACGCCAACAATCAACAGGATTACGCTTTATCATGTCCAAACACCGCTGTGAAGTGGTCTGTCGAACTCGTTTTTGTTCGACACTGAGCAAACGCGGCACCCATCTTGCCGATAGCTTTTTCATGTGCAAATGTTCATGCAAAATGTTGAACACACGTTCTTATGATATGTTTACCATTTCAACAATCTCACGCAACTTGACTCGGCGATCATTCATAACGATATCGAGGATTTTCTTGATATTTTCTTCAGTAACCACCTCTTTTGGCCTTCCTGTTGATGGTATTGTTGCAGTGCTTCTTCGGCCGCGTTTAAATTCAGCAATCCAATATTTTACCATGTAATTTGACGGAGCAGACTCACCGTAATGTTTATCGAGCTTTTCTTTTGTGTCTTTCGCCGTTTTCCCTTTCAAATAATCAATGCACGAAATTCGTTTTTTTCCATTTTTCAAGAAACACAAAAGTTGCTTACTTCAAACGACTACAACAAATAAACTAATTGATGAATTTGGGTGAAATTTTAACAGCTGACGTTTGACAGATCGCAATTTCTAAAAAACAAAAATGTTTGTGTTTGTGCTGCCATCTAGCGCTAGGTAGTTTCATTTTCAATCCGCCCTCGTATATTCATTTTGCGCGATCATCCAGTGCCTTCTATAGCACCGGCCTGCGATAACACCCACCCCTTGCCGATGACACCAACCAAAGTCGACAACGAGAGGTCAGCGTCTGCCGTCAGCATAATCAAGTAAAAACAATGCACCCCGCCTCCATACTACGACGGCAAAAAAACCTCACAAAGTTAATTCCATTCCACTTTCGTAAATTGGCATTCGAAAACTATTTCTCGTACATTTGCATATCGGTAAATAAGCAAACACCTGTATGTCCCTTAACTTTAATAACAGCTGCTTTAGTAGAGATACTACACCGTTGTCGATGTAATCTATTTCGACTAATTAGTCTAGAAATCCGAAAAATCAGAACTTCTTCAAAGAATTTTTCTGCATCCAGCGCTGCATTAAAAAAATTTAAAATTTCAATTCTAGTCGAAATCGAGTTCATCAAAAATCATAACGTCGTACGAGGCTATATTCGCTGCCGTCTGTTGTGCATATCTTTGAAAGGGTACTGTATCAACCTTCATTATAACCAAGTTTAACATCCATTACTGAAGCAACAGGGTAGCATACAGATTTGGCGGCCACGCGAATTGGTTGTATGTACAATCCAATATTTTTGACCATTGGAACTACAAGCTGCATAAAAATATTGGGTTATTTGAGTGGTTTCACCAAAACTAGGTTTTCACTATGGGATAACATTTTTATTCTTCCATGAATTTGTGCTTTAACATTTTATTGCGTGGTGATGATATTTTTGACAGCTTTGTATTTGCTTTAAAAATTTAACTGTGTACATAGTTATACTTTTTAACATAGGTCTTTAACTTTTTCATGTAGAAATGAAGCTTCATTGAGCCGAAATAGTTCCATTAACAAAGAAATCATTGAATTTGTTTGATTTCTAATAGAAACAATAATTTTCGACATGGTCTATATTCTCTACATTGTCGACGTTATTTTTTTAATTGTCCACACACATTCTCTACACACGTGGAATATTAATTATCTACGCGGTGTAGAGAATACGGCACAACACTGATAACCCTACTCTCAAATCGTGCATACAGAATGCTGCTGAAAACACATGTCGTCTGCCTCCAAATCATTCGATTTGGGCCAAAAGAAATCGGTTAGCATGGTTCTATAGCGCTCGCCATTTTTAAAAAAGTACGGACCAATGATGCAGCCGGCCCAAAATCCGCACCAAACAGTAACGACAATTTTGCTTGTTAACATAGCCATTCATCCAAAAATGCGCCTCGTCACTAAAGATGATTTTTCGGCCAAAATTGGGACCCTCTTCCAAACGCTCCGACGCACAGTCAGCGAACACACGACATTATCTATGGTCATTAACCTTGAGCTTCTGGGTTAGTTGGACGTTGTACGGATGTAGGCTCAAGTCCCGACGCAAAATTCGCCAATTTGAAATCTGTGAAAGGCCGAGTTCTTGCGCACGGTGAGAAATTTACTGCCCCGGTTCTCCTGTATACTTTCATGGACCGCGGCAATGTTCTCGGCCGATCTGGCATTTCTTTGACGCGCGAGTGTTGGCTGATTGTTTACCGAACCGTTGTAAAGTCGACCTTGAAGGACCACCGCATCTACCGTAAAATGGGCACAACACAAGCAACGTTTGTACTAATGAACACTCATTTTGATAATAAAGTTTTATCATTTGGACGTGCTGCTTAATCGTATAACTTGTCATGCTAATTTGGTATCAGTGACTGAAGAAAACACCAGATTAGACAGACGCCACCAAAGCAATATGGCCACCACAGGCTGCCGGCATCGACCCGCTCAAATTGAAAAACCCTTTACATAAATAAAGCTGTTGATTCGTGAAGAAGTTCACACGCATCATCCTGACACAGTACTCGTCCCCGAATGCCAATTTTCATTTTTTTTAAATTCTAACTGAGCGCAATTTAGGTATCTCTTACATTCTAATATTAATTAATACAGATTAACAAACTTAACAAAAAAAACAAAAAAAATAGTTTCATTCCGGTTTCAGGTCCGATGATTACGAAATGTTTGTTGACCTTCTCCTTAGTAGGTTCATTTATACCCTATCAGCGGGCTAAGCGTTATAAGGGCCATAATTGACTCCCGCGAGCAAGTGAGAGATAGTAAAGCCGTTATTCTCCGTAGTAGTGAACCATCGAATATAGGAGTCTCATTTCACAGATTTTGAAGTAACAAAATGGGTTTTTCCAATTTTTATTCGGACATTTACCGATTTCGGGCTCATACCGTAACATATACATCTCGATAAATTAAATCTAAAACTCATTTTCAGTTCGTTTCATCATCAAATGTACGAGAAGGCTCCACACGACTTATTTCATGTGTTCCTTCGAAAGGACGTTAACGTTCCTTCGACATAACGAACTATTACGTTTCTATCATCTTCTAATATAAATTTTATAAGGCGTTAAAAGTAAGTCATTTTTGAAGTATCCCTACAAATATTTTATGGTCACTTTGGAAAAAGTACCTGGCCTCGCATAATATTATTCATTTTATAAAAATTATTATCCAGAAATCTGTTTTAACGGGAAACGCACAAAAGTAAAAGACTTCTTTGTAACATGTATGTAAATTGTCGGGGATAAATGGCCGATGGTAATAACGGGAGGTTAATGACAACGGCAGTAGGATAATGGGAGAGGGTAATATACTATATCTTACTGACCAAAGAATGATAAATCAAATTAATCGGAGACTTAGTAGTTGCTGTTGGTAATCTCACATTGCAGTATGATGGATGAGTCATCGTTCTAGCATTACAAAATATTCGATATCGTTATGTTATGACTTGGCTTTTTAAAATATTTCGTTCTGGACGAAATCAAAAACGCAACGATATAATGAACATAATAATGCTGTTCAATTCTTTGAAACAAACATAACATTACGACCTAATTACGTTGGAACATGCAAACCAGACACACGAGCCATATAGGCTATACACAATTTAAGCATTCCTGTTTATGAAGGATGTGAATAGGAAATGTTCACATGACTAGCCAATTACTGCATTTTTATGATTACCATGCGCAACATTGTACTTGAAAATAGTGTGTTGTGCGGTCTGCGGTATCAAGGTCACTAAACGGAAAAAAGAAGTTTGGTTTGCGGTTAAATATGGAAAAAGTGCGAGTTTCCCGTGCACCGCTCGTTTTGATGACAAATCGAGATTTGTCATAATGTTTAATCCCGATGTTTAATTTAGCGATGATAGCATTTACGCTGAAAATACAAAATGTATGAAATTTATATCAAATAATTGTAACAATTAATTTACTGCTAGATTGCGTGTCGAAAACTATTTTAAAATACAAAAAAAAAATCAATATTTACAGTCGAATGAACACGTTGTTGTTATATTTCCCTGCAATGATACATCATCTAATTTAGAAACGATGATGATACCGCGAATATACCGACAAAGTGAAAAAATAACAGCAAACTGCTTAATCAAAAAACCAAAATTTACAGGATCATTAAAATTTCAAAGTGGCTCTATTCACCCTCATCGAGCGCGCCTTTTTATATTTTGTTGTCTTCTTTATGTGATGGATTCCGCGCGCCGCAATTTTCGTTCAATATATTGTGACTTGGCACGTGATTCTAAATATAAATGTTTACCACACCGCCAATATAAAAAAGAAAAACCGTTGATTAGTTTTATTATTTATTATTGAACATGATAATAATTTTCATAAATAATTTAGTGATGTCAGATTTGTTGAAGCGATACAGATCGATCGACATGTGTTAATAATGCAGTATATCAAAATGTGTAATTGAATAGCGATATCCCGCGTTCACATGTTGATTGATTTAGGGTGAAAATGATTTTCATACACTACATAGTTTAATATCAAGTGTATGACTCAAGTTTTTGTCTGTTGCAAGTTTTTTTAAAATTTAATTGAAAAGCGATTTTGCGTGCCGAATACACTGTGCTTGGATTGCCAACTTTTTTTTGTGACAAACTGGGCACCCAGTGGGTAAACCTAATTCAAGTCAATGGTACCTAGTCCCATTTCAAAGTTAGTCCTCATTTTTGAGATATCGCTTTCGGCATATTTTGGCTCTGAAACTATTTAAAAGAAAATTAAATCGATTCAATTGATTTTATGGTGATTTTTCTTAATTTTTTTCCTAAAAAATTAACATTTTTCTTAACTTTTTTAAT
Organism: Nephrotoma guestfalica; assembly: GCA_963691935.1. Taxonomy (NCBI): domain Eukaryota; kingdom Metazoa; phylum Arthropoda; class Insecta; order Diptera; family Tipulidae; genus Nephrotoma; species Nephrotoma guestfalica. The sequence continues at coordinate 69,979,735 of OY829913.1, read as the reverse complement.
TTTAATTTTCTGATTCGTTCGTGTCGTCTTCGGGATCTTCTTCCTCTTGCAGATTCCAACAAATGTCACCCGAGAGCGCATCTAGCTTTTTGGCACTGTACCAATGTTCGAACGTTGCCGTCACTTGGTGAAAACGCTCGTCGTGCTCATCGGATTCGGCTGAACGTTTGTATTATGAAAAGCGGTCAGCATATTTTCAATATAATTGCGCCAATCATCATCACAAGCTCTCGTTTACTGAGAACATTTTCAAATGCATCATCGTTTATCAAACGACGAATATCTGGTTCATTAAGTATTCCTCTAATAAAAAACAAGATGCGAAAAGAAATTTCATTTGATCAAAACTTAGATTCGAATAGATTCAAACGCCAACCTTCTTTTATTTTCATTCCACTTAACCGTGGAAAAATGCGACGCAATTCGATGAACGCATTTCCATCTGGATTCAGCGCTTTAATAAAAATTTTAACTACTCCAAGCTAGATATGAAGTGGTGGTAGCAATATTTTTTCATTCGGCACAAGGGGAGCCTCAACGATGTTGTCGTATCGCAATCTAATGTTCTCACGTAGAGCCCAGTTCCGTTCGTTGTATTGGTCGCCTTTAAAACGTGTATTCCATCAGCACATAAAACACATGTTTTTAGAGTAAGCCAATTGCATGCCTCTTAAAAGAGCTGTGACTTTTAAATCTGCACAAACTTTCCGTTGATGGTCATTGTATTTAATCAAATCAATGATTTTTTTCATTAATACATAAGTTTCCTTTGTGTTTGTGCTGAGTGCAGTTGGTAAACGTGAAGGAGAACTGCCTTCAAACTGCTTTTGTAGGAATCGATAAACAATCGCCAATCTTCAGGATTACATGCATTGTGCATTGTGGATACTAAACCACGGATATCAGTGCAAAAAGCAAGTGAATTATTCTCAATTGGTTTGAGAAAATTCGTAAAATGTGATGACAATTGATTGCTCCATATATCCGAACATTTGGAGCCAAAATACTCACTTGTTTTAAATCCTTGGACAAAAGAATGGCTTGCAGTTGCGATAGTTTCAGGTGTCGTACCATAATATCCAAACGATTTTGCGAGATTTCAATATGATTTCATGGCGAAGTGACATTTGATGGTTGATATATTGATGCAGATGTTTCTCCGGTTACATCAGATTCAAATGTTGGTGGAAAATATTCTTCAGTTGGGTTAGATCTTTCCGGAACAGGAATTTCATCTGAATGCGGCAGCGGTAGTTGAGCATTTGTCGTTGCAGTGTATGTCACAGATGCCAATTTTTTAACTTTTTTAGAAATATCGAATACAAGAATAATCTCTTGCTAGGCGTTGCTGTTTGGCATCTCCTATGTTTTTAAGTTATCGATAATAAGTCGTAAATTTTATTTGTTTTTGTGTTGATTTTATCGTTAAGTAAATTGTTGGTGTTTTTGGTTTTGTATATTTTCAGGGTGTGAATTTTGGCCGCGATTTGACTCATGACTCATGAGATATTTGTATACGTATAGTATTCAAATGTCTCATGGCTCATGAGTCAAATGGTGCCCCAAATTTATACCAAGATCTTCTAACCTGTCTAATTTTGGTCATGTTTTCGATTCTGTGCAAAATGGTTAAATTTTTATTGAATTTAGTGTACCTATGATTTTCAGTTTTTATGTGTTGTGTGAAACTTGGTTTTATGTATTTTTTTAAAAATTTGGTTATGTCATTGATGTGTTCTTTGTAACTTATTTGAAATGAGCGTCCTGTTTGGTCTAAGCATGCCGACCTCCAGTTGTATTTAGCCTTGATATCTGGACAGATGGACCCATGTTCCTCTAGACGGTAGAGACGGCTGCCGTTTTGGTCAACTTTGTAGAAGTTGCATGGACGAAGAGGAGAAAGAGACTTTAGATAACTTCCTATGGTCGTGTCCGGCACTACCATACAGAAGGCATAAGTATTTGGGCGTGTGTATAGTATGGCGAGCCTTTTAAATCTCGTGGACTGTGGAGTGCGACATATTTTGCGCTACGTACGTAGCTTCAAATGGTTTTAAACAGGGATAAAGGGGAAATAGGATCCATTGGTATCACAACGTTTCACTACTGGTCTAAGTGTGCGGAAGCAGCCACTCCAATCTAACGCAACCTAACTTTGGCCTAAGTACAACACACATATATGGTGAATGTGGTTTTTCGATGTTGATGTGTTCGGCATAGTTGTTTGTCTTGACTTGTGCAACAACTTTGCTAAAGCAAGCATAACGAAAATCTTAATGGTTTAAATACTATTAGTGAACAACGAAATAAAAGCTCTTTTTTACGACATTTTGTATAAAAAAACCCAATGGGTGCAATTATTTGGCCAGAATCGTAGGAACAACTTCGCTGAAAAAAGCAAACGAAAATCTTAACGGTTTAAGAGCTATTATCGCAAAAATGAGTGTATATTTAGACACATTTTTGACTCAGAGCCAAAACATCTCGAAAGCGATGTCTCAAAAATAGGGACTAACTTTAAAACTTTGACTATCACCATTGAATTCAGCGTACTCGAATTAGGTTTACCCTTGGGTGCCCAGCTTGTCATTTTTTTCAACTAGCACAGTGAACAGGCACCTTTAACTGGCATCGAATAACAATTACAGCTGGAGTACTTTCCGTTCTATGCTGAGTTATTTCAAGATTAAGGCTTGGTAAATTCCCTCCGGCATACTATCAGAGACAGAAGCTCTTGGGTTCTTGAATTCAGGATATTCAAGGATCGGAAAAACCTGATCGCCAATTTCTAAGAAGAAGTTATCATCCGTTTGGGATCCATATTCATTATTGAAGTCTTCTTAAACTGCGGGGTGTACGCACTATAGTCCTATAGGAAGGTAATGTATGTTTTGAGATGTTTTATCTAAATATTGTCTCGGCATAGGTATGATTTTCCATGTGGATTTGTTCCTGGGATTGGAACCGCGGTGGTTCAGATGATTCTGTGGTTTGGTATAACCAAAGTTTTGATTGTTAAACCTTAGGCTGCGGTTTCGTTGGATGCGAATCAATACGAAAATGTATTTTCACAAATGAAATGACATGAAAATGGATCCTGCTATTAAATTGTATTTATTGCAAACATCTTTAATAAAATTTCTTTCACTGAAAAACCCAGAAGATGTTGGGTAGATGATTATTTTGGATCTAGAGCTGAAAACGGTGAATTTGGAAGATTATTTGAAGAAATCAGAAACAATGATAATGATTTTTTGAATATAGCAGGATTCCAGCAATTAAATTTTTAATTTAACCGATTTTTCAAATTGTAAATTTAACCCATTTTAGACAGGAAACCTATGCTGAGATTTTGCTTTAGATCAGACCTTTATATTCACCGTTCAGACTTGAGCTATTGGCGTTATATCTGAGCTGAATGGACCTAACTTTTGAGCATATAATCTCGAGGGGGATATCTCCTGGTTTCCAGCAATTAAATTTTTAATTTAATCGATTTTTCATATGAAATGGAAAAGTTCAATACAACCGTAGTAACACATGGATAAAGATAAGGCTCTAATATTGAATATTTGGAAATGGACAATTTTTTTAAATATTACAATTGTTATCTGTATAATATCGCATTACCAATTTAGTAACTTTTCAGGATAATTTTAGCTTTCTCATATTAATTAATACAAATTTCGTAGATACATAGATGAAAAAATTATTTCGGGATTAGATTTGCGCTTTCCATACAATTATGATATTTTTCGGGATGGTATTGAAATTAGCAAAGAAACACACCAAAAATGAAAAGGTGTTTTTCGGGCTGGTTTTTCCATTTTACTTTACATATATGTGAAGTTGGCCCGAAAAACCAGCACGAAAGGGCAGAAGGGACAAGAGGGGACAGAGTTTTCTAATCGTTCTTCGCCTTTCCAATCAGCAAATTATTCCTGTTGCGATACAGTGGTGTATACATTGGCTGGACCTTATTGGCCACTATATCGCAACAGGAATACGAGGGCGGATTGAAAATGAAGCTACCTAAGTAGGAAAACAAATTTTTTTTTTGCCAAAAACCATTTATTTCTCAACATAGTCTCCATTTAGTTCGACACACTTAGTAAGACGATATTCCAACTTTTTTATACCATCTGAATAATACGATTTCAGGAACCCCTCAAAATACGCGTTAGTTTCGATAAACACTTCTTCGTCTGAGATGAATCTTTGTCCTGCGAGCCATTTTTTCAAGTTTGGAAACAGGAAAAAGTCACTAGAAGCTAAATCTGGACTATAAGGTGGATGATCAACCAATTCCATCAATGAATTTTAGTATTTGTTTAGTTTTTGTTCGACACTGAGCAACCGCGGCACCCATCTTGCCGATAGCTTTTTCATATGCAAATATTCATGCAAAATGTTGAACACACGTTCATATGATATGTTTACCATTTCAACAATCTCACGCAACTTGACTCGGCGATCTTTCAAAACGATATCGAGGATTTTCTTGATATTTTCTTCAGTAACCACCTCTTTTGGCCTTCCTGTTGATGGTATTGTTGCAGTGCTTCTTCGGCCGCGTTTAAATTCAGCAATCCAATATTTTACCATGTAATCTGACGGAGCAGACTCGCCGTAATGTTTATCGAGCTTTTCTTTTGTCTCTTTCGCCGTTTTCCCTTTCAAATAATCACTGCACAAAATTCGTTTTTTTCCATTTTTCAAGAAACACAAAAGTTGCTTACTTCAAACGGCTACAACAAATAAACTAATCGATGAATTTGGGTGAAATTTTAACAGCTGACGTTTGACAGATCGCAATTTCTAACAAACAAAAAAATGTTTGTGTTTGTGCTGCCATCTAGCGCTAGGTAGTTTCATTTTCAATCCGCCCTCGTAATTTGCTGATTGGAAAGGCGATAAACGATTAGAGAACTCTGTCGTAAGAGAACTAAAAGCTGGTGACGGTGTTGGAACTGATATTTATGTTCTACAAGAAGGCTGAGAAGTATATTGGCTCTGAGATAATGTTCTTGCAGAAGCAATTCCTGAAACTTGCTTCTTACAAATAATTTTCTATTAGTTATAGCGGTAAATTGTTCTGATACTTCGACTGCAACATGGATCTGAGTTTCGGCGGTAGACGCGCCCAAATGCGGTGCGTGCTGAATCAATTTTTTTTGTGATTTTTAGGCGGCTCCTCGGTGTAAACATCGAGTGCGGCGCCACCACATTGACCAGATTAGAGTGCCTCGTATAGATCTTATTCATTGATTATACCACCACGGGCGACGATCATAATTTTTACACCCTTTTTACATTTCGTGAGAGTTGCCAATGAAATTAGATTTTTGGTTTCTGGAATTAGTGGTGTGTGCACGGTGACGTAATCGGCGAGCGGCCAAATTTCATCCAATTCCATTTTTTCTACATGGAACGACTTTGCATCTTCACTCGATACAATTGGATCGAAACCGATTAATCGCATACCCCAAGCCTTCATGCGAATCCCTACTTTCCGTCCGATACGACCAAGTCCTAAAATTGCTAACGTTTTACCATACAATTCTTTTAAACTCTGTGTAGCCGGAACAATTGGTCGTGCCAATGATCCATTCAACATGCAGGTTAACTCACATGCGGCTATAGAATTACCACCTGGTGTGTTTAAAACGATGACATTGTGTTTCGTAGCTGCAATCACGTTTATGTTATCGGTACCTGCGCCGGCGCGACCAATCACTTTTAACTGGCCACCAGCTGCTTCTAAAACTTCTTCAGTTATTTTTGTATCGGACCGGACTATTACACCGTCCGCTTTTTGAACTTCCTCGAGTAATTGGTCTCTCAGACAGGCAACAAGACTTAAAGCAAAATAGTAATCATCATTCATTTCTCCTTCTTTTTAACGGAGTACTGGTTTAGTGTTGTGAGTTGGTTTCAGACGAAGGTTGCTTATAACTATCAGGACAATTTATTGTTTTCAAGTTTCCTATTTCCAAGTTCCGTTCTCTTACACTTTGTGATTTTTCATTAGGCCTCCCTGCTGATTCTAACAACCCATACTCTTCTATTGTGATTTCATCGCAAATAAAATCATCTCTTTGATGGTTTGTAATAATATTTCCGACTGTTTTCCGAGGTATAAACTATTAAACAACATTTTATTAAAAAACTGCCATTTTGCTGATACTTCTTCAGCAGGGTCACCACTTCGTTTTCGATTTAACTTAGAAAGCTTTTTTCTAAATGTGTCTCGTAAACCTCTCCATTTTTGTTGAACTACATTCTCTACAACAAAATGTTAAATTTAAATAAATATTTGTGCAATGAAGGTTTTTATTCTATGTAGTAAAATTATTTATTTCCAGGTATTTTGCAACTGGGACCTCTTTTCAATCCTTAGCTTTCTCGTTCCGAATGTCACACACTACAATTAGGCAAGCTGTTTAGGACACCTGCGAAGCTATATGGGATTCTTTATTTGAAAAACATAAGCCATTTCCTACAAAATCAATGTTCGAATCAATTGCAGAGCAGTTTTATAGAAAATGGAAAATTTCTAATTGTGTTGGAGCTATCGATGGCAAGCACATTAGAATTAAATGTCCAGCCAGGATCTTGTTATTTTAACTATAGGAATTATTTTTCTATCGTGTTACAAGGTTTAGCAGATGCAAACTACAAGCAGAGTGTTGGTGGGATCTTTCAAACTTCATTGTTGTACCATCATCTCGAACAGGAAACTTTCAACATTGAACAACCAAGACCACTACCAAACACGAATATTGTTGTATCACATGTTTTAGTATAAGATGCAGCGTGTCGTTTAAAAAACTGTTTATTGAAACCAGGACAAGCATTGCCTCCAGCAGAAGAAGTTTTCAGCCCTGGATTAGCACAAATTCAGCCACTATATTTTTCGGATGGCAATCGACATACCCGATAGGAATACGTAATTAGAAGTGCCAACTTCATTGGTTTCTAGAACACTTTTTGTCAGAAAATTGTTCATTCAACGGTCGTTGTTGTTCAATGGAATTGGGCCAATTCTAGATTACCACAAATTCAGCCACGATATTTCTCGAATGGCAATGAACATACCTGACAGGAATATACTATCTGAATTGCTTATGACTTGGATTTTAGAACATTTTATTTCTATTGCTTAATTTGTTGTTCAACACAAATATTATTGAACGCTATACCTCTGGATTTTGTTTGTGAATGTAGTATCTTTCAGGGGCTGGTTTGGTTTTCCTCGATTTATGAATGAAAATTTATGAAAGTTATATTTCTTTGAGGCTTATTAAATTAGGCTTAAATTATTTCTGGTTTTTTTCTAGACGTCGGGTTTTATTTATTCCGTCTTTCAGGCGAAATTTGAAATTTTCTTTTCCGTTTTTTCAGCTCCTGGACTAGCACTAATTTTTTCTCGTGAGTACTAATTAGCACAAATTGGACTTAATCGGTATGCAAAGTTTCATTTTGAAATTCGAAAGTTTCCCTGCTGCAGTTACCCACGTGTGCGGTAGGGTTAGTATTTCTCGACCGTATCATTTCCGTGGTATACGAGTATGGTGTCCAAATCTTGTATTAGGCTTGTTTCGTTACGCTTGTGTGCGTAATGGGTAATTAGGAGTCCCACATATGTTTAGGATTTCACCGGCTGCTCCGATAATTTTATTCCATATTGCTTTTCTTTTCATTGTGAGACCGTAGTTTGTGCAATTTCATGAGAGATCATTGGCACCGGCGGTCGGCAGACACCACAATCAAAATAAATGTTTATATACAAACAGATGCGGTTCTCTTAAATGATTTTTTTTATGTAAGATTTGACAGCTGTCGATTTGTTTGATGCGCGATGGTTAATCTAGTAAGTGTACTAAAATACGTGCTTAGAGAAGTACAGCAAATAGCAGCTGAATGAGGTGCTCAAGGAAACATGGCGCAGGATCAGGCCTTTTCGGATCAAAAAAAAGATATAAAATGGAAGAGAGAAAGAAACAAGAAAAAAAAGTTGAGGTTGCTCGTTCCGGCTAGTCAGATTATGGAGGTGAAAACGTTCCGACGAAAAAGAAGGAAAAAACACGATAGCGAGGATCAAAAAGGATAGTTATTAGGGAGAAGCAAAATAAGGAAGCTTATTCGAAACATATACAAGTTGTAAAAAAAAAACAGAAACATAAAAAAGTAAGAACGAAAAAAACAGCTGTCTGGATTTTAAAAGGAAGCAAAAAGAGGGAAAAAAGCAAAAGCCTAGCAAATCAAAAAAAATATATGGAATATTTACTCTACGGGACAACCAACAAATAATGTGTTTTCGTTGGAGCTCAATCTTGGCATCGAACAATAAAAAAACGTCGTCAAAAAAGGAAAACAAAGAGGAAGGAAGAAAAGCATCGCGAGTCGAGAAAAAATCGTACAAAAAAAAGAAAGAACGAGTGCGATTCCTACTCCACACTTCCAACCCGACACGCGGTCGCGGCGCTTTGGAATTTCTAAGCATAAATAAAAAAACTGAGATGGAGACCGCCCTGCAGCCACTCTGTTCTGGGAGTGCAACACTCGGCAGGATTTGCCAGGTAGACTGGTGTCCCAACGATTTTTGGTGAGAAATTACAGGTTGTTGTCTACTCGCACCACTCTCGCGCACGGCACGTTACATGGCACGTGACACCTAAGATGACGTTCACGTTTTCAATAAAGTCGCATAGAGAATGTGTTTGCTACAACTAAATTTATATGAATCTTTAATAAGTCAGGTATACGTTTTCTTTTCAGGTTGTTGATTGCTATTACTATTAATATCACTATCACTATTACTATCGCTATGACTATTCGCTGGTTTTAATTTTTTTATAAAATTTGGTTTTTCGTTTCTATCATAAATCGTGGATACTACCGAAATTATATTTTCCTATAAAATCCTGTCAATTCCAGAAGCCGTGGAGTAACTGGATTTTTCTAAACTATATTCGTGTACCGCGAAAGTTTGCGAATTTCTGCGAACACGAGTAAAATATCAATTATTGCAACAAATTTTACGATAATTCTGGTAAAGGTGGCACGCAGAATATCTAACTGAACTACTGAATCGCTATAAATGGAATAAATCTACGGAAAATGTGAAAATTGGCGCTTTAGTCATTTTACATGATGATGTTGACCATCTTTTTTGGGAAGAGTAGCTGAACTGCATTTTTGTATACTGATGATCGAGTTGTTACGGTTAAAACTTCGGAATCAATATTCGAACGAGCCATAACTAGGGTCAGTATGCTTCCTTTTGAAAATAGTTTTGAAAATTATCAACTAACTAAAAGTTAAGCTAAACCACATTGTACGGGTCATCGATCAGTAAATTATAATATGTAAATAATATGTAAAGATAATTAAACAATAATACACAAATTTCAATAACAACAAATACATCTGCCGGTGCGTTTCTCATGTACTAAAATTTATACCACAAACATTTGTATCACACCCGAACTTTAAGAATTACATCTATATCGGATTTGATACAAATTAACTTTATTTAAATTTTTTTCCCTGCTCTTTCGCAGTTCATTTGTCCGGCTATAGGACCGATTTAAGTTACTATCTGCGCATTGCATAGCTCCATACCAGCCTATAGTACTGGTCATGGACGATGGGTCGGCCCATGAGTTTTGCACGCCGATAGGGGGTCGTAGTCGTGTTCTATATTGTTATTATTCATTATTTAAAGTTCTAGTGTAGTGCAGTGCATTTTAATTTGTACCGTATTGGGGATTCTTCAACTTAAGAATAATATTTTGTGAATGTTGCGGGTAATAATCGGACGAAAAATTAACAACTCATTCAACCGCTTTCATACGTTCCACTATTGTATGAGCTGAACCAGCAAGACTAAATCATATGCTAATGTTCGTGCTTAGGATGTTTTGTAAATTGGTTTGCCACTAGCCGTCAGATGAGAGGTGGAAAGACCTCTAGTTATTACAATAGTGATGGTTCACCGAAGGAAGCCTAAATCCTCCTGATCTTCAACATACTCGTAATAATAGTTGATCCTATATGACGAAGAAGTAAGGATTCTCGCTTTAGATAATTCTTGATTTACTTGACAGCTTCTTTTGTCATCTTGTTGTCTCAGTTGTCTTTTCAGTTCGCTACTCATACCGAGATTCGAAGGCTACCGTTGAAGTTTATTTTTCCCCACTTTCGGTTTGAGGATTACTCGTACATCTCCAGCATATTCGAATTCCAAGCTGTAGCGAGCCCCGGACAGCCTAACCATTAAAAGTTCTATTGATTCTTGACCTCATTGAAGCAGTCTAAAGTACACGCCACCTCCTCCTGGGAATTTGTAAGGGCCGCAAGATTTATTCTGATTCTGATGAATAAAAAATAAGTGTGTTCTAAGATCATTGTTGAATGGCTTCTTAACTGATCCCAATGGATCGCTTGTCGATCTGCGAAGTCTTGTTCGGTGGTTTTTTTGTGGTTCCTCTGGGCCGGATGCATGTATATTTTAACAGAGGCAGTTTAAATCTCGATGGAGACGGCCCATGCATTGTTGACCTCTTGTGCAGTAATTTTATGTGCTGTGAAATTCTGTTAACGCCTGGTTTTGATGACTGGAGAGGCGTGTTGTGACATTATTTTGTGTCCGATACGCCTTCATGTTACGCAGAGCTATTATTGAGACCTGACGGACCTGGCTGAAACTTGCCGATTTCTCCTGTTTATTCAATTGAATTTTACATCTATCCTGTTCTTTCTTCAATCTGAAGAATTCCGACCCGAAAGGCCAGTTAATTGATTAATTAACTCCTCACCATTTTAAGTGTGATAAAGATTCGCACAGTAAACATTCAACCAACCATTTTTCCTCAGGGTACCAGCTACTATATCCATGATATGGTCTTGAACTGTTAGCATTTGAGTAGTTTTTAGAGAAAATTCAGAAAAATTTTGGTCAGTAATTGTCAAATGGTGGCCTTCAACTATAACGAGGCTGTTCATGGTCCTTGGTTTCACAAACTTCTTTATCTCACTTAACCCTGTTACTTTTGTAGTCCTTGGTCAGTTGACAATTTCCAAGGGATAATAAGATTTTTATCATGTATGTGGTTATCATGTATCGTCGTAAGAAAGATCCGAATGTGGTTGGTAGTTGTGGTCTTGTTTTTTCCTTACCCTCCAATTCCAACGCAGTTCATCTCGGATGGAGGCTGACATAGATGTGGGCATGTCGTCAGGTTACATTGGCGAACTGAAATAATTTAACTAGTTCATTGAAATCATGTGCTAGGGACTTCTAGGATTTAATGAGTACCAGGAAAAAAGTAGCTGGTTTCCTATCTCCAATGACCTACCAGAGTTTGGGCGCTAGTCAACCCTTGGATATTTGTGATTTGTTTGCAAAATATTTCGCTTCCGTATATGAACTCTTTTTGATAACATCTACTGTACCGCAACACTCTGATCTCTTTGAAGTTCTTAACGGCATGCTTCAAATTGATGTTAATAAGAGTGCTGGTCCGGACGATTCATCTCCGATTCTTAGTAAGTATTGCAAAGTTAATGTATTTCGATTACCTTCATATTCAATGAAAGACTGCGTAAAGTTTACTTCCTGAGCCCTGAAAAGTTTCGTGCATTTAACCTATTTTTAAAGCAAGTAGAAGGAATGATGTAGATTACTATAGGTATATCGACTAGCCATTAACAAACTACGGTCTTTCGGATCCAATTTTGAGGGTATCGCGTATTTAGTTCGGTATGCGACATATTTAATTTTCATTTGTCGAGAGAAATTCGTACGTTTAAAGGAGATTTTCTTCAGTTTTTGTAACAAACAAACGGTTTTGCAAGGACGTAGGCTGTTTGTTCGCAATTTTGCACCTGCACAATGGTCCCACAGCTTTTTTATTCATCAATTGCTCTCTTCAGTTCCTTTTCTTGCAATTTTGTGTGTATTTTCCAATGTGACTCACCTATGTGACTTGGTTATGAGAATGATGAATATGTTAGGTTGATCACTCAAAAGATATATTTAATTTCGTGATTCTCTGGCTTCCGAAAGTTAGTGCAGGTCATGAGTGGTTATGAGTGATTTGTAAAGTGCCTGTTTGTCTTTATATGTGTCTGAATGCATTCGTTGATGTTATCACGACTTTCATATTTTCTAAAATAGAAACGCCTGTGTCGCTGCTGTTAACTTTCAAGCTAAATCATTTCGTTGGTCCTGGATATCATTGGATCTTCAGCAACGTAGCACGTACCTGTTCGAGTGCCAGATCAAACAGCACATGTACCACATGTACCACTATTGCACACCAGATGTTATTTCGTCAATTACTCTCATTTCAATTATACTCATATGGCTATATGATGTCAGTTTACCCAACGAGATAAGCATTTTTGGAATTCCTGGAGCAAAGTAAAACGGCCAAACGGTTATCGTGTTTGTTGATGTGAAGTGCCAATTGAATGACTGGTAACATGTCCAAAACACAGTTAAATTTAAACAAATTGTGCACCTTAAATATAGAAATATAGAGATTAGAGTAATGATCTTGTAAAGCAGGTGGATTACAAACAGCGCTCATTCTTTTTTAATTGTCCACACACATCGCACAATGAGTTATCGGACTCGACCACCTTGACCTCACACAATTGTATATTACAATGCCAATGTTATATAGAGTCCAGACTATATATCGTAAAATCATCATACAATTAATCAAGCAAATTTCTCAATTTCGGACAATTCAAAAATATGTGACGTACACAGATTTCGATCGTTCACCAAAATATCCTTGATGCGTGTGTCAACCTCGTAACTAAATAAATATACCCCAGTATCTGGTTTGCATAGAAATGACAAAATAAAATATGGAACGCGTGCATCTGTTGATTTTGAATAACGCGTTTTCTGTCTGGTTGTTACAATGTCGCGCTCACAATATAATTGAGAGCACTTGAAGGTTGTATGGAATTTAATTTCGCGCGCGATATGTTTTAAATTTCAAATTTAGATATTTCTGTGTACTGAGTGTTTTCTGTACATAGTGCAACCTTGTCTGGGGTACATTATATTTTAATGATCACCTTGGTTGCGTCTTATACACGATATTTAAGGTAAGATTGCGTGTTTAATATTCAAAATGCGAGCACACAGGTCCTGCATAACCCTTAGGTTATGTAACTTATGGAAAAGATTTGAATTTGTTTCTGCAAACTAACTGAAAAACACTTTTCCAAAACCTTTCGCTTCCCGAAATGTATTTATCATATACGCAACCGAATATTTTATATGTATGATCGTTATAAGATGATAGCAAGTCGCGGTATCATGCATAAACAATTTCCGGAAGCCGGCATTAAAATGTTTACGAGTCTTTAATGAAATTTGAAGAATTTGTTGATTTCCTGAGTAATTACATATAGGTTGAGGTGACCTTTTCGCATAATTTGCGCAGATACAAAATTAAAATCGCACAGCAGGAAAAAAAATCTTAGAGGACTGGTTTATTGCAATTCACTTTAAATAACGCAAGATTTCCAGGTAAAATCATTCCGAGGTCATTGAAATCGATCGTGCGATGCGGCGTCAACATATTTGTATTGGTGATGGTTTTGGTCTAAAAATAACTTTTTCTCATACAAATTGGATATTGTAAAGTAAGCTCGAGTGGGTGAGGTGACGGCATCGTATTGACGTCTCTACAGAAATAAAATCGTGTATTGTACTTTTGGAGATTATGTCATTGCGGTTTAGTTTTGATCACAAAAGATCAGTTAGTATTTTAAGTGTGCATTATGCGCCTTACTGGTTTTACATTTATTTTGATTTCGGTTTGTAAAATAATCTGTGTACTTACTGGTACAAAGTGTGGCACGAGCAATAAGTTGATAATATTAGTCCCAAATTACCATTAAACAACAGCTTTGTTCTGATAAAATAATTTGTCATCAATTAAAGAAGAAGGTAGACCCGTAAGAATTATTGCCGTTGATTAATAATAATTGTGAGTTTTAGTAAACGTACATAGCACACAGTTGAAATTTTTGCTCGTTCACTGTTTATCTAGGAACAAGATGGTAACGGGCTTTGCGATGTTCATGTTGATATAAAACTTGTTATCAGGGATTGTAATGCCAAAATAAGTACACTGACAACACGGGCGTAGCTATTGATCTTTGTTCCGATGTACACGCGTACTATTATAAATAACTAATAGCACGTAACCACATCCTGGATCTTCAAGGCAGTATTGCAGTTCGGTACTAAATTTCAGAACTAAAGCCTGAACTCCCAGGGACAATATCGTTTAATTGCACAAGTATTAGTGCAATACGAAACAGCTCATTATGTTCAGGCCACCATCAGGGATTTTCGCAAAAAAATTGAAGAAATTTTTTTGTTGAAGTTCCGGTTCAAAATGATTATAGGTAACGGTAGTAATATGTTTAACAGGAAACTAACGGTAGGTTGCCTATGGAAGGTGCGGTTGTTGGAAAAATCGCACTTTGAAATTCGGTCATATTTTGTAATCGAACCCGGATTGCAGACGAACAAGATGACAAATTGCATCAACTTAAACTCAGCTCTACTCGAAATTACGTCACTAACCTAAAATAACCGAAACATACGGTATCTGTGACAATAAATTTTATCCGTTCAAAATCAGTAAGGCTAACAACCATCAGGTATTCTCGCAAAAAAATTGAAGAAATTTTTTTGTTGAAGTTCCGGTTCAAAATGATTATAGGTAACGGTAGTAATATGTTTAACAGGAAACTAACGGTAGGTTGCCTATGGAAGGTGCGGTTGTTGGAAAAATCGCACTTTGAAATTCGGTCGTATTTTGTAATCGAACCCGGATTGCAGGCGAACAAGATGACAAATTGCAACAACTTAAACTCAGCTCTACTCGAAATTACGTCACTAACCTAAAATAACCGAAACATACGGTATCTGTGACAATAAATTTTATCCGTTCAAAATTAGTAAGGCTAACCATCAGGGATGTTCGCAAAAAAATTGAAGAATTTTTTTTGTTGAAGTTCCGGTTCAAAATGATTATAGGTAACGGTAGTAATATGTTTAACAGGAAACTAACGGTAGGTTGCCTATGGAAGGTGCGGTTGTTGGAAAAATCGCACTTTGAAATTCGGTTGTATTTTGTAATCGAACCCGGATTGCAGGCGAACAAGATGACAAATTGCAACAACTTAAACTCAGCTCTACTCGAAATTACGTCACTAACCTAAAATAACCGAAACATACGGTATCTGTGACAATAAATTTTATCCGTTCAAAATTAGTAAGGCTAACCATCAGGGATTTTCGCAAAAAAATTGAAGAAATTTTTTTGTTGAAGTTCCGGTTCAAAATGATTATAGGTAACGGTAATAATATGTTTAATAGGAAACTAACGGTAGGTTGCCTATGGAAGGTGCGGTTGTTGGAAAAATCGCACTTTGAAATTCGGTCATATTTTGTAATCGAACCCGGATTGCAGACGAACAAGATGACAAATTGCAACAACTTAAACTCAGCTCTACTCGAAATTACGTCACTAACCCAAAATAACCGAAACATACGGTATCTGTGACAATAAATTTTATCCGTTCAAAATTAGTAAGGCTAACCATCAGGGATTGTCGCAAAAAAATTGAAGAAATTTTTTTGTTGAAGTTCCGGTTCAAAATGATTATAGGTAACGGTAATAATATGTTTAATAGGAAACTAACGGTAGGTTGCCTATGGAAGGTGCGGTTGTTGGAAAAATCACACTTTGAAATTCGGTCATATTTTGTAATCGAACCCGGATTGCAGACGAACAAGATGACAAATTGCAACAACTTAAACTCAGCTCTACTCGAAATTACGTCACTAACCCAAAATAACCGAAACATACGGTATCTGTGACAATAAATTTTATCCGTTCAAAATTAGTAAGGCTAACCATCAGGGATTTTCGCAAAAAAATTGAAGAAATTTTTTTGTTGAAGTTCCGGTTCAAAATGATTATAGGTAACGGTAATAATATGTTTAACAGGAAACTAACGGTAGGTTGCCTATGGAAGGTGCGGTTGTTGGAAAAATCGCTCTTTGAAATTCGGTCGTTTTTTGTAATCGAACCCGGATTGCAGGCGAACAAGATGACAAATTGCAACAACTTAAACTCAGCTCTACTCGAAATTACGTCACTAACCCAAAATAACCGAAACATACGGTATCTGTGACAATAAATTTTATCCGTTCAAAATTAGTAAGGCTAACCATCAGGGATGTTCGCAAAAAAATTGAAGAAATTTTTTTGTTGAAGTTCCGGTTCAAAATGATTATAGGTAACGGTAATAATATGTTTAACAGGAAACTAACGGTAGGTTGCCTATGGAAGGTGCGGTTGTTGGAAAAATCGCACTTTGAAATTCGGTCGTATTTTGTAATCGAACCCGGATTGCAGGCGAACAAGATAACAAATTGCATCAACTTAAACTCAGCTCTACTCGAAATTACGTCACTAACCTAAAATAACCGAAACATACGGTATCTGTGACAATAAATTTTATCCGTTCAAAATTAGTAAGGCTAACCATCAGGGATTTTCGCAAAAAAATTGAAGAAATTTTTTTGTTGAAGTTCCGGTTCAAAATGATTATAGGTAACGGTAATAATATGTTTAACAGGAAACTAACGGTAGGTTGCCTGTGGAAGGTGCGGTTGTTGGAAAAATCGCACTTTGAAATTCGGTCGTATTTTGTAATCGAACCCGGATTGCAGGCGAACAAGATAACAAATTGCATCAACTTAAACTCAGCTCTACTCGAAATTACGTCACTAACCTAAAATAACCGAAACATACGGTATCTGTGACAATAAATTTTATCCGTTCAAAATTAGTAAGGCTAACCATCAGGGATTTTCGCAAAAAAATTGAAGAAATTTTTTTGTTGAAGTTCCGGTTCAAAATGATTATAGGTAACGGTAGTAATATTTTTAATAGGAAACTAACGGTAGGTTGCCTATGGAAGGTGCGGTTGTTGGAAAAATCGCTCTTTGAAATTCGGTCGTTTTTTGTAATCGAACCCGGATTGTAGGCGAACAAGATGACAAATTGCAACAACTTAAACTCAGCTCTACTCGAAATTACGTCACTAACCCAAAATAACCGAAACATACGGTATCTGTGACAATAAATTTTATCCGTTCAAAATTAGTAAGGCTAACCATCAGGGATGTTCGCAAAAAAATTGAAGAAATTTTTTTGTTGAAGTTCCGGTTCAAAATGATTATAGGTAACGGTAATAATATGTTTAACAGGAAACTAACGGTAGGTTGCCTATGGAAGGTGCGGTTGTTGGAAAAATCGCTCTTTGAAATTCGGTCGTTTTTTGTAATCGAACCCGGATTGCAGGCGAACAAGATGACAAATTGCAACAACTTAAACTCAGCTCTACTCGAAATTACGTCACTAACCCAAAATAACCGAAACATACGGTATCTGTGACAATAAATTTTATCCGTTCAAAATTAGTAAGGCTAACCATCAGGGATTGTCGCAAAAAAATTGAAGAAATTTTTTTGTTGAAGTTCCGGTTCAAAATGATTATAGGTAACGGTAATAATATGTTTAACAGGAAACTAACGGTAGGTTGCCTATGGAATGTGCGGTTGTTGGAAAAATCGCTCTTTGAAATTCGGTCGTTTTTTGTAATCGAACCCGGATTGCAGGCGAACAAGATGACAAATTGCAACAACTTAAACTCAGCTCTACTCGAAATTACGTCACTAACCCAAAATAACCGAAACATACGGTATCTGTGACAATAAATTTTATCCGTTCAAAATTAGTAAGGCTGACCATCAGGGATGTTCGCAAAAAAATTGAAGAAATTTTTTTGTTGAAGTTCCGGTTCAAAATGATTATAGGTAACGGTAATAATATGTTTAACAGGAAACTAACGGTAGGTTGCCTATGGAAGGTGCGGTTGTTGGAAAAATCGCACTTTGAAATTCGGTCGTTTTTTGTAATCGAACCCGGATTGCAGGCGAACAAGATGACAAATTGCAACAACTTAAACTCAGCTCTACTCGAAATTACGTCACTAACCCAAAATAACCGAAACATACGGTATCTGTGACAATAAATTTTATCCGTTCAAAATTAGTAAGGCTAACCATCAGGGATGTTCGCAAAAAAATTGGAGAAATTTTTTTGTTGAAGTTCCGGTTCAAAATGATTATAGGTAACGGTAATAATATGTTTAACAGGAAACTAACGGTAGGTTGCCTATGGAAGGTGCGGTTGTTGGAAAAATCGCACTTTGAAATTCGGTCGTATTTTGTAATCGAACCCGGATTGCAGGCGAACAAGATAACAAATTGCATCAACTTAAACTCAGCTCTACTCGAAATTACGTCACTAACCTAAAATAACCGAAACATACGGTATCTGTGACAATAAATTTTATCCGTTCAAAATTAGTAAGGCTAACCATCAGGGATTTTCGCAAAAAAATTGAAGAAATTTTTTTGTTGAAGTTCCGGTTCAAAATGATTATAGGTAACGGTAATAATATGTTTAACAGGAAACTAACGGTAGGTTGCCTATGGAAGGTGCGGTTGTTGGAAAAATCGCACTTTGAAATTCGGTCGTATTTTGTAATCGAACCCGGATTGCAGGCGAACAAGATAACAAATTGCATCAACTTAAACTCAGCTCTACTCGAAATTACGTCACTAACCTAAAATAACCGAAACATACGGTATCTGTGACAATAAATTTTATCCGTTCAAAATTAGTAAGGCTAACCATCAGGGATGTTCGCAAAAAAATTGAAGAAATTTTTTTGTTGAAGTTCCGGTTCAAAATGATTATAGGTAACGGTAATAATATGTTTAACAGGAAACTAACGGTAGGTTGCCTATGGAAGGTGCGGTTGTTGGAAAAATCGCTCTTTGAAATTCGGTCGTTTTTTGTAATCGAACCCGGATTGCAGGCGAACAAGATGACAAATTGCAACAACTTAAACTCAGCTCTACTCGAAATTACGTCACTAACCCAAAATAACCGAAACATACGGTATCTGTGACAATAAATTTTATCCGTTCAAAATTAGTAAGGCTAACCATCAGGGATGTTCGCAAAAAAATTGGAGAAATTTTTTTGTTGAAGTTCCGGTTCAAAATGATTATAGGTAACGGTAATAATATGTTTAACAGGAAACTAACGGTAGGTTGCCTATGGAAGGTGCGGTTGTTGGAAAAATCGCACTTTGAAATTCGGTCGTATTTTGTAATCGAACCCGGATTGCAGGCGAACAAGATAACAAATTGCATCAACTTAAACTCAGCTCTACTCGAAATTACGTCACTAACCTAAAATAACCGAAACATACGGTATCTGTGACAATAAATTTTATCCGTTCAAAATTAGTAAGGCTAACCATCAGGGATTTTCGCAAAAAAATTGAAGAAATTTTTTTGTTGAAGTTCCGGTTCAAAATGATTATAGGTAACGGTAATAATATGTTTAATAGGAAACTAACGGTAGGTTGCCTATGGAAGGTGCGGTTGTTGGAAAAATCGCACTTTGAAATTCGGTCATATTTTGTAATCGAACCCGGATTGCAGACGAACAAGATGACAAATTGCAACAACTTAAACTCAGCTCTACTCGAAATTACGTCACTAACCCAAAATAACCGAAACATACGGTATCTGTGACAATAAATTTTATCCGTTCAAAATTAGTAAGGCTAACCATCAGGGATTTTCGCAAAAAAATTGAAGAAATTTTTTTGTTGAAGTTCCGGTTCAAAATGATTATAGGTAACGGTAATAATATGTTTAACAGGAAACTAACGGTAGGTTGCCTATGGAAGGTGCGGTTGTTGGAAAAATCGCACTTTGAAATTCGGTCGTATTTTGTAATCGAACCCGGATTGCAGGCGAACAAGATGACAAATTGCAACAACTTAAACTCAGCTCTACTCGAAATTACGTCACTAACCCAAAATAACCGAAACATACGGTATCTGTGACAATAAATTTTATCCGTTCAAAATTAGTAAGGCTAACCATCAGGGATGTTCGCAAAAAAATTGAAGAAATTTTTTTGTTGAAGTTCCGGTTCAAAATGATTATAGGTAACGGTAATAATATGTTTAACAGGAAACTAACGGTAGGTTGCCTATGGAAGGTGCGGTTGTTGGAAAAATCGCACTTTGAAATTCGGTCGTATTTTGTAATCGAACCCGGATTGCAGGCGAACAAGATGACAAATTGCAACAACTTAAACTCAGCTCTACTCGAAATTACGTCACTAACCCAAAATAACCGAAACATACGGTATCTGTGACAATAAATTTTATCCGTTCAAAATTAGTAAGGCTAACCATCAGGGATGTTCGCAAAAAAATTGAAGAAATTTTTTTGTTGAAGTTCCGGTTCAAAATGATTATAGGTAACGGTAATAATATGTTTAACAGGAAACTAACGGTAGGTTGCCTATGGGAGGTGCGGTTGTTGGAAAAATCGCACTTTGAAATTCGGTTGTATTTTGTAATCGAACCCGGATTGCAGGCGAACAAGATGACAAATTGCAACAACTTAAACTCAGCTCTACTCGAAATTACGTCACTAACCCAAAATAACCGAAACATACGGTATCTGTGACAATAAATTTTATCCGTTCAAAATTAGTAAGGCTAACCATCAGGGATGTTCGCAAAAAAATTGAAGAAATTTTTTTGTTGAAGTTCCGGTTCAAAATGATTATAGGTAACGGTAATAATATGTTTAACAGGAAACTAACGGTAGGTTGCCTATGGAAGGTGCGGTTGTTGGAAAAATCGCACTTTGAAATTCGGTCGTATTTTGTAATCGAACCCGGATTGCAGGCGAACAAGATGACAAATTGCAACAACTTAAACTCAGCTCTACTCGAAATTACGTCACTAACCCAAAATAACCGAAACATACGGTATCTGTGACAATAAATTTTATCCGTTCAAAATTAGTAAGGCTAACCATCAGGGATGTTCGCAAAAAAATTGAAGAAATTTTTTTGTTGAAGTTCCGGTTCAAAATGATTATAGGTAACGGTAGTAATATGTTTAACAGGAAACTAACGGTAGGTTGCCTATGGGAGGTGCGGTTGTTGGAAAAATCGCACTTTGAAATTCGGTTGTATTTTGTAATCGAACCCGGATTGCAGGCGAACAAGATGACAAATTGCAACAACTTAAACTCAGCTCTACTCGAAATTACGTCACTAACCCAAAATAACCGAAACATACGGTATCTGTGACAATAAATTTTATCCGTTCAAAATTAGTAAGGCTAACCATCAGGGATGTTCGCAAAAAAATTGAAGAAATTTTTTTGTTGAAGTTCCGGTTCAAAATGATTATAGGTAACGGTAATAATATGTTTAACAGGAAACTAACGGTAGGTTGCCTATGGAAGGTGCGGTTGTTGGAAAAATCGCACTTTGAAATTCGGTCGTATTTTGTAATCGAACCCGGATTGCAGGCGAACAAGATGACAAATTGCAACAACTTAAACTCAGCTCTACTCGAAATTACGTCACTAACCCAAAATAACCGAAACATACGGTATCTGTGACAATAAATTTTATCCGTTCAAAATTAGTAAGGCTAACCATCAGGGATGTTCGCAAAAAAATTGAAGAAATTTTTTTGTTGAAGTTCCGGTTCAAAATGATTATAGGTAACGGTAATAATATGTTTAACAGGAAACTAACGGTAGGTTGCCTATGGAAGGTGCGGTTGTTGGAAAAATCGCACTTTGAAATTCGGTCGTATTTTGTAATCGAACCCGGATTGCAGGCGAACAAGATAACAAATTGCATCAACTTAAACTCAGCTCTACTCGAAATTACGTCACTAACCCAAAATAACCGAAACATACGGTATCTGTGACAATAAATTTTATCCGTTCAAAATTAGTAAGGCTAACCATCAGGGATGTTCGCAAAAAAATTGAAGAAATTTTTTTGTTGAAGTTCCGGTTCAAAATGATTATAGGTAACGGTAATAATATGTTTAACAGGAAACTAACGGTAGGTTGCCTATGGAAGGTGCGGTTGTTGGAAAAATCGCACTTTGAAATTCGGTCGTATTTTGTAATCGAACCCGGATTGCAGGCGAACAAGATGACAAATTGCAACAACTTAAACTCAGCTCTACTCGAAATTACGTCACTAACCCAAAATAACCGAAACATACGGTATCTGTGACAATAAATTTTATCCGTTCAAAATTAGTAAGGCTAACCATCAGGGATGTTCGCAAAAAAATTGAAGAAATTTTTTTGTTGAAGTTCCGGTTCAAAATGATTATAGGTAACGGTAGTAATATGTTTAACAGGAAACTAACGGTAGGTTGCCTATGGGAGGTGCGGTTGTTGGAAAAATCGCACTTTGAAATTCGGTTGTATTTTGTAATCGAACCCGGATTGCAGGCGAACAAGATGACAAATTGCAACAACTTAAACTCAGCTCTACTCGAAATTACGTCACTAACCCAAAATAACCGAAACATACGGTATCTGTGACAATAAATTTTATCCGTTCAAAATTAGTAAGGCTAACCATCAGGGATGTTCGCAAAAAAATTGAAGAAATTTTTTTGTTGAAGTTCCGGTTCAAAATGATTATAGGTAACGGTAATAATATGTTTAACAGGAAACTAACGGTAGGTTGCCTATGGAAGGTGCGGTTGTTGGAAAAATCGCACTTTGAAATTCGGTCGTATTTTGTAATCGAACCCGGATTGCAGGCGAACAAGATGACAAATTGCAACAACTTAAACTCAGCTCTACTCGAAATTACGTCACTAACCCAAAATAACCGAAACATACGGTATCTGTGACAATAAATTTTATCCGTTCAAAATTAGTAAGGCTAACCATCAGGGATGTTCGCAAAAAAATTGAAGAAATTTTTTTGTTGAAGTTCCGGTTCAAAATGATTATAGGTAACGGTAATAATATGTTTAACAGGAAACTAACGGTAGGTTGCCTATGGAAGGTGCGGTTGTTGGAAAAATCGCACTTTGAAATTCGGTCGTATTTTGTAATCGAACCCGGATTGCAGGCGAACAAGATAACAAATTGCATCAACTTAAACTCAGCTCTACTCGAAATTACGTCACTAACCCAAAATAACCGAAACATACGGTATCTGTGACAATAAATTTTATCCGTTCAAAATTAGTAAGGCTAACCATCAGGGATGTTCGCAAAAAAATTGAAGAAATTTTTTTGTTGAAGTTCCGGTTCAAAATGATTATAGGTAACGGTAATAATATGTTTAACAGGAAACTAACGGTAGGTTGCCTATGGAAGGTGCGGTTGTTGGAAAAATCGCACTTTGAAATTCGGTCGTATTTTGTAATCGAACCCGGATTGCAGGCGAACAAGATGACAAATTGCATCAACTTAAACTCAGCTCTACTCGAAATTACGTCACTAACCTAAAATAACCGAAACATACGGTATCTGTGACAATAAATTTTATCCGTTCAAAATTAGTAAGGCTAACCATCAGGGATTGTCGCAAAAAAATTGAAGAATTTTTTTTGTTGAAGTTCCGGTTCAAAATGATTATAGGTAACGGTAATAATATGTTTAACAGGAAACTAACGGTAGGTTGCCTATGGAAGGTGCGGTTGTTGGAAAAATCGCACTTTGAAATTCGGTCGTATTTTGTAATCGAACCCGGATTGCAGGCGAACAAGATGACAAATTGCAACAACTTAAACTCAGCTCTACTCGAAATTACGTCACTAACCCAAAATAACCGAAACATACGGTATCTGTGACAATAAATTTTATCCGTTCAAAATTAGTAAGGCTAACCATCAGGGATGTTCGCAAAAAAATTGAAGAAATTTTTTTGTTGAAGTTCCGGTTCAAAATGATTATAGGTAACGGTAATAATATGTTTAACAGGAAACTAACGGTAGGTTGCCTATGGAAGGTGCGGTTGTTGGAAAAATCGCACTTTGAAATTCGGTCGTATTTTGTAATCGAACCCGGATTGCAGGCGAACAAGATGACAAATTGCAACAACTTAAACTCAGCTCTACTCGAAATTACGTCACTAACCCAAAATAACCGAAACATACGGTATCTGTGACAATAAATTTTATCCGTTCAAAATTAGTAAGGCTAACCATCAGGGATGTTCGCAAAAAAATTGAAGAAATTTTTTTGTTGAAGTTCCGGTTCAAAATGATTATAGGTAACGGTAATAATATGTTTAACAGGAAACTAACGGTAGGTTGCCTATGGAAGGTGCGGTTGTTGGAAAAATCGCACTTTGAAATTCGGTCGTATTTTGTAATCGAACCCGGATTGCAGGCGAACAAGATGACAAATTGCAACAACTTAAACTCAGCTCTACTCGAAATTACGTCACTAACCCAAAATAACCGAAACATACGGTATCTGTGACAATAAATTTTATCCGTTCAAAATTAGTAAGGCTAACCATCAGGGATTGTCGCAAAAAAATTGAAGAAATTTTTTTGTTGAAGTTCCGGTTCAAAATGATTATAGGTAACGGTAATAATATGTTTAACAGGAAACTAACGGTAGGTTGCCTATGGAAGGTGCGGTTGTTGGAAAAATCGCACTTTGAAATTCGGTCGTATTTTGTAATCGAACCCGGATTGCAGGCGAACAAGATAACAAATTGCATCAACTTAAACTCAGCTCTACTCGAAATTACGTCACTAACCCAAAATAACCGAAACATACGGTATCTGTGACAATAAATTTTATCCGTTCAAAATTAGTAAGGCTAACCATCAGGGATTTTCGCAAAAAAATTGAAGAAATTTTTTTGTTGAAGTTCCGGTTCAAAATGATTATAGGTAACGGTAATAATATGTTTAACAGGAAACTAACGGTAGGTTGCCTATGGAAGGTGCGGTTGTTGGAAAAATCGCACTTTGAAATTCGGTCGTATTTTGTAATCGAACCCGGATTGCAGGCGAACAAGATGACAAATTGCAACAACTTAAACTCAGCTCTACTCGAAATTACGTCACTAACCCAAAATAACCGAAACATACGGTATCTGTGACAATAAATTTTATCCGTTCAAAATTAGTAAGGCTAACCATCAGGGATTTTCGCAAAAAAATTGAAGAAATTTTTTTGTTGAAGTTCCGGTTCAAAATGATTATAGGTAACGGTAATAATATGTTTAACAGGAAACTAACGGTAGGTTGCCTATGGAAGGTGCGGTTGTTGGAAAAATCGCACTTTGAAATTCGGTCGTATTTTGTAATCGAACCCGGATTGCAGGCGAACAAGATGACAAATTGCAACAACTTAAACTCAGCTCTACTCGAAATTACGTCACTAACCCAAAATAACCGAAACATACGGTATCTGTGACAATAAATTTTATCCGTTCAAAATTAGTAAGGCTAACCATCAGGGATGTTCGCAAAAAAATTGAAGAAATTTTTTTGTTGAAGTTCCGGTTCAAAATGATTATAGGTAACGGTAATAATATGTTTAACAGGAAACTAACGGTAGGTTGCCTATGGAAGGTGCGGTTGTTGGAAAAATCGCACTTTGAAATTCGGTCGTATTTTGTAATCGAACCCGGATTGCAGGCGAACAAGATAACAAATTGCATCAACTTAAACTCAGCTCTACTCGAAATTACGTCACTAACCCAAAATAACCGAAACATACGGTATCTGTGACAATAAATTTTATCCGTTCAAAATTAGTAAGGCTAACCATCAGGGATGTTCGCAAAAAAATTGAAGAAATTTTTTTGTTGAAGTTCCGGTTCAAAATGATTATAGGTAACGGTAATAATATGTTTAACAGGAAACTAACGGTAGGTTGCCTATGGAAGGTGCGGTTGTTGGAAAAATCGCACTTTGAAATTCGGTCGTATTTTGTAATCGAACCCGGATTGCAGGCGAACAAGATGACAAATTGCATCAACTTAAACTCAGCTCTACTCGAAATTACGTCACTAACCTAAAATAACCGAAACATACGGTATCTGTGACAATAAATTTTATCCGTTCAAAATTAGTAAGGCTAACCATCAGGGATTGTCGCAAAAAAATTGAAGAAATTTTTTTGTTGAAGTTCCGGTTCAAAATGATTATAGGTAACGGTAATAATATGTTTAACAGGAAACTAACGGTAGGTTGCCTATGGAAGGTGCGGTTGTTGGAAAAATCGCACTTTGAAATTCGGTCGTATTTTGTAATCGAACCCGGATTGCAGGCGAACAAGATGACAAATTGCAACAACTTAAACTCAGCTCTACTCGAAATTACGTCACTAACCCAAAATAACCGAAACATACGGTATCTGTGACAATAAATTTTATCCGTTCAAAATTAGTAAGGCTAACCATCAGGGATTTTCGCAAAAAAATTGAAGAAATTTTTTTGTTGAAGTTCCGGTTCAAAATGATTATAGGTAACGGTAATAATATGTTTAACAGGAAACTAACGGTAGGTTGCCTATGGAAGGTGCGGTTGTTGGAAAAATCGTTATTTTGTAATCGAACCCGGATTGCAGGCGAACAAGATGACAAATTGCAACAACTTAAACTCAGCTCTACTCGAAATTACGTCACTAACCCAAAATAACCGAAACATACGGTATCTGTGACAATAAATTTTATCCGTTCAAAATTAGTAAGGCTAACCATCAGGGATTTTCGCAAAAAAATTGAAGAAATTTTTTTGTTGAAGTTCCGGTTCAAAATGATTATAGGTAACGGTAATAATATGTTTAACAGGAAACTAACGGTAGGTTGCCTATGGAAGGTGCGGTTGTTGGAAAAATCGCACTTTGAAATTCGGTCGTATTTTGTAATCGAACCCGGATTGCAGGCGAACAAGATGACAAATTGCAACAACTTAAACTCAGCTCTACTCGAAATTACGTCACTAACCCAAAATACCCGAAACATACGGTATCTGTGACAATAAATTTTATCCGTTCAAAATTAGTAAGGCTAACCATCAGGGATGTTCGCAAAAAAATTGAAGAAATTTTTTTGTTGAAGTTCCGGTTCAAAATGATTATAGGTAACGGTAGTAATATGTTTAACAGGAAACTAACGGTAGGTTGCCTATGGAAGGTGCGGTTGTTGGAAAAATCGCACTTTGAAATTCGGTCGTATTTTGTAATCGAACCCGGATTGCAGGCGAACAAGATAACAAATTGCATCAACTTAAACTCAGCTCTACTCGAAATTACGTCACTAACCCAAAATAACCGAAACATACGGTATCTGTGACAATAAATTTTATCCGTTCAAAATTAGTAAGGCTAACCATCAGGGATGTTCGCAAAAAAATTGAAGAAATTTTTTTGTTGAAGTTCCGGTTCAAAATGATTATAGGTAACGGTAATAATATGTTTAACAGGAAACTAACGGTAGGTTGCCTATGGAAGGTGCGGTTGTTGGAAAAATCGCACTTTGAAATTCGGTCGTATTTTGTAATCGAACCCGGATTGCAGGCGAACAAGATGACAAATTGCATCAACTTAAACTCAGCTCTACTCGAAATTACGTCACTAACCTAAAATAACCGAAACATACGGTATCTGTGACAATAAATTTTATCCGTTCAAAATTAGTAAGGCTAACCATCAGGGATTGTCGCAAAAAAATTGAAGAAATTTTTTTGTTGAAGTTCCGGTTCAAAATGATTATAGGTAACGGTAATAATATGTTTAACAGGAAACTAACGGTAGGTTGCCTATGGAAGGTGCGGTTGTTGGAAAAATCGCACTTTGAAATTCGGTCGTATTTTGTAATCGAACCCGGATTGCAGGCGAACAAGATGACAAATTGCAACAACTTAAACTCAGCTCTACTCGAAATTACGTCACTAACCCAAAATAACCGAAACATACGGTATCTGTGACAATAAATTTTATCCGTTCAAAATTAGTAAGGCTAACCATCAGGGATGTTCGCAAAAAAATTGAAGAAATTTTTTTGTTGAAGTTCCGGTTCAAAATGATTATAGGTAACGGTAATAATATGTTTAACAGGAAACTAACGGTAGGTTGCCTATGGAAGGTGCGGTTGTTGGAAAAATCGCACTTTGAAATTCGGTCGTATTTTGTAATCGAACCCGGATTGCAGGCGAACAAGATGACAAATTGCAACAACTTAAACTCAGCTCTACTCGAAATTACGTCACTAACCCAAAATAACCGAAACATACGGTATCTGTGACAATAAATTTTATCCGTTCAAAATTAGTAAGGCTAACCATCAGGGATGTTCGCAAAAAAATTGAAGAAATTTTTTTGTTGAAGTTCCGGTTCAAAATGATTATAGGTAACGGTAATAATATGTTTAACAGGAAACTAACGGTAGGTTGCCTATGGAAGGTGCGGTTGTTGGAAAAATCGCACTTTGAAATTCGGTCGTATTTTGTAATCGAACCCGGATTGCAGGCGAACAAGATGACAAATTGCAACAACTTAAACTCAGCTCTACTCGAAATTACGTCACTAACCCAAAATAACCGAAACATACGGTATCTGTGACAATAAATTTTATCCGTTCAAAATTAGTAAGGCCAGGGATGTTCGCAAAAAAATTGAAGAAATTTTTTTGTTGAAGTTCCGGTTCAAAATGATTATAGGTAACGGTAGTAATATGTTTAACAGGAAACTAACGGTAGGTTGCCTATGGGAGGTGCGGTTGTTGGAAAAATCGCACTTTGAAATTCGGTTGTATTTTGTAATCGAACCCGGATTGCAGGCGAACAAGATGACAAATTGCAACAACTTAAACTCAGCTCTACTCGAAATTACGTCACTAACCCAAAATAACCGAAACATACGGTATCTGTGACAATAAATTTTATCCGTTCAAAATTAGTAAGGCTAACCATCAGGGATGTTCGCAAAAAAATTGAAGAAATTTTTTTGTTGAAGTTCCGGTTCAAAATGATTATAGGTAACGGTAATAATATGTTTAACAGGAAACTAACGGTAGGTTGCCTATGGAAGGTGCGGTTGTTGGAAAAATCGCACTTTGAAATTCGGTCGTATTTTGTAATCGAACCCGGATTGCAGGCGAACAAGATGACAAATTGCAACAACTTAAACTCAGCTCTACTCGAAATTACGTCACTAACCCAAAATAACCGAAACATACGGTATCTGTGACAATAAATTTTATCCGTTCAAAATTAGTAAGGCTAACCATCAGGGATGTTCGCAAAAAAATTGAAGAAATTTTTTTGTTGAAGTTCCGGTTCAAAATGATTATAGGTAACGGTAGTAATATGTTTAACAGGAAACTAACGGTAGGTTGCCTATGGGAGGTGCGGTTGTTGGAAAAATCGCACTTTGAAATTCGGTTGTATTTTGTAATCGAACCCGGATTGCAGGCGAACAAGATGACAAATTGCAACAACTTAAACTCAGCTCTACTCGAAATTACGTCACTAACCCAAAATAACCGAAACATACGGTATCTGTGACAATAAATTTTATCCGTTCAAAATTAGTAAGGCTAACCATCAGGGATTTTCGCAAAAAAATTGAAGAAATTTTTTTGTTGAAGTTCCGGTTCAAAATGATTATAGGTAACGGTAATAATATGTTTAACAGGAAACTAACGGTAGGTTGCCTATGGAAGGTGCGGTTGTTGGAAAAATCGCACTTTGAAATTCGGTCGTATTTTGTAATCGAACCCGGATTGCAGGCGAACAAGATGACAAATTGCAACAACTTAAACTCAGCTCTACTCGAAATTACGTCACTAACCCAAAATAACCGAAACATACGGTATCTGTGACAATAAATTTTATCCGTTCAAAATTAGTAAGGCTAACCATCAGGGATTTTCGCAAAAAAATTGAAGAAATTTTTTTGTTGAAGTTCCGGTTCAAAATGATTATAGGTAACGGTAATAATATGTTTAACAGGAAACTAACGGTAGGTTGCCTATGGAAGGTGCGGTTGTTGGAAAAATCGCACTTTGAAATTCGGTCGTATTTTGTAATCGAACACGGATTGCAGGCGAACAAGATAACAAATTGCATCAACTTAAACTCAGCTCTACTCGAAATTACGTCACTAACCCAAAATAACCGAAACATACGGTATCTGTGACAATAAATTTTATCCGTTCAAAATTAGTAAGGCCAGGGATTTTCGCAAAAAAATTGAAGAAATTTTTTTGTTGAAGTTCCGGTTCAAAATGATTATAGGTAACGGTAATAATATGTTTAACAGGAAACTAACGGTAGGTTGCCTATGGAAGGTGCGGTTGTTGGAAAAATCGCACTTTGAAATTCGGTCGTATTTTGTAATCGAACCCGGATTGCAGACGAACAAGATGACAAATTGCAACAACTTAAACTCAGCTCTACTCGAAATTACGTCACTAACCCAAAATAACCAAAACATACGGTATCTGTGACAATAAATTTTATCCGTTCAAAATTAGTAAGGCTAACCATCAGGGATTAACGCAAAAAAATTGAAGAAATTTTT
Source organism: Nephrotoma guestfalica (assembly GCA_963691935.1). NCBI lineage: Eukaryota > Metazoa > Arthropoda > Insecta > Diptera > Tipulidae > Nephrotoma > Nephrotoma guestfalica. The sequence continues at coordinate 69,949,182 of OY829913.1, read as the reverse complement.
TTGTTGAAGTTCCGGTTCAAAATGATTATAGGTAACGGTAATAATATGTTTAACAGGAAACTAACGGTAGGTTGCCTATGGAAGGTGCGGTTGTTGGAAAAATCGCACTTTGAAATTCGGTCGTATTTTGTAATCGAACCCGGATTGCAGGCGAACAAGATGACAAATTGCAACAACTTAAACTCAGCTCTACTCGAAATTACGTCACTAACCCAAAATAACCGAAACATACGGTATCTGTGACAATAAATTTTATCCGTTCAAAATTAGTAAGGCTAACCATCAGGGATTTTCGCAAAAAAATTGAAGAAATTTTTTTGTTGAAGTTCCGGTTCAAAATGATTATAGGTAACGGTAATAATATGTTTAACAGGAAACTAACGGTAGGTTGCCTATGGAAGGTGCGGTTGTTGGAAAAATCGCACTTTGAAATTCGGTCGTATTTTGTAATCGAACCCGGATTGCAGGCGAACAAGATAACAAATTGCATCAACTTAAACTCAGCTCTACTCGAAATTACGTCACTAACCCAAAATAACCGAAACATACGGTATCTGTGACAATAAATTTTATCCGTTCAAAATTAGTAAGGCTAACCATCAGGGATTTTCGCAAAAAAATTGAAGAAATTTTTTTGTTGAAGTTCCGGTTCAAAATGATTATAGGTAACGGTAATAATATGTTTAACAGGAAACTAACGGTAGGTTGCCTATGGAAGGTGCGGTTGTTGGAAAAATCGCACTTTGAAATTCGGTCGTATTTTGTAATCGAACCCGGATTGCAGGCGAACAAGATAACAAATTGCATCAACTTAAACTCAGCTCTACTCGAAATTACGTCACTAACCCAAAATAACCGAAACATACGGTATCTGTGACAATAAATTTTATCCGTTCAAAATTAGTAAGGCTAACCCATCAGGGATTTTCGCAAAAAAATTGAAGAAATTTTTTTGTTGAAGTTCCGGTTCAAAATGATTATAGGTAACGGTAATAATATGTTTAACAGGAAACTAACGGTAGGTTGCCTATGGAAGGTGCGGTTGTTGGAAAAATCGCACTTTGAAATTCGGTCGTATTTTGTAATCGAACCCGGATTGCAGGCGAACAAGATGACAAATTGCAACAACTTAAACTCAGCTCTACTCGAAATTACGTCACTAACCTAAAATAACCGAAACATAGGGTATCTGTGACAATAAATTTTATCCGTTCAAAATTAGTAAGGCTAACCATCAGGGATTTTCGCAAAAAAATTGAAGAAATTTTTTTGTTGAAGTTCCGGTTCAAAATGATTATAGGTAACTATGGAAGGTGCGGTTGTTGAAAAAATCGCTCTTTGAAATTCGGTCGTTTTTTGTAATCGAACCCGGATTGCAGGCGAACAAGATGACAAATTGCAACAACTTAAACTCAGCTCTACTCGAAATTACGTCACTAACCCAAAATAACCGAAACATACGGTATCTGTGACAATAAATTTTATCCGTTCAAAATTAGTAAGGCTAACCATCAGGGATTTTCGCAAAAAAATTGAAAATTTTTTTGTTGAAGTTCCGGTTCAAAATGATTATAGGTAACGGTAATAATATGTTTAACAGGAAACTAACGGTAGGTTGCCTATGGAAGGTGCGGTTGTTGGAAAAATCGCACTTTGAAATTCGGTCATATTTTGTAATCGAACCCGGATTGCAGGCGAACAAGATGACAAATTGCATCAACTTAAACTCAGCTCTACTCGAAATTACGTCACTAACCTAAAATAACCGAAACATACGGTATCTGTGACAATAAATTTTATCCGTTCAAAATTAGTAAGGCTAACCATCAGGGATTGTCGCAAAAAAATTGAAGAATTTTTTTTGTTGAAGTTCCGGTTCAAAATGATTATAGGTAACGGTAATAATATGTTTAACAGGAAACTAACGGTAGGTTGCCTATGGAAGGTGCGGTTGTTGGAAAAATCGCACTTTGAAATTCGGTCGTATTTTGTAATCGAACCCGGATTGCAGGCGAACAAGATGACAAATTGCAACAACTTAAACTCAGCTCTACTCGAAATTACGTCACTAACCCAAAATAACCGAAACATACGGTATCTGTGACAATAAATTTTATCCGTTCAAAATTAGTAAGGCTAACCATCAGGGATTGTCGCAAAAAAATTGAAGAAATTTTTTTGTTGAAGTTCCGGTTCAAAATGATTATAGGTAACGGTAGTAATATGTTTAACAGGAAACTAACGGTAGGTTGCCTATGGGAGGTGCGGTTGTTGGAAAAATCGCACTTTGAAATTCGGTCGTTTTTTGTAATCGAACCCGGATTGCAGGCGAACAAGATGACAAATTGCATCAACTTAAACTCAGCTCTACTCGAAATTACGTCACTAACCTAAAATAACCGAAACATACGGTATCTGTGACAATAAATTTTATCCGTTCAAAATTAGTAAGGCTAACCATCAGGGATTTTCGCAAAAAAATTGAAGAAATTTTTTTGTTGAAGTTCCGGTTCAAAATGATTATAGGTAACGGTAATAATATGTTTAACAGGAAACTAACGGTAGGTTGCCTATGGAAGGTGCGGTTGTTGGAAAAATCGCACTTTGAAATTCGGTCGTATTTTGTAATCGAACCCGGATTGCAGGCGAACAAGATGACAAATTGCAACAACTTAAACTCAGCTCTACTCGAAATTACGTCACTAACCCAAAATAACCGAAACATACGGTATCTGTGACAATAAATTTTATCCGTTCAAAATTAGTAAGGCTAACCATCAGGGATTTTCGCAAAAAAATTGAAGAAATTTTTTTGTTGAAGTTCCGGTTCAAAATGATTATAGGTAACGGTAGTAATATTTTTAACAGGAGACTAACGGTAGGTTGCCTATGGAAGGTGCGGTTGTTGGAAAAATCGCACTTTGAAATTCGGTCATATTTTGTAATCGAACCCGGATTGCGGACGAACAAGATGACAAATTGCAACAACTTAAACTCAGCTCTGGAGTTATTAGTCAATTATGATAGATTAGGTATTTTGGAAATATGCGGCGTTTAAATTTTATCAAAATATTATTCAGTTTCTTTACAGGGTTGCGCAACTTTTTTATCTAATTATTTATTTAATTATTTTAAATACATTCTGTTTTATGGAATTTTTATTTTGTTTAAACGTAGAAATGATATCTTGCAATTGATGACTATTTTCTGCTTCACTCCTTCGTGCTCTTTCTCTCTATATCTGTTCTCAAAATTTCAGATTTTGTGGTCACGATTTCATTTTGAATGTTGTTTCTAATTCTGGTATGATAACTGGTTTATTTACGATCACCCTTTCTTTCAAATAAGCCTAAATAAAACACTCGGAAACGGTTAAATCTGGTGAACGAGGCGGCCAATTGAAATGGCTTCTTTTCGAATTAATTTGCTCGCCAAAGATTTACGAGCCATCTTGTGAGCCATTGTATCCCTTGCACCACGGGATGTAGGGACCACAGCTCTGGACGATTTTGCATCATCGTTCGATATTGAGCAGCATAAACGGTAACTATTGCGCCGACTTAATTTTCGAGTAAATTTGGGCCGAAGATGCTTGCGGCGAAACAACGCACCAAACAATAACCTAAGTAGGTGTAATTGTCGCTGATGATTAGATATTTGATTTTTTGTTGCCCAAGCCTAAAGCCCTGCTTGTTTACGAAACCATTTAATTGAAAATGGGCATCATCGCTCATTATTAAATTGTGAATGAAATCGGGATTTTCTTCAACTTTTCCTCGTACGGTAATACCAAAATCAAGCCGTTCTTGATAGTCTGCATAGAATTTAATTATTGCACAAGCTGAATTTTATATGGCAACATTCTTAATGTGGCAAAAATTATCTGTAAGGACTTTCGCGATAGACCCAGTTGTGTTGAACATGTCTTTGTTGACTTTTCTGGGTAATCATACACGTGCGTCCCGAACGTCGTCGTCCGGAACCTGGGAGGTTCCATATAGCACCTTGTTGTTGGTAATTTGCAGCGGTCTATTGTTGAGATGGTTGCGTCAAAATAAATGGCCGTTGGTTTTCATAATTTAATTCAATCATTCGTTGTCCTGTAGTGTAATCCTGAAAAGAAAAGAAATTTATAATTAAAAAAAGTTATTAAACATTCATACTAGAATTGTCTTTTTGCACCACTTCCCATAAATAATTTTCCCATTATTTCATAGTCAGGTTGATCGTCCAAACACTAGGATCCATAAGCGTTCAAGTTTGTCATAAAATTTTCAATTTTTTTCGCAAATATACCAAGGAGCACAAAATTACAAACAAATGGAGAAGTGTAATTGTTGTGACCAACAAACGACTTTCTTTTAGGACAAATGTACATAGACCAATCAATACATTGCACTTAATTCCCAAAATCGAAAAATTGAACCTACCGGATTTTTGATAACAACTGTCTTGTGGAATCAAAATAATCATTATCCCTGCTTATATTTCAAACAACCAACAAAGACAATCTTTGTTGAAAACACAGGTGTCTACCACGTTTCGCAAATGTGCTTTCGCTTCGGAAAGCTCCAATATGAGTTTTAATAATATGAGTTTTTTTTTAAAAAGCAGTTTTTGTGGAGAATCGTAATTTCCGCTAAAATTTAGAAAACTGGTCTGGATCGACATGGTTGCAAATTAAATTTACAATATAATCTTGCAGTTCATAATCGTTTTCTCAAAACGAAAAACTCCTATGGAGGCTGCCACTTCCGGTGGACCGATTTTGGCCAAAAATTACCGCGCCGTCCAAATTAATGAAAAGGCTGAAGTACGAAGTTTCATCCCGATCGGCCAAATCGTTTGGGCTGTAGAGAGGACACAGACATTTAGTCTGCACGGAAGCACGCACAGAGATCTGATTTTGGGAAAATTTATTAATGAGATCTTCCGGTGGGGACCGGTTTTCATTAATAAATATTTCATTGCCTCCCACGATTGTGATAAAAATTAATCGAGGGGGAATTTTATTCGGGAAAGCCCAGAATCGTAGGCGTGGGTTTGTATGCATGATGAACTTAAACCACAGACATTAAACACCAAAATCAATTGAACGAAATTTGGAGTGTACCGGGTATGGATGAAAGGAAGAGATTGTGTATACGTCCCTACACGTAACCCTACGGACGTAGGGTTACGTGTAGGGACGTATACACAATAGATAAAGCTTCTTTTCATCCGGAGAGACCGCTGCAAGATCTCCCAAATTTCACACTAGTCCAGTTTCCTAGGAGAACAGCAATTCACTACACTGTGTATCATGGTTAGACAGCGTAGACAGCATACTGGAGGATTAAGAAGTAGTAAAAGAAAAACCTATATATCGCGCCATTCTCCAAAGTATACGTCAGAAAATCACAGGGACCGCTGACTCGGCGCCTATTGCATACAACATCTTTAATGAAAATTAGAATTACAGTAAGAATTGCCTGTCACTCCATTATGCGGCTAAGCCAGACCAACGTACGCTGGAACATCAGCTTAGCAAATTAACACAAAGGAATAGAAGCATAGAAAAATTATATGCTAACGTCAACCACCAATTGTCACTTATAATAAGCAACTTCATCAAAAAGCACCACAGCCGCTTCCAAGATTTTCCCTGCAATAAAGAAACATGGGATACGCCGTAACATCCAAAGCCACCAATACCGATGAATGTGGATGAATTAATAAAAACCAAGAGGGTCAATTACATGAACCGGCCAAATAATCATCCAAACTCAAGCTTTAAGAGCGGAAAAAGATCAAATCTCAATGCAAAAGCTTAGAGACAACAAAGAGTATTCCCATACGAAAATCCAAGTCTTAGCCTACCTTAATGAGAGTACCAATGCCGCAATAACAAAATATTAAAATTCCTCATGGACAGCCAGACAGCCAAACGGAAAATAACCGCACCAATATTCAAAAAACTTGATTGTATTCTGCAAGTGGACTGCTTTATACTGCCGGGCCTAACCTCATTTGACGGCATAATTGGGGATGTTACCTTTAACAGGTAGAAGCATTGATAGACAGGAGGTAAAATATTTTAACCATCTCTCTAGGCATCGACTCCCATTGAAAGCTAAAATTAAAAGTAATAACCATGCTATCCATTCCATGCTTTCTGGAAAACTATTAATTTAAATGAAGCTAAATCATTTATTAACCGATTGAGCAACAAAATGAGTTACGGATGTAATTTTGGGAAATGAGCAAATCGTATGGAACGAAGATGACGAACTACAGTTAAAAATTAACTAACCATTTTTGCAATTGTTGTCCTTAATGGCGACGTTTGGGGCTCTAGAGTCTTATCAATTCATTATTTTGTATTCTCGTAGGTAGGTGTCAAACTTAAATTAACCGTTAGAGTCCGTTTTCGCAAAATTTGACACCAAAATTGTTTAGATCAGTTAATCGCTCGGACCACCTAGGTAAATCGCGCAAATCAGAGGGGCCAATATTCTCGGTCACATATTTGAAATAAAACAATTTGCTGAACATGCCGCTGTATAAAACGTCGTGACGGTAAAAAACCTGAACAAACCACCTCGATAAATACGAAAATGTAGTAAAAAATTACCAAGAGATCCAAAGATTATGCATAGCCGACACAACAGAAAAACGATTTAAACGTTAATTCCGAATGAATCGGTATGGAGCAGAATAAACGTCGTTTTTGCGTCATGGTATCCAAAATCCGAATCGAACGCTTATCAGAAGTTTGTTACTTTCAATCAACAAATCCAAACTTAAACATTGCAATCATTTTTTAGCTATTAAAGGGTTTGTTGGCTTTACTACATATGTCTTGTACAATAAATCAAAACAATTTTTTTGTAGAATGTTATCTAACTATTTGCTTACCAATAGTTTGTGGAATTACTTTAATTTTTGACATTTCTTATCAAAGCCGATTTTAACTAGCACCCAATACTCGCAATCAAAAATTATTATCGATGCCTTTTAGATGTGCAATGTGTCAGTTGTTTAACAGCAATCGGCGTACGATAACAAAATGCGTATTTACTGCCAGCAATTCGTAGTCTTGTAAGAAACCTAACAATGAGATGGCTCCAAGCGTTTGCGTTATTATTCGTGAGCCAAATCATCGACGCCAATCGTAATTGTAGTGGAAGTAAGTAAATTATGTACGTAAGATCGGAGTCGTAAATAAAATTTAATAATAATTTGCTTTTAGGAATCCTTCTAGAGAAATTTCAATTAAACGATTCAAGATTACTTGGAATTCGTGTGAATTCGCCTCTTGAACTCGAATGCCAATTAACTAAAAAGGCAATCAAAAGTGGATGTAACGCATCGAATTTATCGTATCTAGGTTATACTAATGCAGCGGACCGAATACAGTATGGCACCAACTCTCTACACCTAAAGGTGAATACAACTAGAGCACGTCAACTAAATGTTACTTGCGCTTACAATGGTTTGAGTAGCGATACAATAAAAATTAATATTGATGGGAAGCTCCAAAAACTGGAATGTCTTATTTATAATTTGACACAGTTGGATTGCATTTATAAGATGACAAGAAAGGTTTACCGTGACAAACTTACGTTTAAAATGAAAAATGAAACCTCCGGTTATAAACCGGCAGACTTTAAATTTGATAGATATAACGAGATATATACGTTTATCGAGGATGGGCATTTTAATCCATTCGAACGGTTTACTATGTGGGTTCACGCCGAGAATAAAGTTGAACCTCCAAGAAACGAAACGTTTTTGATTAAGGCAAATCAAATCGGTGAGTAGTAAAATAAAATTTGTACTTAGAACGAAATCTAACAAATTTTACCTCTTTATACAGTTTGCCTTCCAGAGGTGTTTGAAATTAAACTACAGGACGTGAATTCAAGTAGTGCGATTGTGGTCTGGAACTTGCCAGAAATATTTAATAAGTATGGTAAATTCTGCGACTATATATACATGGTTTTGGCCGTAATATTTATACGAACTCAACATTTCAGAATTTATTCACTCAATTGAATTAATGGGACCCGATTTTGAGGATTTTATTACCGGTGGAGTGAAAACCACTAATGCCACCGGATACATTAAATTTGAAGTTGACATAATTTTAAAATATGCGTATACCGAATATCATCTTGTTATATACACGTGTGTTGCACATGCCCTCGACTGTACGATGCAACAGGGAGCCGGAAATTTAACATTTGAATCAAAGAAACGAATACCTGATTCACCGCCACTAATTATACCAGGCGCCTTTGAATACCACAAGCGTAATAAAACTGTTACAGTTCACTGGGGTGAAACAGCCCCTCACCAGAGGAATGGCGATAATTTTGCGGTTAAATTACGTGAAGTGCGTGTCAATGGGCAACTAATTGCAAATATCAATGCCTCATTATCAGATACATCGATTTCATTACACTTTTTAAACCCGAAAGATGAGTACGAAATCCGGTTGGTTGCGAAAAATTCGGAGGGAGAATCGGAGAACTATTCGACCATTACGATTCCAAAAACAGTGGACTGTAAGTGATAAGCATTGTCTATATTACCTTCGAAAAATATTTTTTATCTATTTTAGTATTGGACCCACCTATAAATTTAAAAATTGTCCGCAATAACAGTTTAAGTCACTTATACTGGACCACGAATGTGACAATCGATAAGTTTTCGCTATTTTGGTGCACATCTGACAATCAACAGTGCCAGGGCCATCTTACTGCCACAACCATAGCTGGAAATCACAAAAATTTTACCTTTAATCATTCACTATATGGAAGCATATTCGCCATATCGTCCAATGTGAAAGCGAAAACGAGTGGTTTAAAATGGTTTACCTGCATTACCTCAACAGAAACTAAACTGGCTGAGATTGAGGCCGAAATTATTGATCCAATAAATGGAACAACAGCACTATTACGTTGGATGTTGCCATGCAACACGAACCCCTTCATAAAATCAATTGAAGTCTCTTATTGTAAAGTGGAACTGGGTAAAACTGAATCGTGTCAAACTATCACATCACAGTCAATTGAAACGAATGTCCCGTCACAAGTTTTAATTGATAAACTTTTGCCGCACACAAACTACAATTTATCGTTATTAATGTTTGATGGAAATAGTAGGGGTCCCGCAAGGCATCTACAGTTTAATACCACTTTTGGCGTACCCGATCCCCCCACCGATGTTAATTATCTCATTGCGACCAACGGTACCGTAACAATATTTTGGACTCCACCAAAAAATTGGTTTGGTAAGCCACGCGCGTACAAAATAAAATACGAGAGCAAAACAGAGTCCGTCACATATAACAGCACCGACTTAAACCATTCAAAATTAACAAATTTAAGAAGTTCTACCAACTACACAATTCAAGTGGCCGCCTGCCATGTTCTATGTTCGGCATTCAGTAGTAAAATTTTCGTAAATACAAAACTTGGAGACGACACACCCCTAATAATGTACATATTGGTCCTAGTATTCCTAATCTTATTAATAACTCTTAGCATCGTTATACTTATTAAAGTCGGTTTAAAGCGATATAAAAGATCTCTTGATCTACATGTTAGCCTTCCTCCAGGGTTGGACTCGATCTTTGGCTCGCATCTACATTGTGATGAACTGAACAGTAATATTTGGGGGTTTATTCATCACGATTTGCCGCAAACTATAACTTGTGAAGAATTACAGACGGAGTTAGAGTTGCAAAACTATCAGGAATACAATTTTGAAATCGGTGGAAATAGTTCGATTGTTGGGAATGATGTACAAATACACATCCAAAATCAACAATATGTGAGAATCTCGGACTTAATGTAATTATTTAATGTTTAAACTGACTTTATATGTTCCAATAAATTGTTTAAAATTTAATAATAAACTCAATAATTGTTTAAATCGAGTCACCTCTTTATAACAGCACGAGAGATTAGTGGAAACCTGGCAAAAAAGGGCCGCTAAATAAGAAAAACCAAAACGAAGCACGAAATCTACAATATCAGGCACCTGTTGTAAAAAAATTGTTCGTTGAAGAGTCATACAAACATTTTAAAATCATAAAACTACTGCAACTGTCAGCAAATTGTGTAGCAGAAACCTTTACTAACGAGTACATTCAACATACCAAGGTAGAAAAAATATTGCAATAGTGGAATGGATCACACCGCAAATTACCAACAATGAAAATATGGCGATACAGCAAATCAAGCAACGGACAGCTTCGATTTTAGTGACTACAACCAAACAGCACAAAACCATTTTTCCCATCGTTATTCCGTCCGTCTGGCTGTCTGGCTTGGACAATCCTTATTTTATGCCAAATTTCTTCTATTTTTAATGTGGAGAATTGAAAAGCTTTAATGACCTACGAGTATATCTCAAGGAGGTCGACTGCCTGCCATAGGAAATCATCCAAAAAACCACCCAATTCCATGGTAATGTGTTACATAATTTTCATATCCCCCATGTAGTATTACACCCTTTCAAAAATTTTGGATCAGACTACAGTTTTGACAATACGTACCACTTTAGTTCATAAATCCACCGTTATGGCGCTGTTTGCTAATAATTCATTTCTTATACAATATATAATTGTCGTGTATCAATAAAGCCGTTATGAAAAATGTTTAATCTTTAACTGAATCATCTTAGTTCTCAAAACTACCGCTGTTGCGCTGGAAGCATCTCCATATAGTCATAAGACATACCGTTTGGAAGGTCTTAGAAAGGTAACTATTTTGTTATCTCCAAACTGGAGTACCTAGCAATGAAATGGTTTTGAAGACTGTCACATATTTAGCCGAAACAAGTTAGTACTCAAAACTACCGTCGTTGCGCTAATGGCGGATACATTTTTCCCATTCTGATATAATCATGTTGCATATCGTTTGATAGGTTTAGGACCAACGAAGCAAACATTTTGTTATCAGCAATTTAATTCACAAACCCATCGTTTTGACACTGGTGGCAAATTATCAGTTAAAAGGACTTGCAGCATGCCGTGAACTTAGTTGAAGTACCTTAGTAAAAAAAACTACAGTTGTTGTGGCGCTTGAAGCAGGTCAAGCAACAATTCAGAATAACACTGATTTTTTTTACGAAACCATTTAACACTGTTAGGATATCTTTCTGGGTTATTTTTGTTATCTCGAACTTTTGGTGCAAGGTCTGGTAACTAAGTACAGTAAAGTTTTGTTTACTAAATTTCAAGATCTGATTATCTCGACGTATGTAATGATAGAAAGGCAAATGCATGAAATCACCGTAACAAAAAAGGTTAGGTTTAAGTGACTCCTCTCACTCCTACCCCCACCAGAGAAAATGAACCACAGTCTCTCCCTGCATATTCCCTTAAAAGACAGTGGTCTCATGTTCGCAGGAAAATTAACTAATTTCGTTCACCTTTCGTTTACCGAGGGTTCAATGAAATAAACCTGTCCACTCTTGCCCCATCAGATCGCACTTACCCATCAAGTACCATACGGAGCGAGTTCGCCAGATTTTCTGGATATTTAAATGCTCCCCCATCTCATTGAAAGACGAGTAGCAACTCAACGCTACTCTAGAGGTAAGTGTGACCGATTCCAGCCGCTTCGGTTTTCGGTGCCAAACCAGAGTTTTCTGTTAGAGCAAGCTGACCGAAACCTTTTGTCGAAGCTTAAAGTAGTTATAGTGTATCAGGATTTGCTACGGCACGTGTAAATGTCAAACAGAGCTCGCTAAAATGTGTACTGAGCAACATTTGCACTATCTCCAATCATTTTCAAGTAAGAAAAATGGTTAAGGGCTGTCCATCATACACTGATCCTGTACATTACCATCTTTCAACGATAGTGTAAAGTTTGGATACTAACTCAACTTTTGGCTTCGAACTCAGCTTACTGTCCAAAATAGTGCACAGAAATCCGTAAAGTTAGTGTCAGAAGTAGAAGAGGCAACGTTCTGAAATTTGTATTTCTTGGAGCATTTTGCATCACCTCTTTAATCGTATCCAAGTATTTCCATGAGACAGCTAATCGCTACATCGTTAGCATACATCGCCACAACAGGCGACCACTACCACTCTTGTTAAAGGCACATCGGCTTCGATAAATGATATTAAGGAGCATTTTGCAAGTGTAGTGATTTCTCTATCGTGCATACTAGGGAATGTAAAGCAGTATGCATGTTGAGACTGGGTCCAGCTACTAGGTCGAACACTAGCTCGAATGTATGCGTCTGACAATAATTCGAGGATTTTCAGAAGAAAAGGCGATAGAGCTATGGGTCTAAGATGCTTTGGATGCCCATGTGAAATTTGGTAGAGCTCAACCCGCTTCCAGGTTGAGCTCTACCAAATCATCAAACTTTCGTGGGACGTGAGTTTTGATAAGAAGCTCCACGGATTCCGACCTAATTAAATGACTGAGAATGGATGAATGAAGAATGGCACAAATTTAGTCTAACCACCTTAGTAAAAAAAAAACTACGCTCAAAGCAATTACAAATCAGTGTAACGTTAGAAAGGTTTGGACTATCAATTTTGGATATTAAAAAATTCAGAATATCGCAGATGTTACGTTTTTACAAAATGAACGAAATATTAATGTCCGATCACACCAGCCAAACTAACCAGATGGCAAAAGTGCACTGTGCATCATTGAACATTATATGATTTTTCAGTCGGAACCAATATTAAGCCAGCCGAAACCGTACAATGCGCTTAAATTACCACGGAACCACATAATACCAGCCGAAACCATAAAATGCCAGCAGGGGACCATAGAAAGATAGCCGGAACCATGTAAAGCTAGTCAGAACCAATCCAACTATGACACAGACAAGTAGCATAATGCATTGTACATTATGCTCTGCACCATCTGATTTTCCAGCCGGAGGCAGTATTAAGCCAGCCAGAACCATTTGGGTTTAAACAATGCGCACAATGAACTTAGATGATTGTGAAACTTATTGGCATTCAACCGGAACCATAACAAGCTCAGCCGGAATCACTACAATACCAGTCGGAACCATATAAAGCCAGGCGGAACTATACACTATAGAACAGTAACATTGGTTCTGGCACAACAAGCACAATGTACTCGTATTGTACATCATTGTGCACTATCTGATTTTTTAGCCGGAAGCAATATTATGCCAGCCTAAACTATTTTCAGCCGAAACCAGAGTTATATCAGCGGGAACCATTAAGAGATTGCATAATGAGTAAAGTGCACTTAGATGGTTGTGAAACATATAAGCATTCAGTCGGAACCCTAACAAGGCCAGCGATAATATTAGCCGGAACCATATGAAGCCAGCCGGAACCAGAGCTTTATCAGCTGGAAGCATATATAACCCGGCTAGTTGCCACTGACCTCATGTGATTCCGGCTGATCTTTATTAGCATATCCGCAATTTTAAAAAGGCACAGCAGCCAAAAACGGATTACGCTCATTCTGCTGATGATTCCCATTGACTTTATATGGTTCTGACTAATGTTTGCTGATTTTGATTTACACTGTAGATGTTCCAGCTAGTGGTGCTATGACTCCACATAGAGCCTTATATGTTCCATAACCATCCTAATTACTCTATGCTCCCTTTGCACACAAAGGAAAAATGTTTCAGGCTCGTAAAACGCCGGCCTAAAAATAGAGACCAGATAGTGAACATAATGGATTGTGGTATTTGTGGAATTGTTGGTTTAGTTCAAGCTGGCATGGTTTCGACTGGCGTCCTATGGTTCCGGCTGAGATTGTAATGGTTTGAGAGGGAGGGAAGTCTTAGATTCATACCTTCTCGCGGTGCTCTCTGGGTGACTCTAAATGAATCAGGCGGTGTAGTGAATACGAGCAGGAGAAATTCTGTTTATAGTCATGGACACTACATGACAGGGTGAGTCATTTGCTTCCCAAAACCAATACTAAGTCTGCGTCTGTTCTCCAGGTTAGGAGCGATTGAAGCGGGCGTTTGTCTTGAACCAAGCGGCTCGCTATTTAAATGGGTTCAAGGTATTACTGGATGCCATAAGATTGTCACTAGTACGTGACCCACACATGTAACAAGCTGGTTGAGCGGCAGGCCAACAACCTTGTCTCATAAAAACAATTAAGTTATGAACCCTAATCAAAGGCCTCAGATTACCATATCGGATTCATCACAAACTCGACCGCGGAAATTGTACACGGACAACACTTTAAAAATAGGAACATAGAACGTGCTTAGCCTCTAAAGACCTGGAGACCTCCAGAACCATTCGAACAAAAAGTTCTGCATTAGACGTACTTGCACTACAAGAGCTCAGATGGTCTCGGAGTGGGATTCATGACACCACCAGTAGTTACACTCTTCATTACTATTGGTGCGGGCATTAGAATGGAGGATCGACTTGCGCCCTATCAACATGCAGATATGCACGGTTAGATTTCGTAATAAGAAATTTAACATCACGATCATTAATGTATATGCACCTACCGAAGATAAAGCAGAGGACATCAATGATCTATTCTTTGTCGAGCTAGCGGAAGTCATCAATAGCATATCGCACCACGACTTTAAAATTAGCGTGGGCGACTTTAATTCAAAAATTGGTAGGAATGCAGAAAATACATCGCCCATCGGTCCTAACAGCCTGCACCTTAGTTATAACAAGTATACATTTTTTCTTCATAAAAGAATCCACAAAGTGGAGTGATGGAAGAATGCATAACAAAATCGATCACGTCATGGTGTCTAAGAGACGTCAGACTAGATCTGACGTTAGATCTTACAGAGGTGCAAACATGGACAGCGATTGTGTGCTTGTCATATTCAAATATAAGTACAAACTGTCATCTATGTTCAATAGACAACCCAGTATCAACGCAGAAGCTCCTCCCAACATCCAGGAACAGTGGCACGCTCTACAGTCAGCCATAATCAACGCGGTGCAAAATATCATCGGAAGAAGACCCCTGGTCGCCGAAAATAAATAAAAGGTTCGTGAAAAAATGGTTGGCTCGCAATACTAGAAGCATTCTAGCAGAATATATCCGACTATTATAATATATATTACGACGAAATACTTACCTAAATTCAAGGGACTATTTTATCAGGAATCTCACTAAAGACTTCCACCCAAGTAGTACAGCCATCAAAGACGGAATAGACAGGTGAGAACAAGCGTGGCTGATGTTCTCTCAGTATGGTACTTTCAAAATCTGGTAAATCGGATTGACGAAGTCATCCCCGTTAGAGCAACAGCTCCTCCAGGTGAAGAGGTCTTTGTCAAATATGCCACAGTGGAGAAAGTAGACGCAGCTATTAGTAGATGAAAAACTAATTAAACTCGGAAGCGCTCTCTTAAAACAAATCTCTACGATCTCATAGTCTCTATTTGGGACCAACAAAAGCTACCGGAGAATTGGAAGACCGCGCTCGTAGGTCCGTTGCACCGTCTTAAATTGGAAATTACCGTGATTTAGCTCTATTGAACACTGCTGTTGGCTAATATTGTACTTGCCAGACTCATACCTTTCGTGAAAAACATCATTGGCAACTATCAATGCGGTTTTGGTCCCAACCGATTGACCACTGACCAGTACTTTACCATGAGGATGGTATGTATGACAGTACAAACTGCGAGAACCTATAAGCCGCGCTCAAATGCCGAGGAATTTGAGAGAAACTCGTTTCTCAGCGTTAATTAACAACGTCTGGGTCGGTATGTAGAATCGTAATTGAAGAAACTGCATTCGACTCTTTTGAAGTAACATCTGGTGTTCGACAGGGAGTTGCACTCGCGCCTGTGCTGTTCAATTTGACGCTGTGAGGAAATGAAACATTGAAACCTCGCGCTGTGTATTTAATAAATCGGGCCAAATTCTTGGATATGCAGATGACATCGTGTTTCTTGACGGAAGACCTAGCAATATCAAGGACAATTTCGTCTGCACAAGAAGGCGTGGTTTGGAGGTGAACAGTAGAGAAAGCAAATTTCTAGAAACGTCCAGAATTACCTACATGGCAAATCTCGGAATTGGCGACCATAATTTTGATAGCGTCGAAAACTTTAAATACCTTAAACATCTATCGCAGTCGTGCAAGGTGGCACTTTATAAAGCACTCATAAGACCTGTGCTGGCTTTCGCAAGCGAGAGCTGGACTATGACCTCTAACGATGTTAGATTGTTATCTACCTTCGAAATAAAGGTCATTTGTTCAATTTTTGGTTCAATTAGAGTTGCGAACAACGAATATCGGATTCGTAAGAACCACGAAATAAAGCAACATCACGAAGGTAGTGATAGATGGCTCGATCACGTTGTCAGGTCTCTACAATAACGGATAATTAATAAATGGTGTGCATTGTAGAGGAAGGCATTGACTGGCCCGGCGTGTCGACGTCGAACAAGACCTACGCATATTAAGATATCGGAACTGGTGGACGAAAGCGATGGATCGAGATAGATGGAGAACCATAATGCAGGCGGCGCAATCCCATGGGATGTGAAAGCTAGAGAAAGAAAGAGAGAGAGAGAGAGAGAAATTGTAATGGTTCCGGCTGACCTTAGTATGGTTACGGCAGCAAACTTATATGTTGCACAAAAATTTATGTACCTTGTATTCAGTGCAAAAGCTCCCGATGAATAGTCCAAATAAAACTCTGAGTCGGACTGCTGCCATTATGGTTCCGGCTAAAAAATCATAAATGCACAATGCACCATTCTCAATGTTTTGTGAAAGGCACTTTGTTTTCGAAAACCTGTAACTTCTTTCTGACTTTTTCTGTGTAATTCCATGTCTCACACCCATACAGTAGTACCGATTTCAACCCCGGGTTGAAAATTCGTATCTTGTGGTCTCGCGTGACAGGACAGACGAATTCCAGACTTTATGTAACAGGCTGAATGTGTGTCTGGATTTATTTATGCGTTTGTTTATGTCTTCCTCAGTCCCACCTGTTTTCGTTATTGTGCAATCAAGGCGTACAGATTCATTTACATCTTCAGTTTGTTCGTTTTACTGATATTTATCTTGAGACCAACTTCGTTAGCTAGATCTGATAGATCTATTTGTATGTCATCAGGAGACGTGACATCCAATTTCCGCATTACATTATCCAATACGATCAGGAACAGCATTGGTGAGAAGTACACATCCTTGCCTTATTCCTCGAGTGTCGTAGTATTTTTCGCTTTGTTTGCCTTTTTGAACTCGGTTTCTAGCATCCCAATACATTTTTTGTATGAGTTCAATCAATTTCTTTGGAAATGCGCGTTCGAAATCGACGAAGAGCAGGTAGAGTGGTTTTTTCATTGATGATAAGGATTAAGTTGATGTGATCAGTGCACTTCTTCCTGATCTAAAGCCAGCTTATTCGTTTCTTAATTTTGCATTGATCGTAGGTGAGATTCTGCCAAGGATGATCATTGCGAGTATCTTTATTGTTGTGTTGAGGAGAGGATACTCCGCCAACTTTTGCATTCTCTTAGGCCACCTTTCTAATTGATTGTAATTGTCAAGCCTTCTTTCCATTTTTGCGGTATTCTGACAGAATTCCACACTTCTTGTATTATTGGTGTTAGTGTGCTTGCTGTAGGTAAATCTCTTTTGAATATTTCGGCGGTTATACTGTCTGGCCTAGCAGTCTTATTGTTCTTCAGCTTTTTTCAATAGCGCCTTTAACTTCCCGTTCCGTTGGTGGATTCTAGTTTCGTTATTGGCGTCAATTGATGACCAGAGATTTTCGGTGCGGTTGATAACATTTTCCTCGAAATATTCTTTCCATCTCTTTAACTGTGCTTCATTGTTAATGCTTGACCAGTGTATCATCCCTTTATAGGTGTGGTATGTTTATAATTTTGCCGGTGACTTTCCTTACATACTGGAGGGCTCGCATATTTTGGATTGCTGCTGCCTTGAAAATACTTTCTGCATATTTTCTTCGATCATTCATTCTATGCCATCTTCTTTACTTGACGGGCTGTTTCCTCTTCGTATCTTCGTTTCACCACTGCCGTATTTTGTTGGTACATTTAATGCTTAAGTTGACGGCGTTCCTCAAACTTTGTCTATGTATTATCACTAATCCAAGAGATTTATTTCCGATTGTATTTTTGGCAGCCGAGTACTTTCGTAGGCTGCTTCGATTTGGTTTAATTTTTTTTCTATACTGGTGGTGGCTTCATTTCTATTGGAAATTTCTTCATTCTTGGAAATTGAGTTGGAGCGTTTCACGCTAGAGTGTGTTGTACAGCGGCTGGCTTGATTTAAAATTTTGCTATTACCAGTTGCTGATCACTGTGTACGTCTTGCACCTATCTTTGTTCTGACTTCTTGTAGTGATGTGAGACAATTTCTTGTTCACCATTACGTGGTCTATCTGATTTTTAGTTCTGCCATCCGGACACATGTCCATGTGTTTTATGGTATATTTTTGTGTGGAAACTGGAAACCTACTGACGCCTATATGAACAACCAATTTTGGTATTGAAATCTCCTTGTATGATTTTGACGTCATTCCTGTGTGTTCCTCCCATTGTGGCTTGTTGTTCGTAGAATTCATCTTTTGTTGTTTCATCTGCATCTTCGGTTGGAGCATAGCACTGAATGATGGTTGTGTTTCTTATTTTAGAATGGAGTTTTGTTACTATTTTTCTGCTATTTCCATCAATGCTGTTTTCTTCACTTTATTTTGTTGTTATTATTTATGCCCACGCCTTCCTTGTTCAGGTGTGTCGTCTCTACCAGAGTTTCATTTCTTTCTCTACTTGTGCTAGCCTTGATGTTTCTGTTAGAGTTCTGATGGTCGATATTTGATTTTACCGGTTTGTATTGTTATTTCGGATTAATGAATGATTGGTCCAATGAATCCTAGCCAGCTCCCAGGGCTGCTGAGTAAGGCATACTGGAAAGCCGGAGGGGGGAGGAGGTTGTATTCCATTCCATTTTATCACTTATTCTACTACAATGTTCCAAAGCATTCACCCAAATTTGTACTAACCCAAGCAATGGTTGCTTGATGTCGGTGATGAAATTGTTGTCGTCTTATCTATCTCTGCCACTCGCCCCCGAGAGGGACGCCGTTTTATTTACGATAAAATAATCAACATAAAATTTTTAACGTTGATTCAAGTTTCTAATCCGAATAAGCGATCGCAGATGTACGACCACAGATGGAAAGGCCTAAAGCGTTATAAATCTTCTACACCATATATACTATGTCAATGCACATGTCACGATCGTTCAACGGAGTCAAAACTTTACACAAAAATTATGTCTTTACAATCAAAGACTTCTTCTAACATTCTACTTCTTAACCCTCGTAATTTTTTATTAGTTTGAATTTTTATTGCATGCGATTTATTTAAAAGTCTTTTATTTTTATTCACTTAACGTCGTTTAAATAAATAACAACAACAACAACAACACCGAAATGATTATTTTTATGGAGAGACAATAAATGATGCACGAGTAAAGTACATCTATCTATAGAAAAACGGCAAATCATCTCAAAGAATCAAGGTGAGTCTGTGGTCACTTACATCCCCATATAAATCCAGATGCGTTATGCAATCCTAAAATCTCAACCAATTTGAAATGTCATTGGATTACGAATTTATTAATAAACCGCAACATTATTTGTATTGTCGGAATGTGCATGGCCGATAACAACAACAAAAACAGAGTTAAGAGTGTCTCTCGGTTGTAAAGGATGTAATGTGCTTCTTATCACACATTCGTGCATACGTCACTGATAAATATTTTTTGTTTGTTTCGAACGCCTTTTATGGACGTTGTTGCGGTTTATACTCGTTTCTTGATAGAGGTTATCGCGAAGGCACACAAACAAGTAACAATGTCAATGTCGCAATCATCGCGCTAACCGGTTTAATTTTAACAACAAATTCTATCAAAAGATTAAGTGAAGTCATTAATTTGTGTCTTGAATGTAAATTAATTTTGTGCTGAATTGGTATAGGCGACAGGTTCTCTATATGAAATGCAATCCGGTGCGACCAATGGACTGAAAACAATATACGCTTGTGCTGTTAACCAGATGCTATAGACGTCCAAAGGGCAAAGGCTGATTTTTGCGGGGATGGCGCCAATTAAACAAATATTTTACAGGCAACAGTGTTGCTAACTGTATATGTGAAAAGCTTTTGTACTTATTTATAAACAATGATTGATGATTTCATAATTGATAAATAAACAAAAAAAAACATTTGTTGTAGTAATTGTGCTCTTGGGAAGCTGTATTATGTGATAAGACGATTGCGAAACATTTGATTCCGAAGTCATGTTCTTTGAAAAATTTATAAATCATTTTTTTAATTATCGAGATTCATAAAAACAAATTGCAGAAGGTTACAGAAAGATCCATACAAAGTACAAGTGGCAACCAATTAAAATGGAATAAATCGGGAGTTTTGCTTGGATGATGGGACAGAAACATGTGAGTAAACGTTGGTGGGTACATCATTGCCTGGTGTATTTTGCCTATTGCCTAATTTGTTTACCTTCCCATTCCTTCCTCGCATAAAGGGTGTTAACCGCCATTTGATTAATACGAGTTTGTCACGTACAGACCACGCGATTTAAGAATATGGAGAAGTATTCAAGTTTTCGGTCGCAATAATGCGCCAAATGAATCGACAGTGAGGCGTTTAATTACAAAATTTGAGACCAAATTTACGTTGATGGATCAGATGATCATTGTTCGTCGTCATCTTTGTCGGTCACTCGAAAATATAGCCACACAAATCTGTGGCCGAGAATCCAGGAACTTCCATTCGGCATCGTGGTCAAGAATTAATCATTTCCAGAAGCAGTATGCAACGAATTTTGGTAAAAGATCTGCATTTGCACTCGTACAAGGTTCAATTGGTGCAAGAAATCAAGCCAAGGGACCATGCGCAGCACCGTGAATTTACTGATTGGGTGTTGGAACATCATCAAATTAATGCGAATTTTCAACTCGGCGAATACGTAAATAAGCAAAACTGTCGGATTTGGGGTGCTGAAAATCTTCGTGTGATACTCAAACAACCAATGCATCCACCGCGAGTAACTGTTTGGTGTGCATTTTGGGGTGGCGGAGTAATTGGGCCGTATTTCTTTGAAAATGCGGTTGGAAATGCGCTATTTGTTAATGGAGTGCGGTATCGCGAAATGTTAACGGAGTTTTTGTGGCCATAATTGGATGAAATTGATGTGGAGGACATGTTTTTCCAACAAGACGGTGCGACGTGCTACACAGCGCGTGAAACAATGGTGTTATTGCAGACTAAGTTTCCAGGTCGTGTCATTTCTCGATTTGGCGTTCAACATTGGCCACCTCGTGCGATCTAACACCGATGGATTTTTTTCTTTGGGGCTATGTGAAGGAAAAGGTGTATGCGAATAAGCCTGAAACAGTTGAACATCTTAAAGAGGAAATACGGCGCGTTATTGGTGAAATACAGCCACATTTATGCGAAAACATTATTTAAAATTTCAAGAAAAGAATAATCCTGTGACAGAGATTTTATGGTGCCCATTTGCCTGATATTGTATTTCACGTTTAATAGGAACTATTTTTCTTCATGTTGAAATAAAAATGTTTGCTTTGAGAGTGCTGAAATATACCAATATACAGAACAATCACAATAACACCATTACAATTGCAAAAACCAAAAGGTAAAATATATAATAAAATTCGTAAATGCGAAAAAAAACTTAATTGTTAAAATTGAATATAGATGGAAATATGAAAGAATCAAAAATTTCGTACGCTATGCAGTAATTCGCTAGTAGTACAACTCCATGGTATGTTCTATATATATAGACAATATTCCAATGAGTAATACAACATCAGTCGTCGCGACCTGATGAGAAGACTGATTTTTTCAAATCAATAGTCTCATTTGTTCGTAACTGATTGTTGTGATTCTTACACATTAGCCATCTATAAGTCAAAAATTCAAATTTATCCGCGATCCGGCGTTAAAAGGAAAGCAAGTATGGGGTGGTTGGGAAGTTGATTGTGTATAAGTAAGTGTCGATTATCATATTCGTTTGTCACACAGATAGTGACGCTAAATGGAAGAATTTCCTACGATTCGTGAATTTAATTCGAGAGTGCTGAAATATACCAATATACAGAACAATCACAATAACACCATTACAATTGCAAAAACCAAAAGGTAAAATATATAATGTTTGCTTAATTCAAAAATAAATGTGTTTTTCTTTAAAATTAAATTCGGCGGTTACCCTTCTGGTGGTTAAGAAAGATTTACTAACGCCATGAAATAAACCACACCACATCGACTGAGCATTAACTGGTAGAGGCCAACCGCCTTCGAAGTCTATTAGTAAATGAAGCAACTTGAAGTGTTGTTCTATCTATTGTTTGTGTGAACCGGATCCATTCATACTGCTCGAGGAACGTTACAGTGGCGCCCAACAATTTATTTTCTTGTTTTTTGCCAAAATTGTTTATTTCAGTTATGTACATTTGCAACCCAATTGCATTTTTATTTGTTGGCCCGCATGTTAGTTGTGCCATGTGTATAGACTTTCAACGCTTTCGTGGGGAGTAAGGGGTGTTGCTCTAGAAGGTATATATCCGCTGACCCACTACCAATCTCACTGGTTAAGTTGGTAGTTCCTGCACTAACCAGTCGTTAAAGCAATGAGGGTACAACAAAACGCATTTTTTTCGTCTCAATGGATTCTGGAGTGAACCAACCATTGCAACACCCATTCATACCAAACTCAAGAATCTCTAGATCACCACCTAGACAAATGCATCCCATGATTCAGCCGGAGAACAAAAACGCTGAACGCATGGAGAACGTCAATCAAGAAAACCACCACGAAAACGCCAATTTAAAGAAATCGCAAGAAAATTTAATGCGACTCAATGGACAACAAAAATGAGAATCAAGTCAAAGAAAATACTTTAGCTACCTATGAAACGGATGAAGATGAATTGGCGTACGGAACGAGTTTTATACGAAGGCAAATTAAAATTAAACGTCAAAAGAAAAAAAGAAAAGCAGAATCATTTCGTGACGTGGAACAATCAACTTAGAGCGTAAGAAAACCACAACCACAGCATCTAGTGAACGTATTACTGCAACCGAAAGAGAGACCACTGCAACCAATGCATAAAGAGATACCGCCTCCACCCATCGAATGGTTAACCTATGAAAAGAAAGCTGAACAATCAATTAAAGTCATGATCAGAGAGGGCTACCGCATACATGCTCAAATGAAGAAATAATTAAGAATAATTAAGAAAGCCAGAAAGGATCTAAAATCCTAAATGCTGTGAACATACTAAAAAAAGATCACTAAAAATGCAAACAGTCAAAAAGAAATAAGCAAAGTTGCCCCCCCCCCCCCCTATTCAAGGCAACATTTGACAACGCTAAGAGCATTAATAGAGTATATGGAATCAAAAAAATCCTTAATAACATGAAAGTTAAGATTGAGATATTAAAAAAGAACACTAGGAGAATGCCACAATGCTACAACTGTCAGCCGTATAACCACACACCCAAATACTGTAATAGGGAGCGCGGGAAAAGTGTGCTAGGAAACATCCATCAAAAGACTGCAACAAAAGTAAGAACGAACAGTGTAATGCATACGATGTGGTAATCATCACCCAGCAAATTAAATAGGTTGCGAGGTAGCTAAAGTTGCAAAGAATGAGGGATAGCAAGAGAAATCAAACAAATAAGAGTTCTCAACCCAAAACAAATGCCTCTAAATAGCGTCAAAGTAAGAGAAGGCCCAACTTATGCTCAAACGGTTAAGAACGGAAATTTCAAGACAGTACCGAGTCAGGAAAACCCTGTCCTGCAAAAAATACTTCAGAAGCTAACGCTATCAATTCATATCTGATTGCGCAGAACAAGAATAGAGACTAGGAACACTGAAAAATACATCGATGAGACAAGATAAAAAATAAGAGATTGACTACCTTAATTCTACTCCATACAATTTTAACAAGAAAAAATTATGGCACACTATTTACGAATTGCTACCTGGAGTGCAAATGGCCTTGCGCAACGCATTTCGGAATTAGAAATATTTTTAAACACAAAAGTCATTTTACCAGAACGTCGTATGCCAAAATATGCTGCCAGTGCTATCAAGCTCCTACATCGAACATAAAATGCTAGAGGCGGGATAGCAATCTTTATTAAAAATAAAATTAAACACCACAAAGGAATAAAAATGGAGGAGGAAGCTATGCAAGTAGCTACTGTATCTATTGAAACCAAAAATAACACGAGCTATAGTATATCAGCAATCTACTGTCCATCCAGATAGAACGCAAAAAAAGAAGACTACATCAAACTTCTATAATTTTATTACCGAAGGCGACTTACACGAAACACATATTCTGGGGACCAAATAGAACTTCTCCCAAAGGAATAGAGCTATTGGAAGCAGACAGAACATTAAAATGTGAGTTTCACTCCAATAGAAAGCCAAAGTGCTTGCGTACGAACCCAAATAAAATACCCGACCCCCCGGATCAATTCAAATGCCTTGGACAGAGAACTTAAAATGCTAATAAGGTGGAAATGAGAAATCTCAATAGGATTGCTAGTTTTAGGAATAGTAATAGTTTTTCACAGGTTCCACTGGATGGGAGGTTATGAAGAGGTCGTTAAAATAAAACTAAAAATATGTAACAAGCACCTTCACGGGAAAATTCAATTAACTAATTTTAAACTAACCATATTTAGGCCAGTCGATTGCGATTTAACTTCCCAAATTGGCTTCCCAGTTTGAAATCGACAATAAAAATATTTGTAAACGAAACAGAATTTAGAGATTCTACGGACACTAAATCAATAAATATCATGTGTGGGACTAGGGTTAATTAGGTAATGGTTAAAATCATTAGCTTTGTAATCTATAGAAGCAGCACCTTTGCAACTGCCAAGGCCCAAATTGCGTACATTACGTCAAAATAGGTGAGAGAGAAACGAGGGATTTAACTTATCCTTGAAAAGGACTCTGACTCTATTTCGAGATTGCTTATAAGCTAAAGGAGAAACGAACAAAAATAGCATTCAAAATTTCTTGCGTCATCCAGAGGGGGGGGGGGGGGGGTATCTAGGTCTAAAACAGACAGTAGTGAGAGTATCGCAATTATTAAATACAGAGAAGAGATTAAATAATGAGAAGCGATAACGTGAATAATGGGAGAATAAGAACCACTACTTGCGGTTGAATAAGAGTCAGTGGGCACTACAATATTATAGACCGAAAGATTAATGCTGTTTAAGATATTTAATTGGCTACGAGAAAAAGTGTCTCCTGAGAAGTATCAAAATTGAAATTATCATACTGGAAGGAAAAATAGCTAAAAAGAGCTATATGCGTACCCCACCATAGTAACTAGTGGATTAGCCCCATCTCGCCTCAACAACTCAACAAATTATAGTCGCTAATGGCTAACGCGGAATTGGGAATATTAGACGTTAAAAACGTTTCCGAGAAACAGATGATATTACCTGAGACCTCATTAAAAGTATAAAGAAGCCTAGTCCGAAGCATGGACTTTAATAAAACCGTGAGTAAAGAAGAACTCCCGGTGGACATCGCGGATTGTGGCGCACTTCAACAAAAATACTTACATGTACATTTTTTTTTATTTAAATAATTAGAGTTTTTCCTCGAATGTTACAGGAACGATAGAGGGCCAATAAAATTCATCAAGTATTAATCCAACCGGAAAAGCCTCAACATTTGAAAATACAAATTTACTCGTTTTCGAAAAAAAAACAAACAGCAAATGAGTGATATTTTCACGGTTCAGACTACCACATGTCCATCGAATATTTATTTTGTGTTGGTGAATTGTTATGTTATACTCCCAACATGTTTCCAAGATGATCCTCAAAGGCACGTCACTGACTAGTGAGTTGATAGGTTGGGGCGAAAATCACATTAATAGTCACTGGTAATATTTTCAACGAGAAATATTTTAGACAAGTAAAAAATTATCAAGCCCTTTGCAGGCGGTTCTAACAGAGTTTATTTGTGGCACAGGGCCAATTTCGCAATGAAATTCGCAAAATCTAAAAGGAACAAATTTTATTTTTGTCTTTAAAGTTATTTTTAATAAATTCTGAATCGTGGGATAACTTCAAAAATGTGTGTTAGAATAAGAGTAGACTTCTACGAAGTTATCCCACGAGTCTATCCCAGGAAATACAAGAAACATTTTAGGCAATACTAATCAATAAAAGCCACAACTGTTTTTCTTGTGTGAAATTAGCCCTACCCAGAGCTGGTTACAAATGACTTGATAGATAAAAACAAACATTCATTCCTTTTAAATTTTACGAATTTTAGCCATGCATTCATTATATCTTAGATGGCACGGTAAAAGAATAAATTTGTCGGGTAAAGGCCATTTAATTTTGAGATGGTTACACACATGCCTTATTGTTAGGAAAATTAGAAAAAATCATTCCGTTACAACTTTGCAAAATCGGACTCAAGGGCAGATATATCCCTTCAACTCGTATTTAAACGAAAACTACATTAAATTTTGGCAAGTTAAATGTATAAATTTGTCAGATTAAGGATATTTGGTTAAACAGTGGCCAGCAAGCAACATTACTTTATTTTTAATGATCGTATACGACTGTAATTACGACTATAATTACGAAGATTCGTGTTAAATTGAATTGTATCGTCTTGAAATGTACTAGACGGAACGATTCGTCAAGACCTCAGTTGAACCAACCGCTATATGGTTTTGAATTAGTCGCACTATGGTCTTACTTTTAGGAAAATAAGAAAAAATAAGAGGTGTCTCCAAAAATTACTTAGCAGTCGAAAATGAAGAAGAACTAGCATCATTACAGTAAGTGCCACGGTAATAAGGACAGCAACCCCTAATACTAACAAATACCAAAACAAACTGGGAATACTTTCAGCAGCTAGCCAAAGAAAGCGTCAATCGGCAGGTGCAGATCGCGAACGCTTACAAGATAGAAGAAGAACTGGAAAGCTTCATTGAAAGTGTACAAAAAGTGGCCTGGGAAAGTACTCCTGAGCAGCGAGGAATATTACAAAAAACTTTATACTATCCAGTTAAAGTAAGAGAGTTGGTTAACGGAAACAGAGGAGCTGGTAAGACTTGACAGAGAACTAGAGCCTCTGAAAACAAAACTTTCCTAAACAACTTGTGCTACAAACTTAAACTACATACAGGGTGGCTGAGACCAAATGTTACTGACTTCACTCTGCTGTCATTTGTGTAGTTGTTATTTTCGCGCGTCAATTTTTTGAAAGATTGAAGTTTGGTTAGTTGTTTACATGTGGTCAACAAATAATTGTTCTAAATTAATATCTTCATAAAAAAATCGTAATGGAATTCAAACGTAATAGTGTAATTGCACTGTATTTGGGTGGAAATTCACAAACAGCAATAGTTCGTCAGCTTTAGCATTTGAATGTGAATAAAATGTTTGTGTATCGAACATTTTGCTCAGCTTCAGGACCACTAAGGACCACAGATTTGACACCGGAACAGAGCCAGAGACAATAAAATTTACAAATTACATCAAATTTTAAAAATTAACTGCTTCAAACAAAATTCAATTAATTTCAGTTGGGATGTCTCCATAATAACGCTTCAAAGAAAATTAATTAAACAGATGATTTGAGTATTTAAAGCAATCCAATGGTAAATTCCAAGATTAGTCAAATCAATGACTCATTTATTCTACTGGTAGATCCATTGTGTGATGCAATAACAAGATTTGATTCAAACGGGTAATGCAGGTCTACAAACAGCAAACGCATCAAATAAATTGATTGCAGTGGTAAATGAAGATCAGGTGACCGAATAATTCAGTTTAATTCACAATTAAAACGCCACTGCTAGCCCTACCTACCAAGAAATGTTAGTTAATTACTAATAATTACTAAAATATTTGAGAAGACGGTAACGTGCAAAAAGTACTTTCAAGCTAGAATGAAGCAGTATTTTTGATTCCATTCTAGCTTGAAAGTACTTGCCAAAATCATACTTTGTGGACGGCTGGTTAAATGCAGCAATTGGTTTGGGTGCTCTGGATTGAGCGTAAAGTCATAGTTGTGTAAACGAAGCCTCTTTGTAATTTCATCATCCAAATTTTCATCATTTACTTTAGAGAAGACCTCCATTAAAGCCTCCATTAGGCCACCACAAACAAATTTTGATGTTATAAAGGGAAGAATGTGGGCAAAGAAAGTAATTTATTGCGGACATGTTTCCTGCCCTAAATAATAAGACCTATATATCGCATTAATGACGGTGATATTGCGTTAATCGTATGTTCTTTGATCGTATTCGATCGTCGTTAATTACATCGAGTACTCTATTTCACAAATTGTTGTGAAATAAACACGACGAAGGTTTTTAAAATAAAAATTCCCGTACCAAAGTGAATCATACCAACCACAATTCATAAACTGCATCAAATTAGATCTCGCACATCTATCAATTAGTGGAGCACAACACAATAAATGAAATTCCGCGAAACATTAAGAAACGAGGAAAATTTCTTTGTGATGTATGTAGATATGCGATCGCATTGTGTGCACATATTATGGCATACGTCATTGCAATTTTGCTAAAAAAAAACACAGGAAAATGATTAATCGCCAACATCTGACAGAAATATAGAGGGAAGGGACAGCAAATATCATCAAGGGTATACACAAAATTGAGTACAGTACAATAAACTGTCCGTCATAAAACGTATGCAAGGTTGCGAATCGTCATCGTTTAGCGAGAGAACACAAAAACATAAAACAATTCCCATTTAAAAATCTGAATGTCCAATATCGCACGTACAGTCACATGTTGATAAGCATGCATGCTTGTATGAACGATACATACTCAGATTATGGCAGAATTCAGTGCGCTATCATCGTGCGTTTGTGTGCGAGTAAAATAATCCAATTTTAGAGTACGTAAAACGCGGATTTTATATTTATAATTTTATTGTAATCATTCGCGGGTGAAGGTCGTTCCTATCAGCAGTCCACCCGAATAAAAAAATGTAATAAAATTCTATTTTAAATATGTGTAATTAAATTCGAATCAATAAATATGTTAAACAAAAAATGCATTCCGATCAAACAAATTTGTGTTGACATAACGTAACGTTTAATTAAATTTGTAAACGATTTCGTTGGGATAGATTATGTGCGTACCTGCGAACCCGATAACCAAAAAAAATACTGATAAGCTTGTTTTGTTGTTGGTATCGCGTTGTTGTGACCATAAATATGAGAAATTAGCCGCGCCATAAAAATTCAGCCAGTAAAATTTATTGGGATATTATGTGTGTGTGAGTGTTGTTTACACCATGTGTTGGATTCGAGATTCTAACATCAAGCCCAATTTATTCGAGTCATTGATTGAATGCAATATTTACTATCAGTAAGGAAGAAAACCTTGTGATGTAACGTCGCCACCAGGAAGCAGAATGTGGTTTGATACAGCAATTACCGAGAAGAGAGAGTATTCAACAACATCATCATGACCTGTTACAATCAAAAGATAGGTTCAACTTGGTAACAGCAAAACATTTGCATTCGACCCAAGTAACTCTGGCAGTAGTGAATTATCAAGAAAGATAAAAAACAAACAGCAATTGTTGGCCAACGAGTTACTCAAATTGGTGCAAGAAGCTGCTTGCAACTCTCCGTCAGCAACATGTACTCATTGCGACAGATTAGAAGAAAAACAGAAAGGACCGGGAAAAACAGAAAAGGCCGTTCGTCGAGCCTGATGATAACGTCGTAACAAACTTCGCAGGTTATTCCGATATACACAGATCAGAAGGAATCATCAAGAACCACCACATAACAAAATTAGTGAACCTCTGGTGTAATTTACTTAGTTGTATTATTGACAGCGAACAAGAAACACGCTGAAATAGTTTTTGGCATTTATTTTATTCGTTCCACTGCGTATTGGACTGAAGGTTGAACGATTGACATGATTAAGGTTAATTCAACACCAAAAAGTGAAATTAAATCACCGAAACTGAATCTACCAACGTTGAGTGGTGTGGGCCGAGTCAATAAGGTTACATTATCAAGTTATTTTCAGATCAATGATTGATAAGTAAATCGAATGCCGAGTACGAAGTATACGAGGCGTACTCGCATGCCGGGGGGTGGCGAGTCTCGTTTCCTTCTTTTTTACAATTTCGTTCTCGCATTACCTTTTTCTATTACGCGTCCCCGAGCAGCTCAATCGGTCCAACATTTATCAACATCCGAGCAAAATTATTAAACAACAAAGGAAATATTGCAAAGTAGATACCACAACATGTGGTTATTGGTATCAGCCTAATAACAAAAAATAATGTTACATCAGATCATAACGATCTAATTTATACATCAGCCAACATATGAAGGTTGTTGGACCTCACCAGAGATTTTAACACCAGCACAGTTAGTGTCACGAATCAAGAGATCACGAATATTATGCACAATGTACCATCGTCCGTAGAAATTCCCAGAGGCATAAATAAGTCAGACCTGCTACACGTATCTGATCTGCTAATCATGAAATCTTTGGTGGTGGCGTTGTTTTTTATAAGATTTAAAAATTATCAAAAGGCGGTACCACACAGTCGTATACCTAAAGGTAGAAACTACTTTTCGGGAGAAACTAATATCTCTCCGTTATCAACAAGAATCATCAAATGCTAGGGACTGGATTGTTAATGGCAATGGAGCTTCAAGCAGCTCTCGGAATTCAATGAAGAAATAACCGTACAAACCACTAAATCGGAAGATCAGGATCCTATCAATTAACCCATTCAGAGCAGACAAAGGTCTTACAAATTGCGAGAAGCGTACAATATACTGCATTACCGTATCAACAACGATCCCTAGGACCCATATAAATCAGGATATGTTGTGGCTATATATCGTATATAAAGGTTGCATCTCCATGTTTAAATGCTAATCCACAAAAGCAATGCATCTTAAGGCTGTCAGTGATTTAACACCGCCGCTCTTCGGAGATTCTCCGGTAGATGAGGTGTGAAATCAAATACTCAACGACAAATGAACACGAAATTGACAAAGGCAATAAGGTCGATGACTATCTAAGCGACTGCGCAAGTAGCGAATAGTGGCACACAATAACACTTTAATCAACCTTTTGCGTCTCACTTTGGATTTATACCGGATATCGCAGTGGAAGCACTGGAAAGGGAACAGCCAGAAAAGTGAAAGTGAAATAGTGAAAGTGAAATAGTCAATTGTTAAAGAAGTGTAAATAACATTTGTAAATTAAATGCTGAGTGCCTTTTATTTGCGAAATACAGTACGAATCCGTTTCGAACGTAATTCGAAATTCATACACTCCGCAGAACCACAAACACCTATACATTTAGACCATTAATGGATAACATACAGTCTCGGCCTTCAACCGTAGGCAATAAAAACGAGTTCCTATCTTCTTCGCGACAATCTCCAGAACCTTCAGAAGTCCAACGAATCGAGGAAGAAGTAAAAAATGAGGAGGCCGGAGCCACGGATCATACAGAAACAGCCATTTCAGTACAGCCCCCTACTCCTGAACAACAGAAACCATTCTTGGACTTGGTAGATACAAAGAAGGCCCTACTAGTAGCAGGCTTCTACTGAAGGAAATGGGCAATTTGCTGGGCTACTTAAAGAACAAAGCGCCCAATTGGCAGAATTGCGAGCAGAGCAAGGTGAACAATTTGTAGAGCTACATAAAGAGCAAAATCCAAAATTAGATCAGCTGATCATGGAACTCGATCAAACACTACAAGCCCAGGAACTTGAAATGCAGGAACGTTCATTGGCCACAAACTATTGGAAATGGTCAGTTATGGTTTTCAATAGAACCAGTTTCCTTTTACAACGCACTCATTTAGGTTTTCCGAGGAAAAGCTTCATGTCTTGTAAACTGATCTACTGATACAATAAAGTTGCGCAAGCTGGATACGGAGGATATCACGCAAGTATAAGCACTAATAAAAGATGAGAAACCACGGTAAGCGACGGTAGTGGACGAAACCAATGCCATTCCCATGTTTCCGATGCAAATAACCCAGCACTCGAGATAAGCTGACGCATGATGCCAGAAATGCAAAGAAATGAGGCAGTTAGACGTTGAGCGAGACCAGGAGAGAAAACACTTGTCTCATTTAATGAGCATGGATCTGGAAACCTACGTTACAACACTTTTAAGGGGGCGTAAGCTGGTGAAAAAGAGAAAATACTCCCAGATGACACCGATAAAATTACACAACTTGGGGCTGATTAAAAAAGTGTAGCTGTTATTGGCCTAATGGCATAGCGTCAATGCATTCATTCCCCACTGGATACCGGAGTTTCGAAATCGGTTGTTCGTCCTGCTATGGTAGATCCAAAGCAGGTTGATAATAATGTTCGTTGTATTGTAACTTGCTAACAGCGACAGATGGATCTGCAGTAGTCGAATAAGGAGTGTACCCTTCCGGATTATATATTTGAAGAGATACCACTTGGTAGTGGATCTGTATAACTAGGCCCTAAAATGGCGTAATGTGGAAATACTCCTTATACAAGTGAACCGCACCGTTGTGATTTATGTAAGTCTAAATAGTCGGTGACCTTGGGGACACCAAAATGAAAATTGTGGAGCCTGCGAATGTTAAATAAAATGGTAAAATTCCAGCAAAAAGTACCAGTACGTGTTTTGAACATAAGCTCGTCAACAAATGTAGTCAGGAAACGAATGATCATTGATAAAGATGAGTCATCCAAATTGCTACGTGTATATTATCAGTCGAAAAACTGTCGTCGATCACCAAATAATAAACAGAAGAAAATCAATCGCTCATTGTGCAGTCATGCTCCTCTGATTAGCCGACGTATTTGCTCCTAATAATGACGAATTAGGAAAAACTAATATTGCGCAACATATAATCGACACGGGAAATGCTACCTACTCCAATCCGACAAGCACCAAGACGATTACCGCTGTCGAACGAACTAAGAAAATGAAAAGAAACGGAGTGATAGAGCAGTCTGGCAGACCATGGTGTTCGCAAGTGGTTCTTGTTCAGAAAAAGGACAACACAACAAGCCTATTTGACATCATTGTACTAGGCCGCACGTTTGAGGAACTCGTTAAAAATTGTATGCAAGTACTACAAGCTAATTTTAACTGAACAGCGACGAGGTATGTGCATGACAATGCAGCTGGATTATTTAGAAGGCCCTGTGCAGTTCAATGCGAGCAATGCATAAGACAGACTAAATAACTAATCCACAGACCAATCCAGTTTGAAGCAGAAAATTGCTGAGACAAGGAATATTTGAAAGAAGATCAGGGGTAAGGGGCATCGGCCTAGAAGGTCTATAGGCTGTTACAATAACCGGTTCAGATTTGACATGTCGGTTATTTTGGCTCTGGAAACACTAATGTCATTCTTTCTTTGACAGAAACTCGGTATCAAGAAGTTTGTGCATAAAGTGCGTGATACGGGCTACCTAGTCGACAATCCAACGCGTACTTGTGTTCGTCGTGTTCGTTCGGCCGAAAAAATCGGTATCGCCGCGGTGTCCGAAAATGTGTACCAACGGCCGCAATTCTGCGTAAAGATCTTGGTTCGTGGCCCTATAAAGTTCAATTGGTCCAGCAATTAAAGCCCCGTGACCATCCGCTTCGATATCGATTCGCAGTGTGGGCCTGCGACAAACTCGAAATTGATAAGGGTTTTGCTTAAAAAATCATCTTTTCGGACGAGGCGCATTTCCATCTCGATGGGTTGATAAACAAACAAAATTGTCGCATTTTGGGATCGGAAAATCCACAAGGATATATGGAGAAGCCAATGCATCCATTGCGTGTTACTGTTTGGTGCGGCTTGTGACGTGGCGGCATTATTGGGCCGTATTTTTTCGACGATGAGGCTGGCGCGACCGTTACGGTCAACGGAATTAACTACCGCCACATGTTAACATCTTTTTTGTGGCCATATCTTGAAGATATTGGTTTGAGCGACCTTTGGTTCCAGCAAGATGGTGCGCCATGCCACACTTTGGGCGTTACAATAGCGAAACTGCGTCAAAAATTCGATGGCCGTATTATCAGTCGAAATGGTGACGTGAATTGGCCGGCAAGGAGCTGTGATTTGACGCCTTTGGAATTTTATTTGTGGGGTGCCGTGAAGGACAAGTGTTATACGGATAATCCACAAACAATTGAGCATTTGAAAGCTAATATTGAAGCAACCATTGCCGAAATAGATCCGCACACAATCCAAAATGTGCTCCAAGGCCAGCCGCGACTCCAATTTGAATGAAATCATTTTGCATAAATAACCAGGAGGTTTGTACTTTCAAACAAAAAAATAAATTTGGAAATATACTCGTATTAAGCCGTTTTTGTTTTATTAAATTTTTACATCTGAACTTCTTATTGGGACACTCTTTATATACTAACTCAAATGTCAACCTCCTTACTAATCAACCAACGGGGCTCTGGCGACCGAGAAACGATGGGATAACCGAACACAGAGAGCCTAGCAAATGATGATCTTTCCATTGGCCCATTACAAATTCCACTGGTTAGGTCGGTACCTGCTGCAATAACCCGTCCTTAAAGCAACGAGTTCTCAACAGAAAGCAACGGGTTTAAATAAAATATTTGTACATGCAAGTATTGTTATTAAACTGCGCCACGTGTCACGATGTCCACCTAGAGCATTTCTTTACCCTCGGTTTTATTAAAATGTAGTTAGCTTAAATGTTCAGGGTCTGATTTTAAATATTGACGAACTTCATATTTTTAATGGCGTGTACGAAATGTTTTTATCTTCTGATATTCCCAATTAAGCATTGACGAGAGGTGGGGTATACCCCAAAATTTCTCAAAGGCTCGTGTCTGACCTTGAGTTTCTTTTTATAAATGTATTCGTCAATAAAAGGAAATTTCTTTTGGGTGGTTTATAATCCACCTAAAACGAGAAAGAGGTCGTATGTTCAGTTTAAAAAATCACTTTTAGATATTGAGCGACTTATTATTCATTTTTCCTACTGGTATGATGAGTTTTTTCATCTCGGGTGATTTCAATTTTGATATTTCTCAAGAGACCATTTTTGCTCGTAGCCATTTAAATATTTTAAATAGCAATTACCTTTCGGTCTATAATACTGATGCGCTTACTTACTCTTACCCAAGAGTCAAACGCGGTTATTATTCTCTCATTGATCACGCTGCCGCTTCTGCTGATAATTCTATTTGTTTTTCAATCAATTGTCCCCTTAGCATGGTTGGCATAGTCTCTTAGCATTGGCTAACGACCTGTCCAAATCCTGCTCAGTGGAAGCTGAGTAAAATTATTCCTGTTCCTAAAATCAGCAATCCTTCTGAGCTTTCCCATTTCCGCCCTATCAGCATTTAAACTTCCCTGTCCTAGGCGTTTGAATTGGTAGTAAAAACCAATTTCAATCTCATACCGATAGTCTTAATTTCCACGATACTGCTACAACTTTACTGAATGTTTGTGATGATATTCGTCGTAGTATGAGTAAAAGATAAATTACTTGTCTTACTCTGTTTGATTTTTCTAAAGCATTCGATTCAACTAATCACCAAATTTTGTTAAATAAACTTATTTCGAACTATAATTTTTCTCTCTCTGGTCTGGGTTTCAGGCATTCTTTTATGTCAATTCGTTCGTTCCTCAGGAGTCGGTTCTTGATCCTTTACTATTCTCCGTGTAAATTAATAACGTTTTATGTTCGATTCTCCACACTTCTGTTCATATATTTGCAGATGATGTGCTTAGTTAGTAATAATTGATCCCGACTCTCTCCTAATGTTAGTAAATCACGGTCCATTATAATTTATTAAAAAATCTATAGGTGCTTCCTCCTTTTCTGGAATTTTTCTCGATACTTCGTTAATTCCATTTTCCAAATTTAGGATTAATTCTCAATAAAACCCTTACCATTTGATTAAGGTAAGCAAAACTGTATTTGGACGGCTTAGTTACCTGTCAAATTTGTTGTGAATTTTTCAGTAGGGCATGGCAAATCACCATGGAAGAATATAAGATTGAGCGGCGTGTGCAAATCATCAAATTTTATTTTCAAAATCAGTCCTCCGTCCGAGTCGACTATTCCACGTTTGGTGGAAAAATTTGAGTCAATCGATTCGATAATCAATTAACCAACACCCGTACGTCATCTAAACTCAAGGTGAAAATATCGCTCCTGTGCGTGAGAGTGTACGCGAATTTGGCCTTTCTGCGACTTAAACTTGACCAATTTTGCGTCGGGACTTCTGAGGTTTTATTGCTGAGCTACGCCAAAGACTTAGTGAAATAGAAAAATTTGGCATCACAACTTAGCAATGAAATCGCTAGGTTAAAGAAAGAAAATGAGGACCTGAAGCAGGCTAGACTGATAAAAATTTAGAAAACTACTACTTCCTTGATTATCTTCCAGACAATGAAAACAGCGAATATGTAAGCTTTAATAAAAGTGGTAATAAATAGTAATGTTTGAAAAATCAATGCCAAAGTTCCCGATGCATATAGAGCTTAAGCCACAAAGCTCACTGAAGAAGATAAAGAAGGAGGATATAATAAAAGACCTCAAGATGAAAAAACTGCAAATTGCACTGCAAAGAGGGCGAACAAATTAAAAATATTTTTAATATCAAAGCAATCTCAATATGAGGGTTAAAGCAGAACCACGGCAAAAGAACACAGATTAATACCTCCATACAAAAAATGCCAAGCCTTAGCCACACTCAAATATATTGCAGGCGAGATATTAGGTGCGTAAAATGTTGTGCAGACAAACCAGCAAGGCGTATAAACTGTAAAGGACAACACCCGGACAACTATAGAGTAGTCCAACTACAACTGTAGTGCCGTCGCAACCACACTCCACAGAAGCAGAGAGGAGATCCTACTCACAAATAATTCAATGCTACTAAAAAAAAATCCACTTGAAAGGATAGTGAAACAATAACGTAGTCCAGAACCTAAATCAAATGAACAGAACATTTAGAATTGCCAGGATCACATAGGATCTTCCAGAGCTAGAAATCTTCCTTACAGTCGAGTTTGTCTAAATTTACTTCTTTTTAATTGAATTTAAATGTTATATATATTGAAAATTTTCAACTTACCTAAAAACTCAGTTTAGTATCAGGAAATTCTCACCGGGTTGAGCTATATCTATAATGCAGTTTCTCCTAATCGTTTGTTCAATATCATTATA
The DNA here is from genome assembly GCA_963691935.1 of Nephrotoma guestfalica. Classification (NCBI taxonomy): domain Eukaryota; kingdom Metazoa; phylum Arthropoda; class Insecta; order Diptera; family Tipulidae; genus Nephrotoma; species Nephrotoma guestfalica. The sequence goes on along the minus strand of OY829913.1, from coordinate 69,911,904 downwards.
AATCTCCCAAAGCAGAAGTTTATATTATTTTATACAATATGTATACATATTCGTATGGCCAATGTTCCCATGAAATTACAATTTGGTAATATTTTCGAGCTTTTCATCGCCCCCCCCCAACTCGTAAAATTTTTTAGTAAACGGTATTTTAACAATCTGCCTCATATTTTATTCGATCAGCATCAGTTCACAATTATTAAATTTTTTGTGATTTAATTATTGATGAAAAGTTTATAGAGTAAATTTCTGGAAGCTCCGATAGTTGATTTTTAGATTTATCAATAATAACGTTAGCTTCAATGGCAATTTTTATTTTGGTGTTTCAAATAATGTTGATGTTGTTGCTGCTTTGCATCCGGAAATTATAGGTATCACAATTATCACAAATAATTAAAAAAAAACAATAATTTTTATTTTTTGTAATTAAATTAATGTTTATTTAAATTGTTTCTTTGCGATTTTTTTTAATCGTAAACGTTTTATATATATTTCATTAATTTTAATGTTTTTTTTTTAAATTTATATTATTAATATTATTATTTATTATTATTCAGAGGAACAACGAGTTTTTCATTTTATATTTATTATCTATATATATTTTCATCATTTTATATTTTTGTGTTTATGTAAATGTGTATAGTTTTTAGTTAGTATGTATTTGTTTAGGTATTTTCCTTGATTTTTCATTTCGGTTAATTATTAATTATTTACGAAAGACTAAAATGCGATTGTATCATAATATATTTATAATTATAATTAATAATAATTTTAAATTAAATTATATTTAAATGAAAATTTATCGACGTTTGAAATATAATAAATCCGAATATAAATCAATTTATAATTAGATAATAATATTTAATTTTTTTCTTGACTAGATTATAATTTAGTATTTTTTTTAATAAAAATTTCTTCGTAATATTTGTTTTAATTTTTTTGTTGTTGTAAAGCCTCAATATGTTTTATATTTAAATATAAAAGAATTTATATTCGTTTTTAATTACTAATGTATCGATAAATTTTCATTAAATATTTGGAGAGTTCAGGGTAGTAGTTGTGAATGTGTATCTGAACAGAACACGATTCTTTATTATTTTTAATATTTTAAATATCGTATAATTAGTTAAACTTTTATATAATATCAATATTATATATATATATATATATATATATATATATATATATATATATATATATATATATATATATATATATATATATATATATATATATATATATTTATATATATATATATATATATATATATATATGTTTATTTATTTATTTACATGCAATGGATTAAATATTTGTTCAGTATCTAAATATTTTAAATTATTATACAATAAAAAAATATTTATTTTTTTGTTTTTTATTAATTGAGGGATCTTTCTATTTTTAAAGGATATGCTCCTTTTTTCTATAATTTTTTTTTCATATATATATATATATATATATATATATATATATATATATATATATATATATATATATATATATATATATATATATATATATATATATATATATATATATATATATATATATAAGCGATATTTCAGCGTTCTAGTAAAAATATATATATAAATATTTTTTTTAAGATTTGGAATAATAATAATTATATATAATATTAATAATAATAATAAAAAAAATTAGTTATAAATAAAACCTATGACTTTTTTTAATTAATTGTATTTATATATGAATTCTAAATATTTTATTTAAATACAGCATTTTATTCACAATATTTTACTGTATTTTTATATATATAATTAATAATAATAATAATAAAATAAAAAATAATATATTTAATTAATAAACAAATAATTGTATTGTATTGTTTATAAAGTGATTTTTAATTTATTTACAATAACAAATAGCACAGCCATTCTGATCCATTAAAAAATAGAAAATAATTAATATAATAATAATAATAATTAATAAAGGAAATTATAAATTTTTTTAAAAAAATAATATTAGAGTGATCCATGTTTCGTTATTTAGACATTTAATTATTTAAGAGAGATATCATACTTGAAATACTGTAACTTTGGTTTATTTTAATATTTTATGCGATTTTTCGAAATATATTTTTAATTTGTTTGCTTGGTTTCGCGACATCTTTAACCTGGCCGCTAAAAAGTCGCGCACTTATTTGTAGACTTTTATAGCGGCCAATCATTTTAATAAAAATAATAATTATAACAAATAATATTAAAAAAAATACTAAAGATGAGTCATTTTGAACTTTGATATGTCCATATTTATAAATTTGATGATAGTTTTTGTACTATTTATTGTCCAAATTGTTAAAAATCGCATATTTTATATTTTTAATAAATAACGAAACTATTTATTTTATTGTGTTGTTGATCTTATCGATGATGTTGGTTTAATATTCTTCTCTCGCTTCATATACATTAAAAAAAAAAAAAATTTTGCGCGCGCTATTTTGTTCGACGGGAGATTCAAAAAAAAATTTTAATTAAACTTTTTGTTAATTTAATTAATTTAGAACAAGAGAGAAATTTATTCTGGTAATTTATTTACACACATTTCACACGATTTTATTTTTATACACCGTGAGTTTTTATTCATTTTATTCTGGATGACGTAAGCGACAGTATTATTTTATTACGGAGCTTATTTAGCAGCTTTTTATTTATCATAAAAAAAATTAAGATATAATTTAATTAATTAAAAAAATAATATTATTATAAATTAAATTTAGTTGTTTTTGTAATAAATATAAAACTAAATTTTTTTGTTTGTTTAACAATATTGGGAGGATTATTGGATTGCGGGGGGTTTTGGCGGAGGGGCCCAAAATTTTATCAAAAAAATTTCGTTTTTTTTTAGGTTTTACTGATTTTACGAAACAGGACCATTTGCTGGATTAGCTGGTGGTATTTTGGACGATGCCACTGTTGCTGATAATTGTGATAGGGTTTCTTGTGTGGCATTTGCTTTTAATATTGTATTTTCAATTTCTAATTGATTTATGCGATCCATTAATTCAGCAATTTTTTCTTTTAAAACTTCTACTTCTTCTCTTACAGCAAACATTAAATGGGATTTTACAAGATCCTGCAAGTAAATAAAAGAAGACACAAATTAGTATACTACATAAATATTTCCGGCAAATTTAAATCAATGAGGTAATAAATAATATTCCGCGTCACTAAAACTTAAACATGATATCATCGGGGTTCAACGTTTGTCCCTAGTCAAGTTCAACAGAACAAAATTTTAAATATAAATATTCACGCACACGATAAAACTGAATCATCCACACATTACACATATTTACGAACAAAACTTGCACAATAGGCACGCGATCCTACACCCTAAAATTGGGGCACAACATGAAAAAAAAACACCGGCTAATTAAATATTAAACCAAAACCTACTTTAACTTTAGGCACCATCACGTAACACGGTTTTTGTTGTCCTTTCTGTTTAATTTCGTACAACCAATTATCAGGTTGTGCTATAATTTCTACACTACTATTCAAAGTGTCCAACATATTCAAACACACACAAAATTGTATTTCACAAAAAAATGTAAAAAACTAAAAATACGTTCAAGTCTCTCACTTAAATCTAGTGAACACAAACACACACTCGAGTAAATTATTTTTTCTGATTTCTAATTTTTTTATTAAAAACTTTAAAAATTTATTTTTAATTTTTTTTTATTTATAAGATTTTTATTTTCTAATAAATCACAAATTTACTAAGAGACTTGCGAAAGGCGACTGATCGTCTAGCTGTAACCAACTTAATATTTTATTTAAAAAAATATATTACGAATCGTTTGTGTTGTCTCTTTCTGATTCGTGGCCGCGACAATCACGATTCGCGATTTATTCGGCTACCACTACAAAAATATGCGATACAAAACTAATGACGTAAAACTAAAAACAGAAAAAACAAAAAAAATAAATTCTTACTATGATCGCGCGATTAATTTAATTTTTTTTACATTTTTAATACTTACACGAGTGTGTGAGTGTAGCCGCAGAAGCAAATTATACGATTTCCATTGTATTTACTATTTGGAAAACTATGTACATATGTAATTATATATTGATTTAATTGAAATGCCTTACATGGATCGATCAGTTTCGCAGAATTTTAATATTGGATACAAAATAGAAAGTTATGCAACATAAAAAATTAGATACGCGAATAGGTGGCTGCTAGCATGCAGGCACACCGTGTGTGCGCGGTAGCTAAAAAATGCAAAGTCATTAGTTGAGTGAAAACGGCAAAATATTACACATACCGCATGTATCTCCTTATATGTACTCAGAATAACAAATAATCAACTAATTTCTAGTTAAAGTGGAAAATCGATTTTTCGTTTTAATTTGTGTGAGGAGGTCACGGTTTAGTAAAATGCGGAAAATTCCCGTACATAGAGAAAAAATTATAAATGTGTTTTTATTCTACGGTTATATGCTTTACATTTTTCTGTTCATTTAAGCTTTATAGCCGTGACTTAAATTTTAGGATTTTAGATACAAATTTTACCAATAAAAAATATTTCATTAATGCCGCATGCCTCATACCGATTTTTCAATCTTAATTGCTAAATTTATAGTTAGCTAGTACTAATAAATGTTTCTAGAATGAGATTTATCAATCAAAAATAAAAAGTTTGCAGTGTCTGGATTTGGAAATTACTTTGTCGACTAAAGTACCTCTTCTTTTCCTCATAGTTTTGTGGAATTATACTAAATTAAGCAATTTAACGAAAACTCTAAGCTTTCTATGAGATATCGACTCCTCGCCAGTTCTATTATACTAGTTTTTAGACCTATGTTAAACTTTCCTAGTGTTAAGTCGAGCAAAAATGTTAAAAAATATCACAATATTTTTTATCGCGTTTAAATCATTTATCATAAAAAAAAATTTTTTGGTTGGCTGTCGTATGTTTTATTTTAATTTTGTTTCTGTTTTTCATGTTATGATTTTAATATGGAGTTTGTTTCTTTGTACTTTGTGTAAATTTTTATATGTTTTATTTAATACAATAATTACATGTAATTTTTTAAGCCCTTGAATTGTTTTCATCAATGTCTAGGAAAAAAAATTTAATCAGCAGTACTTTCGAGATACAAGTCGTAATGATTTTTTTCCATAGAAAATTTGTTAGTGTTTCGAGTCGAAAGTCGTAGCTCGAACTCGTAATGCTTAAATAATCAGCGCTCAGAACTTTTTGACTGAGGTTTCCTTTTAGGGGTTTTACACAAATTTCTTTAAGAATAAAATTAAAGTCAAACAATTTTGAAGAAGTCTCAAACAAAATTCTTTTGGAATTTGCAAATTATATGAGATGAAGTTTGAGCACTTCAAGCTAGCTACCTTTGCTCCTGTTATCTCAAAACAATTGTATATTTCTTTGCCTCACTCGAAACAGTTTGTAATGTATATTAATCAAATATACAGGATCAATTATACAGGATCGGTAGAATAAAGACTTGTGTAAAATGTTCAAACACTTTGTCTTATGTACCGTACCATGGCTGTGGGGGATTAGAAACGTGAATCCGAAGAATCATATATCATCAGAAGCACCTAAACATGCTCTCGTATTCTACTGCAACCTTCGGTAATTTCTACGAAATTCATTGGAATATTTCGACTGAATTCTTCACTTATGGCTAGGCTTTCTACATATCGCAAATAAAAAATGTCATAAAGTCCATGAGCTAAATGTTCATTTCAACAAAATGTGTTCCAATCATAAAATTTGAGACTGAAATACGTTTCATAAAAATTAAGAATATGTGTTCGGAATATGAAGGAATACATCTCGGTCCCCGTTTAATTCGTCACAATTTTTGAGCGCCCTAACCCGAAACCAACTTTTGCATCAGTTAGATTAATAAAATTTGCAATTATCTAATTTACCTTTTAATTTTATCTAACTAAAACTTTCAAAATCACACATTTCAGGATTTTTTTTTACAATTTAAAGGAATATTACAATTCAGAATATTAAAATTTGTAAAATTTCAGAAATAATTTTTAACTTCAAAAACTAAATAATTTTGTTGAAGTTAGACAAACTATATTTATACTCGTACATTATAAGTTTTAGCTTGCGAAAACTCAAACCAAATTAATGAAATTTCGATTTTGAAATTTGGCCAATTTTTATATTATTCAAATTTAATTTAAAAACAATTAAATTTAATAATAGAAAGGAAAATTTTTTAAATTTTTCAACAAACTCAATTTTACATTATTGAAATTTTATATAGACAATTTATAAATGTAAATTCAAAAATTTTGTAATTTTCCATTTCGTATCGATTTTTTTTATATGCTATTATGAAATCTCTGCTTAAATATTGTTCTACTTTTAAACGTTTATAAATATAATCTGAGTCATACTAAGATAGAAAATGTTGTAAATTTAACATTTAGTTTAATTGATAAACTCGTCCTACCGTTTAGACACGGTGAGGGCGAATTGGTGTCGCTGAAACAGCTTTAAGTGCTGATTAATAGGCACAATAAATACCATTGGGATCGATTTGTCTAGTGCAAACACAACAGCACTTTTCGTGTTGTTGTTTTAAACAACAACACATTGTTCAGGAGCTTTTTTAAAATTGAAAATAATTTATAATGCGTTGAAAAAATGCAAACTCTTGAAAGTTTTTATTTAAGCTGAACTTTACAAATTTAAACTTTTATAATATTTAATTTAAAAAAATGCTAAATTTATTAAATTAAATTTAATATTTAGATTTTAATATTTTTAGATTTTCAAATTGTATTAGATGTTGAAATTTAAATTATTATTATTATCGCGTTATTAAAGCAAGATACTCCTCTTAATTTCCTTTAAATTTTAAGTAGAAATAAAAAAAAATATATATTTTTTAAAATAAAAATACTTGCATTTTGCTTTGCAAAATTATATTTGAGAAATTATTTCACGTTTAAGGAGACATTTTCAATTTGTCTTTATGTAAGTGACATGTTTATTTGGTTAATTGCATGATTTTCAAAATAAATTTGAAAATTTGTAAAATTGCCAAAACTTTAATTTTTTTGTGTATTGCCAAATTTTTTGAGCTAATACAAAGGATTAAAAAAAGTATTTAGTAATTTTTAAATTTTTTATCTTAAATTTTGAGATTAACTATTTTATGAAATTTGTCGATTGTAAAATATCGAACTTTTTAATAATCAAAAATTCAATTTAAAAATTTTTTATTTTCATCGTTCAAAATATGTACCGAATACTCGCATGATAAAAAATTTCCTCTGTCCCTGTGGACATCGAATGCCGGAAAACTTGAAATATAAAAGCTAAAACTTTTAAACAATACAATTTTAAAAATTTTCATTTTAAAATTCAGTGTAGCGATTCTCAAATCACAAAGTTATTGTATTGTAGTTCCTTGAAACGAAAATTTTCAAACAAGTGAAATTTGATTTACTGAATCATAAATTTGGAGAACTTGAACTTTTAGTTAAAATATGAAATTTCTGGATAAACTATACTGATCTTCTGGTGAGACTAAGAGTTCGGGAAGGGCTTAACAAATATTTATCGAAATTATAATAATTCGCTAATTCAGTATTCTACACAAGTTTTTTAAGTTAAAAAATTCAACCTTCCAAACCTAACCTTAATTTATTGGAAGTTCAGTTAAAATCCACTTCCGAGAAAGATTAATATTTAAAATATAATATTTTTGTTCAGAATTTATCTTTAATTCTACAAATTTCTCGATTATTTAAAGTATTTTAAATTTTATATTTCTTTCGTAGAATGAATCCCGGGTATGCTAATATAATAAACAAACTACTAATGACGAGATATTTAAATTTGCAAAATATTATATAATACCATCAATGTAATCATATTTCAAAATGTACACCATAAATAATTCGCATACAAGAAAACAAATCGATATTTAAGTAAGAGAACCGAAACCCTGCAAGTTCCGTTCATATATATTATGAAGGTATAAACACAATGTAACATGATAAATATATAAAAGTCATTAACCAATAATTTTGAAAAACATACATAAATATGTGACATCATCTAAGCTAATTTTAAACTTGTTATCACAATCGTACACAAAAACCATGCGATAAGATAAGAAAATGTTTGTGTACACAAGTATAAATAAATTTGAACTATAAAGATTTGCGTAAATTTGGAAGTCTGACCTTCGCGCTAAATCTATATTTTTTAACCTTTTAGCGTAATTAGCCACAGTTCGTTGTGTCTTACAATCGAATCACTTTGGTTTGGCATACAATAAACTACTGACATATTCAAAATGCCAAAACTATAAATTGTACATACATACATATAGTATATTACAAAATGTATTTAGAAGGGTGTATTGTGTAAATATTGGAAAATTCCTTTCACCTAATCACAAATTATTCTAGAATTTGTATTTCGCGAGATATACATAATTGCAACTTGCATAATACACAATTTATATATATATATATATAGTGTATTAGATGCGGTTTTCTAAATAAAATTATATATCCGTCTTTGTATTAACCCCAATCTACATTTATCAATTGATAACTAAACTATTACAAATCAAATGACACTGAAACCAAATTAATAAAATATTGAGATTATTTCCTGATTGTTAAACAAAGAGGTTAAATTCCACTTCGAACGTCATATCAATTGGTTTGGAGCATATCATAGAGGTCACACCAAAAATTTCCCTTTTACGATCCGAATTTATTTAGTTGTACGATTGCCTTAATTTATTCATATGCACGTGAATATTTTAATCATTTACATTAAACTAAATATTTTCCATAAAGATGGAAACGAAAATTAATTTTGTCCCATGCACATAAAAATATTTTTAAACCAATGTACATTACATGGATGATTAGATGGTGTAATTTTATACCAGAGATTTATAGTCCAATTTGGAATTAAAATGCAAAATTATAAAAAGTGAAAGCAACGCTATTAAATCACATTAAAGTACGCAATAGTAGTAGTAATAGTGGTAATAGTAGCAGTACAACAACTAATAATTATTATTCCATAATCTATAATTATGTTTCTATATATTACAGTTAACTACATATATAATTAATTCGTAGTATTGGTAAAACGTTAAATATATACAGATATAAAATATTACATGTTGCCCCACGTTGGGCGCCCATTTTGTGATCATTTTGATTGCAAATTTTTGTCGAGCTCGGAACCTATACAATTCACCTGTACACATGCACATTCTTATCATTGAGCAAAGTATTAAAGTTTAAATTAATTTAAATTTATAAAATCAAATATAATCTGTGTGCCGCGATATAATATTATTTTGACTTTGTTCGTACGTCTACCGTGTACATATGTGACACAAGCAAAATTTATCTATCACGTTTTGTTAAACGTTTATTAAATTGTATATCAGTTTTTAATAAACACAAAGCTCTAATTTATTTTGCTATTGTAAAAATATGTGCATAAATTTATATATGATATGAAAAGTACGGACAGCTAGCTAAGCTACCTCGGCTGGATGATAAGTGATGCAGGAAAACAAGAAATAATTATACAAATTATACTTATTTGACATTTCACGCTCGCGCGCTTTTTTTTGCTTGCACAATTTTTTTCTTACGTCAATTGTGCATGAACATAATTATTAATTATTATTATAGAATTTGTACAATGCATGGTATTTATTATTATTAGCTTTGTTCAGATGTTAAACCAGATTTTATACAAAATATAGCGCTATGATGTAAGATTTTATTTATAATTGATATAATTAACATCAGTTTGAATGGCTTTGGTTTAATAAAGCGCGCACACCTATATGGGCCGATTGGAGTGCGTCAATTGTAACCTAATTGTCAAATAGGCTAGCACAAGATTCGCTAACCTACAGTTTATTTAGGGTTTTTTAATCTAGCCTTTCTGCAGTGGGCACGAAAATCAATAACATTACGCACCCGTTTTATTAAAAAAAGGCATTTGAACACGAATTTTTACTTTATGATAAGAAAGCCAAAACGTGGCCGATTAATTTTATCAACTTAATCGTTATTTGAATAAAATTTTGATTGGAATTTGTAAAAAATATGATTTGGAAAAATACTGATTAGTCTAAAATTTTCAAAAAATAAATTCATGAAAATAAGATCCACTTTTTGACCCAAAATGAACAGAACAATAATAATAATGCTATAAAAAACTTCCAAATTTAAAATATTAAAATCAACCCAAATAAAAAATGCCAAATAAGTTTGAGAGGAGTTTGATTAGAAATAATCATAAAAATTTAAAAACTACAATATTTTACCTCCTATAGGTTAATTTAAAAGGTCTATGAAGTAAAAAACTAAATTCAATTTGATGAAAATTTGAAACTGCTTCAAAAATCTAAAACGTTTCAAACCACTTACACTTAAATAAATTAGAACAAGTTTGGTAAATTCTAGTTTGGTAAATTGAGCATCAAACTACTTTCAAAAGTTATCAGTCGTTTACAAGATTTACAGTTGAACTCCAGTTTGCATCAAATTTAGAAATCTAATTGAAATTCAAATACACTTTGAAGTAAACCTTAATTAATATGTTGATGAGTTTATTTAAATTTGATTTAAAATTGAAAGTAGTTTAATGAAGAAAACCTTACAATCCTGCACACTAATTTCAAAGTTTTTTTAACGATTTCGTAGTTTGCAATTAAATAAAATTAAAATTTGCAAGTTTGACTGAAAAGTGTAAGCAGTTTGATGAAAAATATCTAATAACTCTCATGCGTGTGTTACAAGAGATTTACAGTTCAACTCCCAGTTTGATTCAAATTTAGAAAATTTATTGAATTTCAAATACAGTTGTAGTTTTAAGATTAACTTAATAATTTAAATTATAAAAATTGGACTGAAGATTGGAAGGAGTTTGATGAAAAAAAAATTTAACAACTCTTCATTATGATTTTAAACTTACGGCATTCACATTATATGCTGAATTCAATCAATTAAATGTTGTTTTTAAGCTAAATTTGAACATCATACCGTTTCAAAATGTTAAGAATGTTTAAGAGATTTACAGTTGAACTTCAGTTCGATTCAAACTTAGAAAATTAATTGAAATCCAAATACAATTTGATGAAATTATAAAAATTTGACTGAAAATTGAAAGTTGCATAGAAATTTTTCAATCGACTATCGATCATTTATGATTGAAATTTAAATAAATTTAAAAGTCGTATTTGTCAAACATACCAGAAATGAGATCCATTCAGTTTAATTGAAAATGAATGGAAGGAATTTTCCAGTTTGAATCAAATTTAGAAAACTAATTGAAATTCAAATACAGTTTGAAGTTAACCTTAATTCATATGTTGGTGAGTTTATTTAAATTGGATTTAAAATTGATGAAGAAAAAATTACAACCCAATTTGTTTTGCAAGTTTGACTGAAAAGTGAAAGCAGTTTGATGCAAAAAATCTAACACCTCTGCATTCGTGTGTTACAAGAGATTTACGGTTCAACTCCCAGTTTGATTCAAATTTAGAAAATTTATTGAATTTCAAATACAGTTGTAGTTTTAAGATTAACTTAATAATTTAAATTATAAAAATTAGACTGAAGTTTAGAAGTAGTTTGATGAAAATTTAACAACTGTTCATTCTGATTTTAAACTTACGGCATTCACATTATATGCTGAATTCAATCAATAAAATTTTATTTTTAAGCTAAATTTGAACATCATACCGCTTTAAAATGTTAAGAATGTTTATGAGATTTACAGTTGAACTTCAGTTTGATTCAAACTTAGACAATTAATTGAAATTCAAATACAATTTGATGAAATTATAAAAATTTGACTGAAAATTGAAAGAAGTTAGATGAAGAAAATCTAACAACTTTGCATATTTATTTCAAATTTGACGACTGAACGAAATTCAAATAAAAATTCAAATAAAAAATACGCTTAACTCAATTAATGGTTTCACGCTAAATTAAAATATCAAACCATTTGTAAATGTTAACAAATTTAAGAGATTTAGAATTCAGCTTTGATTCAAATTTAGAGAATTCATTGAAATTCAATCACATCATATTTTTTAGTGAAATTTTCATAAATGATGTTGTTTGATGGAAAATTTGAATAAATTTAAAATCTTGTATTTGTCAAATATGCCAGAAATGAGATCAAATCAGTTTAATTGAAAATGAATGGAAAGAATTTGGTTCGAATTCGAAAATAATTCGATTTAAAATTTGAAAATTATTTCACTAAATATATTTCAAATTTAATTCATTAAAGCAACATTCGTACTTTGGAAAATGAAATTAGAGAGATTTATTTAAGACCAACCTGCATTAATTTGTTTCACTTCTACGAAATTATCGACACAAATATTAAACACAACATATAATCGAAAAGCGTGATTTTAAACGAGTGTCTCAAATTATTTTGCAAACAATCCAGAACAATGGCGCTCGCTAGCACACTCGTTTAAATCCACCTTTTTCGTATTTAAAACGTGTTGGAATCAATACTCATGTGTAAAGACGCAATCGAAAATTTAAAATGGCTAGTAAAATTCCAATTTGGCCTAAACTTCAGTTCTAAAGCCAACTAACGTAACACAATCGCGTAAAATCGATTTGGCTCGGTACCAAATCTAGTAATTAATGCTCACTATATATTTTTTTATGGTTTCACATCATCATCGAAATACTAATCAAGAACATACAATGATTTGTTTTCAATTAATTTAAAAAGAGATATAGACATTTCCATACGTGTAGCAAATTTAGTCAACAGTTTATACATATTAGGTTTCAATTCTGAAAACCGAGCATGGCACACGATATTGTAACAAAAAATGCCAAGTTTACATTTAGTGTGTGAAATAAAATTTTTATAAAAATATTTGGAATTTGATCCTAATGGCAAACTTGTAACCAACTACATCAAGTTCGATCTTTGAGCACGAAATGTAAAATTCACAAATATAAATTAAAGAACTTTCATTATTTTATAAACAATATGCCAAACTAAACTTTCCCAGAGACACGAACCAAAAATTGTAATTCAATCCGATCAGAATTCATATAATTTCACTGTCACTTGATATTATTGTTGATGTTATATATTTATACAAAATCGTCGTTGATATACATACACCATAAACAATAAACATTCACCACCATATTATGAATGGATCATGGAAATTTATGTAAAATACACAGAGCTAAGAAATTTCGCATCAATATACAAATTTTTTTCTTTTCCCAATTTCCCACATCACCGTGTGTGATCTGATCCTATCAATCACCCCCAATAAATTAATCTAAATGATAAACAACTTACAATATTATTGGTTCCGTAAATAATTTTGATTTTTGGACTTGAAAATTTTGGTGGATATGAATTGACTGGAAATGCAAAGACTACTACTACATACAACTTTATATGTATGTCGATTGCCGAACGAGATTACTTTGATGAAGCGCTCAAATTAGTTGCTATATCCTTTGGGTAACCTTGAACATGCCGCGATTAAAATATTATTTATCAATACGCGGAATTCTGATTGCATTAGACAAGTGATCATCTAATATAGTAATTAAAAAACGATTAAATTGTATGCTCATGTGTATGCATAGAAATAAGTTAATGAATCGATTTCACCTTGATATATTGTACAGTATTTCGCATACAGTCTTTAAAAGAGTTGTTTTATGTTATGATCTCTAGTTTTTTTTTACATAATCTAAAAATTTTCAAGGTGCACAACCTACAGTCTTTTTGTGTATGTAACGTTTAAATGTTATATTTCTTATATTTACTTGTTTAGTAACCTATTTTTATTGAACATTCATCATTCAGAATCAAACTTGATTTATACGTGACTTATTTGCGGGACTTACCATGGCTTGCTCGATCTTGTTATCAATGGCTACAGCACTTGTTCCAGATGCACTATAAATAAATAAAAGAGAAAGTATTAGTATTTAGAAATCAATTATAATTTATCGATATATAATAAATAAATTTAAAAACTTTAAATCAATTAGTGAAAGTAAAAAGACCGCGTGCGCACACCGCACGAACTCTCGGTATCGAACTATTCTTAAACAATTTTGATGTAACACTGTAACAGAGAGATATTTTTTGTTATCAAATAGAACACACGAATTCAATGTATTATAAAAATAGATCGGAAAGTTGGTCATTAGCTGCACTTTCTAATTTAGCTCGAGAAAAATAAATTACATAACGATTACAATTTTCACCTCATGGGATATTAAGTTACATAATTTGATTGTAATTGAAAAAGTTATATTCAAATGAGAAAAATATTGTTTGGTGCCCCCAATCTGTCTGTTAATTTTGAAAAGTAAATTTAGGTCATTAAATATGCCAAGGTTTATATATTTATTAGGAACCCCGTGTAAAATTCTTATTTCGATGTTTTTAAACCCCACACGACATAAAATAGCAGAAAAACGATTTACGCATCCGTCTCGCGCAAAACGGAGATTTTTTTTATTAAACGCCAACGTAACAATTATTAAACATAAATTACACCTCTACCAAAAATATATTTGGAATACTCTCCGCATATCGCTTTTGTTATAAAATGCAAAATTATTGTATAAAAATAAAAATTTCGCGTTTATATACAACAAACAAAAGTGATTTTATCAACAAATTTATTACAACCATATACAAAAGAACCCCGTCGCCGTAAAATAATAACATATAATAAAAAACAAACAAACAAGAAGTTTAGTGATCTTAAGCTGAACATTGGTATATACGATCCACACGCACACAATTTTTGTTTACTTACTAAAATTTTTTTGTAAACTGGAACAAAAAAATGTAGTTTTTTGTAAACAAAACTAGCCTATTGTTATTCAAATTATCTTAGAATATTAATTAGAATCCTCTTAAATATTCAAAATGACTAATTTTTTAAACGCCAAGGTTTTTGTTTACGCGGAAATATTATAATATATATAAAGGCGGAAATTTGGCCGGCATATTTCTCGTAATATAAACAAAACACATCGATACTATAATATCGAGGCGTCGAGAAATCATGATGAATAATTTGTCATGTTCTACAAATATTTAAATTAAGATTTCTTTTGTGTATACACACAGAGATAATGTACTGTACCAAGTACCCTTCAGTGGAAAGTATTTAAATACATATAAGCTGCCAAATTGGCAGAAATATATAAGTTTTTGTTGTAAAATATGTGTTTAACGATCAACGATGAGTGGGTTGAAATCATATCAATTATATCCCGAAACAAGTCACCTATCCGATGTCTGTTTATGTTGCATAAAACGAATTACCTCGCAGCCATATCTATCAAAATTTAAGATCTAATTTTAATTGGTTATCAATTTTATGCGCGCCACGGACGAGTTTGGTGAAAGCTGTTTTATCAGATATGTACGATGAGGTGTGATGTAAAATTAAATTAATAATAAAATGTATTAATGACATGGCAGCCGGTATTCGTTCACACTCAACAACATGATCGGTTACGGTTAATTTATAATATATCCGGCTCCGTCAAATTTTGTGAATACCTAAATTCTAATTAAACATTGGCAAATCGACAAAAAATAACTATTATTAGTTTTGGTTTTGATACCAATTTCCGAAACCGTTCGAGAAAGATACGCCTCAACACGTGTCTCACTGTAATCGATTACATTTGGCAACACAATTCGTTCAGAAATTAGAGTTGTTTATAATTTTATGAAATGTTTCTAAGGTATGATGCTTCATAATAATTTTGGAAGCGAAGACCTCTTTTTGAGATATACGTTCAAAACACAATTCCTAATTGTTAAGATTTGTCTAACGTCGGAGACTTCGATACTAGACACGTGCAAAAAGATGTGAATTCATATTCGTTTCTGAAAGTGATTACAGTTGGCATTATTATAGAGCATAAAAATAAATTTTGGAAAATTTTCAAATTTTATTTCTTGGAATAATATGGAAAACATTAATTCGAACTATAAAAAATTACTAACTCGAGTAATTTTTTGATTGTTTAAAATTTTTTACAATTCTTGGCATTCATTGTATGATTTGCATTATGAAAGTTGAACTCAAGACGTTATTTCAAATGTGAGTTGCAGAATTCACGAAATTTTTGAAAACCCTCCATAAAATTATTTCAATTTACTTTTAAAACCCGTGTCTTTGTTTAGGCAAAAATTAAAACGATGGTCAATTTCAGAAGGAAGGTTCCGAAAGAAACTCAGAATTTCTCAAGGTTCTGCTCGGTGCTTTTTATTGATAATTATGTACGAAGCCTTCGTAATAGAAGCATTAGTACAAGATTTTAATATAAAAATTAATTTTAAAATAAAATTTAAAAATTAATCTCATAAAATTGAGCAAAAATGTCGAATTAAATGCTATTTGTTAAATACCAAAACTAATCAGTTTATTGCAGAACATTATAAAAAGTTTCAATTGGATATCGAAATTTTGGAGGTTAATTTTTGATATTCAGAAATTGTTTGAAAATTTTCAGTTAAATTTTTTTAAATCTATTTAATTCACCAACATAAATTTCAAATATAAATTTAAAATCTAAAGTTTCAGCATTTACAATAATTTTCAAATTTTGTGTTTTAAGCTTTTCACCAAGAAATTTCTAAATAAGGAATTTAGTTTTAACGCACAGAGACGATCGCGTCGAGCAAGAAATTGGGACGAGAATTTTTAACTGCAAATCAGAATTTTGGGATTTAATTTTTGTGACTCAGAGCATAACAAATTATCAATAATTCAATTGGCAATTTTCAAAATTAAGCAATTTTAAAGCAGTTTTAATTAACATTGAATTAAATAACTAATTTTTTACTAGTAATATCGAAATTTAATATCTAAAGTTCTAGATTTAATTTACCAATTTAGTTTTACCAAGTAATTTCTTGGAGCGATTTCTCATTTGAGGAATAAATCTTGGGTTTTTGGGATTCAGAGCATTACAAATTTCCAATAATTAAGTTGGCAATTTTCAGTTAAGAAATTTTAAAGCATTTTTGATTAAGAACATCAAATTCAGCATATAGTTTTTTAGAGGAAATGTCGAAAACTAATCTCGGAAGTTCGGGAATTTTTAAAATTTTGTTACCTACTTTTTTACTACGAAATTTCTAATTACGGAATTTCGTTTTACTTAACAGAGACGAAAATCACGTCTCAACAAGTTTTTAACTCACAATTAAATATTCAGAACTGCCCGTTTAAAAGTTTCAGCATTCCCAAAATTTTAAAAATCTTGTGCCCTAATTTTTATATCAAGAAATTTTTAAGTAAGGAATATAGTTTTAGTACAAAGAACAAAGTCTCATCTTGAAACGGAGTTGTATTCATTGTATAACTTTCAGACCTGCTAGGCATTTCTGACATAATTATAAAAATTAGGGACTAGAATTTCTAGGATCAATCAAAATTCTAGGATTTAATTTTGAGATTCAGAGTATTTTAAATTCTCTATAATTCAGTTGGGAATATTTAGTTAAGAAATTTTAAATTAGATTTGATTAATATTGGTATTAATATTTAAAATCTGAAGTTGCAGCTTAAAATTGTAAAAGTGTTACGTCCTAAATTTTTTACAAAGAAATTTCTAATTACGAAATTTATTTTTACCTAATAGAGACGAAAGTCACGTCCAACACGTTTAACTCATTATTGAATTTTAAAAATTTAGCACAATAATTTTAAATTGGAAATCAGAATTTGTTGTTTAATTTTTGAGATTCCGAATATTATAAATTCTCAACAATTTTAAATCGGTTTTGATTAACAACATGGAATTTAATATATAATTTTTTAGAAATAAAGTTGAACTACAAAATTTAGAATTTCTGCACAAATATAATTTTTAAAATTTTGTGTCCTAAGTTTTTGCCAAGAAATTTCTAAATATAGAATTTAATGCCACCTAACCGAGACGAAAAACACATATTAACATGAGTTTGCTCATTACTCAATTTTCATATCTGTTCGACATTTTCGAAAGCGTTATAAAAATTTCGATTATTTTTAATTTGAAATTAGATTTTGACGGAATTATACATTTCCACTAATTTAATTTCAATATGTAATATTCAAATACGCAATTTTCAAATGTTTATGTTTTAAGTTGTGTACCAGAGTTTAACAGAAATGAAAGTTATGCTGCACGTGTTTAAGTTATTGTTAAATTTTCAGAATTGTCCGATTTTTTTGAAAAAACTATTAATTTTGAGGTTTTTTTTTAAGATTCATTTAACAACATAAAATTCAACAGTTACGTGCAAATTAAAATCTAAAAATTTAATCTTTACAAAAATTTACAATTTTGTGTCATTAGTTCTTTCTAAGAACTTTCTAATTACGAAATTTGGTTATAACTAGCAGAGACAAAAATTTGTTTGACAGAATTCGATTAAAGTTGGCATTGGTCATTAAAATTAAATTAAACTCTTGGAAAATTCCCAGAGATTTCAGAGATACAAAATTATCCGACTCAAATCTTAACTACTAAATTATTGTGAAACTTTCTTTTAAATGATAATTTAATAATAAAATTTTAATATTTTTAATAAATCTAAATAATAAGGGGAGAAATTATAAATGTTCAAAATTTCGAGAACCTCGAATTCAAGATTATTTGTGATTTCTTGAAAATTGGTAACATTCTTAGTATGTACTTTGTGAATTCATGAGAATGTACGCCAGATATAATTTCAGAATTGTAGTTTAAGCGTCTTGAAAATTATTACAATACTAATAAATGTAAAAAAATTAAAAAATATTAAATTTTATGATAAATGTAGTGGACATTTTTAAATGCTCAAAGCTTGTAAGGTTCAAGAAATTTGGAGTTGTACAATCATCGGTTCTTGGAATCGATACTTTCTGGACGCCAAATTTTGAGTAACACTTGAAATTTTCAATATTAAACTTAGCAGATAACGAAATTTCGAAATCCAAAAAACTGGTTTAATTGACTCCGTGCGTAATTCTAAGCAGGATTTGTATTATCTTGCATCATCTAGGCTTCCACAGAAACGTTAAACTTATCCAATTTTCTCTTTCTGTTAAAATAAAATTCTAGAGGTTGAAAATTCGATGTGAGTCCAGAATTAGATCAGAGTGAGTAAAGTTGGATAAATTCAACATTTCTGTATGAGTAGTAAACTTGTGCTAAGATATCTTCTAAATACGATATAAAATTCGACAATTTTAATTTAAAAATAGTCTAATTGAAATTAAATTGACGATCGAAAATTAAGGAATGAATTTAAAATAAGAAGTATTATTATCGGTAAAATATAAAAAACAACAATGATTAACTGGATTTTTATATGACAAATGGTACCGTACTTTGCATAGGTAATCGGTTTTGATCAATTATATTTTTAACCAAATTTAATTGGTTTAAACCAGTTTAGTCTAAATTAAGTTTAATTTTTATTGAGGACACACACAAAATTTGGTATAAAAAATAACTAGCGATTAAGCATAGATTTTATCAAATTTATAAAATTTTGTAATGTGAAATAATTCGATTTTAATAATAAGAAATTGGGTACAGCCCACAGGAATAAACGAGAGAACTTTCTAATAACGTGGAAGTTTTGTATTTAAGCAAACAAGGCATTCGTGTAAGCACTTTATATAACATGATGGGTTTAACAACTTCAAAATTAAATTAAGATGGCGGTGTAAGCGTAAAACTTCTAGAACAACTACAATATTTGTTGGTTTTTATCCCGGCTTTCCCTATTTTCAGTCAAGCCTATATTACATTATTTTTGAATTAATAGTGACAATGAATCGGCATTATCACCACAAACCATGCAATAAACTAAAAATGAGGTTGACCATTTTACAAAATCAATGTTTATATGGTTTAAGCCGCACCCAATGAAATTACAGACAAAATTTTCATATTGAGGCACCTGAAACTTCATACATATGTACATATGCATATAAAACAAACATTAAATTTCAATAAAGTACATATAAAATATAAAGTGGCTGTTCATGCCCGCGGTGCTCATATTGTACACACACATTCATGCACACGTAAAAAAAATTATAATTTTTATTTGATAAATTAAAATATGGCTTGGCTTGTAGGAAGGAAATTATATTATGTACGATACATTACATAACCCAAGACACAAAACTATTATTAAAGCAAGTGAAACTCCTACGTATGCCGCTGCTCTAGGATACTAAATCTAATTTTGTATTATTTCGACTTGGTTTAGAAATCATACGAGAGCTAGATATAGTTCAATGTCATCCACATACATATTAAAATATATTCTTGAAACTTTTTCAAAAACTTATATATTACATGGTTAAATTAAATGCTCAATTTCTTCTTGAAGTGCATTTATGTACAAAGTGGTATGATTTTTAAATGAATAAAAAGAGGATGTATCGATAAATCTTTTGTGTTTAAGGAACAAAGAACAATTATTTTCTACCTGCCTTGTATTATGCGACAAGGGGATGCCACTCATTACACTAAAATTATAAAAAAAAATCCATCACAAGTGTTTTATACAATTATTTCGCAAAGTCGGCCATTTTATAAAATATATGTATTCATGGCTTTTTATCATCATCGACTTGATGATATTCGAAGCTGTGAACACACTTTTATAGAGGTACGTATTCCGGTCGAATTAAATTTTCACATCAATAACTTATCGATTTACACTTTGCAATAATGTTCGGAGGACACAAAATAACATAGATAAAGTGAGAAAATAGTTTTTGACCTTGCAATTGGGACTAATTTTCATCGATTTTTCATTTTATCTAAGTACCGGGATTTATAGAATATGAGAACACACTTACTTTGGATAAAAGTGATCAATATATTTCATAACAACCTCCCGCAATATATCTTGGCGTTCATTTCCAAATGATACAAATTGATATGGCTGCTGATGAAGTGATATGGTTGCGGTAGTTCCTACGAAAGCTTTCATTTTTGTAAAATTTTATTTTGCACTTTATGTGTATCACAGTTTATATTTTATTTTTTAAATAAAACTTTTTATCTAAATCACACAATTTATAATTTTTTCTTAGATTTTCTATAAAACCTTGTATTCACGCACTCAATAGAGTAAATGTTTCTATACAAGAACCTATTTTGTATGAAGCTAGTTGTTTTACAAAACAATTTTATTTAAAATAAATTAAAAATTTAAACAAAATAAAACGAAATTTCCACGTCACCGAAATTTCTTCTAAAACTTTAATTTTCTAACTTTAAACACAAGAATTGAACGAGTCTCTTATAATTTTTTTTTGTCTTGTTGTTTATGAATAAAAAAAAAATTTCCTGAATTTTCCTTAAAATAAATTTTCTTTATACAGTTAATTTGTACTTGATTACAATTTCCAATTTTATATAAATTTTAAGTTATGCTAAATATTTTATGTTATATATTTTGTTGTTGTATTTCCGCAGTTTAAGTAAATGCAGATATTTCACATTCAAAAGTTAAAACTCAACTATCGGAGAGTTGATTTTCATACTGTAAAAACTTTGTAACAAAGTACGACGACTATATCCGCACACATATACAAACCGAACAGTGAGAGGCAAAACTATACAGTCATCTCAGTTTGATTGCCTTGTGTTTTTATATATGGAAATATACAGTGAGGCTTCTCATTTCAATTTGCTTGTGATGATGTTGTGTAGTGACAACAAACAAAGTCGAGTATAGTTTTATTTTGCTATCTCTTTCTAATGAACTTTACAATATTACAGTACATGAAAAGCATCGAATTTAGTTTATTTCTGTCTGCTTGTGTTCAATACTCTAACACAAATTTTAATGATTTTCTACTTGTATAGACAAATACACAAACAGAATTAATCTGTACAAAAACATAAATACATAAAGAAATCGTATGTTTACACATTTAACATATACAAAAGAATTAAAAAGAAGAAGAACAAGCACTAGATCATAATAGTGTCTTATAGTTAAATTGCTAGGAAATTATGATGGAACTCATCATGTCATAAATTATATTGATTATCTATGAATCTTTCTTTACAACAAAATTTGTACATTTTGGGATCGGTATTTTGCAATAAAATCTGAACATAAAAATGGAAGATAATGGTAGCATTAACGCAATTTCACTTCAATTACTGTCTTTCGCGCAAAAAATATTGATTTATGACCTAAATTGTGACGCTTAGATTCGACAAATTAATTAATTTAAACCAACAACAGAAAAAATTGTAAATACTGCAATTAAATTAAACAATAATAATAACAAAATATAAAAAACACCCATGCCACCTTGAGATTATATTTAAAATTACTCAAATTATGAGAATAAAATTTCACACAAACAAAAGCGGTATATATTTTTATTCTCAGGTATTGCCACAAAGAAATTGCGCAGCACGCATATTGAAAAGATTTGCATGGATGCAGGTTGAAATACCATCCTCCATTCCTTAATATATATATTAGTCCACAAACACTAACACACGGGCTGAGTGTATTAGTTTACCGATATAATACACATATGAATTCGGTTATGTATCGAAATTTTTTAAAATTTAAAAAACTTGTGAGTATATGGTGTAAAACCATTTAAATTTCATTCAAACTTTAGCTGCGTCAAGTTTCATATTTCATGATTTTTGAGTTTTACTATTATTAAACTCGTTTGCCATTTTAAATCAAACCACAATCGATTGACTATAATTTTGTTTAATCTATTTAAAATTAATCCTTAATTAATCGAAAAATGAATTTGAACAAAACATTCGACTAACTCCGAAACAAACCGTAATCAAATTTCGTTAAATATGGGGTAAATTGCAAGAAGTGATTTTATTTATTTTTCCGGCAAACCACAGTCAAGTCGAATCCACGAAACCATAGTAAAATTTAGTTCTAATAGATAATGTGACAGTGTTAAACATACTCTTTCAACATTCTCTTATATATTCAATAAAATTATAAATTAATTTTAATTAAATTTATTTAAAAACCTTAATATGATTAAATTTTTACAAGATAGCTAAAACAACTTTATAGTATATTGTTAAACTCGTTTGCTATATTAAATTAAAACACTATCAAATGGTAATATTTTAGTTTGATCTACGGATAATTTCTTGCCTGTTTGAATTCAATCATATCGTTTTTCAAGAAAACATACTGAGTTGCTCTGTAAAATATGAGGTACGCGGATTGGATCTCAAATCATATTTCTGAAACCAAGCTCAATTTCAATCAAACCACAATCAAATCATATTAATAACCCTTCAGTTTGAAATAAATTGTATGTGAGTTTGAGAGGAGTTTGATATCAATTAAAAAATGTTAAATTACCTAACATCTAATTTTTTCAGAATTCTTTCAAATTAAAATAATATTTTTATTAGTTCAATTTAATTGATTACATTTTGATCGAATCAAATTGATGTTCCTCAACCAGTTTTTATCATAATGATTGTTAGTATTTAGAATTTTTTATTTATAATTAAAAATAATTTTTAATTTTGCTTCTGAGAACTATTTTGGAAATTAATTGGATAAATATTGAAAGAAAGTTTGAAATTCAATCAAGTAAAAATTGAAATCATTATACAAGTAAAATTTAATTGTAAATAATAGGTAATTTATTATTATTAAACTCGTTTGTTATATCAACATCAATCTGCAATATACTTTTTACAATCAAATCGCTATATACTTTAGTATAATCGATTGGAAATTGCTTGTTTGAAAAAAAAACATTCTATAGTCGTAACAGGTTTAGTTGTAAAACTTAAAAACCGCGTACCTGTGCTCCAAGCATATTACTAAAACCAATCAAATTTTTTCAAACTACAATCAAATCAAATCGATTTATTAAATAATCCAAAATCCTAATGGAGTGCAGTTTGTACTAAATTTTATGTGACTTTGACGGAAATTTGACATCAATTTAATTTTTTTGAATTAACTGAAGTCTTATTTCCTTTTAAATTTAAATTATATTATTTATTACAGTTTAATCGATTCAAATCGACGTTTCGTTTTCGAAAAAAAAATTCTTATCTTATTTCAATTTTAAAGTTTGAAGTGTTTGCTTGAACAAAATTCTTAAGTTAAAATTTGAATGGTAGCTAAGACTAAAACTAATTTATTTTAATTTAAAATAACAATGGTTAATCAGGATTATAATTATCAGGATCAATTTTCAAATATAAAAAACGACCAATCAAAATATGTAAAATAACATTTTTTGAGAAATTTTAATTTCATTTTAATCTGAACTGTTCAAATTTAAAGGAGATTTAATTATAATAATTTGTCTGTATACTCAATAAAGTATTTCAAACTACATACAATCAAATAATAATTCTTACTAGATAGCTAAAATAACCTTTTTATAGTTATATCAAAGTTAAAAAATTTTAAACTTAGGTTGATCTACTAAAATTGTGTTTTGCGTGATTCAATCGAAATACTTTGGATTTAAACAGGACATTCTCCAGTTGTGCTACGTTTCCCTGTAAAACATGAGAACCGCGAGCTACAACTCCAAATAAATCCCTAAAACCATTCAAGTTTGATTCAAACGACAATCAAATCAAGTTAAATCTTATTATATGCACATTCGATTTTAAAACCGGGATAGTTAAAATGATCTTCATCAAATAAACAATAAACTAATTTCATTTTCGAAATTCTCAAATTTCAGTAATTTGAAACCGGTTGGATAATCATAAATAAGTTTGAAAGTGAATGAACGTAATATTTAATTTAAAGTGTGTATTTAAAATGGAATTTGTGATAAATTCTGGGTAATATACAAGCTAGTTTGATTAACCAAAACTTGATTTTAGTTTGAATAATACAATTATTTGACTTGTAGTAGAGCATGTTACACTTATCAGACGAATTTCTCATTCATTAGCGATGTAGCGGGAGAACTTGATAAATATTATTTATACAATTCTCCAAAAGATGGCACCAGTAAAACCGTACCCCTGTCATCTCGCGGAAAAATTTATCACTAAGAAAAGAAGTTTAGTTAGGCCATCCCATGAGTTATCTATGAAAAGTGGTCTTGAAAAGTTTAATATTCTTCGTTTAATATTATTTGTATTGATTTATTTACAATTAATATTAAAATGAGTAATTTAAAAATAAAAAAAGTGTTGCGGATATAGCAACATTTCGTTATTCATCCAAAATAAACTAACATGTACCAATTAATATTTAGATATTCTCAATTGTGACACTTAATTATATTAGAATTTATGATTGTACATATTTATAATTTATAATTATTTCATAATTTCAATTACTTATTATCAATTAGACTGCCATCTGCAGTACATTAATCTAGCAATGAATTGTACCTTGAATAATATACCATTTTTCTTTATTGTTAATTAGAGTGCCATCAGCATTAAGTATATAGCACTGTAGTATTGAATATCGTTTGATGTGTCTTGACTATATAAATTCAAATTGTTATTCAGCGGGTTAATATTTTTTTTGTATAATTAGTAAGATTAACCAATCATGAAAAGACACAGTTTTTTTTAGAGTAACTAACCAATCAAATAAAAGGATCTCCTTTTTTGTAGAAACCAAATAGTTACATTATAAGTCGATCATTGTACATCAACCGAGGTTGATCTAATTAAATAAACTTAATTTAAAACAAATTGTGAATTTTAGTGAGTTTTGCAAGTGAAATAAAGTTGTGCAAAAAGAATAAACAGAGTTTTGTGAAGTAACCTAAATTCAGTGAAGTTATACAGTCCACATCGAACCATCGAGCTATTCATTGGTCCTTCGCGCCGGATCGCCGTTCCAGTAACCGAATATTGGAAAAGCATATCGTAGCGGAAGGTCATCGGCAGAAATAGAAACGTGGTATCAAAGCGTCTAGGTCGAATCAACCGTTAAAGTCAGATGAGTATAAATTCTTGATTTAACTTAAGACTCACTAAATAAATTTGGTTTAATAATTAAATATATAATAAACCCAACCAATTTAATTGATTTGTTCGTTGCGATTCTAATCAAATTGTGCAAACCGTGTGCATAATTCTGTATAGACAACAACAAATTGCTATACGCACCATTAACTGTATAATCAATACCAAGATTGTTATACTAATTATATGCATTATCAATACCGAAATTGATAATGACATAGAGGGTGTTAAGAGAATCTAATAGATCATCTTACATTCAATACCTTCACCAATATCAATTTGATATACAAACAATTAATTATATTTGATCAATCATCGAATTATTATAATCAAAATTAATCGCGATTTACCAGGCTACAAGTCAGTTTAGAAAATATAATTAAACAACTCGAAAATTTGTATAGTAATACTGAATGCCCAACTCGATCACAGTACCGTAAGACGAAGTGGTGCAGTGGATTAGCGTGCGGTACAAAATCGCAGAGGCTTAAGTATCTCGAGTTCGATCCTCGTTCAAACCAATATAATTAAAATTTATCGAATTTAAATTTAACCAGATTTTTAAGAAACTGATCGACAAAACAAATTTAAGTAAGAAATAAAAATAAAAAAAATTTTTAAACTCCAATATATAGATATATATAGAATCAAATATATATAATAACCAAGTAGTGTTGTGTGGATTAGTGTGGTGCATAGTCTTAGCGTTTCCAAGTATCTCGAGTTCGAAACTGGATCAATTTAATCAATTTTCATAAGGGTAAATAAAGTTTGTGTGAAAGAACGAGCAAAATGGAGGCGTTAATCAAAAAACGAAGCATAGTAAAGGGCCTGTTAACAAGAATGGAAAAGTACTCATTAGCCTTGAATGATGAATCGTGTGAAGAGGAAACTAAGGAGAAGGTCAACCGGCTAAGGGTGCTATTGCAGAATTTTGTCGATTTAGAGGATCAGATATTTGATCATGATCCGAGTGAAAAATCAGAAAGAGAAGAATTCGAGGAGCAATGTTACCGCGTGATCTCAAAACTGAATAAATGGTTACGTCGAAAGTCTTTTTCAGCCAACTCGAACAATCAGTGGAACCAGACAAATGATGCAACAATGAATTCGTCGCAACCAGGAGCTCAAGGGGAGTTCAAATTACCAAGAGTCAATATTCCTTTTTTTTCGGGTGATTATCGGGAGTGGCAAAGCTTTTTCGACCTCTTCAATAGTATGGTGCACGAAAATCAATCACTTTCAGCAGTGAGGAAATTCCAGTATTTAAAGGGGCAACTCAAAGGCGAGGCAAGCAATCTTTTGAAACATTTGTCAGTAACCGAGGCGAATTATATAGAGGCGTTCCAGAAACTGTGTAAAAGATACGACAGAAGAGGTATAATTGCAAACTCCTACATCAAACTATTTATGGAACAACCCACTATTCGTCAAGCCAACGCATCAAATATAAGAAAACTATTGGATACATCAGATGAAGCCACTCGCGGGCTGAAGGCATTGGGAGCTGAAGCAGAATCAAGGGATACGTGGTTGCTGTACATATTGATAAATAAGTTAGATGACGAATCAAAGCAACTTTGGATGAGACAAACAAGTGATAAAGAATTTCCAACCATACAATCTTTCTACGAATTTCTGACAAGCAGAGCAGACGCACTTGAAGGGGTAAGCCTAACGAATAAAGTTTATCAATCCAAACCAGGTACATTCGTCAAGGGCTTCCATGTAAAAGCAGATATCACGTGTCCGGTTTGTCACAATAACAACCACCAACTATTTGAATGTACTAAATTCAAATCAATGAATATCGTTGAAAGAAGGGATCTGATAAAAACTGACGGACGCTGCTTTAATTGTTTAAATAATAACCACAGCGTGTATAACTGCCGATCACCGAAAAGGTGTCGTATTTGTTCGAAGAGACATCAT
This sequence comes from Nephrotoma guestfalica, assembly GCA_963691935.1. Lineage (NCBI taxonomy): Eukaryota > Metazoa > Arthropoda > Insecta > Diptera > Tipulidae > Nephrotoma > Nephrotoma guestfalica. The sequence continues at coordinate 69,883,941 of OY829913.1, read as the reverse complement.
TCGCTGCTACATTCGGAAGAATTGACGAAGAATGTATCCGCCAACAGCAATGTACTATCACCAGAAAATCCAGAGACATCCCAGAAGCAATCCCAAGCACAGGCTCGAGCGGTAGAGAATTTAAAGACCAGGCAACTAGAAGACAGTCATAATCACAAGGTAACTACAAATCATTCTCAAAGCGCCATCAATCAAACTTTTCTACCAACAGCAGTTATAAAAATAAGAGACAGATTCGGAGAATGGAAATTATGCAGGGCTCTGCTAGATTCTGGTTCTCAAGTATCGTTTGTGAGTGAGAACCTAGTTCAACAACTGCAACTATCAAGATCAAACGCACGTATATGTATTAGTGGAATCGGTCAGACAAAGGCAGGAACTACAAGGGGTAAAGTCACAGTCTGCATATCATCACGCTTCGAACCAAGGGAAGTTGAAGTAGAGTGCCTAATAATCCCCAAAATAACATCATACCAACCAACCATTTTAATCGAAAATAACATATTTAATAAATTAGAAAACTTATCCTTGGCTGACCCCTCTTTCAACCAGTCCAATAAACTCGATGTTCTCTTGGGAAGCGACCATTTCTTCCGGTTAATGAAAGAAGGCATCGTACATTTAACCAGTAGTGGACTAACAGCACAAAATACCGTATTTGGGTGGGTTATTGCCGGATCAATTTGTAACAAGAACATTAACCAACAAGTAAAGAATCTTAATAGTCTACATTGTGAGCTAGATGTAGACAAATTACTTCAGAGATTTTGGGAATTAGAAGAAACCTCACCTACGAGATCTTCATCAAATTATTCAGAGGAAGAGAAATACTGCGATGAGTTTTATAACCAAACGACTACACGACTAGGAGATGGAAGATTTGTAGTTAAGCTTCCATTCAAACAATCATTTACACCACTGAGTTTAGGAAATACAAATCGCGGAGCATTGAGAAGACTTGAAGCAATGGAGAGGAAATTCCGAAAAGATCCACAATTTAAAACATCATATGTCAAGTTTATGGAAGAATACGCCGAACTCAACCACATGAAAGAAGTTCCAGCAGATGAGTTAAACCAAACCAAAGGAGTATATTACCTTCCTCACCATGGAGTACTTCGAGAATCCAGCTCTACAACGAAGTTAAGAGTTGTTTTCGACGCATCATTCAAGTCATCAAATGGAGCTTCACTTAACGATTGGTTGATGGTCGGACCAACTGAATATGAGCCACTTACATCTATTCTTATGCGATTCCGCATTTATGAATTTGTATTTACAGCAGATGTCGAGAAAATGTTCCGACAAATAGTATTACACCCGGAGCATAGAGATTATCACAGAATACTATGGCGGAGTGATCCAAACCAACCACCAAAACATTACCGACTTACGACGGTTACCTATGGAACAGCATCAGCACCATATCTTGCAACACGGTGTTTACAAGAGATTGGAAACAGATTAATGACAAAAAACCCGATGATCGCAAGGAAATTATTACACGACTTTTACGTAGATGACTTCATGTCAGGTTGTCACACCACCGAGGATGCTTACGAAATCCAAGAATCTATTACCGCCTACCTCAAGTCCTATGGATTTCATCTGCGTAAATGGTCATCAAACTACGCTCCTTTATTAGAAAAGATCCGGCCAGAAGATAGAGAAAACGTTCCATTAAAGATAGAACAAGGGGAAGCATACATCAAATTGCTTGGCATTCAATGGAACCCCATCGACGACCAGTTTCAGTTCAAGGTTTCAGTTAAAAACGAATCTGTTGGAACGAAGCGAGAAGTACTCTCTCAATCGGCACGAATTTTTGATCCAATGGGTTGGCTGGCTCCAATTGTTGTGGCTATTAAGATCCTGTTCCAAAGTTTGTGGTTGTTAAACTTGAACTGGGATGATCCATTACCAACAATTGAAGCAAGAGAGTGGCGATTGATCAAAGAAGAACTACCAGAACTTGAGAGAATAAGAATTCCCAGATGGTACGGAACGAAAGAGGATCAATTTGAGCTACATGGTTTTTGCGACTCATCAGAAAAAGCATATGCTGCGGTCGTTTATTGCAGATGTGTGGATCAAAACGGCAAAGTAAGGGTTACACTAATGACATCTAAAACTAAGGTGGCTCCGTTAAATCAAATTTCTATTCCACGGCTTGAACTATGTGCCGCAGCATTATTAGTAACAGTAATCAAATCCGCTAAGGAAGCATTGGGAGATCCAAACCTGAAGACAACATTATGGACCGACTCCACGATAGTTCTAGGATGGTTATCTGCACCACCAAGAAGATTAAAAACATTTATAGCAAATCGAACAGCGGACATTCTAACTAAAACATCAAGAGAATCGTGGAATCACGTCGATTCACAGAACAACCCAGCAGATTGCGCATCGCGTGGGATGATACCATCGAAACTAGTAGCACATCAATTATGGTGGCAGGGGCCTCCTTGGTTAAGTTTATCACGAGAACACTGGCCAAACCAAGATTTAAAGTATGATAAATTCGAATTGATGAAAGAAGAAAGGAAAGCTAAGACATCAGTACTGACTACAATACCACTAAACAGCGACACTATACTACAAAATCTGGTCAACAAGATATCATCAAGCAGCAAAATTATACGAGTACTAGCCTGGGTCTTCAAATATTTAGAGAATCTTAAATCAAAATCTGACTTGAAAAACCGGAGTGAATCGGTGCTGACAGTAAATGATCTCAAAGGTAGTCGAACAAGAATTTTCACGTGGCTACAAGAAGAATATTTCATCATCGAGATAAGCGACATCAGATCAAAACGCCAACAATCAAAGAAGAGCAAAATTCGCTGTCTAAATCCGTTCATCGACCACGAACATTTATTGAGGGTAGGAGGTCGCATCGAAAACGCAGCTGCGGACTATGATACCATACATCCTATAATATTGCCGAACTGCGATTTCACCAAAATGATGATACGAGATTTACACGGAAGACACCAGCATGCTGGAGCTTCATTGCTAACCAGTATCATACGACAACGATACCACATATTGAATTGCAGACGTCTTGTGAAGGAAGTGATTAAGCGATGCAATAGATGTCGGAGATTTAATACGAAATCGAATTACCAGTTGATGGGAAATCTACCGACCGATCGCGTCCGTTACGAAACTCCCTTTTTAAAGATCGGTGTTGACTATGCGGGACCATTGCAAATGAGGCAGATTTACGGCAGGTCGAACCAAAGATGGAAGGCGTATCTTGCAATATTCGTTTGCATGGCAACGAAGGCAGTTCATATTGAAATTGTTTCAAATCTAACAACGGCAAATTTCATAGCAGCATTACATAGATTTGTGTCACGTCGTGGAGTGTGTAGCGACATCTATTCCGACAACGGTTCAAACTTCATTGGCGCAAACAACGAACTACGAGAAATTGGAGAATTCTTAAAAACTCATTCTAATCATATTCTTTCAGTTCTCGCTTCAGAAAACATAAATTGGCATTTCATTCCCAGTGCGGCACCTACGTTTGGAGGGTTATGGGAAGCAGCAGTCAAGTCATTTAAATACCACTTTAAACGCGTAATGGGCAATACAGTGTTCACGTTTGAAGAACTCAGCACCATAGCAACTCAAACAGAAGCAGTATTGAATTCACGTCCATTATGTGTGCTATCGGATGATCATATGGATGCACTAACACCCGGACATTTATTAATTGGAAGACCAATCAATCAAATACCACAACCACAATTATCCGAAGTCAAGATGTCACATCTCTCTCGTTGGCAACTTATGCAGCAAATGATACAACATTTTAGTAACCGATGGAAAATGGAGTACCTGACTTCATTACATAAAAGAAATAAATGGCAAACACCAGGCGAATCAACTAAAATCGGGGATATTGTACTGATTCGAGAAGAAAATCTTCCACCGACCAAATGGTTATTAGGGCGAGTTGAAGAAGTTCATCCAGGACGAGACGGTACTACAAGGGTAGTAACCATAAGAACGAAAACCGGAAACTTGAAAAGATCAGTTAACAAACTGACAAAGTTAGCAACGAGGTGAATTGAATCAACTGATTCAAGGCGGGCGGTATGTTGCGGATATAGCAACATTTCGTTATTCATCCAAAATAAACTAACATGTACCAATTAATATTTAGATATTCTCAATTGTGACACTTAATTATATTAGAATTTATGATTGTACATATTTATAATTTATAATTATTTCATAATTTCAATTACTTATTATCAATTAGACTGCCATCTGCAGTACATTAATCTAGCAATGAATTGTACCTTGAATAATATACCATTTTTCTTTATTGTTAATTAGAGTGCCATCAGCATTAAGTATATAGCACTGTAGTATTGAATATCGTTTGATGTGTCTTGACTATATAAATTCAAATTGTTATTCAGCGGGTTAATATTTTTTTTGTATAATTAGTAAGATTAACCAATCATGAAAAGACACAGTTTTTTTTAGAGTAACTAACCAATCAAATAAAAGGATCTCCTTTTTTGTAGAAACCAAATAGTTACATTATAAGTCGATCATTGTACATCAACCGAGGTTGATCTAATTAAATAAACTTAATTTAAAACAAATTGTGAATTTTAGTGAGTTTTGCAAGTGAAATAAAGTTGTGCAAAAAGAATAAACAGAGTTTTGTGAAGTAACCTAAATTCAGTGAAGTTATACAGTCCACATCGAACCATCGAGCTATTCAAAAAGTGTCTTGGGTGTATCTGAAGCGAGCTTAATTTTTTCCATTGATGGCGTTTTCTATACTTTCCCTAGTCTCAATTAGAAAAGCCACATTTATATAGTGTTGATGTCCACTAAATTCAAGTAAAATTGAGGGTGATTTTTTTCATTTATCAGTCAGAATTATATTTTGAATGAAAAAAGTTTGAATTGTGATTAGTTTGAGCAGCAGAAATCTTTTAAATAGAATTTGTGGAGATATACTTGCGATCTGAATTTACACACGTCGGAATAATTCCCTAAATTCACTTAAAAGTATACGGCCTGAAATAATATTTAGATCAAACTACAAACCACTAACAAATTTTATTATTAAAACTATTGTCACTAAACTTTTAAAACGTGGATTTCGTTTGAAAGTTATTCAATTTGAATAAAATTTAATCCAAATTTGAAATTTTTCTGAATACCATGTTATATTAATCAAACTTTATCAAATTCAGTTGTTCAGAGTTATTGGGCGGATTCAGGCCACCCAAATTTTCAAATCAGCTTGGCAATGATTTCACTAATCATGATATCAATAGTTGGTGGACCGGAAAGCGCCCATTATATACGTGAAAAAATTTGAATCGAATCTTTATTAACAAACAATTTTACACAGCGAGTTTGAATACTAGTTTCTTGATATAAAATTTGATTGTGTTTCTAATTAATTTAAATCTCGTAAGAGTGTTAATGACAATAAATATTAATATTGTCGTACAATACAATCAATAAAATGTTCCCCAATTACTCTTGCAAAACTGCATGAACAATTTCCAAATCTAGGAACACAAGTATAAAAACCTTAAATAGTACCATCATTGGCAAGGACGCTGGTTTCAAAACGGTATACAAATAACAATACATTGTGCGAGGGACACGTGCAAATGATGGAATGTATTATTCAGTAGATTATTTGTGTTATTGTATAAACAGAAATTTTGTTATGAATCAAATTCTTCAAAAATAATTTAAAGAAACGTTTTGTGTCGATCATAACAAAGGGATTACTGAACAAAAAGAGTTCTCGAAAGTTTAGTATTTAAATTGGCGAACTTCTACGATTTTATTCAATTTCACAATAATTGTAATACATAAAACATGCTGATGATGTGACTGCGTATCAAATCATAGAACATTTTGAATTTTATAGAAATAAATAAACGAAAACATCAACACCCCAAGAAATAAGCAGAACACTTAGAACATTAATATTTTATTTTATTGTAAATCTTATTCTATTTCAAAACATCAATAATGAAAAATTGGAATTCACAGTTTGGGCGATTCGTACCAATGGATCCCAATTCAACATTTTACAAATATTCGCAGGAGATTCGAGAGATAGGCACACAACCAAATTTAAACGACAATCCATAATAAGAATGAATTCAAATTTTTGATACACATTTTATGTTAATGGAAGAAATCTTCCTTTAAGTGTTAATATTACTAAACTTAATGTCTCGAAACAACGGAACAGCGGTGTTGGCCGATTTCAAGCAAACTCAACCGACTGGTCGAAACTTATTAACAACAAATATACGTCTTTATAAATCAAGGTATTGTGTAAGTACTTTAAGGAGTAGATGTTGTTATATTACAATTGCGTACAATTAATTACGAGTCCCTCTCAGCCGGAAGGAGGTGAGATGTGTTAAAATTTATTTACAGGACTTGGTAACTTGAACCCAACGAGAACAGATACAACAGATATACTAATTCATTAAGCAATACACAAGGAGAAAATTGATAAGTTTAAAGATTCGGCACAGTCGTAAGGAACGCCGATAACATTATTGCTTGAATTATATCACTGGCCCATTTAGAAGCCCTCATTACAATAATAGGAATTGAGTAAGGTTGAAAATATATATTTTATCATTGAACATCATTCGAGATTTTCACATTGGTTTCATATGGAGTCTATTCGTTCCGTGTCTGTCTACACTAAATACCTATATTATAATTAAATAAATATATTATAAATACCTATATTATAGGCTCAGCTTGATATGCGGCTTCTCATTTGAAGTGCATCGGAGCATATGACCTTATTTATTGATGCACTAATAGAGTACCGGGAAATTCCCGACAACTACAAATTATTGACACCAGAAATCAGTATCATTAATGATATAGTGTTGCCTGGGTTTAACTTTTCTCAGCCATTCTCGGCAGTTTATTCTTCGAGAGATTTATGGGCGTCTCGGAATTTCCGATGAATCTATTTTAGTTTAGGATTCGAAATGAACTGGTTGTTGCTTGATCATAAACCAACAGGCAGTTTAGATACAGTCAAGCTGAAATAATGGCTTTACCTCGCAATGTAATCGAAACTTATGAAAGATATTAATGATATCGCTGGGCCCTTAGCCAAAGCGTGTTCACGCTTAAACCTACTTAGACGGTCTGAACCCGGCGAACCTTTGCCTTTAAATAGCGGCAAAGACATAATTAAAAACACTTTTATTTGCCACAGACCAAATATTTCATTGGATAACTTAATATTCACCTTGCTAACTATATTTTTATATTTATTTTTATAGTGAGAAAGGATCAACTGAGAATCCTCGTTGCGATGCTAACTGAACATGGTGTCATGCTGAATGCCATTTGCGATGATTGCCTATATAAAATATTGACAACTGTATACAATACGAGTGTCGATTCTCGAGTCAAGGATGTCGAACAACTGTCAATTTTATCTGCAAGCGGATTTTTGAGATTCTTGTTTGAGTTGTGTATTTATGGGGTTCTCTAGTGGGGCCCAAGTACCTTATTTCGTGGTTGATTCGATGAAATTTGACAGAAAAAAAAAAATGAGGAGAGATTTTATAGTAACAGTACCTATTAAATCGAATACTAATTTCAGAAAGTTCGTTTATGGTGTCGTTTGGTATGGCCTAACTGTTTCGTTTTCGTTACTGAACAATTTGCGATTTCTTAGTTGAATTGGAAAAAACTTGTGATTTTTGATAAGAAACTAAGCTACGGTTACGAAAAAGTTTGAATGGTACTAAACTATTCATCAACTGATGTTTGGAGTTATAATAAAACAAGGATTCTAGTAAAAAATACGAATGTGATTCTATAAAATAACCTATTTGAATGAAACTAAGCCATTTCTCAACCGATTAACATTGAACTCGTTTTCTACTATTAAAATGGGGTTCTACATTAAGGTTTTCGAAAGTGAACTAGTAAATGGCATATATTTGAATAAAAATAAGCTATTTCTACGATTCGAATTGAACTCGGTTTGTAGGAGAAAAACGAAATTATAATATAAGTTCCGCAAATTTATTTTGAGAAATGTTAATTTACATGAAGCTAAGCGATCAAACTAGGTTTATGGTCGTATAATAGAAATACATTTTTTTTAATTACAGAAATGGCCAATTTGTATAGAACTAAGCCATTTCTTAAATGAGCATAAAACTCGGTTTGTAAGAGGAATTGCAATATAAGTTCCAGATGTAGTTGTAGAAAATGTCGATTTAAATGAAGTCTTTTCTCGGATAAGGGATTATGAACAGCATTTGAATTTTACTGACTATACACAAAAAATAATAAAACAAAACTACATTTAAAGTGTTAATTTTTCTTTCATAGTCTTCTTCCATCCCTGAGCCATCAAAGATGTGTAAGGTGTAGTGTTCTCGCTTACTTAAATTGTAGCCGCGTAAATTTCCAGCTTTTTAGCAGCTAGCGGATGAACGGAATATCTTTCGATGGAAACTGAATTTAGTAAAAAATTGGCAAAAGTTAAATTAAAGTTAGTTAAATTTTTTAAAGTTTTACATTAACCATAACCTAAACCACTGAGTCTGCATATTTTTAATTTCTTTAGTTCAATTTTAATTAGAGGAGGAGGAGTCCTTTGACTGAGTTTAAATTTATGTGATCTAGAAAATCAGCGTATTAACTCCAATTCACCAAAACAAAATTTGTTGAAATTCGATTAAAAAAAACCTCATAATTTAACGAAAAGCTTCAATTCGAGTCAACAAACCTAATTACATGAGTTTCACAGATAAAATCGAACAAACTTATTGTGCTCTCTATAGTTGTTTGGAGAGTGCCTTATTGTGGGTTATCGATTTTTACGTGAAATAAAAAATTTGTGCCTACTCTATGCATTCTTGCCTTCTCAAGTTAGCTATGGCCCAATACAAAATTCATGTTAAAATCCCATTTATATGGCAATGCACCGAATTTCGTTAGTTTGGCTCTTGAAGTATTTGAATTCCACTCAGCATGCACATTAGATACATTATAACATGCAAAGTTTAAAGTTTAACCTTAGTTGGTTACTCTAATCTTAGTTGAGGAAAAATTACCAGTTTCAAAATGTCATCAAAAAGTCCAGTCGTCTGAAAGGAAATTTTTTATGGAAATGTCACAGAAGTTGGTTCAACCACCTAGCAGAAGAGTAGAGTTTATTATTAAGAACATGGAAAATGATGGGGCAGACGACATTAATTAAATTGAACCAATTGTTTTCATAGTATACGCCTTTCAAAGGAGAATTCAATAAATTTTACTGTCACAAATCAGGAATGGGAAATATTGACTAGGAGGACAACAAACGGAGGTTAAAGATGGAGACACTTTTTGGAAGACAGCAATTTAAATGCTTATATTTTATTAAAATACGACATTTTCGAACGAAAGTTTCCTATAATCATAATTTAAAATTTGGTATATTCTCCTGAGGCTTTCAAAACTGCTCTATTGAATATGCTTTGTACCAGGGAGTAATAATAATCCCCCCTAATAATAGTCACCGTTATGAAATTTTTCAATTTCGGAAAATTCTATTCGACGCGAATTAGTCCTATTTTGAAAGTTGGTTCTCGAAGTTTTGACATCTAATTTACTGATTTATTGATTTTAATCAATTTAGAATGAAACACCCACGAAATTTTATTAATAACGTTAATATTAGAAATATAATTTCTGTATTCTTTCGAATTATAAAAATAATTAATTGAAATCATTCATTACCATTTAACAATTATTAGAACTTACAACAACATTGTAAGTTTAAAAATAATTTTAAATATTTTTTAGACAAAAAAAAAGAAAAAATTAACTTCCATATTTTCCATAATACGCCCTCAGTTTTATGGTTGTTTCGGCTGAAAGATTGTCTACAATACACACGTTGTCTGTAAAATCTAGAACGAACTTCTTGATCTCGGACCAGTAGAGATGCAGTATAGAGTTTAGGTCGGCGGATTGGAATGACAAACCAACATTATGAACCCTTTATCCCCCAGCTCTTTGTTCGCAATTTTCGCGCGTCGATTTGTATTGTAAAGTTACAATTCATTATAAAAATATTCGTAATGGAACAATAAAAATGAGGATAGGTTTGCTTAAAATTAACCGATTTGGCTTGAATAGTTACAAGAAGGATTTGTATTATCATCAACCGTAAATCAAACACTAAAATTTGGGAATGACTCCATAATGGTGTATAAGGTCGCATGATGGCTCATGATGTTGGCCAGTTAAATAAATCGTAGGTAGAATGTCCTTAGACCCTACAAATAAATATTGGAAGACAATTTTCATTAGGGCATGAAAATTAGTATTAGTATGTCGTCGTCTCTCAGTTCGCACTTTGTCTAAACAATTTGCAAGATGATTTTATAAAGTTAAGATTGGGGTGGCCCATCCAACATTTCGAACCGTTAAATTGTTTAGTACAATAGTACAATAATATTTGTGGTTTGCTTAAGTTGTCTTGTTGAAAAATAGTGTTCCCAATGTTAATTGGGAACGCAGTTTTTCAACAAGACAACTTAACCAAACCGCTAATATTATTGTACTAAACAATTCAAGAGTTCGAAATATTGGATGGGCCATTCCAATCTTAACTTTATAAAATCCTCTTGCAAATTTTTTAGACAAAATGCGAACTGAGAGACGATATTTGGGGCAGAATTTAGTTAAAATGCGATCAGGAATTTCGACACAAGCTGGCAGATAGCATATTTCATATAATTCTACTGCAGTTTTATTTAAAAGCCACAGGAGAATTTTAGTCACAAAAGATCACACCTAATGAAATAGATGAAATAAAGATTTTAATTTATTATTTAAGTGACGTTAAAAATCAATTGTATTATTATTTTTAAATAAACTATTTAACAAGTAGTTGAATTAAAAAATTAATCGTTACGTTTAATTTTATTTTGGTATAATAAATCAATTATTAGTCACTGTGTAAGCTTATATTTTAAATTGAATGATACGCAGCGGCCTTTTGACAATACGGCATTTTATGTTTAACCTGGCTTTCTGCCCCTAATCAGGACACTGATTTTCCATCAACTGAAATTCGTTCAAGGATCAATAAACTAGAATCTGGGAAAATACAATAAAATCACACATGAAATGTACCCTCGTTATATCTTTATGGTAAATGGTACGAAACATAAAAATTCAATTGATGAATCATCTCCTTATCATTACTGTGAGAAGGGTGAGCTTCCCACAACATAATTCGTAGTAAACTAATAACGATGTAGAACGGCCTTCACCAAATCGAGTGTATCATGTTTCTGTCTGGGCTGTTATACAGAACATTATACAGATTTTGCAGACTACGAAGAATACGTATCGAGAAAATTAAAAGTATAAATCGGATTTTCGATGGGACAAGAAAATATCATCATAAAATTCAAGATGAAAATTTATTGTTTTATCAGAAAAATATCGGGAGTTTGACTAGGTGGTCCCTTTACATTTATTGTTAATAATTTAAAACAGAAATTTATTTTTCATTTTTGAAAGGTATGAGGATTCCGAGTTGGATTATCCTGAGTTAAAGCTAAGGACGATTTTAGAGGGAAATTTTACACAAGGGAGGTGTGGTGTGACCATTTGTTCCGATATTAAAGAAATATAGGAATTTAAATAACCTGAAATTATTCTAAAACGTTTCTAAAAATCCAGTTAAAAGAAATCATGACTAAAAGTTCTGACTTAGTTGATTTTTCAATTTTTTTTTTTGTAAAAACTACTCAAAAGGAATTTGAGTCAAAAACGTATTTGACTGTCGCCTGCTGGATGAATACTTAATGGTATACACGTCATCGTATATATCGAAACATAATCATATCTTAAGACCAATCGTAAGTAACACCATCGAATGCCCATTTAATCGTATAAACACATAATCTTACATACATTTACAAGGTGTTAATAAAATTACGCGTCTTTACGATTTAGTTTACTATAGCCTTTCCATACGATTAACATACCCATAGGGCTAGGAACTACTTTAATGTATCAAATTCTCAAAATATTCATAGTTTTTTATCTATTTTTAAATTAGAATCGGTGTTAGGCAAATTAATTCTTTAAATTACATGCTTTAGAAAGTTATTATTTAAAAATTAAAGTTGTAAAAACATTTAGTCGATCAGTAGAGCGCAACTTATCACCATCGAGAGCTGCTTGGACATATTTGTTTTTTGAAATAAAATTGTTAACAATTGAGTGTATAACAGCTCGACGCACATCAAATCATATGTACAAACAAATTATAAATTGTATGAATTAGAGATCACCTTGAAATTATTTTACTTTCGCGGATAAATTTGTAAGTGGTCCATCCAGTTATGGCTAGTTGTCACCATTATTCAATATTTTTACATGTGTTTATGAGGTTCGGATTGATAACGAAATGTCTTGTAACGACCACAAATAAGGTGAGTTAACGAAAAAAGAAAACTCTTTGAATTAATCCACGGGGTGGCGAGGTTTAGAGAAGTTACAATTTTTATTTCAGTTTTTTGGCAGAGTAGTATAGCTAAGTAATTAGACTATCGAAACAACTGTATTCGGGAGTTATAGTGTAAGCACACTTTCTATTTTTCAAAATCACAATTCATATTTTTACTGTATCCTGGTCATTATAATCAAACTAAAACATCTCGATTGATTTGATTACAAAAACAAACACAATTCGAGTACGATTATTTTAGTTATATTCTTGACCGAAAAACTTTTCTTTCGAAACTTTCAACGAGGCGGCACCAATAAATTATATACAAAAGATATAAATGTTTATATATAATCAAAATGGCCACGACATCAATTCCATCAACTTTGACCAAAATACGAGATCATACGCTATACTACAAAAATCTCAAAATGTACATAACACATAACCTTTGCCACATCCATTCCTATTAGGTATATATGACTGTAACCGAGCATTAAAATATATATAATGGAGCAGCTCGTAATCATCAAACTTCAAATAACAAAAAAAAAACGTTTACATCACGTGAAACTCGATGTGTACAGAAATTTTGGTTGGGTTTGTAAAACATTAAACAGAAAACATAATAAAAACAATATACACGACCTTATATTTTGAATAAATTATATAGAGATATATACAGTTTTATTTGTTCGCGATATTTTTCGCGATTTCACGCTTCTCAACAGTTGAGAATTGTTATATCGTATATGTGTACGAGTGTATGCCACACATTCGTAGACATAAACTAGAGTTTCTTTTTCTTAACCAATAGAGCGGTCTTTTTTCAATACACTGCTGTTATTTCAGTCTTACACAATGTTTTAAGTCTATATAGCAAACAGCAGCTCGATATATGAAAGAAAATATGTTGTGTTTCTTTTTAAATTAAAATACATTCTCAACTCTCGAGAAAACCACCAATGCTATTGTACAGTGGAACCGATGATATCAACCATAAAATGTATATTTTTTTGCTTTTTCGTTTGCACAATTTTACGAGAGTTCTTATATGTATATAAGCTAATTACTGTTTAGTTCTTCTTATGTGTGCCGATTAATTCGCGCACAACATTTTCCAATCCGTTTTTTTTATAAAGCTCTATGTTATATTGTAATCTATAATAGTTTCACTTATTTTTCAACTTAACATAGTTTTCCATCTATTTGTAATTTAATGTAATTATAAAAAAAACCAACGTCGACCATATTTCTTGTCTAGTCTTATTAGTGTTGTGTATTTCTTTTGTACGCGATGCTATTTCGTAATTGATAGGATTATAAGACAGCACAGACATTAGAATTCATTGAAATTAAATTAGAAAATGTACAAGAAATGTATATATCGAGAGGCAAAAAGAAGCTATATAGTAGCGTATAAGCAAAATAAAAATACTTTAAGAATATTGTTATGTAATACGTGTACACAATCAGTGTTGTGTGGATTTTCGGGCTAAAAATAGATTATTTTTCTGCTGCCATCGACCATTGTAAATTGTGCTGTTCACACATGAGATGCGTGGCACGCGATTTATTTTAATTCTAAAGTGGAAAATACGCACTATTTCGAAAGCGTATGGTGGTTGGTTAGGTAACCGTTGGATGATCGCAAAATGCGTATACCAAAAATGGTTATAAACTCAATACCGCATTTATACATACATAAGAAAGTCACGCACAGACAAAATTAAAACGTAAATTTCTAAATTACCGCCTCGAGACGCACAATTCAACTTGAAACAGTAAAGTTTTAGTAAACTTATAATGGTTTTTTGCCATTTTATTTAACGCAAAATTGAAACTTTCAAATTCAAATTAATTAATTTTTATTTTGTTGTTATTAATTTTAATTGAATACCAAACAAAAATAAATCAAACTTTTAAACTTTTGTGACGTAATCATCTATACAGATTTTTAGTTTTATTAATCTTAATTATAAACCATGATACTTCATTCATGATTTTGTGCGCCTCGCGAATTAATAAAAGAGGAACAAAACATTTTTTTTTATTCTTATGTTTTGACATTGCCATTAAGAGGGCGAAAGAGTAATCAACTTTTAAAAAAATTAAGACGCAAAATTGTTTAATTAACATATTTGTAACATATATGGCAACTGGGTATCCAATATGCAAATTAAAACGTTGGGTATACTAATTAATCAAATCGTTTAATGTGCGCACGGATTATTTTCAAACTTCAGGGTCATCCCGTTTTTTGTAATACGCAAAATAACATTTAGAAATGTTCTCAAATTCTGAAAATACTGACACTCGCATTTAAATTCTGATCACTGTCAGCCGCGGAACTGGGCTGCCTTTGGTGGAAATAGGAATTTATAAACAATTGGCGTATTCCCAATGCGAATTTTAACAAAATTAAATATCAATAATAAAAGTGTATTAATAAAATTTGACCACTCGAAAGTGGTAATCGAATTATTAGAACTTTCAGGCCAAAATAGACAAATAAATATTTAAGATTCTTAGTTAAAAGATGTTTAGACCAATTATCGAAAAATATAGGGGCAAATGAAGACAAAATTTAGGCAGATTTGTAGGTAGATTTATTTGAATTGGCAAAACTGATTTATGGATGGACAGATTTGAAAAATAATGGGCCAAATTATTTTATTTTTAGTGAGCAAATCACAAACATTTTTATATTTCCCTAATTACTTGAGGTAGTTAGTTAGACACTGCATAAGCTAATTTAGGTGAGGGTAAAATCAAAAAATTTCAAGCGTGACGTTTAAAGTGACTGTAAAAATCTGCTATTTGTATGAAAAATTAGTCAGTTGATATGCTAATAAATGATTTGAGACGAAAACTATTAAAAACTGTAATTTCGAGTAGGGTGAAATTTGCGCGACTGCGATAGTAAACTTATCAGGTATTTTGACAAGGCATCCGACTACGGTTTCATATTAAATGAGTCACTTGAATCGACAAACGATACAACTAATGTAATCGAGGTGTTAATCAAAACTTAAGATATAATTCATTTAATTAATTTTGTTTTTTAATTCCAAATGATAATAACTGCACAATTAAAGAAATACATTTAAATAAAATAATTATTTATCGATAATTAAAAATCGAGCAAAACCAATTTATTGGTGGGCAAAATCTGTTTTATTGGCGAACCAAACTATGATCGATAGTTTATTTATTCCAGCTTTAGAAATACTAATTAAGCTACATTAAGTTATGATAGGAAAAATATTTGGTGTTAATTTAAAAAAAATGTAATCGGAAAATTTTAATGTTCTACTCATTGCTTAGGAAGGTGAGCACAACTAACTTACTGGTGACGAAAATTAGCTTTATACTGTCAGATAAAAATGTTTATTGTTGGACAAATTTGACGTAACTTCATGTTACACAATTAATTGGAACGGTTCAAAATTATCAACAATAATTTAAATATACAATCAGTGAAATAGTAACTCGGAGCTTGGGAAGAGGCCGATATTTGATAATATAGACCGTAGTGGAAAGGGGAAAGCTCCATCTGAAACAATGTCAGAAGATTGTAGAAAAAGATGCTGATGATAGTATAAGCCGATAGAAAAATAAAAGTAAGGTAATAAAGAACAGCCTACTTGAGATGGAAGGATGGAGGACATGGTATCCTGCAGGACTATTGGAAATAAGGCAGATAACGAGTCCCTAAGCGCCAGAAGTATCAAAGGCAATCGCGAAGAGAGGCTAGGATTGATTTTTAACGTATGAATCTTAAAGAGAGGCAAAAGTCAGACTAGAAGTGCTAATGGGGAAACGCAAACCTTGGGATAGAAGAAAGGATGATGTAAGCGCGGAGGCGCGTATGAGAGGGGATGTGCCTGCAGCTGATATTCAAAACCGAAGCGACCATGGAAAAGAGGGTTAAGCTCAAAATAACGCGACAGGTAAGAGGTATGTCGAAGTCCTAAGGGCCATTCTGGGCAGTAGATGGTCGAGTGCTTTACGCACTACAGTAAGGTGGGAATCAAGATAGTGAAGTATGAGGGCGCATATCTGCTGGACCACGAATTGAATGTGTTGAACCTCGATAGTCTCACAACTGAAGTCACAACTGAGTCTCACATCGAACGAGATTGCGGTAGAGAGCAAATATATGAAAATGTCGCTGTTTGGTTCAGTTAGACGTGAACAGAAACAAATGGTTATTGACCTGCGCTATGTAAAATAGGGAGAATTACAAACGAATGGGTTTACATTCATTTTTAATTCTTACATTACAAGATGCGTTAGATGCCTGGACTATCTACATATCAGAGGAAAATGCGAAAGACCAAACCGCAGTGGTAATGGTTGAAAGTTTAGAAGAGCCAAAATTACCCTGTTCCATGTATAAGACTAATAATTCGAGGGGAAAGAGGCCTGTGAGGCGTTCAGAAAGGCGAAGCAGGCCAAGCAGAAATGAGTGAAATGAAGAATACGATAACCTGATGCAGCCGGCATGTGAAATGGAAAATGAGCTTGTTGTGATCGGCGAGTAGTACAGAAATAGTTTCCTCCAATTGGTATTCGCATCCTCTCTGTAGTAGTTGATTGAACTGTGCAACTGATACGAGCTCGTAATTCGAAGAGGAAAACCGTTAGGCGTACGTATTGATGACCTGACGAGATCGATCAATTTAAGAGGTCGTTTTGACACTGAGACGAGAAGTCTGGTAAAATTGCAACAGAGGGCGCCACAATCGCAAATCCCAGATGTCATGCGTCAATACCATCTGTCACTAGACCAAGTTAAAATTTTCAGACAGATCTGTCAAACAGACAACCCATTGTTTTTTTGCAAACATAGAAAAAAGTGGATTTCGTATGTTAATTAAACATTATTTTTTGCGTGGAAAAACCATTACGCAAACCAAAACAAAGCTTGATAAATATTATGGGGACTCTTCACCATCGATTAAAATGATTCACAAGTCGTTTACTGATTTTCGTTGTGGTCGTACAAGCACAACTGATGCCGAACGTTTGTTCAGGACGCCCAAATGAAGTTACCACACCAAAAATGATTGACAAAATCCATGATACGGTATTGCAAGACCGCAGAGTGAAAGTGCGCGAGATAGCTGAGATAGTAGGCATCTTAGATGAACGCGTGAGCAATATATTACACGAACATTTGAATATGAAAAAAACTATTCGCGCGTCGGGTGCCGCGTTCGCTTACAATCGACCAAAAACGTACACATGTGACAACTTCAGAGGCAGGTTTGGCGATGTTCAAGCGAAACAAAAAGAGTTTTTGCGTCGTTTCATAACTGTAGATGAAACATGGATCCATCACTATACACCGGAGACCAAAGAACAGTCTAAACAGTGGATTTCTACTGCCGAATCTGCGCCGAAGAATGCTAAGGCGGATTTATCGGCCAACAAGGTCATGGCCACAGTTTTTTGAGTTTGAGAACTGTCAACGGCGAATATTGCTGCAACTTATTGGACCGTTTCAACGACGAATTACGCTTCGAATTGCTTCCACATCCGCCATATTCTCCAGACGTAGCCCCTGCGACTATTTCCTGTTTCCGAATTTGAAGAAATGGCTCGGCGGAAAGAGATTCGGCTCTAATGAGGAGATCATCGATGCAACAAACGCCTATTTTGAAGGATTGGAGAAAGATCGAAAAATTGGAAAAACGTTGGACTAAGTGTATCGAGCTGAAAGACGACTATGTTGAAAAGTAATTTTTTTGGCCCAAAATATTGTTCCTTGTTTCATTTTTACCAGACTTCTCACTTCGCTCTCGTAGCAAGCACGAGATAGAAACAAGGCGCTTAAAAAATCCGACGAGCACACAAACCCACGAAAACAGTTCTTGGTAGCCATTTACACGAATCAACCGTGTCTTACTTGTGCAAATGAAGGGAATGTATGAAAAGATGGAAACAGGCTCATGATGTTATAGTAATTACCCTCAGAATAAGAGATTGACCCTTTCAGCGAGGAGGCGGGAGAGGGAGATGGGGGTTAAACAAAGCTGTACCATCTATGAAAAAAGACGGCATATGGGCCTGGATATACCGGCCGAACTACTAAAACTGGTGATTAGTAGCTACCCAAGCTTTCTAGACTTATCTATCAGCATAACTTATCGCCATGCATTGGAAAGTAACTTGACTAAAACACGAGTGTCTCACATCTCGTAGCCATATACACCTCCTTTTATGTTCCATAATATAGGGAAGCTGTTGAATATATAGCTAAAAGCAAGCATGTAAGCGGCAAGACGTCTAACTGTGGAACTATCTTCGAGACAACACGGGTTTCGGAAGTGGAATTCGACCCAGCGAACTTTCGGGATACCGAACTACTTATTATAGCAGTATTACGGTCTTCCCTCAAAGACAGGAAATGGCATACGAGGCAACAAATGGAATCAGGTTCAGAAACTTAACAGCAGGTATGGCATAAGGTTCGGTGTTTGACGACCTCGTACTACGACATAAGGTGCCGGATAGTTTTTCTGGTTGGTACCCGCGGACAACGTGACAATGGCAGTTAATTCCAGAATTTTGGCTCAGTGTAGACTGAATCAAATGATCAGGAGAGTCAGCACCTGGTTGGTAAAACATAGTTTGTAGTAACCTCTTACTTGTGCGGTGGGAGTGGTCACGTGTTAAAATATAGTGTAGATGACGCCGCACACAAACTTGAAATGGCTGAATGTAGCTCATTACGTACATGCAGTCTTGCGAACGAAGAGAGAGGAAGGATGGATAATGAACCTCTAAAGGCTGTAAAAGGGAAAGCAATGAATTAATTGTAAAATGGAAGGATAAACAGTTAGATCTACTATGGAGCAAGACGGCGCTGTTATAATGGATGACCTATGGATCAAAAACGTAATACTCCAATCAGAATTGCAGATACCAGCCTAACGTGCCCAAAAATCTTCTGAATTGTCTCAGTGTATTTGGAACAGGCCCAACAAACGAAATTCATTTCAACAATTACATGGCTATTACCCGATGCAGCTCATGGTTATTACCCAATCCTTGAAACGGCACATCGCCGGCTGCGCGTTGCTAGTCCTTAAGGCACGATAAATTGATACAACGGCTTTATAGAAATATACCTTGTCTTGTTAAAACGCCATAGCAACCTATTAATGAGAGGCAAATGGTAAGAATCCATCACTGTAACCGACTTTAGTTTCCTTATGTCTATGCACAATCGGACTTTGCCGTCATCCTTGCGAATCCTTGCCATCGAGTTACACCATGAGCCCACATTTTCCTCGATGACTTATGATGATAACATTCGATCGATCTCTTTGCCTACTTCTGCTTTAAAAGCCGGAGACAAAACGTAATATTTTTGCAAAATCTATGTAATGTTTGACTAGATGTGTTCGACCTAAACCAAGCTCAGTTGAAGATGGAAATTCGGTATCAATGGAAGACAGCCCCGAAACTGTATGTGAAGAAGGATAAATTAATGAGAGTCGAAAAATTGAAAAAGCATAATAAAAATCAAGTAGATTAAATAAACGCCAAAATGGCAATGCCGGGATACATCTTTTGTGTTAACTTCAGCGCTAAATGTAGAGTTAAAAAGTTAACTTTGCCAGCAAAACTTATTGAGATTCTAACATGTCCAAAGATTTGCTCAGAGCTTCAATTAGGGGTTTTATTGGATGACGGTAAATGCCGAAAATGAACATGTTTTAAAATTTCTTTGCAATAAAGATACGTTAGGTCCGCTATTCAATAATCCTTGCACCTTTTTAGGTAACGCAACTTCAGTGTAAGGCCAACGATCGTGATTAGGATTTGGCGGTAATCATTTTTGAGACGGCCAACCCATTATGCGTTTGATTTCCAACAGTATTACTACATCCGTAGCAGAATGTGTATAGTACTTCATCATTGTATTCGTTGAAGAAACATCCTGTTTAACGGCAATTCCCTCAGTGCTTAACCAAACTTCGGCGCCACCGCAACCAACATACTGGTTATACTAAGTGCACCAATTATTTCGTTAACAGAATTTGTTCGTACATAGGTTTCGAACGGTAGTTTCTTCTTGTTTCCTCTGTTCATCGCTCAACATCGAAAAACAAGTTCATGAAATTTGTGATCCGGATAGCCAGGATTATAGCAATATAACTTAAAGCTTTAAACTTTTGAAGTTATTGATTTGAGACAGAAAAACACCATTCAAATTCACTGCCTCGACTGTAATTATGTCCCCCCAAAAAATACACACGAGCAATTATAGCTATTGTCACCCGGAAGTGTTAATAAATTAACTACCTGCTCACAAGTGCATCACAAATATAAATTTCACAACCAACTATAATACCGCACCTTTTTCATGCAAACGACTTTATTATATGCACTTATGGAAAATCCAGACTAATTTAGCGATATAAATTCGATTTGCGGCAAATTACTGTTGCCCTGAATAATAGTGATTAGACAAACAAACGGCTTAAACATGCCAGTCAAGTCACATTTCATGCATGTTAAATTTGTGTATATAAAAGAGGTGCGGTGCTTTAAGACTTTTACTCTACATAATCTATACAGAAAAACAACAAGGGATTATCTAACCTTTTATTGTAATCGTTTTTGCAAATAAAATCATTTTTATTTTTAGTTGTTGTTATTGAAAGTCAAATTTGAGACAACATTTTCGCTTTATATATTATAACTAAATTAAAAACACTTATCTGTATAAATTATGTGTGTGTGTGTGTAGTTTCGCCGCATTTGATATATCGGCCCACCAAAAACACTTACCTGAAAATAAACAAAAATATAAAGTTTAAGCATTACACATTAGATAAAAAAAAATATATAAAATTAAAAACACAGGAACCGGAAATTTTAAATAAAAGCGACCCAGGTTTTGCTCACCTGCACATCATATTATTCACATTAGTTTGAAAAATACATTTTAAATCACGTTTCGAATATAATCGATTACATCGATTCGCAATGAAATCATTAATTTCATTTAGCTGCAATTCACGTTTCGATAAACCCATAATCGTACGACCCAGCGTATATAATACGCAACTAAAACAAACAAAAGTTTTGAAAATTTTCCGCCCGAAAACCGAGAAATAAAATATTTTATTAAATTTCCTAGCTGTTAACACAAAATTTCTGAATCAACTAAATTTAGATTGAGAATTCATATGATTCTTATTATTATTATTCAATTACAATGATCATCTTCTAAGCAAGTATCTGTAAACAAACAAGTATATTTTCAATTGATTTGGAGGCCATTGCAAGTGTATATCGTATATAGGAGTGACGGAAAATTTTTTGTGTGAAATGATCTACAGCCAAAAACGAAACTAAAATAAAATCTCGATGTGAGATGATTCGATACATTCTTTGTCTCTATATAAAATTTAATGAATGAACAAAAAAAAAATTAACCCTTTCGGATTTAAATTTTAATACATGCGGAAACTCCAATTCTTTATCTCAGAATTACGATAACGTGAGGCACACCTCAAATTTATAAAGTTGTAAGGTTTTACGTGCATTAAAAAAGTATAAAAAATAAATTAAATTAGAAACATAACATACATTTTTCATGTAATTATCTCTATTTAAGACATAATCAAATAATTGATAAGCGTTGAAAATCGTGGTGAAAGTGTTGAAAGCTTTAGACGTCTTTAATTTTAAATTAACTGTCACGGTGCTTAGTAAACAGATAAAACCGTTTTTCGAGTAGATATTTAATTAAGAACTTTGGTAGTGTAACTCATTATAAGATTACACGTTTTATACCCGGAGATCATACACAGCTTACGTTGAACTCTAAATATAAATTAAACGTAATAAAATCTCTAAATTGTGTTTGTTCTCTTTGAATTGTTTACTAAGGTACGATTTTGAAAATTGACGCAAGATGAAAATAAGGAGATAAACTGAAAATCCCGTTAGTGATACACTTGGGCTTGAAAATTATGCGGTGTAAGTACATGGGGTTCGAACATTTGTTTTTGGATTTTTGTCCAATTTGGTTTGACGCACAACCAAAAACAATAAGGAGTCGGTTGACCCACTTGGACTCGAAAATTTTGAGGTGTAAGCACTTGGATACGAATTTTTTTTTGGATGTTTGTCTAATTTGATTTGATACACAACTAAAAACAATAATCAATGTAAAAACTCACTTATCGAAATAGTTTTGATGTAAGTCATTGTGCTCAGTCTTCCGTTAGAGATCGATATTCTTGGTCTCGAAAATTTTCGAGTGTTAAGTACTTGGATACGAGTTTTTTTTTTGATTTTTTTCTAATTTGGTTTGATATGCAACCAATAATATCAATGTAAAAACACATTTATCGAAATAATTTTGTTGAAAGCCCATTTGATTCAAAGTCCTTCGTTAGATAGTCGATAGATTGATACACTTGGACTCGTGCAAATCATAATTTTCTAAAGTTTTAAATTTTAGTTGAGTTGAATCAATTTGGGGGTTCATTTTCAGATCCTGATAAATAATTTACTAATTTCTGCGGCATTATTCTAGTAACTCTCTGAAAATAGGGAAGTGGTGAAATAATTTAAATAGCTTTTCATCCATTCAATTTTTTCCAATTCGGTACTCTTAAGAAATTGCCAGTATAATGACAGTATTCATGTAAATCTCATCGGGAAATTCGCGAATCTCATTATTAGGTAATTGCTAACGGCACTAATGTAGCTTCAAGGACATATTTGGAGTCACATGTATTTATGGAACTGAAAGAATCCGAAATTTCTTAAATTTTAAAAATTTTCAAATTTCTTTAAAACAAATAAATTTTAAACATTTAATTTATTATTAATTTTGCCACTCCATAGCCAGCTCGAAGCCCGAACCTAAATCCCAACGAACATTTATTATTTACGAGATGCAAAAAAGAGTTCGAGCCAGAGATATTGCTCCAGCGAGTCTCCAGGAGCTGCAACAGGCGATCGCAAGGGCCGATACCGCAAGATTTGGTGAAATCAATGAAACATTGAATTAAAGCTGTCATTCGGATTAGGGGAGAGAATACTTCTTATTAATAAAAATGTTTTTTGCTGATTTCCATGTTATAATTCGATTTTTACCACTAATTTTCATGCTGACAAATTCACAAAAAACGTGCTGATAACTTCAGATGTTGACTCAAAAATCACTTAGTTGGCACGGTATAAGTACAAAAAAGGTACCACTGGGTAGGTGTTGAAATAAACTTTGAATCTGCATTCAAGAAAGTAAACAAACATTGGATTTTTTTTTGATATTTTTGAACTTTTGATGAAAAATTGATCAACGCATAATCGCAGCATGCCAAAATACAGTTGAGACCTTTTGGATATCTATAAATAGTTATAATTGATTTCCCTTTAAGAACCCATCCGAATACTGTGATAATTATTTCTACTGTAATAATTTTGACATTGTGCTGAATGCAACCAAATTATTACAGCAGCTATGCGTTATAATTTTTGACACACCGAAATGATTTTTGCTATTGTTATGGATTATCCAAATGCTTACTTTTTCAACTGAATTACCACAACTAATTTAATATTTAAACCAAAATAAGCTTCAGTTGCCTTATTTTCTTTATACAAATACAATTATTCCAATTTTTTAAAAATGTCAAAAATATTTTTGTATTCGGATTGCAAACTGTATTCGGATTGGTTGTGCGAAAGAGAAAATTATTCTGCAAATGTCCAAATTATTACGGCAAAATTATTTATTACAGAAATCGGACACTTCCTAAATAAGTTTCGTCTTGCATTAACATTTATTGCGTTAATTAACTTTGTTGAGAAAACTGTCATAGATTGAGTTTTCTCGCTCGCGATTTCGCACTAATAGAGTATTTGATATCCGGTTTGGTATTTTATCACTTTATACGCCTTGAGCCCATTATTTTTTATTTTTTTGCTCATAGCTCCCGAACATTTACTGATGTATTTTATCTAAAACTCCTTACTATTCTGGTTGTCAACGCAGATTTACTGGATCACTTTTCCGTTCTCTTCCATGTGCTGTCAAATATTTTTTAAATCTCACGATAATAACATTTCGAACGGTATTTCTGCCACATTTAAGTTCGTTAGCAATATAAGAATAAGTAGTATTTGAGTTTTTTAATTAATTCTTCAAAATTATTTTACGTAAGACCAATTCGTTGTAGAAGCCATTTTAAATGAGCACAGCACTTCATTTTCAAAAAATTGAATGCAACCAAGCCAACTTGTTGTAACAAAATGTGAGGTTTGTACAAATTTTTCCGTGCACTAGTTTTAATTTGAAAGCATTTTTTCAGCACAAAAGTTCTATTAATTTTAAAACCCAATCAAATTTAACTAAGGCGCGAATCCAAATAGAAAAAAAAACTCTAAACTTTAAATTTTAGAATCAAATCAGTAATGTTTGATATTTAGCAAACGTTACTGTTCAAATTTCTTAAATTAAAAACAAATTTCACGGCACAAATAAAAATTGTCCTTAAAAAAATCAATTTTGAGTTAATGCGAGCTATGCAATAAACTTTGACACACCTCATAACAACTTAATAAAATTGTTCCACATTAAACTAGTTCGAATTAAATTAATCTACGAGGTTATAAAAATTGCAAAATAAGAGATTAAATCAAATTTTCCCAAACAAAACTCTCTCTTAATGCTAGCTACACGAACTGACGAGGAAACCAAAAATAGAAATTATCACACATTCCCAAAAGTGAAATTGAATGTTTTCTATGATCCATAGGACGGGATCATAATATACAATCTCCAATGTTTACCAAAACATTTACCAAAAATGATAATTGATTTTTTTAAACAAAATTACAAAACAAAACATCAACATTGTCGTCGAATTGACCAAAACAAAACATTAGGGCACATTTTGACTGTCGCGTGACGCACATAAATATTATTATTAATTAAGAGATATGTTATAATTTGTTTTAATTTATGACGTTATTATATTCTGTTGAGTGATAACTCGTAAAGTCAAGGTTCTCTACTTGGGTGTAATAGTAGTAGTAGGGTCTTGAAATATTGATTTCCAATGAAATGCATTCCACTAACTTAAAGCGTTTACATTGTAACGCAAATAACAAAAATATTTACAGAAAATTTATTGCCAATGTAAACAAAACAATGTGCGAGCTGCCCCATTGTTGTTTAAGATGATGTTCACACTGCCATCAGTCCATAATTTATTTCATTTTTTTTTGCCATCTTGTTTTATATTTAAATTTAATTAATTTTTTTGTATTTCTTTGCCAATGCCAACATTTTTGAATCATACTCTTAAATTATATTCGGGATAAAAATGTACGTAGCCGCACGCAAATTTAATCAATCAGTTAGACATTTAAATGTGATACACGCATGTAGTATGTTTTGTATAAATACGAAAACATATTAGCAATGTAATATTTTATTTAAACACAAAATTATCTAATGTGCTAAATCCAACCGCCATATAAAGGGTGTTTTTTTAGGAGGTTTGTTTTTCCGATAGATGTCGTTTTATTTTATGACAGTTGTTTTGACAGCTCAAAGTGGCATTTCTACTCAGTATTGTTTGGCAAATCATTATGAATAGGTTAACTCCAGAACAACGTTTTCAAATCGTGGAAATTTATTTTCAAAATCAGTGTTCAATTAAAAATGTTTATAGAGCACTTCGTGAATTTTATGGTGCACATAATCGTCCGTCAGAGACCACCATAAAGAACGTAATTACCAAATTTCGGTCTACATTCACTCTTTTGGATGCCAAGCCACCGACAAGAATGAGAAGAGTTCGTACAGAAGAAAATATTGCTGTCGTTGAGGCCAGTGTCGAAGAAAACGACAATTTATCGATTCGTCGTCGTGCTCAGCAAATTGGACTTTGTCCATCGGCTTTATGGAAAATTTTACGTAAAGATTTGGGTTTGGTGCCATACAAAATTCAATTGGTGCAATAATTAAAGCCACACGACCATCGTTTGCGCCGTGAATTCAGTGATTGGTCGTTAAATCAATTGAACGAAGATCCATTTTTTTACCGTAAAATTCTCTTCAGTGGTGAGGCGCATTTTTGGTTAAATGGATACGTCAACAAACAAAATTGTCGCATTTGGAGCAAAGATAATCCACACGCCGTTCAAGAATTACCAATGCATCCTGATAAATGTACTGTTTGGTGCGGTCTATGGGCTGGTGGGATCATCGGTCCATATTTCTTTAAAAATGAGGAAGGACGACGCGTTACCGTGAATGGAAATCGATACAGAACCATGTTAAATGAGTTTTTGTTGTCAAATCTTGAAGATATGGATATGGATGAAATGTGGTTTCAACAAGATGGTGCCACTTGCCATACAGCACGTGAAACAATCGACTTATTGAAAGAAACTTTCAACGACAACATTATTTCGAGAAATGGTCCGGTGAATTGGCCTCCGCGTTCGTGCGATTTGACGCCACTCGATTACTTTTTGTGGGGATACGTGAAGTCATTGGTTTATGTGGATAAACCTCAATCGATTGACGCTTTGGAAACCAATATTCAACGTGTCATTGCTGACATACGCCCTCAAATGCTTGAAAAAGTGCTGGAAAATTGGACCTCCAGAATGACATTTGTGAAAAATAGTCGTGGTAGCCATATGCCAGAAATTGTGTTTAAATGTTAAATGCCAAAAAATTATCTACCAAATAAAAAAAAATTTTGGTCATTTCATAATTTTATATGTGTTTTATTCAAAAAAAAAATCGGCAACCTCTTAAAAAAACACCCAATATAAGTTGCGCAGCATTGCAACATCAAACTGATATATGGCGGCATAGACATGTAATAATTTCTATATTAGATCGTAAAAAACAATTTTTGGTTTTAAATAGAAATATTGTTTTATTTATCGACCCGCATTGTGTGTATAGAAGCTAGTTGAAAAACAATAAAATTTATTATTTCAATTTTTTGGAATTTTTTTAGAATTTTCTCGTGCCATTCATCATATATATACCAATTGGGTGGAGTAATTGCGTTATTAACATAAATTTAAGCGTGTCTAGAGAAATTGATTTTTTCTCATTATTTATGGAAGGAAAATTGTGGTCTGGTCTAGAAATTTTTATAATTGTACAAAGGTAATTGATGTAAAAACTTTGTAATATTTGATGGTATCTGGACTCGTGGAATAATTTATGTCGACTGTTGTTACAAACATGGAACATGGAAAATAACATCATTCAAATGGCCACCACGACTTCTCCGTACGTACTGCATTCTGCCAGCCCAATTTATCATCACTTTTTCACATAAATTTGGCTGTATTTCATCAATAGCACGTTCAATGTTGATTTTTAATTGCTCAATTGTTGTTAGATTATCAACATAAACTTGTGACTTAACATACCCCTAAAGAAAGAAATCATAAGGTGTTAAATCACATGACCTGGGAGGGTAATTAACTGGACCAAATCTTGAGATGATTTCATCACCAAATTTTGTTTTCAATAAATCGATTGTTAAGGTGGCTGTGTAGCAGGTGGCACTGTCCTGTTTTTTTTTTTTTTAAATTTTAACATTAATTTTTATATATAAAAATCATTAATCTGTTGAAACCACATATCTTCCAGATTATTCTCAACAACAGCAGGAAAAAAATCATTTAACATTGTTCTGTATCGTTCTCCATTGAATATTACTCTTCGACCATTTTCTACAAAGAAATAAGGACCAATCACTCCAGCAGCATGAATTGCACACCACACAGCAACTTTATCTGGATGTAATGGCGTCTGAACAGTTTTGTGTGGATTTTCATTGCTCCAAATTCTGCAATTCTGTTTGTTTACATAACCAAACCAAAACGGAGCCTCACCTCTGAATACAATTTTTCGATAAAAATGTTCAAGAGCAAAATCAGAAAATAAACGACATTTATATGGTGGTCTAATGGCTTCAGTTCTTGAACCAGTTGAATTTTTTAAGGATATAAACCCAAATCTTTTCTTAAAATTCTCCATGTTGTTGTTTAAGAAAGACTTAATTGTTGAGAACGACAAATTTGGATTTTCTCTTACACTTGCTGCTACCAAATCAATATTCTTTTGTGTGCGCGCATTTCTTTGTCGTACTGGTACTCTTGTATCGTGTAAAGAAAATTCACTCTCAAATTTGTCTACAATATGACGAATAGTGAGTCGATTAACTAACTAATATCGTCCATGAATTCTTCTTAAATTTCGTTCAGTATTCACAAATGAGCCCTGATTTTGATAAAATAATTTAAAAATTTCTAAACGTTGTTGAAGCGTGTATCTTTCCATGATTAAATTGCATAACCTACTGAACATGAATGACATAAGAAATGTCAAAAAATAATACGCAGTGTTGACATTATAACCATTTAAAATTGTATCATTCCTATTGGAAAACCCGTTACTTAACCTAAAATGATAACAAATAATCAATCTCGTATTTTGAAGTCGGACTATAGAGATGATTGTGCTAATCTATAATATTTTCTACAATATATTCTCAATTGTTACACCAAGTGTTTTTCTAGGTAATTAGCCCACAATCGTTATCTAGTAAGGAACTTTATTTAATGAAAGAAATAATAGAAATATTAAATTATTGTAACATGATTTCACAATTAAGGCCTAAACTATTATTACAACTATTCTGTACAAATAGTTTAGAGCTTAATTCTGAGAATTTTAAATTGTCCGATGAAATTTCTAAGAGTTCTAATATAAAATTTAAATTCAAGTTTCGAACTACCGGGTGACTGACACGAAGTGTTACCAACTTCAGACTGGCATTGCTGTCAAACCAGTTATGACAGAGCACAGAAATTTATACTAATGACAGTTCATTGTTTACAAGCGTACAAAAGAAATTTAGTGCGAAATATTAAGAAAAAAAAGTTATCCGCAATGGAATTCAAGCGTAATAGTGTGATTGCTCTATATTTGGCTGGAAAACCACAGCCGCAGATTGTATACCAGGTTAAAATAACTGCATGTGAATAAAATGTTTGTGTATCGCACCATAAAACATTATAACTATACTGGCAGCATTGCAAAACGCCATGGTGGTGGACCGAAACGCACTGCAACATCGCCGGATACCATTCGGAAGGTGAAGGTTAAATTGGCTCGGAATCCGCGCCGTAGCGGCAGAAAAATGGCTCGTGAGGAGAACATTTCGCTTGCACGAAAGTGGTGATTTGCCGAATTTGGTTTTCTCCGATGAGTCACCGTTCGTTATTGAGCAATATGTGAACAAGCAAAACGACCTGATTTACTTGCCCGGCCGTACTACTGAAAATGTGGACCAACGGATTGCCACTCGAAACCAAGCGTCGCCGATGGTGATGATTTGGGCCGCCGTAATGGCCGAAAGCCGTTCACCGCTCGTTTTTTTAGACCGTGGCATCAAGACAAATGCTCAAATTTATTGGGATCATGTTTTGGAGAGAGCGTTGAAGCCTTGGGCACAAAAACATTTCGGCCGCAGAGCCTGAACATTTCAACAGGACTCGGCGTCGAATCATAATGCGCGCGTCAATCAAAATTGGCTGAGAAACAACGTTCCGCGGTTCATTTCCACTGCACAATGGCCACCAAATTCACCGGATGCAAATCCGCTAGATTTCTTGGTTTGGGGTATTTTGAAGAGCAAGGTTGGGACAAAAAATTAACCAAAGTGTCGATCATCTCAAGCAAGCGCTTCGCCGGGAATGGGCCAAAATACCGCAGAGCCACTTTCGTGCTGCATACAATAGCTTTGTCGGCCGTTTGAAAGCGATAATCGCGACTAAGGGTGGCCAAATCGAAAACTGCTAATACAATTTGAAAATTTAAATATTTGTGAACATTTTTTACTTTGATTCAATCAAATTCATCAAAAAATAAAAATTCTGCGACGTTTTGTTTTGGTAACACTTCGTGTCAGCCAACCTGTGGGGTCGACTAGAATTGTTTCTTTGTATAAGAGATTACTTCAGTTTTGCATTTTTAATCATAAAATTTATTGAAATTTTATTTACTGCTTTGAGATTTTTTTTGCATTGCTTTAATTTTCGGTTTTGCAATAATCCCCATAAACCATAAAATGTTTATTAGAAAATCTTTTTGACTCCAAAGCCGATGAAGATAGGTTTTAGTCTGTTTTAGTCTAACCGAATGAGAGCAATTGAATAGTAAGCAAAATATAGTGATAACATGAAGATGGCGTTAGGCGTCGACCAACCCATTTTTTCCTAACAGAACACTTGTACATAAAAATGCCTTCAATAAAATTAAACAACTAAATTAAAATCGAATTGGACATCATTTACGAGAACTCTGCCGAATCATGGGCTAGTGTGAGAAGATGGGCGGCAGAACTTAAAATGGCGGAGATGGTTTGATTGGCCGACAAGATAATGCGGCTTTTTGATGTGCGACAGGGGTAAAATTTGAATTAGCATGATCGTGTAAAGTCATACAAATGTGAATTGTAAGTGTGTATGATTTTATGGTATTGTGATGTATGTATGTATTCGTTGTTTTAATGTTTGAAGGTTTGAATTAGGCGTCATTCATAAGCCAAACAGATTGAACGATTTTGATGGAAATTGCTGATTGGAGGTTTTAAAGTGGTAGGAGTCGATTGCAATGAGTTCGGATTTCGGGTAAATTCGTTTTTAGAGTCTCTGCTCGGCTGGGTAAAAGAATTAAGAGGTTTTGGGTGTCAGGAAGCGTTTAACCTAACTACGTTCGGTTTTTATATAAAATATCTAAAAAAGATCTTCATCAAATGTCAGAATGAAAAGAGAAGTGTTCAAATTTAGAAGAAAAAAAAATATCCAGTGAAACTGGAGCCACTATTTTAGACTTAACCGATAGGAACGTTCTAAAAATTGAGATAGTTTTTCGACTTTCTGGATTTGTTTACAATAAGTCATGCTTCCGAGTTAATTCGTTTAGAGGTCCTACAATTGGGTCTGGATATCATTTTAAAGCATTTCGGTTTAAACGATTGAAGAAGAATGATGAGTAGGAGTACACGGGGAATGGGGGATATTTTACCACAATTTCTGTTAGATAAAGATTAGCTTTCAAACATCGACAGAACAATTTGATCTGAACAACAACAAAACAATTTTACCTCAAATAAGGAATTTTTTTAAAAACAGCTAATTTATTGGCATTTTAACCGTGACAGCTTTTTTATTCAATCAATCAATTTTGTTTAGGAAGCCGAAAATATTAATATAAAATAAAATCTCGGAAAATTTCCAGATACATATGAAATAATAACATTTTTCCTTAGGTTGCTGAATTTAAGAAGCAATTATTGATGACCAATACCATCGTGGTTAACGATTTACCCTATTAAACCTTTATTCTTCCCCTAGTAGTTTAGCATTGTGTTTGCTTTGTGTTACTAACTATCGACTATACCTAGGTGTCTGTAACCGGGCCGATTCTGTCCCCATTAATTAACCTATCCAATCCTTCGGTTTTGTTATATGTAAAAAAGAGTGTACGGTGGGCCCGGCGTCAGCCGGGAGCTCCTGTGTAAGAACTTGGTTGTACATTCAGAATTAATCAATCAATCAATCAATTTTAACCGTGACAGATTTTAGCTGATGTAGGAATAACGCATATACATCATTTTTTAAACGAAGATCCGGTAAGTTTCTTATTACCTATCTAACTGTATATTACTTTTTTGAACTTTTTCGATCTTGAAAGATTTTGTCTAAAATTACCAAAAAATAATTATTAATTTTGCTTTTGTTACCCCACATTGCACTATTCTGTATCATTTTCATTATATAAGTTCTATAAGTAACTTTTCTATATGTAACTCTGCCACTCAAATTACATTTGAGCGAAGAAAATGACAATCCAATATAAATTCTGAACGTATTTATTTTGTATGATGTAAACGAAAATAAATAAAACTCATTCGTAGGTTTGTAGATATCTTGAAAATAGGATTAAAATACGAATTCTGAAAATATTTCTGCTCTCCAATTTTCTATTTGATACTGACATGTTTACATCAACCTTTGCGAGTCCAACCACTAACACAAAATTAGGGGATAGTTAGGGAATTCTGTTAATCGACTACTTAGTAAAGGCAAGAACAAGCTTCCTAAGCTCAATGTTACTCACTCGAAGAACAATGACATAAAACATAACTGTTTCTGTGTCAGACTCAAAATATTTTAGACCGGTCTGGTATCTCTGTGAGTTTACATCGCGTTTTAGCTGGTAGGTAATTATAAAGTATAAACTTAGAACATTTTTTAGTAGAATTAACCCATTAATAGAGTGGCCTGTACCTTACAACCAAAGGATACTAAAACCAAGGCCAACTTAATGAAACTAGAAAAGCAGAGTTGTTTATTGATTGACTTAGCATATTTTTGGATTTACTCAAATTATTTTGAAATCTGTACCTCATGCATATAATGCACAAAACATTCATTGTGTTTCCTGTTCTGATCAAATTCAGATGATGTTTCGTGATATAACGAAAACATGCAAGACTACAAATTGAATCTTTTTAAAATATTCGAAACTTACAACATAAAGACGAGGCCGTAGAGTTTTCAATTCAGACAAAATATGACTGTAAAAACAATTTCAGGAAAAATATTTCACAGAAAAATTATTTGTGGAAAACCAATTCTTAGAAAATCAGTAAGTATTTATTGCAAAATAAAATTACAAATTACACAACAATTCACATGCACTTACGCACTTATATTAAGTCTAAAACGAATAAGAATAATGGATTACATCTGATACTTAGGTGTCGATCTCTCTGAATGTGTTTGCCTCTGAACAGACGTTATAGTGCTTAATGGATTTTTCATTGAAATCGGTCTGAGAATAATAAAACGTCTAGCTGCAATTGTGCAATAAACTAATGTTTGTTATTCTAATGAAAACAAATAAATTTGAAAATTACCTCTCTCACTTTTTGGTATTTATTTTTGTATAAACTCCAAGTGATTTTATGGGACGGTTTCCTAGTGAAAAATTATTTGAAATTAGACGAAAATCTTAAAGCGTTTATTTTGCGAGGAGAACATATTTTGTTTTAAATAACACGACAGCCAAATGCTTTAGAAATTTTGCTCACGATTTAAAAACATAAATATTATAATCTTATACTATTTTAAAAATTAAAAAAAAATTTGTGACTCCAACTTTATTCCATTTTAATTGATTTTAAAATTAAATTTTTAGCTAAAGCTATCTAGAACTTAAATTAGAAACATTAAAATATCTAGATATCCATCCGTCCGTTGACAACAGCTGGGGTATAATATAAGGTAATAAATAAGATGGTGTCAAGATCGCACTAATATTTCAGAATATTTTAGTTATTGAAATATATTTTCCAATTTAACTCAACACTATGAAAGTGGAATTTTTAAAGAATTTTCCAAATGAAGAAGTTTCCAACTGCATAAAGGAGCTTCAGTTTATTTATGTACTTTGTTTTGAAATTGATTTGCAGCATTTTGTTTTGGACATCATTTGTCACTTCACATTTAACAGTCATAGAGGGTGTTGGGTTCTTGTGCCCGAATCGGATCAACTAGGGCTACAGAACATGTTGTTCTAACAAGATGGTCTTCCATCACACACAACTCGGCCGAATAATGTCAAAAAATGGTGATATCGACTGGCTCCCACGATCCATTGAATTTACCCTTCACGATTTCTTGAACGAAATTGCTGAAATAACACCAGAAGCGAAAATGTTATGAACAATGTGCTTAAAAGAGCTAGTCTTTGTGCCACGGCCAGAGGCATATTTCATTTAAGTTATTAAAAAAACATCGATCTGTAACATAAAAAGCATCCTGTATTCAGTTAATTCACATGTGTCACCTAGATGACAATAGCGCGTTGAATAAATTTATGCCAACTTATCCTATTATTAACACTAGTTTACAAATTGTATCCAAAGATTAACGGTTTCCTTTAGAGGAATACCTACAAGACGCTAGTAAAAAATGTTTGCTACACATGGTTGCAAATATTTCCAAAAACATCCTGTTCAGCATCGACTGACAACCTTCATATTGTCTTCACATTAAGACCATTTTTTCTTCTTGAATTCAACTATTTGCACGGCGTCCAATAATCTGAATTTTTAATGAATGCAAATTTTATTTAATGAAGGTCACTGGCTCTGACGCCGTTCCAACAAAAAAGGAAGAAATTCACCAGTGACAAAACTCCTTCGTGTTTAGGACTTATAAGTAAATAATTTTGAATGAATTATATAAACAATACTTTATCGTGAAACGTTTGCAATCGTTTTAAGCGACGTTTTAACAAAAACTTTACCAAGCAAATCCTATTTGTAAACTATAGTCATATTTGATGGTTGGCGTGATGATTGTCGTATTAAATTAAAGACGGTTAACAAAATTCATAATATTGTGTTGAACGGTCGCCATGGAAGATAAGTAAGATACCAAAAATAGTAAAAATTTCGGACCGATGTATTTTTCATATTTTTCCGAAACATTAGGGTATAAAAAAGCTGTATTAGGCGTTTAATAACGGTAAGAGATGGATCTATTATCATACTCCATAAACGAACGAACTAGTAGTCGAGAAGCAAAAACAGTTATCATCATGATAGTGTAGTAGTTTACGTCATGATTCACAGTTTTTTGGAATTTGCGTGCTATAATCATTAATGAGTATCTGAAAAAAGGGAAAACGATCGCAAAACAATAGAATCGCTTTTTATTAAATATACTTCCCGTTGATGAGCTGAACAAGCCCAAGGTCCAGATTGATGAAGAAAAATATGTTTCCCGAAGTTCAAACGACAATTATTGATTTTCGGTTCGTTAGATTAACATTATTTTATTCGGTGTGTCTTCTTCCTGTAAAGAAAACACACTTAATTTCAGGTAAATTCCGTAGGTGGATAAAGCCAAGTCGATAGATAAAGTTTGGACTTACTATCAAAAAAAAATCACCAAGCTAATTTAATAGTATAGCTCTTCGGACATTTTTGTTTAATTAAGTTCCTCCACAGAAGAGTTAGGAAATCTAATCATAAATCAATAAAAGATCAGCCGTAAGATCCTGCACTAATGAATGAAAATGGGTACTGAGATTATGGCGACAGACAACAAACAGAACTATATCTTCGTATCTAAAATGATATAACACAATTCCATAACTTTAATTTTGAACCAGTAATTTTAAATATGCCAAAATAATACTGAGCGCCAATATCAAATTTAAATTTAATAAGAACTTAAAATTTTAATTAAATCACTAAATTGCAACCAAATATTTTAAATTTTTTTACAGTTTCATGCATATTGCTTCTAACATCCGCGCAACTGCTTAAAACATTCAGGTTAAAATAAATAATCAATTTATTCGAATTTTTTTAATGATATCTCCGCAAAACATTCTACCGATTTCCATATTTCTAGTAAAATTCTGTTTACAAAATATAGTCGAAATCTAGTTCTATGACCCTACAACGGCATCAAATTTAATTACCCTTCCACAGGATGTGGCTGACACATAAATCTCGTTTCAGTTTACGAAAATGTTAAATAAACACATTGCTTTTCTGGGTAGATCAAATTGTATAATTGATGAAATTTGCGGCTAATTGAAATTTAAGATTGTTGATCGTAAATTAATTTTTTGTTTTTGTTTATTGATCTAAAAATTCTGTAACACTTTTTTAATGTATATCCGGGACTATAAAACTTTACTACAATGATATTCTCAGAATCGTGTGTGTGTGTGTAGACGACGAGTTTTATTTATTTTTACAAATCTTCCCGCATTGGGTTTATCACAGTAATCTCTTGTTTACATTTTTTTTTGGATAAGACTTATGTAAATTTTAATATTTCACAAAGAAATTCAAGTTTTAAATTTTGTGTGCGTTTTTGCTTGTGTTAACTTTCTACATACATAAATATATAAAACTCGGAGTACAACAGAAGATTGAAAAACTTTCAAAAACGCGAAAAAATAGACAATTTTTTGCATAATAAATAAAATCGCCAAAAATTAATTTCTTAATAGGCTTTTAACTTTGAGATGTATGCAATTAGCGAAGTACAAAATCAATCAAGATTTCAATCAATCATTTTTGATCCATTGCTTATACCCGTACAACATAGAATTGACATAAATTTTGGTATACTTTTGTCTCGAACCATAAATACAGCAGATCAGACAACGATGACGACGCTGAGTTCATGACCAAATTCACCTAACATATCTGGTTTATAATACGCAAAATCTTATGTTGATATTTAAAAACACAAAATATGTGTGGTTTGAGCGTCTTAAATTATTATTAGTTTTTAATTCATTCCCTCGACTTAAAGATATTTTTTTATATATTTTTTATAGTCGTCTCTTCAAACCCAAAACTGGATTTTTGTTTTTTAAATTCATGTTTGGTTTTTAGGCAAAAAACAAAATCATTCAAAAGCAAACCACTAAATAACATTTTAAATATAAACACTAACAAACGATTTAATGTACAGTGTTGCACTGTGTGTACCTCTTATTTTCTTGGTCGTGCACAATACTACCACATAGTAAAAACTGAACACAACGTTGCCACAATGTTGCGAATCATTACCACGATCTATTAAATTACCAAACAAAACTATTTGTATTCATCTAATCCCTCAAACCGCCTTTCTGATTGAAATTTCCCGCTCGCATATCATTTTCGGCGTTTTTATTACTCAAATAATGTAAAACTGCTAACATTTGTGTACATACACAGTAGTAAATCAACTTTAAACAAAAATGAAGTATGTACATCACAATAAAATAATAACAATAATATACATGATGTCAGACTTGAATCGACAAAAAAAACTATTTTTAGAGAGTATAAACAAAACTATATACATAAACTATTTCAAATTTTTATTATTTGTTTATATGATTTTATGCGACACGAAACACACCATTATATCTGGCTCTTAATTTATTCGCGTTTTATAAATTTGTATTGAAAAAAATAGTTGATTGGTTTTTTTTTAATCACACATCATCATCATACACACTTGTTTGTTTGACCGGGTCTTGAAACGTCGAACGCGCTAAACTGGTTTAAATTGGAGATGTGCAGTTGCACAAACCGGTCGAAATTTATTAATCGGCTATTACATGTTATCAAAAAAATGTTGGAGAGTTTATATGTAAATTAGTCTTGTTTTTAGCCGCGCGATTCGTAATGGTTTTTCCCCTTTCTCGAATTCGAAAATTAACATAAAAACGACGAAATTTGGGACGAAATTTATTAAAATCTACCACAAGCTAAAAATATAAGCATACATCGCTTCCTATAAAGCATTAGTCCGGCACATATCGACCTGCAAAGATTTATTCGTGTTCTTACTATGTATACGTGTACCCTCAAACGATGGTGATGTTAGCGTGAATCTAATTACAAGTAAAACCAAACCAGTATTCGAAAAAACTGCTCTGCCGTCTTCTTTGATGTTGCCCAAGCATTCGATATAGTTTGGCACGAGGGTCTACGAAGTCATACTTGTCAAACCGCAGATATTATGTCAAATACAATACCTTTAAATCAAGGTAGTGTACTTGGCCCCACGATATTTAATTTTCACTTCAGACCTACCAACGTCTTCGCAAATTATGACGTCTACTTTCGCAGATGATACGGCAATCGTATGTAGTCACAAAAATCCATAAACAGCGTTCGAAACTATGCAATAACATATTTATGACATCGAAATATGGCTAAATAAATGGAAGACAAAGGTCAATAAAGACAAATTGGCCCACGTATCATTCTCATCAAATAAGCTTACTTGTCCGCCTGTCATAATGAACGGAATACAAATCCCTCAATCAAATGGAGCAAAATATCTAGACGCCCATCTGGACCAACGAGACCATATCAAATTAAAAATTGATAAAATTCACTGGTTGATGGGAAAATATTCAACCATTGAACTAGAATAGAAACTTCTCCTGTATAACACGATGATTAAACCAATTTGGTCGTAAGTGTGTCAATTATGGTAATCAACATCAAATTTAAATATTGACATTGTCCAACGAGCAGTCAAAAATTCTCAGAATGACTAGAGACTCAATTCGTTGAGCGAAATTCTATTCTAAAGTTCAATGAAATCGTAGCTTGGACTGATTCAAAAATAGTCCTCGATCGACTATCCTCACATCTGGAACGCTGGTAAACTTTCGTTGGTGATACGTTACTCAGACAGAATCGAAGACCCTGCCACTTGATAATTGACCAGAACGGCATAGCCGAATTGGTTGAGGTTTCTCATCATTTAATAAGTTACTGAGTTGTGACCATGTATAGATTTATCAGCAATTACAAAACGCCCAAACCAGGCCAGTCGCACGACCAATCTATTTAGTCGAGATGAACTAATGAAGGCCAAAATTGCAAAAATAAGGAATGCTCAAATGCAACATTTCAACGATGAACTTGTTTGCCCGATAAAATTCAATAGTCTATCATTATACACGTAGGCGGAAGAATATCAAACTCAAATGCGATCTGACAAATGCAAAACACCCGGATAATCAAAGAAGCACAAAATACAAACATGCAGGACTCACATTACTATTGGCGAAAGCAAGACAGAACTATTTGATCATCGCGGCAAAATGAATAATTCGTAGTCATAAGGTACAAAAACGAGAGCAAGAACGGAAGTACAAATAATGGCCAATTTCAGCGGGCCATTTATTAAGAATATTGCCGACTTTGCTTGTCCAATATTCACGCATTTGTGCGTGAAAGATCGCGAATAAAAGACGTATAAGGCCTATATATGTCTGTTCATCTGACTTAGTGTTAACGCGGTCCACGTGGAATTAGTGGGTGATTTGAGCAGCGAATCATTCGTGGCTACATTGAAACGATTTGTATTAAGATTAAGATTAGCGGCGGAGGTCAAAATTAGTGTTAAAGTTTCTAGTACTCCCGAATCAATGACATGAAATAATATTGTGCCACCTTTTATGAGGCGTCAAAAATAATAAATCGGCAAGACTTCGAATATTTGGGAACGTTAGCAATGGCGGGAAAATAGAGCTAATTGAATGAATACCTTTCACTATTAGTGACCAAGTAATTTTTTTAAATATCTCTCCACTAATAACTTTTACCATTTTATATATTTTTATGCTAATGATTCGGCGCCGTTAGGCGAATATTTTATGTTGTTCTGCAAAAATAATTGTTTCTGTTCCCATTAATGTGTACCGAAAAGTTATTTATATTGTCAATTTATTATAATTTGTTTAAAAAAAGAATTAATTTAGTGGCAAAAAATTGTTTTTGGTGCCAGAAAACTGTTTTTGGTGCTCGGTAATTTGCGCTAATTTCATTTTTGTGCCGAAGCAGTAAGAAAAGGAACGTGTTTCTGTGATCTTTCTATAGTCCATACACAATAACTGGCAGACTAAACTTCATATTTCAGGTTTCTACAGAAAATGGAGTGTCCCGATTTTTGGCAGCAGTCGGTTCACTGAAAGTGGCAACTTCAATAGGAAGTTATTATAAAAAAGTGAGATGTTTATTTTATCAAAATTATACCAAATTTAATTTTCGAAATCTCTAGA
Source organism: Nephrotoma guestfalica (assembly GCA_963691935.1). NCBI lineage: Eukaryota > Metazoa > Arthropoda > Insecta > Diptera > Tipulidae > Nephrotoma > Nephrotoma guestfalica. The sequence goes on along the minus strand of OY829913.1, from coordinate 69,843,727 downwards.
AACTGAATGCTATTTTTTTTGTTTCATCTACAATTTTTGGAAATTATTGAATAGAATGTACACCTGCTGAGATGGTTAATTTCAGATATTTCCGATAGTTTATTTCTTTTAATAATTTTTCTGAAAATATTATTTAGCGTTGCGACAACTAATTGATCCCATCACTTGTAATTTTTATTTATATAAATAACAGGCAATATTTGACAAGATTGTTGCACTAAGCTTCAATTCATTTAGAGAGCGGTTGCTGGAAAGGTTTTAATGTGCACATTATGCTGAAAGTGTTAAGAGATCAATCCCAGGAGTCAACCTTATAAATAACAGGGATTGCACAAAACTTTAATTTTTTTTTCAATCAGAAAACGCTAATAAGAACAATGATTTCTGAAAAGGTCATGATGAGTAGTTAGGCTGAAAGTGTGAAGTGATTGATTCGGCGATCAGCCATATAGGGTAATGGCATTAATTTTGGAATGATTGTTGCCCGAAGTATCAATGAAAAAGTTCAAAAGACCATAATTAGAGACAATGATTTCTGGAAAAATAGATCCCTCTAAAAGTTCCTATTCTTTCATTCTCTAGCAAATACAACAACAAAAGGTGTATAAGTTGTCGATTTCGGAATTTGGCCAAATTAATTAGCATGCAATATTTTAAACTATTGTGCAAACTTTCAATGACATTTTTTATTTTTCGAAAAAGGCATAAAGTGGTTCCCCTCCCATGGAGGCGAAATAAGTAACACACAATATTTGGAGCGATTATTGCACTAAGCTTCAATGAAAAAGTTTGCTCTAAAAAAATATAAAAACCTATATTCGATTTCTGGAAAGATTTTCATTTGCAATTTATGTGAAAGCACCAATTACCAGGGGTACAAGCCATACAAATAACAGGCAATATTTAGAACGATTGTTGCGCTTAAATATCCTAGGTTTGTGAAATATCAGCTATTAAGTTGGCTTATTGTGGTAAAATCAGTAACTAATATTTTATGAACAACGACGATGCTTCTTATTTTATTCGATAGAAAACTTAGATTTCTTGAGAATAAACACCATCACTTTTCATTAATCTCTTTAAATAAAAATTAACACATAATCAATTCGATTTTATTTTAAAAGAAACTGAATTGCTGAAGCAAACAATTCTTAATGGTTTCCCTAATACAAATGGGTAATTTTATTGTAGTGACGGAGTGGGTTCTAATATTCATCGCAACTTTTAACAGCTTTCAGATTCCTGCCTTCAGCCTTCAATCCTGAAATCATTCATTCAATGCAAAGAATTTAGTTGGGTGTTTTCAAAATTAAGGCTATAGTCTAACTAACCTACATAATAAAAATAAATAGTGATACCCACAACCATGCTGCTCTTCCTTAATAGAAATCAAATAACAATAGAAAATTTCCAGTATAAAAAAACTGATGTTCATCAGTAGGAGCAACAACGTCACAAAAAACAGCAATCATTATTTTATAATCTCTAAATTGGTGAAAATTTTACTTCATGAATTTTTTACCACCAAAATTTCCCCCAAAGGTACTCAAAACATCAGTTTAGAAGACACACGTCACCTGATACACGTTTAATAAATTTGATATTTCTTGTAGACTTCTAAAATAAAACTTTGCCAAATTAGATAAGACTCAAAGATGTTTCTCTTGCATTTTTATTCAACAGAGTAATTTAAATTTGTTGACCAAAACTTTAACAACTTTCATATGTGATCAAAACGAACCGTTGTTTTATGAAACAGATAAAATCATAACGAATCTATCTGTACGTGCAGAATTACGAAAAATAATCACTCAGAATTCACTTCCACAATTCCATAATTTTGGTTAAATTATCCATAATTACGGTTAAATTCAGGTTTTTCAAGATTCTTTATCAACATTTTAAAACTTAAATTTTAACCGCAAATATATGGCCAACACTCTGAAAAAACTTAATTTAGTCAAAATTACCGAAGAATTTGTGGAGCGAATTCTAAACGATAATAGTTCCTTTAATGAAATTAAAAAACTACCAGTAAATCAGGCGTATATATTGGTTACACATGGATTATTTTAAAGTGTTGGGCCAAGCTGAAATACCGTAATATGACCGAAATTATGAAAACAATTGTGAAACGTGTTCTAGATAATAAATGTTCTTCAGAACGCACATCCAGACCCGTTATGACCAAAGCTACACCAGTGACCCTAAGCTAGCACTTCCCTGGGAATAGGGAATTGGGGAAAGAATTAACATAGCTTTTATATATTGTATACATTTTTTTCTAGCCTACTGAAGAAAAACGTGTGATGTAAATTTTTATAAATTGGGAATAATATTCCCATAGTTAAATTGGCAGTGAAAATTATTCCCAATTTTATTTTGTTTTAAAAAAAAATTCATTAATTTTTTACCTTAGTATGCCGAAAAAACATAATTTAAAGAGAAATTATATGTAAATTTTTTTTTTCCAGTTCCATATTACCGGGGAATTATCAGAATAGAGCCACAGAGTAAATAACCGGTAAATATAGGTTCCATATGGAGAATTTTAAATTTTGGCCAAGAGACTGGCGAATTCTAGACAATAATATTCCTCAGATTGCGCATACAGATCCGTTATGACCTTCGCTACCCAAAACGGTGAATATTAGATACGTATGAACGATTTTAAAAATTTGGAAAAAAACTGAAGGAATTTAATTTAAATCGTAAATGTTCCTCAGATTGCACATATAAATACGACCTTAGAAGAAACCAGAAAACCAACGGTAAATATTTGTTACATATGACAATTTTTAAAGTTTTGGTGATATAATTAAAATTACTTAATTTGAAAAAATGTACAATATAAAAAAATTATTTTTCGAATTTCTTAACTTAATTTGACAAAATTTTCTTTAAGAAGCTTACACGAAACAAAGAAATTCTGGTGGCATAACTAAGGTAATTTGTTGTTAAATTTATAACTATTATTAATCGCATGTCTAAAAAACGTTCACAATTTTTGAAATTTTTAGTTTTAGAATACTCGGAGAAAAAATTATTTACTGTGGCGGTGCTAGCCCTAGCGGTGAGTAAATTTGCCTAAGAAACATTTAATAAAATATTAATTACGCAATAATCGCTAAACAAATATCAGACTTCAATGGAGGTTTCTCAAATTTTTGTTCTCCAGAGTTTGGGAGCATAGCTTGAAAAGAGAACTCCACAACTACTCCAGAAAACTTGAAACGGTTCGTAATCCTAATTAAACCTTGAAGTGCTGTAAGAGTGCGAAATGATATTTCGACGCCTTATCGGTTAGTATTAAAATAGTTGGTAACAAATATGAACGGAAGGTAACCAGAACAAGTAATTGACAATAAAAGTGGATTGCAATTTGTGTTAGATATGCTTTATTATAGGCTTGGACAAGCCCAATTGATAAAACTAACCAAATGTGAACATCCTTTAAAACCTGTATTATAAAGTTACGTTATTTAATTATCAGATTTTTTGTTTGCATCAAGTTTTTAATAATCCAAGAAAAAATTCATAATTTTTCTAATAAATAATATCTTCTGCTAAATGACGAAAAGTGTGTCTGTTACTTCTACTAAAATTTACAATATTGTGCTAATTTAAAAAAAAAATTAATTATTACTCTCTAGCTAAAAATTACAGTATTTTAAATTAATCTAATTAAATTATGAAAATTTTATTTATCATTTCTTAACTTAGATGTATGTAGAAGCTTTGTGAATCTTATCAATTATAAAATTTCAGTTCATCAAATCCACAATATTATTTGTTTTACTTCCAGTAACAATACTTAATTTTAAAATTCAATTTAATACGAAAATGTTGAAGAGGTTAAAATTCGTAACGAAAAAGCTTCCAAATTTATGTTACTTGGTGATTGTCGAAAATTGAATTCAGAATTTAAGACTGAACCAGTCCAACAAAGAGATTAAATTGCACTCAATATGACCATTTGCATTACAATTGACTAGCAACACTTTTGAGTTTATATCTTAATGTGTCAAGTTCAAGACTAGCTAACCGCATATTATTTCGGTTCAGGGCACAAACTCTCATAATTTTTTTTTATCTCTTAAAAATTAGATTCACGCCCGTCATACAAAATTTATTTTTCAATATTTTCTTATTAAATAATCAATATTATTTATCTTTAGTTATAAGGTTTGCTAATTTCTAGTGTGTCAACCCAACCATTGTAGATTAGTGTAAGATTAGCTAAACGGGTTTAGATGAATTGTTTTAGTTAATCGCCAGTCTGTCAAGGGTATTAGGCTGCCCTTAGCGGGGGACTGGGATTGGGACAGCCCTTAGCAAATCAAACGCAAAAGCCCATTCCTCTACGAGTAATTCAACAGAAAGACATTGCATATACAACAGGATTCTTGCCTGCGACAAAAAAGCTCGAGTATTCTATTTATAAGTAGCAAATGTCATTCAATAATTCGTAATGCATATCCAAAAATAGAATTCCCAATTCTAACTAAAAATGTTAACTATGCCATTTCCAGCAACAATAAAATTACTAATTTATCTATCTACAAGTATTTAAAATATGTGTCAAACATAAAGAACCAATCCGGATTAGTTACCAAAATGTGTATAGATAAAAAAATTTGTTTCCCATATAAAATCGTTGCATTCCTATCCTTCACACGACATAATACACTGCTACAATTCTACGTAACCCCAGCTAAATATTAATCGAACAAAAAAAGTGCGATTACTAATCACAATTAATTCGAATTATATATTTATTCTATATAAACCTACTAAATATAAATATGTACATATCTATACACCACATTCAGTTCCTAATTTAGGCTTGTGATTCAGAGTGCAAATTTTCGAATACATACGCGATATTATACTACAAATCACATATTGAGTCGATCTTCTATACATTCCCCTTATCATCTAAAAGCCGCAAAATTTTAATTATATTTTTTCTATTATTTTATATAGGTTTGATAAGAAGTTTCAAACTACATATATATACAAACACCATGTTGAAAATACAAAAAAAATGTGTTATCAAAACGTTTTAATAATACAAGAAAAATACTTTGTGTTATCATCATATACGAGTACGAGTTTGTTGTAAACAATTTGATGTGTTGTATGGTAAAAAAAGCGACCAACATACCAAGTGTAAATATTTTTCTAATCTATTAACACGTTTTTTAGACGGCACATTATCGCACTTTAACTGTTTGTTGTTTATTCACATACTCATATCCACTATATCTAGTAAATATTAGTAAACTAAACTTTTAATTTGTCATAATTTGAGTTTATTTCTTGTAAAAAATCTTAATTTTCAAAAAAAAAACTATTCGAGACTTGGTTTTAAGGTCATTCTAATTTACATATCACTTCGATTTTTTCACTATATTTTTTATAAATTGTTGATTTAATACTCAAATCGAACAAACAACTTTATTTCTCAAGCCTCTATGATAACACATCACAGTTTTGTTTACTTTGATAAGATTGAGCGGGTCGTATAAAAAATATCACGTGTTTCATCAAGTGGAGTTTCAAAAATTTGTATATACTTAGCTTGATTAGGAGGTGGACTAGTTATAATTTGAAGTGGTTGTGTCCAATCACTTACCTGAAATGAAAAAATAAACCATAATTAAAATAAATGCATATACATTGCGGTAATAAAATTTAAAAACTTAATATTTGTATTTAATATATTTTAATTTTGTTAATCAATACTGTTTTCTAAATACTATTTTTGATAAAATAAATTTATTTGTTTAATTGAGTTGCTAAAATAAACGACATATTTACTCAAATAAATAGCAACCCAATTAAATACCATAGCACACCAACAAACAAATCAATTATTTGAGTTTCACTAGAACATGGAATTAAAAATGATTTTTTCAGTGATCAATTTTGTTTGAGTAGAAATTAAAATGATGAATATTTGTTTGAAAAATATTTCTTATAAATTACTTCTAAAAGAATTTGAGTTTATTGGGTTCCCAATTCAACTTCTTGAATTTATATGAAATGTCAAAACGAAAATAATTAGTTAACATTTGAGTGAAATTAAAATTAGGTAAAAATTGGTGTTCTTGCATTTTTCAATACGTTTACATTGAAGAGTAAAATTTATCAAATTCGGATCATCTAGAAAGACTAATTAGAACATTTAACCACACCTTTAAATACAATTAAGTCAAACTCAAAAAGTTTAAACGAAATAAAGTAATCGATGTCACTCTTGTTGAATATGACAAGTGGGTAGAATTTGCACAAAATGATTGACTACTAATTTGTAAAATATAATTTTACACTAAAATTTTTCAAATCTTTATTTCAAACTTTTCGAATTTCGTTCAAACTCTACTCAACATTTATATTGAATTGATCTAAAGGAGCGTGACCAGTTAAATTTGAAAATTTCGATGAATTTTCTTTACTATAGAAAAATAAAAAAAAGGGATTGAAGTTAATATTATTTGGTTGGCAATTAATATTACTTGAGTCAAATTTATTAACTCAAAATTTTAAAATTAAAGCATTTTTTCCAAATTTGACAAATCAAACTGTGATTAAAAGTAAATTTGAAATTCCCCATCTGCTAATGTACCTCTAGATACATTACAAAAGAGAGAAACAACTTTAATAACGTTTGAGTGAAATTTAAAAACTATTATATTATTTATTGTATAAAATAAATGTTGGAGTCACTTTATAAAAAGGCAAAAATAAGAAAAAACAAGACTACAATTTTTAAACATTTTATTAAATTTTACTCAAATTCGAGGTTTAGTTCAAACTCTGAAATTGAGTGAAATTTAAATTACATAGAAAAAAACAACTGTTTATTCAATTTTAGCTTTTTAAGGGTTAGTGTTCCTAGGTCTAATTGAAAATATAAGTGAAACTTGTATAATTTAAAATTATAAGTTGGAAAATTTTAATTTTGAAAACTATCAATAAAAAATAAAAATAACAACATATTTTAATCCACATGCACACAAACCATTTTCTACTAATTGAAATGTTGATTATAATTGTTGTAGAACAGTCTGAGTGCAAACTAAATTGGGTTGACATTGGAAAGGAACAAAAAAAACTTCCCGGGTTCTCTAGCTATAACCAAAAATATCCTCGAATTTGATTTCATATACAAAATTGAATTGGGCAAGTGATAAAAACTTGAAACACTTCAGAAAGAGTTTGGAATCCCAATAATCCATTGAATATATGTAAAATGACAAAAACATTGAAATTTTAGTAAAACTTAAAAATCGATCAAAATGAAAAGAGAATTGAGAGAAATTCAAATATATGTACGATGAAAATATGAAATTAAAAACTTTTAAACTAGTTTGCACGATTGAAAATCGGTTATAAAGGTGCCTATATTACTTTTATTAACCTTGGAAAAATTACTCGGAAGGAAAGAGGAGCGATCACAGTTATGGTGGCCATTAGTCAATACTATTCCTGTTAACTAGATAGTAAAAACATTCAAAATAGTCCGTCAAATAAAGAATGAACCGTATCGCGGTTATCAGACCCCGGTTTCAGCGACCAGTATGAAAGTGTTTTAAAAAATTTATTCCCAGATATCGATTCCGCACATTAACCGTAAGGTTAAGGTTTTATGTACACCTAACCTGAATTGCGAACTTTATTCTCGAAAATATAATTATCATTATCAGAAAGTTAAACACACGACTACTATTATGTATTTAGAGTAAATAGCACGATCTGTATAATTTCCAGTAATTTTTTTTTTAAATCATCTATTTAATCTATTATAGAAATATTAAAAATTCGCTTTTAAACTTACAAATTAATTTATAAAAAAACGATATTGGAAAATGTTGTGTTCCAAAACTAATTTCTCAATGTTTTTATTGTGAACGGTAGATGATTTATTCGCTATTTTAACATGAACCATTGCGTTTGGAGTGAATATCGCTTAACATATCGCTCATTAGCGAGCAAGAGTGACACAATCCAAAATTTTTAATTTTTCAGTAGAGCGATTGTGTGTAAAAATGGCGTTTTTCAAAAGTAAATAAAATACATTCTGATTAGAAATTTTTTTTTTCTATTCCTACATCCTAAGTCGGATCTTAATTTTTATAATTATTTAATATTTTGCAAATTTTCTTAGGATAGTTTTCAATATCTTAAAATTTAAATTTCTATCGCAAATTGAGTGATTTTTTATATGGAATTTTACCTAATGTGCTAGAAATAATTACAAACGAGAGTATGTTTTGGTACAAAATAATAAAAATATGAACTAAGGTCGATTTATATTGTGCGTTCCGTCAGTTCTTACACGTATCGTGTCAGACAAAAAAACATTGTTACATATATTTTCTATAGGAATATTTATATTATCCGTCCCTATAATCCAATCCGTTCCTACACAGACCGACACAGACAAATATTATTGAGAAGGCGAAAAAATACGAATAGAATACGTATACGAACTGAACGGAACGGATAATATAAATCAACCCTTATTGGGAATCTTTTGAATCGAATATCTAGCAATGACTGAATTTTGAATTGTGTTACTGTTGCAGCAAATGAGCGATATATAACTAAACTATTTTCAGGATTTTCAGGCCCACATTCTAAAATTAGGAACATTTATACGTTCAACCTAATTTCAATTAAATTGGGTTTTTATTTAAATAATTTTAAGGAAAATAAATCAGTATTATTGTTCTTATTGAGACCCCTCTAAAGATGGCAGAACCCAATCTAGCAGAGTATTACAACATACGAAGAAGAAAGATTAGAAAAAGAATTAAGACAAATTCTAGACTAATTAAATGCTTTATTGAATAATTTTAGACTCCATCCATTCGAACTAAAACGACGGGTTCAAAAAAAAACTAAAACCATATCGAAAATTAGGCTAATTTTAGGTCCTGTTTCTAAACACCTAGTTAAAATTTTTTTGGTCCACTAGTTTTTGATAAAGCGTTGAGTTTTCCATTTTAAAGCTAGCAGACGCAAATTGAAACCCAATTTAGAACACAAAACAAGTTTTATTGACATACTCCAAATATATTAATTACAGGCACATACAATTAAATGTATCATTAAAAAATGTAGGATATCACTCGTCCTTGACAAATATTGAGGGTTTTCACTTAAAGAATACAGAGCCCAAATAGAAAATCGAACTAAAACCGAATTCAGAACTCAAAACATGATCTAGTATCAAAGCAAATGATTGAAGGCTCCATATAAGCTAATTATATATGCCCCATTTAAATATTTTGGATTCGATTCTTGTTCTTGATAAAGCATTGGGGTTTTTTCATCTAGTCTAACCCAAATGGAAAACCCAAATCGAAAAACATGATTTACAACCAAAATCAACATTTTTAATGGTGCATTTAACAAGAGCGTATGAGTCTCTAATTATTTATACGTTGTTTTGCAGTCTAAAGTGGATTTTCGACCTGTTTTTCTATTTGGTTCTACTACCTATAAAGTGGGAAAATGTTGTATCAAGAACGAGTAGAGAATAAAATTCTTACATATAATTAGACTAAAATAAGCCGTTAATTATTTGTATGTCAATAGAACATATTTTGCGTTGTAAAGTGATTTGTTCACCCTTAGCTTTAAAATGGAAAGCCGTGTGCTTAGTGCACTATCTAAGATTGAAAATTAGATTGATTATATTATAGTAAATGAAAAATGTTTGAATTCGAGTACATAAATATTAAAATAGAAAACCGTAAAGTAATTTTTAAACTTAATTTAAATCTAACTAAAATTATAATTAATTTGGGCTACATTGCTATAGTAATTACTATATTCATTAATCTATAACTACATTGAACATGAAAATTATTTAGAATTGAAAAATAAATCTTTCCATAGATTTAGTGTCAAAATAAAATAAATCGGATTATTTATTATAGGACTAAATATTTAAAAATTTATTTAAATAAAATTTATTTAGTACTCCATAGCATAAATTTAAAAATGAACCAAACTGAGATTGAAAATAGTTTTGAAATTATCTGTCGTACTTCATACATTAAGTAAAGACGTTTTAAAAAGTATGAGTGGAATTTGAAGAAAGATTTCTAGTCCGAATTATAGAGTACTTTAGAGAACTTTTTGCGAATTAAGACAAAACATAATATTATAAGTCTATTGAAAAATTTCACTCAAACTGACATATAATTTAAACTATGAGACAGAGTAAAATTTAAATTGTATATAAAAACATTAAATTTATTTAATTATCGGTTTTAAGGGGGTTGTTGTAGTACCAAAGGTATAAAAGAACACTAAATAAAACTAATTAAATTATAACTATAAATTCTGTAACTAACAATGATGCAATATAATTTGGTATCCGGTTTACATTTTTGGTAGTGGTTTGACTTAATAGAAAATTAATTCTATCTATTTGAAAGTAAAATAATTAATCAGAATTTAAAAGATTAAATTAACAAATAAGACTTAACACTTTCACATTTTCACAATAACAATAAAAATGATACTAAATCAAATGAAAGTCACATTCTAAACGACATCCTTTTTAAAATCAAAAACGGAATTGAAATCGTAAGAAATGCATTAGCCACGGCTTAAATCATACGAATATTGAAATGAAATACACATCGGGCCCGCGGATTGTCGATTACGTATTACTGAGTTATTTGCCATTATGTATTTTCAAAAATAACCTCGATAGTTTTATAAACTTTTTTACAATCGACACTCCTTGTGCTCATAAAAATTTGTATATGACGTCTTTCTCTTTATACACAAACCATTACAAATTCAAATAAAATATCCTTTAAACATAAATAATGTTTAAATAGCAGAAGCTGAAATTGTTTAATGACACAAACTAAATGTTTATGTCTCGTCTGTACCTTTAAAAAATATAATTACCTAGAGGTGTTCATACAATCGTACCCCGCGCGTCAGCTGCGCGAGCTATTATTCATCACTCACGACTCAATTTAATAATTTTACGAACCAATAAAAAAATAATAATTTTCTTTAATCTACTAAGTCATTGCGTTAATCTTTTAATGTCAAACACAAAACATATTTTATTTGCTGAATGTGTTCCAGTTGATTTAAATGTTGTTTATAAAGTCGCGCGTACAAATTTGCGATTCTTCTATTATTAATAACATAAAAAGTAAAAGACAAAATTTTATTGATTTTGGCATCTATCATTATAAGCTAATAATGTATATTGAATTATTTTATATTACACAACTTATTTTTTATAGCTCTGCCAAATAATTGTTTGTGTATTTTATAAATGAAAAAAAAATTAATTGATATTCAACATAGCATTAGAAATAAATCGAGAGAGCGAGAAGTCAAAGAATATGTATATTTATTATAAGAAATTGGTTGTTTACTTAAAATTCTGAAAACGCACAAAATATTGGCTAAATACAATAATATAAAAGTTGTTTTGAATTTTGAATATAAATTTTAATTGTGCGTATGCTACCTACTACACCTTAGTTAAGCCTACCTGACTTTGTACTTCATCCGCATTGTTATATGTGATATGTGTTTTGATTTATTTGTGGTACATTTTAGGTTTTTAATTTAATGTTAATTGTTGTATCGGTAACCCAACATAACTTTTTTTGTTAAGAATGAATTAATATGTAGCTTAAGTTTGTACTTTTGTTATCTGTGTAAACATGAGATCGCCCCTCCCCGCTTCAAAAATGAAATCAGATAACGATTATACCATTTTAAAATTAGAAATTGAACATAATTGCTTTAAATAAGGAATGATTGTTTTAAAATTTAGAATTAAAAAAAAAGATAGTTTTAAGTTTCAGTTTAAAATTTCTATAAAATTTGTAAAAGATCAAAATGTTAAAATTCAAAGTTTTATCAACATTTCTCAAAAAAGTGCATGTCACTTCTTTTGATTTTAAAGCTTTATATTAAAGATATTAAGAAAATGTATTTTGATAAATTATTTTAAAAATTTAATAATTGCTCGATATCGCACAAATTTTTAAAAATTTGAATCAATTTAAAACATTAGAAATATTTAAGAAATCGAAATTAATTGAATATTAGAAAAATTAAAAATTATATAAAGATTAAATCTGGCTTAAAACTATTTTTTAATAAATAATATTGTAGAATTTAAAAAAACATCTATTTTCAATTTTCAAAATAGATAATGAATTTTCAACTAAATAAAACTATAAAAAAAATTATTTCGGAACTACCTAGGATAATTATAATAAAATACGATTTCTGAGTATAACACGATACTGAATGATTAGCATTAATGTTTTCGGATTAATTCTAATTAAGAAGTGCCTCATGAGTGTTCCCTCAACTAAAGATTAATAGCGGAATTGAATGATTTTGTTTTATATGCCTACGGACTTTCAGTTATCCATCAATTTCAACTTCGTACTGAAGAACATATCGTCGCCCGAGTACTATTTTGGCTTAACCACAAACAATTATGTTTTAATACACTCCGCGAAAATCAATTAAAGCCACCATTAATTTCTTTGATATGAAAGTAAAGCTGAGAGAGCTTAGAGTTGGAACTTGATCTATTATTAGATTTTAATTGGGATGTCAATATACACATTTTAAAATAAAAACATAATTTTATTTGTATTTTTTTTTGCCCTAATTTATAATAAAAATATTTTTACACATGCGAAATTCAATTATAGCCAGTAATTTTAAAATAACATAATATCAATAATAATAAAAATATTTGCAATTAATCCTATAATTAATAATAAGTATAACTCGTATTATTACTTCAAAAATTATGCTCGGCATAGAATTAACCAATCCTTCCAATTCCCTTTCGGCAATTTGCTCCCTTGACTGTACAACGGCTTTTTACAACTCAACTAAGTTGTTGTGCTGCTTCTTATTGTCATAGACCTTTCGTGTCACATTGCCCCATAAATTCTCTATAAATCAGAAGAACGTGCCGGCCAACCCAAAACTTCGATCTTTCCCTCTCTACTAATCGATCGTTTCGATCGATGGAAAAGCCATTCGAGGTTGCTTGATTTTACCAAAATCTATTATAATTTCATTTAACAACTCTATGTAATCTTTGAACTTTATTCGAGTCGAAATTTTACACATATTCCAAAATAGGAAAATGCGGCCCAATCATTAAGCAGCCGCCTCCAAAGTTCAGCTCATTAGTACTTTTTTATCCGATTTTAAATCATGCCAGTAATACTTGAATCCATCAGGCCCGTCTAAATTAAAGTTCTTCTCGTCCGAAAAGGTATATTTTTCAAATTGGTCTCATGGACATGTATTTTAAGGCAAAGTTTAATCTATTGGTTTCATGTGCTTCCGTTAAAACTGGTTTTATTAATCTTTTTTATCTAAAGAAAAATTTTTTGTATGCGGCGAGTACCAACTGGCAGATCAAGTACCGAAACAATTTTTTTGGCCGTTGTTTCCCCTTTAATCGCCATTGGAGATTGGGATTTGTTTTGTCCGGTGCGACGAAAGCTTTTGATTATTTTTATTTTTTCAATTTTTCCCATAATTCTCGTTTGTTTAACTAGTTGATATCCGTTCGTGATCTGCCAATTTTAAGGTTGATTTGCCTTTTTTAGATAGCGACTTGCAGATTGGAAAGCTCGCAATCCTTGTAGGCTAGAATTTTTCCTATTCCTTCGGTTGTTAGTGTTTTTCCATTGTCCATTTTTATTAAAATTTTATAACATACCAACTAACAATGTCACTAATTAGAAAACCCATATTAAAGCACACCAATAGTATACTAATTAAATGAAACACCTACGATATACGAACTGGCTTTAATTGAATTTCGCAGTGTAAAATCTATTTTGTATTATAAATTAGCAAAAAATACAATTAAAATTATGCTTTCATTTTAAAATACGAGTATATATATTGACATCCCAATTAAAACCTGATAATAGATCAAGTTCAAACTCTAAGCCTTACTTTCATATCATAAAAATTAAGGATGACTAATTGAATTTCGCGGAGTGGAGATTTGATTTGAAAATAAAAGTGATACAGCATACAGTCGCATTAATAAAATCGGTCGCATTAATTGCAATTGACTGACGTAATCAAAAAAAGCTTATTTTGGCCTATAAGTTTAAAAACCAAAAAAATATTCCCGTGAAAACTGACATTTTTTCCCATTAAATGTGATTTTTGACGTGTGCCGACTATTTTTCCCCATTTTATTTTACTAAACCTCTGGATGAATATCTTAGACATCAAAATGAAATAAATCAATTTTAGTTCAATATAAAAAGCAGGAAATGGTGTATATTTCGTTTTGGCGAATTTTTCATATCGAATTTGCCAGTCCCGCTGTTTCAAAGTGACAGATTAAAATGGGGAATATCAATATCAATGATAATAGATATCATGTCAGAACAGGCGAACTCAGACTGTTTAGAAATTGGTGTTACATAGAAATCAGCAATTTTATATTTTTTGCAACACACACAAAAACTGCGGGAAGTTAGAACTAAATTCAGTTACATTAAATTTCATAAAATCAATGGTATGTTGTTCAAAGCATCCACACACAATACCAATGTTTAATAATAGAGTTACATTGAAATTCAACGCTGCATGATCATGAGACAGTAGATTTACACTAAAATAGTCATTGTGTAACTCGAAAACTATGACACATCAATTTTGATTAGAAATTTTGAAAAGAGAAGAAAAAATTACATAAACTCGAATAAAAGCATCAAATACTGGTAGATTGGTAGTTTGCACTTACACCAAGATAGAACTCAGGCACTATATGTGGATAGGTAGTTCCTTTAATTTGCCACTCTTGGGTGCGGTGTTTAGCCACGTCTAATGTACAGCGGAAGATGCAGTTATGTAACGTCCCATCGGCATTGCAGAATGTCTAGATCGTCGGTTAGTTTGGACTGCTTTTTTTAATTCCACCACGTTTAAGCCGATTCAATAATTGGATATTGGCCTCTCCATAACCTTAACACAACAGCAATTCATTTTTTAATTTATAGAACTGGATTTGAATGGTATCTTCTGCATCTATTAAGGGAGGAGTTTAGTTCTAATTAATTCAACCAATAAGAAAAGTACTCACTAATATTTAAGGTTACTTTAGACAACAACAATAGAATTGAAACAGAATTGAAACATCAACAACAACAATAGAATTGAATTACAACCCGAGAAAACGTAATATTTTGCACAAACGGATATTTCATTTTGACTTCTGAGTACCTATTTCGTGCGGAGATTGAGAGACGAGACCACGTACAGCCTATACGACATACTCGTATAATACATAATTTTTATTAAGTGTGCAGGCATCAAAATTTATCTAACCGAGTGGAATAGGTTCAAATTTTTGGTGCTTCCGCTCCTGCTTTGTAACTTTTCTGCATCGTATTGAGATGAGGAATTTAACTTTTCAGTTTAAATTAAAACATTTCAGTGTTTCGGGCTCATCGTTAAAGCAAAATGCTAAGTTTTGAAAAAAGTGAATTTATTTTTTACGTGACGTTTTATTTAACACGTAACGTTTTACAAAAGTTTTTCTATAAATTATAAAATTTGTTAACTTATAAAATACAAAATTATTAACCTAAAATCAAAACATTGCGTTTGTTATTAATGTATACAAACACATTTATTCAACACTATTGCGTTCCGGGAATTCTTCTCTTATGTCATTATTTTTGGGCCAAAATACGCGTACTGTTACGCCAGATTTTTGTTATCCCAGCCAAATCTTATGGTCAAAACAAAAATAATAGTAGTATTTTCTTTTAATCGTTTATAATTGAAATCTGCGTGTAGCACCTTTCGGGCAAAAATATAACAAATGCAAAATCGGCAATAAAAATAATTGATGAATTAATGATTGATTGAATAAATTCGATTCTTACTTATGTGACGCTGTTAATATACATTTATCAAAAACTTCTGCAACGGCCGAAATTGGCCTGTTGTTGATGGTCTTATTGCAACTATAATTGTCGTAATTACGTTCATTGGCTTCACGTTATTAAGATTTTTAAAAAATACCATTTAAGTTAGGTACCAGTTTAGGTTTAAACATTTGGTCCTTAGTTAAAAAATACTTTGATGTACATTAGTTGCTAATCAGAATTGGTTTCACTAACTTATTCGCTGTCATTCTCCAAAACAATAAGAAATTTATTTGCATTCTATACAAGTTGACGCGATGGTGCATTGGACTCCTTTGTAGTGCAGATTTTTTGGGTAAACTCAATTATTCGAGTAAGTCATCTCGCAACATAACAGTCAGTTTAAACAAATAAGTCTTGGTTTCGGAAACAACCTTAGGCCCATTCCGAAACGGGTACTTATTATCACCTTATTTACGTGTTTGCCGCCATCTTAAATAAGTATGCAGTACCACCCGAATTGATTTTGTATACATATATTTGGTGTCAAAAGAATAAGAATAGTTTTGTTGGAGTCGTATGGAGAAAATATATTTTGGAACTTTGATCGCATGCTATTGGTTCATGGGAAATGTTATCGAAATTTTTTTTTGTGTGGACTACTTACTTAAATAAGGCTCCACAAATAAGTATCCGTTTCGTTCCTCATGAAGTAACTTAGAATTGAAATTGTAAGCTTATTTTAACAGCAACATCAAAATATTATTTATTTTCAATTAGTTAAGAAGAATTATTTTCTAATTGTAAAATAAGTTATGTATTTATATATTTAAACTACCCTCAATTAACAAACAAACTTGTATATTTATAGAAAAAATCGAATGTTCATTGCCTATTTAGATGACAGACTAATCTGGATTTTCTTTATTGAACTTAAAATTCTGGATTATTGTTGACCCAAAAAAATTTATTTGATTAATCTTTCCAATAATACGTCCCTCTAAAATATCTATTTATTATACTTGATTTATTTTGTGAAGACAGACTCATTTGAAAGTCTACTACAAGTAATCTGTTAGGCAGACTAATGTTGACTTGTTTAGATGAGTTAAAATGTTAGACGAAGCTCTCCTAAAAATGTGAAAGCAAAAATAAAATATACAGGCTTTCTAATAAGTCATCTTTTTGTGCTAGGCCCTTTACGTAGCGAATACTAATATCAGAGTTAATCCCTTTTTGAAATGACTAGTTATTGCTTACTTATTTTGGCCGCGATCTTAAGTAAGTAATCAAAACTGACCGAATTAGTTTGCATACTTATTTGCTGTTAGATGTTAAAATAATAGATTTGTTTGGTAAACAAACAAATATATTTTTGGTACGTTCGTTGATCGTATCGCCACAAGATCGCCGACAAAATTTTTATTTGTTTTACTTTGTGGAGGATACTTATTCAAATAAGTGACTATTTGAATAAGTATTGTTTTCGAAGAGCCTTAAAGTTTGTTTCCGAAATTTCAAACATCAACAAAACTGTATTGAAAATTTTAAAAATCCAAAAATTTTAAAATATCTGATATTTATCGAAATTACTCGTTTTAAGAAATTTGTTATAATCTCGCTTAATGATATGTAATTGAATATTTTGGCCACATTGAAGAGCATAGCTGGTTCAAATATAAAAATACAGGTAATATCAAGAGAATGTGAAAAAGAGCAATATTAAAATTTGTTAAATATATTTTCAGGAAACATTAATTTTAACAATTTTCAGAACTTGTAAAGAAGTATTACAATAAGAGGAATCCCCAACTAATTTTTAAGGAAAAAATTATTTTAAAATTGCGCATCGACTAGGTTAGTGTTAAGTCAATCACCGAGAAGTACGCACATGCAAGGGAGCAATTGAAAATTAAAATACAACTTTTAATAACTAGTATGACAAACATTTTCTTTACATTTGCGAATATTTTGTAGCATGGTTTCTACTTGTTTTTTGTGTAAGCTTATCGAAACAAAATATCAAGAAATTTTTTGTGCGGAAATCAGAGGATGTGCGGCGTCCTATTATTCGGGATAAGGAAAACTTAACTGGCGCCTTTAAAATATGTTGAAAGTACCACCACCTGTACCGTCAAATCATTGTATGATGGTGGAAGAAAACCTAAAATTACTAAACGCCAAGAGAGACTAATAAAACGAAAAATAAATACCGTCCCAAGTGCATCGCCTTTAGAATTGAAGGAGTGCTTGAAAATAGAAGCTAAAAAAATTTCATATCAAAAACATTACATAATTTCAAAAAAAAAAATCGGGACAAGAGGATGAAATTTGAAAAGAAATATTTAAATAGGTCTCAATCGTTTTGGGGTGGAATAATTTGGTCGGGTGAGTCAAAATTTGAATTAAAAAATCCAAAAAAACGCAAGAGTTTGGAGCCGCCAATCAGATCGTGTGAAGCCTAGCTTTATTATGCCTACTGTAAAACATGGTGGAGGATCCTGAATGATTTGGAATTAGTTCCCTCCTCTGGTGTTGGAAACTTAATAAAAGTCGATGGAAGGATGACGGGGCAGTCATATGTCAACTTATTAAGCACAAATTTGGGTGAATCTGCTAACAAAATGAGTTTGGGGTCATTTATCTTTCACCAGGCTAACGATCCCAAACATACCTCAAAATTTGCAACCAAATTCTTCAATAATAATTCTATTGAAAAATTGGAATGGCCGTCCCAATCGCTAGATTTAAATTCAAAAGAATTTTGGATTCAAAAGTTGGAATGGAGAAAAAAACCAACGTGACTATCTTTTGGGAAGAACTCCAGAATCAATGGAACAACATATCCATAGACATACTAAAACAACCTCACACCTAGCATGAAAAGGCGACTGGAAGCAGTAATAGCTAATAAAGGAGGGAATACCTTTGTTAATAATAAATTTATACTATGTTGAAAGGATTATTTCATTTTAAAATATTATAAATCAAATAAATTACTTACACAAATTAATAAAAGTTGTATTTTAAATTTCAATTGCTCCCTTGCATGTGCATACATCTCGGTAATTGACTTAACATTAAAACAACAAGAAAAGTAATAGTAAAATGGAAAAATATGGTAACTATTCCAAAAAACAATGAATGCATAGAAATTTTAACTTTCAATTGCACCCTAGTGTAGATCGAATACACCACTCTTGATTTCTAAAGTGAAAAATTAAACTTACAGGACTTTTGATAAAAACTGTCTGTTTCAGAGAACCAACTAGGTCAGGTCAACCGTTGTTGACAATTTAATCTTTAAATTTATTTGGATCTTTCAATTCTGTGCCGTTTTTGTAAATGCTATATAAAAGTCCACTTCCGAAAAACAAATTTCCACTAAATCTCCCAATTTATGGAAAAAATTTAAGTATGAAGTTTTATTAGGAATTTTCAATCCTCCTCCAATCAAAACTCGTTATTAACGTAAAATTTAAAAAAGATATCTAAACAAATTTTGTTTGAAATTTAATTTACAATTTTTAGTTTTTAATACTTTTTTCGTAAATGCTATCTACATACTTTTCAAAATATTTACAAAACAAGAAAACGCTCCTACCGACCATTTCTGATGAAAACTCGATCAAACATCACTGGGACCTCCCAATTTATGGAAAAAGCTTAAGTATATCCGCCTGGGCTATACAAAATGCCAAATTTATGTTGAAAAATATTTTTTGTCAAAAATCGTAATTTCCGCTTAATTTTTGGAGAACTGAACTGGGCCGAAATTATTGCAAAATTTATTTAGAAACTTTTTGTATATGGTCGTTTTTCTCGTCGATCAACAATTTTGGACCAATTTTTGGAAAAAGTTGCATCCAGTTCAATCAACCCGTCTGAGCAACACAGAGGCCATTCTATTGAAAATCAGTTTTTTGTTTAAAAAAAACGTTATTTCACCTTAAATTTTTGTAAAACTGATCGGGAGAGTTTTCAAAATAATTGCAAAAAAAGAAAAAGCTCCTATAAAAGCTGCCACTTCTGGTGAACCGATTTCGTCGAAGTTTTTGTCGAAAATCTTCATTTGCGCTTAAAATTTGGAAAACCGATGTGAATCAATATTCAAATTTGTTAGTTCACAATCATTTAGTCTTAAATGATATAAAATTATCAGAGTATTTTCAAAAATCAGAAAGCTCATATGAAAGCTGTCACTTCCGGTAAACCGATTTCGGCCAGAAATCACTATATGGGATCACCCAATTTATGAAATAAACAACAAACTCTGCTCAAATCACACCACACGCGCACATTTTTTACTTCGTAAAAGAAAGGAAATGCGATTTCGAATTTAATCCGTCTTAGTCGAACGATTCGCCATATTATAAAATAAAAAGGCGGATTTTTGCGAACGCTCAACTGATAAATGCTATTAGCATTTGTAGTTTTATATCGCATTTGCAATATGAAAAGTCGAAACTCAAAAGTTGTTAATGGCTGAGAAAACAATTACCAGTTTATTAAATTTAACAATTACTAAGATACAAATTTCTTTAAGAGTAATGCGGTTTCATAATAGTACATCAAAACGAAGCGGATCGCATTTATTGAATTGCAAAAAATGAGGAATACGATACGCTTTGCAAATGCAAAAATTTAATTAATTTGATTTTCTAGTTTCAGAGATTGATTGATGTAACAACTTTACTTTAGTTTCGAATTTTCCACTTCGAGTTAAAGATAATCTCAAGACTAAATTACGCGAAAACTAATGAACAAGATTAACAGAATTTTTATAATTTTACAACCCATTTTTTACAAATTTTAAAACCGAAACAATTACTATATTGTATTAATTTGCTCATTAATAACCAAATCAAATTAAAGTCACATGTTTAATCGGTAATTAATTAACACTCAGTTGAACAATATATTATATAGTATACAGTCTTGTAAGATTTAGTATTTAAATTGAATTGTAAATCGATTAACACAATAATCATACAATAAAGCTTACATGATGTCATTTAAGATAAATATAATACCACATTCAATAAATCTTATCTAATCGTATATACATTATGTTTATGCATTCATTTATGAAATACAAATAATTCGCGAGACACTTGAACTCATAAAGTCACAAAAAAATTATTTGGTTTTAAGCCGATGAAATATATATTAACAAATCTAAAATGTACATCTAGTTAAACTACTTTCACTTACCCAATGAAATTTTTGACAAAACACAAGACGGCAAAAAATCCGCTATCATTTAAAAATAAATCTGGTTTCAAGAATGGTAGTGTTGTCATTTCATCCTTGATTATAATATTACAATTTATAAAATGTAATGATGAAAATGAATTTTTATTATTATTTTTAATAGAAAATATAGTTGTATTCGACATTTAAAACAGAAATTTATTAAGTTGTTTATTTAGATTTAAATGTATAATTATTTTTATATTATAATTATAGTTTTTATATTAATTTGCACGATTAGTTGTAGAATATACATATAAAACACAAACACTAAAAAGAAGAAATAAAAATTTTTAGTGGAAACGGAAAAAAATATATAGATCTTCAACCGCAAATTTCGAAATTAACTGTTTTTAGCCTCAAACAATTCGCGCGCGTCTTTTCTCCAATTTCGCGTAGTTTATAGTAAATATCGTACGATTTTATTTACTTAGGAGAAAAAAACTCTTTTAGTTTTTATTATAAACTTTTTGTAATAAAAGACGAATTAAAAGTGTTTTCAAATTTATTTATCTCTTGCTTGATTTCAAATTTTTTTTTTTATATTTTGCTTTTACGTTTTCAAAGATATTGTATCAAGTTTTTTTGTAGATATTACGTCATTTTAAAGACACACAAAAATATAACAACGGCGAAGAGAATAATGTATGATAATTAATTTTTTTGCACAAAGTTACAATATCTTCAAAACTACAAAAATATTAAGTTTTATTATGGCTTTTTTAAAACAATATAATTAAAAATAAAAAATTAGTTTATTATTATGTATGGATGCGCGTCGCGCTGAACATGATGTCATTTCAAAATTTTGCAAACAATTTGAGTTCATATACGAGTAAAATTCGTGCAGGTAACTTGGTCAGAGTATATGAAATACATGCGATTTGGTAATTTATCCATACCAAACGCGAAATTGGGGAATTACGTTATGTTTAAGTTGGTACTAAGGCTGGTTCATGAAATCAGCGCATCCATGTTTGATTGGTGCATGTAGATTAATGTACCAGGATATGAATTTGTTTAATAATTATTTTTCATCCGACTATTCGAATTGAATTTTTGACTTTGTATATATTTAAGCGCATTCGTACAAACAGCCACATACTATATAAAAGGAGTTACATAAATATTTTGTAGCAGTAATGACATCATATATTTATTTTTGGAGTATCTGCAAAAAGTATTGCTTTCACCATATTTTAATATGCGTGGTTTGATAATTTTTAAGTTAAATATTTACGAGGAAAACTGTTATAAACTATACATTATATGACTTTAAACGAAGAATAAACACTAAATATACTCAGGAGGCTCATGTAATCAGAGCAAGATAATATTAAATTTTTTTATTGGAACAAAATTAGCTGTGCCTTATTTTTCGAACGACTTTTGAAATTTGACACACTTGTTTTTGGCTATATCAACTCTAATTTCTATCGTTCCAGATTTAGGAGCGATCAAGTTATTTTTGTATCATTTTCAAATTATTCTTATCAAAGAGACCCTATAGTTTAACTTTTAAACACAATCGTTTTTGCGGGCTAAACTTATGCAATAAAATGATAGAAGCTTTAGAATACGTAGACATTATTCTTCTTGCTTTTATTGCAAGTATTAAACTACTATTCAGCTGTTGAAAATAAAGTGTGAACATTGAACAAACCTTCGCTTCATAACATCTTTTTTAAACGTTTCCAGAAACCAACAAACAGCGTTGTTGACAAGGAAAATTTTATGTAATTTTCTTGACTCCATAAATGTAAACCAGCCGATCTAGGTAAACCAGTATTTACAAGTATGTATATGGATAATTTATAAAATATACAGGCCCACAAAATTGGCTATAAAGATAAATTGGCTAGAAGCTAAACTTCCAAAAGTAAAAAACGATAGGCAGAATGAACCATGAAACCAAGCTCACAATAAAATATGACGATGATTTTCTGGGCCATATTGACAATGTAACCTCTTAGAAATAATTTGTTAAAATAAAGGGAATTGCATCTGAAAGTTGTTTTAAGGCTGTATGGTACTCAAATTGTCAAAAACGATGTTTAGTAAAAATCAGTTTTTGACCATAAAATATTACCAATTGACCTAATTCTTTCTTTTGCATGAACTTAGATGTATAATTGGGGGATTAATACAGGATTATCAAACAAAATGTTTAGTTTGTCCATGGCTAGATTTCAAAGTATATCGTTTTTTTGAATATTTTCCATCTAAATAAAATGAAAGAGATATAACATTGACTTTTTGCGCATGAGACAAGAAAAGAAATATATCCCAAAAAATTTTGCAGATTTTTGAAAACCACTATAAAAATGAAAATGTTGCCATAAAATATATTCGATCCAAGTATTTTTATGGCAACATTTTTAAAATTAACAAAAACAAATATTTTATATAGCCGCCATAGACGCCATAGATAAAAATGTAAATTTCGCATTTGAATTAATTAAAAACAAATTAATAATTTTCCTATAAAAAAATTATAGCATTGCCATATATGTTTATTTATTTCTCGCATATTGAATATTTTTATATGGCAGATGCTTCTTATTTACATGCAAAAATTTATAGAAGAAAACAATTTTCTACATGTAAATGAGGCATAATACATGATTCTCAAGATTAGTTTTGAAATGACGTATAAAATGTAAAATTTAGTCCCTTTCAGACCTGTTGTACAAGACTATGTTCAAACTTTTCAAAGAGATGTAGCATTCACGAAATTCACATTTTCTCCTCTATTGCATGTTTGGTTCAGTTTTTCTATTTCTTTTTCATCATTCTATTACAATAAGTTTCCATCAAACTACAAAAATGAGGTCAGTTATTCAGTAAAACGTCAAGGTGCAATCACGTGTTTTTAGTAGTAGAAATCTTTCATTTTTTAGTGCAATTTTAGTGCAAATAAAAAATTCTGGTAAAAAAAACATTATTTGGGTTTTTTATACATTTAAATATATCCTATAATGTATATTCTAAAAACAAATTGTTGTTTAAGTCATATTCAAATATGATTTTCCTCAATTTAATATGATGCACATGTAGATCTACTATTAAACTGTGTCTTTGGTTATAGATGGGTCGTTATATATAACGTATGACGAAATTTTGGCCATTTTCTATGAAGGCAGTGGCAATCCTGACAATGCTGAGGAGGGACAAGATGAACCAATCTGTTTATGGGATTAAGATAATATTCCGGAACTTTGTAGCAATACAAATACCAATAAAAGACGTCCAACAAGAATCGAAGTAGAACAGGCGGTTGGTGAAGATGACGAAAGCGCAAACACCGATCCGAAAACAGTGGCTGCAACTGTTATTGCAGGAGTATCATACGAAGGAACTGTAAAGTATAAAAAAATATTTATTTCGAAATTATAGATGAGATACAAAATGCTCCAGATTATTTTACAGATATAACTGATCCAACTCGAATAAAATGGAAAAAAGCGAATTTGTTGAAACCAAAATCAAATACCAAACGCCTGAGGAAACAGAACCTGTTGAAGAAATTCCAGGTTGGTATTTCATGAAATATTTTACTGAGGAATTATTCGAAACTATGGTAAACTTTACAAATATATATGGGCTCCAAAATTGACGGGTTTACATGAAATTAAAAGATTTATCGGAGTTCATATATTCATTGGATGCACAAAATTTTCCCAAATCAGAATGTACTAGAGCAATCTTATAGGAATCGAACACGTTATACGAACTATGACCAGGGTCCGATTTTTTCAAATGAGAACTAATTTTCATATCACCAACAATTTGGACATTCCAAAAGATAATAGAGACGTTTTTTATAAGGTTCGTCCCATACTTAATTCTGTTAGACAAAGATGTTTAGAGATTCCCTTGGAGGAGAACCTTTCTCAAGAACAACATTTCTGATTTCCATCAAAATAAATTTGGGTTTGGTGCAGTAATCGTCCTCCATTTAGGAGGACGTATCGCGTAACGTGTAGGCACGAATTAACTGAGTTAACAACCCAGATTTTTCCGATTTAAAAAAAGGACCGCGGTTATTTAGAGTAATGTGTCAGCAAGGATGACACAATTATTGTGGTGAAATGGCTTGATAATAAATCGATGGTGATATAAACACAATAAAAAGATGGAGCGCATCCCTAAGCGATATGTTGACGTTTCACAACCGGAAATTGTAAATTTATATAACAGCGGTATGGGAGTTGTTCTTTTAGATCAACTAATCCAATATTATAGGACGTTTATCAGATCCTTAAAATGGCCATTGCGAATAATGAAGCATTTTTTAGATTTTGCGATCAGCGCAAGTTGAGTATAAACTATGTATGCAACTATGTATGCAAAAACAAAACATACCAGCCAAAGACATACTAGATTTGTTGGAATTCCGGTTACATGTGTCACTCTTTCTGATGAATTATTTAGCCAATTCACGAAAACGAGGGCGTCCTCTAGCGGATATTACCAATACCGGATTTCCATCTCATTCAAGAAGAACACAGGGCGAAATTCGATCAATCTCGGATATTCATATGATTGTATTGATCATTGTCCTGAATTTAGTGGAAATAAAGAGGCAACTAGATGCAAGTTGGCTGTGCGTTTCGCACGCACGTTTACTATGGAAAATGTTCTATACATCTTTGTCTACTAAAAGAAAGGAATTGTTTTTTAACATTCCATAAAAAATGAACGTGATTTTAAAAACTGAAACACACTTTAAATATTTCAAATTTTTATTTTTTTGATGTTACTTTCTTTTAAGTACCTTATTTTTGTTGTATTTTAAATAAACATTTTTAAGTTTGAATTTGAAATAATAAGTTTATAAACTTTTTCCTTAATACCAAAAATAATTACTCTTGGCTCGATTTGTACATGTGCGTGAACATTAGGTAAAACCCACTCTGACATTTTTTTTCTTCTTATTTTTACTTCCACCATCCAAGCAACCCAAAACATGTCACAAGAAAAATCTATTTGGTTCAATTTTAAATCAGGACTGAAAGGGTTAAACATCTTCAAAATTTCGATTTTTATCGATCGATTACGTCAAACAATAAGTTTATTTGTTTTTACGCCGCAATGATGATTAATTTTGGTAAATTTACTGTCACTAGTTGGCAAATTACGAAATAAAATGTGCGACCAAGATTAGTGGGTTATCATAATATGCAATGTTTAGATCAGCAATAATGAAAAATAAGAAATTTATTAATTAATTTTACACATATAACCATTATCTGTGTTTCTTGAGGCTTGATCTGATCCGGTTCAATTCATGTTTAGTGAAACAACTAAAGGGCGCCTAATTTACGGCGAAAACTGTGGAGTTATCATACTGCTGCCATCTGTATGGGAATCTTGAATTTTTACTAGAGGAACAGTACACCGTTCAGCAAAATCGTGAGCTTAATATTTTTACGTCAAATTTGGTAAAATCTAACTCGAGAAAAATACTGAACTTTAGCAGTTTACATAAAAATTATTTAACAGCTTATACAATTCCGTATATACCGAAAAGCTACGAGAGTTGTTCAATAAGTTCGATAAATCTATATGAAATAACGGTAATATACATTTTTTTTTTTATTCCTTTTAAAATGATTTAATTTCTCGCCTTTGCGATTAATTTGGTGCTAATTAATTAGTAGGCTGGCACTAACTTCAGAAAATTTAGTTTTAAATTAAATACAAACTAAAGTAAATTTTAATATAAGTTTTTCATTTATCGTCTTTATTCATCTTAAAAATTAAATGCAGTAATTTTTAACATTTAAACAGAGATAAGATTCAAATTTACACCAAAATATTTATATGAACTCACTATCCCGATGGTAACTCAAAAGGCATCACTATCACATAGAGACTATGTACTTGCAAAATACGGAGGACAATCTTGCACCAAAGAGAATGAACTTAAAGAAAGACAATTTGTATAAACAGAAAATGTATATCAAAAAATTA
Organism: Nephrotoma guestfalica; assembly: GCA_963691935.1. Lineage (NCBI taxonomy): Eukaryota > Metazoa > Arthropoda > Insecta > Diptera > Tipulidae > Nephrotoma > Nephrotoma guestfalica. The sequence continues at coordinate 69,816,560 of OY829913.1, read as the reverse complement.
AATTTATTTTTCTTTTTGCGAACAATTGAGAGGTAAATAAAAAAATGTTAGCGATTTTGACAGTTTACTGTCAATTGTTCGCCAAAAACCAAAATAAAAAATTTATTAAATTTTTAATACTCATTTTCGGTTCACACGTGTAGCCATCTGATCTGTTTAGCATAAAAATGTCATGTTTAATGAATGGAATATTTCAAATAAACCCGTGAGCATTAACACTGAAATATAGGCTCAGAATGTTAACGGAGGGACATCTAGATTAGTAGAATAACTGTAAGATCTGAACTGATCTCCACAGTTTAGGTTTTCTAATATACATTCCACATGTGAAATATCATTTCGATCTGTCAAATCATTTTTACGAAAACAGAAACTTATCGCACACGTGTGATATTTTTTAAAAGAGAAAATACTGAAAAAAATGCAGAGTTGGTAAATTTGTATATTCCTTCAAAAATCAAGGTTGCAAAATAGACTTGAATTTAAACGTGGCCGTGAAAACGATGAATGTGATCAACGGTCCTCATTTGCTATCAAGCAAATCAATCAATTCGAATTAATCTTTCTGAGCAACACTTGGACCATTTGAAGAAGGTTCAAACCGATGTCGTCGTCGATTTATTACTATGGACGAAAAGACCACCGCGGCAGATAAAGCAAACCAAAGAAAGCAAAAACGATTCATTCGGCAGGAAAGATTGTGGCACCAGTTTTCAGGGCTGCAAAAGACAGTTTATTTATTGTTTATCTTAAAAGAAAATTAAAAAACATCCGGCTTGCAAAAGGACAAACTATTAAGAAATTAATTTTAAAGTTGGTTTTAGTTAACCAATTTTTCAAATCACTAATGTTTGTAACTATTTTTGAAAAGCCTTTCGAAAATGTATAATAGTGGGAAGTACTGTATCAGTGCACTCGTATCAGTGACATTTAAATTCATGTTTTCGCAAAACAAATAATCAAGACAAGAACCGTAGGGCGGTCGTATTACATCATTGGCATTTAATTACTGGCCAAAGGAAACACACCGACTTAGAGTCTGTCTCACGTCCCCCGAGTTTTTAAACGATTAATATTTAAAACGCCGATATTTTCTAACTGATTTTTTAATATAATCAAGGTAGCTGATTAAATTGCAACTAAAACTTCATAGTTAAGTGAAAATCGTATAAACGGCAGACCACTAACAATTTCTATAATGGCGTTATTCTATAACACATGCACACAAAAATATCTAAGTGGTAATCACATCAATTTCTGAGCTCGGTATCCAAGTTTCTATCAGAAATATAATGTCAAGCTCGATATTTAAAAGATTCATATTACAACAAAATAAATTTAATTCTTGTACCCAAAATATCCATATAAAAGCAATTTACTAAAAATTATTTTTATATCTCAAATCCATTATTCGACACTCGGAGGGGTAGCTCAGCTAGGGATAGCTCAGTGTTACAATGAATTTGAATGAAACATTCAGTGGTCGATGAAAACGTCCGCCCATAGCATTTACCTGCGGATGGCACACAATGGCACGAATTCCATGAGCACTTAACACACAAAAGTTTTGACTCAAATGTTATTACAAGGGACATTTTAATTCTTGAAACATATTACACGGCAAAAATCTTAGCAATAATAGCAATGCTTTCTCGAATGGGATATGTTACGGATCATCGAGTGAATCAATCAACTATATGTTGAAGATATACACATTGCCTTAGGACGGTGTATATGCTCTAATCTTACTGGCAATAGTTCTAAATGTACTAGTTGTAATTTTGTATGTCGATTGACCTTGCTGTCTGCCGATCACCGACCCGTTTTGTAATATCGCTGTTCATGTCCGGCCATGAATTCTTGCTGGAAATTAATTTTCTTGTAAGCCACTTGCTAGGATGAGAAACACCTTGTATATTTCGCAATATTTTTTCAAATATAAAACATGCGGGCGAAATGCATTTTCGAAAAGTTTTCTCAATTCACCCTTTGACCCTTACGCCTTAGCTAAATTTGTATAAGTTTAGCTTTGAAATTTAGTCAATGGTTTAACGTGATCACTCGGTTGTAAAAAAGTGTCAACGTTCATGTTGTGTTTGCCTGATACTTGTTGCACGTCCGATGTAAACTGAGCGATAAAGTCTAAATGTCGAGTCTGCCGTGGACTCTCTCGCCTAAAGTATATGAAATACTTTGTAGCTAAATAAATAGCGTAAGAACTATATAACGTATAGTTCTTTGTCAAAGGTTGAATAATTACTTAAGCTTCTGTGACTGTACCGAATCTAATATTACTCTAAGAGTGTACCAACAAAATTGCGTTACGAGTGCGATTTTTATTTGAACAAATTCGACGTCATCTGCATGCCAAGAAGTGTTCATGTTGTCTTTGGTATCATAATCAGATGGATCAGGTGAATTGGGAACAGTACTTCGGTTATTTTGAAATGAATGTTATAAAAGAAAATCTAAGTTTTTAACCACCTCGTTCATGATACGTGGAAATGTTTGCAAACGGCCTCGTGTATAAATATTATAAACCACATTGTGTTTTGCTAACTTTAACCATCTTTGATAGGTCGCATTAGTGCAAAAGTTTAGGTCCACGTCAATATTTTGGCCCGTAGTGCGAATACCATACAGATGGTGGCGGAAAAGATCAAGCTATTACCTTTGAGAAATGGTTTATGGGCAAAACGGATAAATCAGCGCGTGAATCTACTAGAAAAAGCAAGTTACTTATATAAAAAGTATCGTATCTGATTATTGGCCGCGCCCGTAATTGGATTTACTTGTTTCTTGTTTCAGGATATGATTTCGTTTCCTTCTACAAAATTGTACAATATTTCAGGTTGCTTACTTTACTAGGTTACCAAAAATTATATTTTGGTGCTCCGTTCAATTTAAAGCTCTAAATTGTATTACATTTTTTTAAATGTAACTACATATCGCATTAAAAATTTATTTTTCTGTTTGCTATCAAACTGTGCTAAATAATTATTTTACAAATATTCTGTCAATTTTAAAATTGTATAAATTAACTTAAACTAAATTGAAGGCTTATTTATTTTCTGTATTCAACAGGATATTGCTATTATTGTGAAATATTATCATCATTTTAAAAACTGTTGGAAATATTTATTTTAACATTTAAAATTATTAATTAATAAGTATGTAGTTTTTAAATTTTAGAGTTAGGCAATATTCTAACAGGTTAAACCCATATCAATCCATACAAATTACACAAGATTAAAAAACCATCCCATATTTAACAAATGTGATTAATCATTTTAATTAGGAAATTTTGTTAGCCGTCTCAGATTTGCCCACAGCTGCATATTAATTTAACCATATATAAGCAATTTTATATACATTTAACTAAAAATAGACCACCAATAAATAAAATAGCACGGTAGTAAAACTAAATGGTTGTAAACAATATTCTGAAAATCTAAAAATATCGTACCGCGATGCACAAAATATAGGATAATACAAATTTAAGATTGCACGGAACAACAAGACCACCGTAGATAGACAAAAACAAAATGTTTCGAATCCAAATTTTTCTATAAATAAATCCGGGCGCGTATCTTGAAAAAATAAAAAATTTGTGCCTGATCATTTCCCAAGATTTTTCAATTTTGACAATATTTTCTGGTTATATACGGATATCAAAATTAATTTTCATTTTTTTCCGCTTCATTTCCAATATTTATTTGTTTTACAATAATCGCTTATTTTGAAATTGTGAAAAATGAAAATTTAGGTCAAATATTAATAATAATCTTGCCCCTTATTTTTCATGTTTTCCATACCACGAATTTCGGATTTTTCTCAATATGATGTATAAACATACATTTTCTAATTTTACGATTAGAAAATCTATATTTTGCTCTATTTTTAGCACAAATATGATTTGGTACTGTATAAACAACAGTGCCGCAGATTATTACACTATCGCCGCAATGAACTCCGTTTTGCAGATTTAGATCGAGCGAAAGGTGTCCGCGTGAAAATTAATTATTCATCGCGATCTTAAAATTTTATTACGTGATTTTTAATCCGCGCGACTTTATTTAAAAATTATTATTCGCATGAGTAACAATAATTTTTTAATAAACACAAATAAATCTTTTAGAACATACGGTTTGTAGATCATAAGAAAATGTAAACATTAAGGTATTTGCGCTGTACAGCTAGAAGCGTTACTAAATACACAGAAATGAATCATTTGATAATTTAATTAAAAAGCGAATGATAAACAACATGTTCGTGAAGGTCGCTGCTAGCTCATTTGTTTGACAAATTATGCTCGTTATCTATTTTCTAATGTCAACATGGAGAGTAGAGTAGTAGTATATGAAGTTGTATTTTTATTCATTTTCATTATAGACTTATTTAGCGGCGAGTGCGCGGTTTAGCTTATTTATACAATTGTCACGATTATATAAGAAGACGTAACCGGCGAAAACCGGTAATCTTGTCTCTAGATGATTGTGTGATATACGCGCAATATTATTTTTACTTTACAGCATTTTTCACAAATTTGGGACATTATACGAATGAGTTTTCATTTTTATTTTAGAAAAATCGAGGATAAAAATAAATTCGATTAATCATAACGCGCGAAAATATATATAAAACGAAAAATGCTTAAATGACACGAGAGAGTTAATTTTTTTGACGTGGAAATTTTAGTCTGTTATTTATTTATATGGAAATTTTTGTGCTAATCGCGGCAAACTTATATTTTAATGAATTATTTTTTTTAAATTCATCCAAGTCATTTTGTTTGGATGGAATTTGTGTAAATATTTTGATCCGAGTGTGCCAACTAAACGACAAGTTGGATCATATATTAGACATAATAAAATAAGATTTATCGTGAGACGCTTTGGGCATCGAAGTGGATTGACCTGATTTTAGCACACAACTAACAATGTGGCAAATCAAATTTTCCCTCTCAAACTGTTACGTATAAAATTTCCATACCTGTACCAAACATTATATTCAATTATGTTGTGTGCATGCAGTAATAATATGTTTGGTGTATCACATCGATATATTTATCCTTGACATTCAAGAATATGAACTGGCTTTTATAAAATAAATCAACAACAAAAAAATTCTTTTAGTTTACTTTTATGTATATACATATATACATACATATATGAAATATCTTAAATTATATTCTTCGTCTGTCAAGAAATAAAATATTATAAAGAGAAAAAACTACGATTTTTGTATTTTTTCGGGGAGATCTCTTAAATAAAATATTTGTTCTTTGGATTAAGATAAATCGAGTTTGTGGTTGATGAGATGTTTTGAATTTCAAGTTGAATAGGTTATGTGGGTGAGATCTATCTTAAATTAAATTAAATTGAATTTATGCTGCGACGGAATTAAATTTTAATTTGCTGTTTTTCTCTTACTAATCGTTGGACCGGTTTGTGCCAATCCACGTTTAGGGAGGTATTTTACTATTTGTTTGAGGACCATTAGCCATTTTAAGATTTTGTTTGTGTGTGCATTTATTATTAATCGAACTTCAACATATTTTTGTGTATCATGTCGTTGTTATTTCAGAATTGTCAAAAATTGATATTACAGGTGGCTATAATGCAGTGGCTTCCAAGTGAGCAAGTTACATAAAAGGTGTAATTCCCACGGAAATATGGGATGTTAAACTTGAGGAATTTGGGTTAAAAGTGAGAACAAATCGTTAAGTTATTGCGAATTGACTTTGAGTAGAATGAGATTAAAAGCAAGTCAAGAAAAATTGTTGGGTTCTGTTCAAGCGCGTCACTTAATTTCTTCATAATTATGAAAATTTTGGAATTTTCAAGATAATCTTTTGATAGAGATTTTGAAATATTTCAACTAGGCAAACTCTTTGAAACTTTGTGTGAGTAGACCTAGGAGAAACTAGAATTCCGCTTAAATGTCGAAGATAAACTAGAAATTAATCAAAAGCGATTGTCTCTCGAATATCTAATTCACTCCCAATCCACTCAAGTGGTAGACTCCACGTTATCGGTATTAAGGGAACTCTTAGATTAAATTACCGCAGTAGCTGCTAGTTGTACTTATTTAACTACGCATAACTTCAAATGACTTCAAAATGTGTTGAAAATTAGTCCACTAATCACGATTGCCGTGAATCCAAACGAGATTAAATAATAAAAAGAGAATAACCAATATTTTTACACAAAATTATATTTATCGCTTCTTGATCTGTCAGCCGTCTACCTAATCGTATAAAAATAATAACCAAAACCTAATATTTCATTTCTCACATCACATGCAGTAACCCTCCCACCAAACCAAATTATAAACAATCTTCTCATATGAAACTAAATGAGAGTTGTAGAAAATTAAGAACAGTTCTCTTGTTTAAAAAAATGTTTAGCTTTCGTTATTTTACAGTTCTAGTGAGTAAGCGTAGTGAGATCAATAAAGTGAGAAGAACAGTGAGCCAATGATCTGTAGCGTAAATTAACTAGTCGTTATCGAGCCCCTTTGCATACCTGGTGCCTCCAGTTGTAAATAGCCTTACCTGAGGATACGGATCTCTGCACAGGTGAACCGTTTCCTCCTCCACGACAGTCGTGAGACTAAAATGATACAAACGTATTTAGAAATTATAATAAAAACACCAGCGCTCACCAAAGGCCGGGGAACCGAGTATGAGTAACTCTATAGCTGTAAAAGTGAAGCACATCTAATGGCAAGGAAGTTGTAAGATGACACCTACGCTGGGAACGCAGCCATAATCAATACAAATCGCGGAGGGATTGAAACTCCTTCAAGGAAGCTGCTTCGAGGAAGCATCAATAAAAAAAAAATCAAGATTGGTGTATAAGGCAGTAAATTTCATTTTTATGAATGATACTGAGACAAAATCCTCCAAAAGTTGAGCGGATTTCTATAGAAAGACATTAATAAGCAGAAGTTATGAAATTGTGATCAGGCGCGGTGGTTAGGAGAAAAACCCATACAGACAGAGAACATGTGTTCGGCGAGCTATCGAGTAAAAGCTAGATGAAACCCCAGGGATTATTCAAGCTTGCAATCCTAATCTTCATCAACCACTTCCTTCCCTACAGAATTGATAAATGTTGGCTCACAGACTTTGTTAAGAATTTCAAACTCCGAAGTGATTCAATAGTTAAGAAGAGACAAGCTTCCTATTATTAATATTCGAGCTACCTTAGTGTTAGGAAAACAGCAATGTCAGCTAATTGCGGTAATCATGGATTTCTAAAATTATGAGAAATAAAAATGCAAACCCTAATCTTAACGCCAGCACCTTGTCAGGGTTCTGGCTGATGTTTCGATTAGCCAAAAACCTCCCTCCCATTTGTAACGTAAAACAGGTAGTGTTAAACGGGACTCTCTCCTGTGTCACTATCTTTCGTATGGTGAAGAATTGGAAAGCATCGAAGGAGTGTAATTATCTTCTGATACTAGACCTATAATCTAGATATTCACCCTCCTGCCCGGAGGACCTTTAGGATGTAAAGAAGGAAGAACAAAACTGGAGCATATATAGGGAAATATTGGGGAGAATATTTTCTCCTAGGCGCAAAAGCCTCCAGAGACGATCGATAAATTGGATTACGTGGTAGATATTATCGCGAGTACCAGCAACAGTTATCTAGAAGCGGCTTGCCCAGTAGTAAAACTCAAGTAAAATTCAAGCCGAACCAATATAGCGGTCTATGGAACTAGGGAACTACCGGAACGTATGCAGAATATGCAGAAGAGTATTAAATAAAACTAACAAGAAAGGTTATGCGGTCTCGCATTACCCTGCATGAACAAGAAGTACGACGTAGTCCTTGAGTACTTCCTCAACGTACCGTTGAGAAATCAATCCTCATGATCGACGGCCAGTATTCGCTCCGGAGACGAAGACAAGATCTGTTTTCGCGCCTCCAGTGATATGCCTTCCCAGAAGATGCACGATCAACCGCCATACGAGACACGTTCTTCACTGTAACATTATGCACATCGCTCGCCTGATTTTCTATACACTCTTCCTTGCCCATCAATGCCACCATGCAAGCACATCCTGCACTCGCCAGATAACAGGATTGTTCTCCATTGTTCTTCTGACCAATCCAAACGCTCTCGAACTGAAGGCGATTAGAGAGAAAATTAAAGGAAAAGAAAAAAATCAACTGTATGAATTTTTTGCACCCACAAGTGTATAATATATTCGATTGGTATTCTAATTTATTTGAATCCTCAGGAGGCAATCAAGCCCCCAGAGGAATCAGTTGCTCCGACTTCTAGAATGACGTTTAATTACCAATCGTATTTTAACGAGATGTGGGGAGAATTTCAATATCCACACAAACTCGCTAGGCACAGTACAATCCTCCAATTGCAAACTGAAAGGAGCAAAGTGAAGCAGTCTATCTCAGCGTGTAAACTCCGGAAAGAGACATTATTTTCGGCAAATGAAAGGTTGATGAAGAACTTCTTAAGCAACATAGCAAGGAAAATTGGAAAACCAAAGTGACCGCTCGAAAACATAAATTTCTCTGTTAACATGCAAGTTTATAACGGTTGTAGAGATTCTTACGGAACACTGCCTTTGTGAGGGGCATGCGATGACAAGGAAGAGGTTATAGTTCACTTTTTCTGGTTCAATTCATAACGATTAACCTGTCGGATCTCGTTATCGGTAATGTGCGAGCCATTTTACACTACGTACGTAGGTAGCTCTGAATGGCTTTTGTAGTACCGGCTTAAGTGTGCATAAACAGCCGCATAACGACTACAATCTACCTACAATAATATTGTTAATTTCAATGAACATTAATCTATTTGAGAAAAGTTTGAAATAATTTCTTGCGTTGCACAAAACCGCTTAAATAAGATGAACGTGTGCTAAAGAAAAACAATAAACTAGAACGACATCGGCCTTATGTACGGCCGTATATTGGACCATATGAAACGGGTTGGTGGAAATTGCTAGAGGGCGTACGAAAATATTTTTTTCATTTAACAGAAATGTATGAATTTTTGGTTCGTAGCGAATCAAATGCAGCCCATCGAATTAAAACAATGAAACATGTTTGTAACACATACTTCAAATTTTTGAAAAATTAATTAATGATTTGGTAAAAAATTTAAATATCCATTTCAAAATAAGAATTTTACTTTTAAGCTGGATCTATCTCGATATGTCAAACCTTACGCTGCTCATATATTGAGTGCTTTCTGGTTTGATCACAAGGTTAAATTTATATCTATATCAATTCAACAAGAACTCGAGCTCCACCGCCAATTTTCGTAAATTTGCCTAATTTCTTAAATTTCATATTTATTTCCTAAATATACGTTTTAAACGAATCATTGATAATTTCAAAAATGAAACATTGGTTCAAAAACTCAGAAAAACAAAAATTGCAATATTTACGGTGCATGCCAGTTTCATAATTTACTAAGGCAATTTTTAGATAACTTTCTACAATTTCAAAGGATTAATAAACAAATTCGAAATTTTTTCACAAAATCAAAATATTCCATTTATAATTATTTAACGGCATCTTAAATCTCCAATCGCAAGCTACGAAAAAAACAAACTGAAGAAACATGACATGGAGCTGCGTACCGACCAGTGAAATAGTTCGTTAAATCTTACGTCAATTTTATGTAAAATTTAACATAGCTCGAGTTAGGTGCCGTCCACAAGTAAAAAATTATACTTCGTAAAAAATTGTTACTCAGTAAAATATGTAGTTTTTGTGTGTAAACCGTTGAAATAATCAAAAATCGCAAAAAGGCAAGTGTGTTGAGAACTTACTCACCATTTTTCGTCTTTGAGCTAGGAAAATTGTGATATTAAATCAACCCAAATTTAAGAAATTTTTAATTTTACTTATCAAAAAAAAATGTTGAAATTCGACATCTCAATTTAATTTATAGGGCAGATTTTTAGGAGGAATTTTTTCTTTCTCGCTTTATAAACAAAACTAGGAACTGATATGAGGCATGCCAATTAAAAAATTTTAAATTTTCGAAATTTGAGAATTTTTCATTTCCTATTAATTCAAAATTTGAAAAATTGTTGTAGAATTAGGTCGAATTACTTAGGTCAAATTAATTGAGTGTCTCTTATATATCATATAACAGAAAAATACTAATTATTTAACCACCGAAGTACGAGTATAATATGGCATGATAAATTGATTGAAATATAAAAAGCACACGCACACTATTTTGAGTATGTTACATATTCAATTTAGCGTATCCACCAAGATGTCAATACACCTTTGATATTTGATTATTCAACAAAAAATGCTCATATTATTTTATAAATTACACGTGAACTGCAGATTTTTGTAAATAATAATTTCAGAAGGCATGAAACTTAAAATACTCCAAATAAACTTATTTTCTTCGACACTCCCAAAACAAGTAACATGTCGAATGGCGTATAGACTCGCGCGTGAAGGGGCCAACATACAACAATCGTATTAACTTCGATCGCACACGCTTATGTAGATACTTCATTGTGTCAAGTACAACTTGTTCAGAAAATAACGTTATAATTACCACTCCCAATGTATACTACGCGATCATTTCAACACTTTAAAGAATTCTAAAATTGGAATACGTCGTCGTGCTAAAGCCATAATACAACTTATATATTTTTAGTTTTTTGCTTATCGAAAATATATCGACATCGAAACCAAATAACAAAAAATAATTTAAATTAAATCTCTTTTATACAAAAGTCAAAACTAATAAACGATGAATATGATGAATGAGTTTGGCACACACATAAAATAAACAGGTCAGGGTTATTAAAATTTGGCGATTGTTTGAAATATGCGAATTGTATATACATATCAAATTTTAATTCTTAAATATATATTTGATTTTAATATCTGTATATCAAAACTTGTATGGTAAATCGATGAAGGACGGGTAGCACGTATAATGCGTGTACTGTACTGAAAACGACTTGGTGCACATATTTTTTTATCACTATATGGTTACATTACTACTATATGCACAAAAAACTAATTGGCTGGTGGCAAAGAAATTTTAATTTTAATAAAATTGAGGTGAATAAAAATGGCAGGTTCAAAGGAAGCATCCCAAAATGGAGATGCTTGAATAACTATATACAATGTGGCCATTTTCAAATGAAGACACCAAAAAATATTTTTTTTTTTTCAATTTCACAAAAATTTTCAAAAATCACACTACCTATTAAAACTTTATATTATTTATACAAAATATTAATTTTACGGAAACCACAATGTTCACTTATAACTATATGAAATTTTATTTTACTTAAATTAAATAATACAATTTAAGAAAACATTTTTTTTCTTGATGTGTGGAAAACTTAAAACAATTTTATCACCAAACAAATAATTTTACTTTTTCTTTTAATAGTAAAAAAATAAAAAATTGTTAACAATTCAAAATAAATATTAATTTTTTTGTATTTTTTTGTTTAACAGAAAATACAAAAAAAAATTATAATAAGCGATAAAAAATAAAACTGAAAATATATCGAGAAAATTTGTTCGACTCTCCAAAATTTTTGTGGAAGGCAACAACAAGAAAAAAAATGTATTTTCTGTATAAATCGCGGAATATTGATTAGTGTACGGGCGCTTGCGCTTCCATTACACACTCTGGACAGAGGCACAACATAACCGAAAAAAGCACATAACATAAAGAAACGAGAAAAGACATAGATAGAATGCGTAGTAACTACATACATACATACATACATACAGTACATATAGTGAAAATGAAATTTTTCTTTCGATTTCTTTTCAACTCTGGTATATAAATATTTTAAGGAACCGCGCAACTGAGTTGCCCCTGAGTGAGAGAGCAAAATAAAGCTCAGTAACAAGTAAAATATTTCGTTTTTAATTTCTTGTAGTAAATTTTACACACTCGAAAACAAACCAAAACAAACATGATGAAAAGGGAATAACACACCGATTTAATCCATAAAATATTTAAAGGCGGCCAACACCATAAAAACAGGAATTAAAAAAATTGCTTATTAAACAATTATTAAACTTCTCACATACACACACACCACCAAGTACTCGTAGCCGTACTCTAACTAAATCAATGCACGCGCACGTTTTTATGTGATTATCGAACATTAAACTTTGAAATGTTTGTTTGTTTCTTTCTCGGTAAAAGACACACACACACACATATTTACCACTAGGGGGTTCTCATATTTTGACGCATTGCATCTGTAATAAAAAAGAATTATTAAAATTAAACCTAAATTTGATATATGTATGGCAAGCCGTACATAAAGGAATTTTAAAGTTGTAAAATTTTCATTTGTTGTTGTTGTAGGCCGCCATACCAATTTTCTTAAAGATGTATACATTATAAGTCGCCCTAGTGAAATATTCGTTGGTTTTGCGATTTTTTGTATAAAATGTTGGCGTACAATCTCTTATTTTGAAAATATTCTGAAATTCTCTACAACAAATGTGAAATTATCCTGATTTTGCGATTTTCAAGTTTTATAAATACTGAAAATTGATAAAAACGTTTTAAATATTTTCATCCTTCTTTACTTCATGCCGACTAAAATATCCTAATAGAATTGTAAAAAAAAATATTTCGGGATTTGACATTTAAACTCACATTCGGTTCAAGTATTACGCCTTCAACGAAAGGAAACAAGTGTTTATAGAAAACCAATAGGAATTATTTGTTAATCTATGTTGTGATTGAAAATTAAAAAACACAAAATTTAACAGTTTCAGAAATCATGTAATTTACGAGTATTTTTTATAACAACTGATTTACAAATCATCTAGTAATTAATCTTTCATGCTTTAAATTCACGTTTGGAGGGTTGCAGCCCTTTGACTAGTTCCCTTTAGTTTTATTATAATTTTAGGCGATGATTATCTTAGAAAGATGCTCTTTTCAAGCATCGGCAGTGCTCTTCGGGAAAACTGGTTTTAGCATTGCCAGGTTTTGCTTTCTCTTTGGTTTATTTTTTCCGGTATTCCTGGATTTTGTTTTCGCGTTTTATTTCTCAATCTTTGTCGTTCGCAGTAGTTTGCGGGATGTTGCATCTTGTAATTAACATATTTTGCAGCAATATCTTTACTGACCGGGCATACTTGATGACTAAAAAGTACGATTAAAACTATGACAATTATTGCACTGCGGTGTTTGACAGCTATTTCTTTCAATGACTCTATTTTAATTCTCATGTTAAGTACTGCCTTAATATTAAACATATCTTCCACTTTTTCTTTGTTATTAAAAGTGAGCATAAATAGTGGAAATAGTTGTCTTTCTTAATTATGTTTAACATTTTTTATTTGGTGACCTTTTTTAAAAAGAAACTATTAATCATCCAATGGATTGAATGCCCTTTTAAGGTCTACTAATACGTCCCTCGCCATTCACGCACACACCACCCAATCACTTACTCATACCATTACAGCATACCTGTACACTGACATGGATGGTGGGTCGACGCTGAATTCTGCACTAAAACAGGGCGTCTAAGTTGTGTTATTAACATGACCGATCGTTATCGATGAAGAAAAAAATATGCTTTGAATCCTGGCTCTGGTGGGATTTGAACCCAGTATCTCCGGGTCCAAGTGTCGAAGCCTTAACCACCATACCTCCTAACCTCCATAACTACCTCCAACCATAACTTTGATTAGACGATCATTCTTATCGTCGTAGGTAAGCCATTGGTGCCCCTCGAAATTAAGCTTTGATACCACAGCTCTATAGGTTTCAGTCTGTAACATTAATTTTCCAGATGCCATTGATTAGAAAAACGAGTTTGTATTCGGCTACAGTAACCGATTTCATAATCGATTGTATCGATTGGAATAAGTTAATATTCACACCGTCGTTGATTGGTGGAGGTGATTTCTCTTTTGGTTTAGGTAGTTGTTGTTCTAGAGCTAGCTGTTTCTTGATGTTTAACTGACTTCTCAAAACCTCTTTTCAAATTGATGGTAAAGTTCCTACCATTTCTGGTGAGTGCTGAGCTTTCCTTTTCTTTTGATCTTTATTCCGATTCAACATCCAATTTGTTTCTCTATTTAATTCTTCTTCATCCGTATGGAATAGATTTATGTCACCATCGATTGCAGGTTTAGATGTCGTCTCAAGTGATACACGTGTTTCAACTGCATTTTTGAGGTTTTCATTCTCTTTCTTTAAAATTGTAAATTATTCTTTCAACTTAGCTGTATGTCTTTTATTTCTTTTAATTGGTCACGGAGTTCAGCGTTTTCCTTCTCGTACCGAAAGATATTTTCAGTTGAAGATCTTGGTGATTGTGATAATTTGGTGCTTCGACCAAATGGATTAAGCTATGATTGGACCACCCCAGAATCCATTGGGCCAGCCTCCGAAAAGTGTGAATTTGATAGTATCTCTGCTGCTGTTGTACTCATTCGTCGCGGCTACCTAACTGCACATAGAGACAGTCGAAGCCCTCTGGGGACCCTAGGAATGTTTGAATGTCGACACACATATCTTTTCAAAGATGTAGTAGTCCTTTCAATTTCTCTTGTTGTAAGTACAAATTGATCTCTAATGTGATTGATAAGGAGCAGAATATCTTTTCAATTTTACAGGTACCTAACAAAATTATGTAGGTGCAGGGTGGATTGGTTCGTTTAAAGCACGTTTATCTTTCCGCATTGATACATTTTAAAAGAGTACAGCGGCACTCGATAGAGTAACTCATATAACAATAACAATAGTCCAACTACAAGTCTTCCGCAACCACAAAAAGCAGGTTCGGCTCCGAGTATGCATAATCTTGATTTATACGGTTGTAACTAAAAATCTAACGCAAAAATAACATACCTCTTTATTTGATTTTTTAGCTCAAAACTTCGTATTGAAAATTTGTGCAACAATCGTTCCAAATGTTGCTCGCTATTTCATCGTCCTACTCTTAGTTTCTATGACTTGATTAACTTGCTACTTTCATCAAATTACTGATCAAGACCATTCCAGAAATCACTGCTATATAGAAGTTTTGGATTGTTTTAGAACAAAAGGTTTCGTTAAATCTTCATACAAAAATCATTCCAAATATTGCCTGTTTTTAAATCTTTAGCAGTTTTTCAATCTTTAACATAATTCACTTCAAGATCGTTACAGAAATTCTTATTCGAACAAGAACTAAGGAAATAAACTTTCTGGATTAATCCGATCTCAGAAACTAAAAAAATAAATGTTATCCATATATTTTTTTGCACAGAATATTCCAATATACCTATTTATTATATAATTCGTGATAATCCGTCTGTCAATAAGTCCCAAGCCTGACACATAGATGGCACTTCTAATAAAAAATTCATATGATTTTTCGAAAGTACCAAAGTTCAAACGATATGTGTCAAAATTTTATAACAATCCAAGCACAAAAACGTTTTGAGAGACCGTAAAGAAAAGTTGCGCGAGTTAGCTGATACCTTGAAGATATCAAAAGCAGTGTACATGATATTTTGAGAAATCTCTGTTTAAAGTGGTTGCCGCCCTTGCTGACATTGAATCAAAAACAGCAACACATCGATAATTCGGAGCGCTGTTTGGAGCTGTTTAACCGCAATAAACAGAATTTTTGCGACGATATGAGATAATGGATGAAACATGGATCCACCTCTACACTGCGGAATCAATTCGACAATCAGCTGAATGTACAGTAGTCGTTGAAAGGTGTCCAAAGCGACCAAAAACGCAAATGTCGGCAGGTACGGTTGTGGTCTTTCATATTTTGGGATGTATTTTATTCGTCGATTATCTTGAGAAAGGAAAGACGAACAACAGCGAATATTACATGGTGTTATTGGTGCGTTTGAATGAAGGTGTTGCAAAAATATGGCCTCAATTGCAAAAGAAGACAGCCCAAAATGGAACATCCACTATAATCTTCGGATGCTACTGCTACCTGTTCGCAAACCTCGCAATAAAATCTTCCAGGAAAAGAGATTTTGCCGAATCAAACGAATATTTTGAGGCCAAAGATAAATCATATCGCTCTTGAAGGAAACCATATTTATGAATAGTCTAATTTTGCAAAAAAAAAAATATTTCTTTAGTAGTTAGCCTCGGGACTTATTGAACGACGAGTTAATATCGCGGCTTTCTAACAACACATCTACCAGTTTTTTGTTATTGTTGCTGTTTAGGTTATCTACCTTTGATCAGAGCAAGCATGAACTAGCTCATCTCCCACTTGTTTTTCATCAAACTGTTCTACATAAATACTTTTACACTAATTATTTAGAAAAATTGTGTTTTCAATTTGTACAGTATAAACAAGTTATTTTATTTTCTTGTGGTAAAAAATCGTCATCGAAGAACAAAATTAACAGTAAGGATAAAAATCAGTGGCCACATTAGCAATAAAACGATAAACATCTAATTTTTAACCAACATTTGGTCAAAAACACCAGCATTTATAGTTAACCGCAATTACCAAACCATTTGTTTAAAAATACAAATGTTTATACAAGAGATAAAACGTATTTAACCGCGTTGATTGATCAGAACAATATTAATGCTAATGTTTACTAATTTTTGACTCACCGATAAATAGACTACTACACCAAATTGTAACCACCGCGTAATTTTTAATATTCTTCAAAATATCAAATATTTACTTAACTTTAGCATAAAAGCTTTAAAACAATAGATGGAGGATGTGTATTCGTCATAGAGACACAAGAATAATCATATGGTTCGGTCATAATATTGCCATTAGGTGTGGGAAACTTAAATAAATAAGAATTAATCTCACAATCAAAAGTTGAAATAAAATTCTGAGAAACAACGTGAGCAATTCCGTTTATTTAAAAATAGGTAGTAGACATAGTAGGTCAACAAACACCCAGGTGTTTCTATTTAAGACTCCATTTTGGCTTAAAAAAAATTTAATTTTTCGTATACGTAATTATGAACAGCTCGTATATTTAATTGTTTAACAAACATATCAGAGATTCGAAATAATCAAAACAAATCCGAAACGAATCGTTTTTCCGGTATGACTTGAAAAACACCAGAAATTAAACCCGCGGAAAACCTGTTTCATGTTTGCTAATATTTTTTCGATTTGCGATATCAACAATCTCAAATACAACCAAATCTAGAGGAACTCGTAGAGTTTTTTGTTTTTTTAATTTTCGTCGAATTTTTTTAAATATTAAATTCACCTCCCATTGTGAATAAAAAATATATATTTTTTATTTATAACAGAAAATAAATCAGATATTTTTAGAATAAATTTTTTGTGATTTTACATCTCCCAAAGCAAAACAGAAAAACATTTAATTTAAAATGTATACACATTTTGGTTTTAATTATTCTGCCAATTGATCAACAATTCATTCACCATTATCGCTAAAATAGACGCAATACGACAAATCGTTAATAGATTTATGCAGTTAAAGTAATTTTTTAGAGAGTTCTCGTGTCTTTCGTCTGCAAGTCTATAAAACTGCTTCGATTTGAATCGCTTTAAATGACAAATTTATACAAGTTGCTTCAAGATTGATTTATTTTAATCTAATAAATAGTTTTTGTCGTCCTCTTTATAATTGCGTCGTAACATTTTAATAATAAATTAAGAAAACCCAACATTTTTATTACAATTTATATTATAAATTTGGATTGTTGTGTTGTAAATTGTTGAAAAAGAATTTATAAATAAAAAATTGGTTGGAGACCATTCTATTCTTGGAACAAAACTCAAAAAATTATTTTCCTGAAAATTTTCATCAAGATCATAATTTTTAATTTTATGACTGAAAATAGTTTATTATAAAAATTTAAATAAATAATTGTGACCCATTTGCTAAAATTATTTATGAGATTCTTGATAAGGCTGGATATTGGCTTAGTCATTTCCTTTACAAAGACACTATACACACCAAGAAAAATATCGTAAATATTGTTCCATTAGCTATGGCACAGTAATTAAATGGATATAAACCCGATTTCTTAAATTAACAAAAAAAAAACTGTAAAATTTTATGTTAACGTACAACATGCATGGTGAAATGATTGTATGGCACATTAAGAGATTTTTTTTGGTAAACAATGCGATCTTTGAACCTAATAGACATTATTTTTTGTGATTTTTTGAAAGTTTCTAATACATTTTTGCGTTTAAACATTAAAAATGATGAATGAATTTTTAACGAGACAGAATACAGCTGTTTTAAACCTTGAGTGACAAAATAAAAGAAATGATTTCGATTTTGGTAGACAGAATGTGAATTGTGTTGCGATACTCAATTAGGTGATTTTTGTACGCAGATCGAATTGCCAAATTGAAAGTTTAGACATACTAATGGAAACTAGTTACGCACGTAAAGGTGACTACTCATTCGTGTCCTAAATATTATAATTTTTTTAAAAGAAATTATGTTACTTGATAAAGTTTGACATAATTTGGGTGTCGTTCCATAAAATTTAAAATTATAAATTTTGTTGCAGTTCAAATTTAGAAGAATATGAGGCATGTCAAAAATAATCAGGGCAATTTGCTTGCATGGCTTTCGTGTGTTAGCCATTCATTCACTACAGTACTGCTTCCGCTCCTGAAGGAATAGTAACTGAGCTAAATCAAATGAAATTTAAAAAATATTGAAAAATGAATAAATTATAATAAATTTGAAAAAATAACAAAAAAAAAAGTAAAAAACTATACCTGTTCTTTACTTTTTTCGATCATAAAAAAGGTCCCATCAAAACAGAATGATCGAAATTATATTTACTGAAACGAATTTTTGAATTTTTGCGAAAACACAACTGACAAATGGGAGTGCTCAATAGAAAGCGGATATGGCACTTACAATGCGAACGTTCGTAACTCGAAATATTTTAATGGCAATAAATAAAAATGAAGACCTTTTTATATTTTAACAATTTGACAGGAACATATTTCTTTCAGACGAAATTATAATTTCGATTCGCCTGGATCTCATTTCATAACAGGCCTCTTCAGCTTAAACTTTGCCACTAGATGGAATGGCTACCAAAATAATAATATGCCCGATACATGCTGATATTTACGTCACCAGGGAGCTTCAAACTTGAAAAAGGGAAAAAGCAGTGAAAGTTGATAAATTTGGAACAAAAATCTTAAAAGAAAATAAATAACTTAAAATTGTTTATAGGTATTTGAATGGAATAGTTTACCCTTTTCAAACTTTGAAGTCCTCTAGCAGCCAAACTAGTAGTATTACATGTGATTTTGATCTTATTTAAAATGCCAAACTGTTATCTTTCATATCTATAAATAGGGTTACCCTCAAATCCCGGACGTTTATTTCGAGATATCAATCTCTATCAAAAGGGCAAACAAATTTTGTTTTTTTAAATTTTTAGATAGTTAGGATACAGTTTTGAGAAATTCCAGCATTTTTGTACATATTTAGGATTTTGCAGTTAAAATTGTTAACAAATTATGTTCAAACTTATTTTGCATTATGGGGATTGTTGTTCTGGTACAAATTTTGAAAGTGCTTTTGAATTTGCTAGACTAGCCAAATCCAATGGAAGGAACTTTATAATGAGAATTTTTGTACATAATAGTTGAGACTAAAAATATCTTCCTAATGTGCAAACCCCTCTTTTTCTACTAGAAATGTATTCGATGGTTCGGTGAAATTTCTATCGAACTCTTAGTATTAAGTTTAGTTACACAAAAAGCCCACATACGTTCTGATATACGTTCAACATGACTAAGCAAGAACATTCGTCGGATAAAATTAAATCGCTAGTAGTGGCTTTCAAGTTTCATGGGATAATATTGTCACTTGAATTGGATTACGACTAATATTTCAGGCAAAAACAAACTATACAAAAGTTTTACTCTTAAATTTTATATAGAAAGCTTTACGGCTGAAACACCTGTTTACTTTTTGACTGGAATTCCCGAAGCTTTTAGATCATAGAAAATAATTCAAAAATGAAATGTGTGAAACTTGATTTGGATGTAGGTAAGATTTTGAAAAAAAACTTTGGACAAAGTTCTAAAGTAACTAAGATGAAATTATGTTTTTAGGCCAAACTCAATGTTTATACGATAAGCTTTTGGAACTTCTAATAAAATTTTTTATCGAGATTATGAATCTAGAACATGCTCAATGAAAATCCGTTAGATCACAACTAATCACTACCAAATTTGGTTTACATGTTGGTTTATTAGTTCTATAATCGGATCATGCTGAAACAAGCTCAACCCTTTAATTTAACAGTGAATTTGAGTAAAATTCAATAATTATTTTTGCGCGACCGATTATTTCCATTCAATACTGATTTCACCTCCATTATTTTGTATAAGTTTTCCTAACGGAAAAAATGTTAAATTTCCATACGCCATTACTCGTATTCTCATCGTGCAAAAAATGTTACATTCCTAACGGATTAAAAGTGGCTTAACTTTATTCAAATATACCATTTTCAAACCACATCAGAAACAACAACAACCACAACAACAATTTCTTTTCAATCAGTTGAGAATTGACGTAGTTTTGTTCAAATTCGTTTTAAATTCAGTTTCAACTCATCCAAGCTTCATCCAACTTCCATTGGACGGACACTCATAATGGAAACCCTTTTTGGTCGTTCAAACCGAGTCGATCCTAATCGCGTAAAAATGGTCAACTATTAGTCACTTTTGCCGTTTTTCAGAACCCCACCTGCACCTTATATTAAGTTACAACTTACATAATGCATTTTGTCCGAATATTCAAAGATCTCTTGAGACACAGTTGCTTTAATTTAAATGGAATATTTTCTAAAAACAATGTCTTCCAAACTGAACAAACTATGAACAATTTGAATTGATTGAGATATGGTTTAGTTACATTCAAATTGGTAATTTTCCAAGTTCCATTTGGAACTCCCATATCAAAATCCCATTTTCATTGAACTAACAACCTGAGCTTTAATCCAATCGGCTGTAAGCATTCTATCTAAAATCAATATCTTGAAATCCATGATTTTGATTTCCGAAATTTTAATTTCCGGGATTTGTATGTACAACAGGCGCAATAATTTTAAAAGCATTGTAATTTTTTACCATACCCTTTTTTCTCAAACATCATTTTTTTAAAATTATTATGAATAATTTCAACTTGACCGCTTGATTGACCGCTACCATTTTCAGCAAATTTTGATTAGGTATAAGCCTGATTTCTAAATCGACTATTTTAAATACTTCAGCAATTCAAAAATACTAATTCAGTTGGTTAGCTAACTTAATTGAGTTAGTTAGACCATCCGATTTGTTGTCATTTATTTATGACCGGTACGAACTAACCATCTAGTTACTCGGAAATTTGTGGAACAAAATCGGGATGAGGCGAATAATTCTAAGAGCCTAAAATTTATTAAGATTATTCAAAATTAAAATTACAAAATTCGCGATAATTAGTTCTACTTACAAAATCTATAATCAAAGTTAGTATCAACTGAGCAGATATTATGCCATTTATAAATGCCGTTGAACGATAAATTTTTGGAAAAATTATTTAGTTTTATTACACTATGTATGTAGTTTCAGATTTACAATTTAAAACAGACAATATTATCTCAAAAGCAAAGAAAATATTTTAGTTTTGTGTATTGACAAATTAACAAATATTGGATGTAACATAATTATCAATCAATATTCAAACAAATTCGAGTTCCTCAAAAAAACATTTCGATATTAAAAAAATGTCCAAAATTTACAACAATTTCTTTTTATTCATTAGGTTCATTGAATGAGGAGTTCGAATTTTAAATAAAATTGTTGATTCTCCAAATTTTTAATTAAGGCGTTATAATAATATTCCAAATTTTGAAATTTCATAAACTAAAGCAAATTAGTTATAAGCCAAGTGTCCCCAATTTAGGAGAAATTCAATCTCAGGAATATGAATATTTCGGAATTTCCCAAAAAGTTGATTTGAATGAGGCTCAGAATAAATTCAAAATTAGAGTAAATTTTAATTATTACTGCAATTTATTAAATTGTGGTACAATTTAGATCTATCGTTAATTATTTTTTAGAGCACGGCGTTGATTTATTTAAGAATTAAAGTTAGATACTATAAAGAAATTTACAAATTTGGTTTTTCAATTTTTCACAGGTAACTGGACCAAATTTGTAACATTCAATAAAATTTAATTTAACAAACAACTAACAATATGTTTGGAAAACTCCGATTAATTAGTATCTGAACCGTAGTGTATCCAGTACCGTACTCTTTATCCAATCCGAGATTTCGGTCGAGACATATTGCAACCTCAATATTCATGGTGTTAGAACCGGTACCGAAGCATTTTTAATTTACGAAAAAAAAAATTCAAAATGCTATTTCAATTCAGGTTTATTTCCAAATTCAGACAAAATTAATGGTTTAATATAAGATAATAGTTAGGCAATGATCGTTTAATTTTGCTCACTTCTGAAGTGGAACCACAGAAAATGTTATATGTTATATTATAGAATTATTAGTTTTTTGCCGGGTTCTTTCGGAAGAATCATCGGTAGCTGGACTAGACTGCGAATATTATTTATCATGAATAGTATGTAATGTAGTATCGACTGACAAAAGTGTGGCATTACATAAAGACTGCTTTAACTATTAGTTCTACTGTTAATCAAGAGAGTAATGCTTTCCAGTCATTTTTACGTATTTCCGAAGAACTTATTAGTTTTTAGTCGAACGGAACAATGTAAAAACAACAAATATACAAATATTTTTAAAATTTGAAATTTTCGTGGGAGAGCAAAACATTAAAACAGAATGATTTTAAATTTGGGCAACAATTTCATGTTAATAAAGTAAAACTAAATAGAAGTAGTAGTACCTAACACTGAGCTTCCCTTTTACAATCGCCAACTACCTGCGGTTTTTACAATCGCCAATTACAACATTTAGTGATTTCACTATCACATCAACTAGTAGTTTAAACATTAATCAGACTATTTATTTTGCCAAATTTTAAGAAGTTTAAAATTAATGGTGAGTTAAACAATTGTAAAAGGTAAATCACGATCCCAATTTCTAGAAAATTACGGAACCAACATTCAAAAGTCAATTAAGCATAACAAAACAAATTCCTGCGACACAAAATGACGGGTACCTTTTACAATGATGTCATCACATAATATACTCAAACATTGTGCTCGCGACTTTCTCCAATTAAATCAAGAAATTTACAAAATCAAAAAAACCATGTACATTGAACAAATATATGAAACAATTTTTTCAAAAAATTTTCGTTGGCTGTGTGATGTCAGAATTCATTTAGTCGAATGTTTCATCCGTATCTAAATTATCTTAGAATATGTTTAGCGCGGCAGATCATTAACAATTCGATTTGTAACGGATTATGTCACCAACATCCGTACATACATTTCACTGCCACATAATTAGCAACATCAATTACATCAATTAAAATGTGGGAAAGGAAATCGTTTTGAAAAAGTACAAGATAATCGAAATACGAGTACGTAAAGTCAATCATTATAAAAAAAGTGAATCGCACACACGAACAACTTTTCTATGTCGAGCCAATTTTTTTCAACTTGTTTTTCAACAATTACTTAAAAAAATTGTTTGTATATTATAAATCTATTGAGGTTAATTTTAATATGATACAGTAAAAGGTTTGTTTAGCAGCGTGCACTCTATCTGATCGACATATCGAGAAAACTCGAATAAGTTTAAATCTCTATTGTGTGTTGTATGTATTTATATACATATACGATTATGTAGACTTTGTAACCCGTTTAGTATGTTATGTAAATATCGATCGACCAACATACAATAATCAAGTTCACTTATTTGTGTTTTTTTATTTTTACAAAACTGCTATCAATAACCAAATATCTCGTATAACGTTGTGCAATTAGTAAAATACAATAGATTAAGGGTTACTTAATTATTGTTGTACTATATTAATGTTATAACATTTTTACGTACAGGAATCTGGTACCGCGTGTGCGTTCATCAGATAATTTTTTTCATATCGAAAAATGTAACTTAGTAGATTGCTGGAAAATCGCTGTTGTTATCGATTCATTTTAGTACATTTAGAGAACGAAGTTCGAGCTTAATTTATCCATGCCGGTGCACCCAACCGACCGGGCTGGGAACCCAGCAAATACACTACCTCACTATCTAACGATGTATCCGGCTACCTGGCGTCCTACGGGTCAAGTATCATTCTTTGTGTATGCCGGATATCTGCATAGATGTACAGCCGTTTTATCCGCTACTTGTGAGACATAATATGGATTTAAACACAATAAATATTAGAGCTCGACACTCTAACAAATCCGAAAAGTACTGCTAGATGAATTTTGACCTTGAAAAATGTGACATAAGTGCTGGTCCCTCAACAACTACTTTGGAAAATAACACCTTAAAACTGGCCATCAAGCAAAACAATATTCCAGTATCGTAAAGAACCACTAAGGATAATAAAATGCTCGAATGGACTAAAACCATTAAAGAACCTGGGCGATTCGTTTGGTAATTCTGTGTCCAAAGAGACAGAGATCTCAATAGTAATCGAACTCGAAAAACATGAGGTAGGTTGTAGGCACCTGCTACTAAACCCTTCAATGAGGTGCTCGAGAAGCTCCTAGTGATGGCGGTAGTATATACCTGAGAATAATGCTCCGTTATACGCCTGAGAATAATGAAGAAGGACCATGTATCGGATCCACCCAGTGCGGAATATCATAATCAAATAAAATTGACTACCGGTGACAACCAACGAGTGCTGTTGATCTACAAGAAGGTTGTACAAAGTTTAGCTGAGGTTTGGCTTGCGTCAAAACTGGAACTTGTCGCTAAGTGGTTGGGTATTTCCTGCCGACCCCGGGCACCTAAATTCTCCTGATTTTACTCAAAAATATAATGATAATATTGATGGCCCCAGCGTGAGATTAGGTAGTAAATCTTTCGGAATTAATATACCATTAGTATACAAATCAATAAATCGATTATTTATTCAACAAGAGAGAGACCGACTAGGATATCTTTAGAACCATCCTATGATATTCATACTGGTACCAGTTCCAAAATCAGCTGAATCTATACAGAAGCTTGATGACCTAAACCACTTTCACGGTTGCTCCGAAATCACGCCAAGATGCAACGGGGTTCTGGGTCTCATCAGTCAAACAGTAAACAAGAGGAAGATTCTTTGATAAATAACCAGCTTTAGGACTGTCGGCAGGACCCGACGGTAAAATCTCTACAGATATTCAACAGACTCTGAATTGGCGTAACCATTCCTAGAAAATGAACTGAAATAAAGATTATATTTATTTATACGGAAAGCGGGAAAAAGCTTACATTGCAATCCCCAAACCGTAGTGTTATAAGCGTATCCTCTTTCCTCCTAAAATGTTTGGAAAGGCAAATAGAAGCAGTCGTCAGATGCTCGATTGAAATCTCAATACGCGTATTGTAAGGGGGATTGAAACAGGGGGGGCTTTTGGCAACGTAAAATCGGAGGCGGTTACATGGGCACTCTCATGTAATTGATGGCTAGCATGCGTGAATCCTTCATTGATAAATTTGGGAGTGGTAGCATTATGCGGATGACATTAAAACGCACTTTAAGTAAACACATGCAAAATGCGCTTAGAGTACTCTCCAACTGGGACAATAGCTGCAGTTGTGATCTATATCTAGGAAGTATAAACTTCCTCAAACATACAGTAAGCGAAGTACCTGGGTCTAGTTTTAAACGGCAAACTAAACTAGATCCTACTATATTATTTAGGATAAAAAAGCCACTTTAACTCCGCAAAAATGAAATTTGGTAAAGGTGGGATTTGAAGACCCACATGACCACATCCTACACCGATTTTACAATTCAACAATTAGTCCCATTTTATTATATAGGATTACTGTCTGGTGGCCGACTATACACATTCTGATGAACTTAAAGTCTTTGGTGAAAGTGTGCTACATTTGCGTATCAGTGGGGCATTTCCACTCCATATCCTTGGATGTCCTAGGTAAATAAATACCTGCGAGCTCAGCGACAACCTTGATGGTCCAAGAGAATAGTAAGGATGGGAACGGGGGTTCCGTGATGCATAAACCTCCCTGTGTTTTCCGGACTACTGCAGGTGATCCAAGCTGAATTAATTACGATAAGAAAGGCCGTAGACTAGTTGAGGCATAAGATAATATTAAAGTCGAAAGTAGTCTAGAATGGTCTTTCATCTATTTACAAGAAGGCGGTATACTTAAACATGAACCACTTGGTAAGGGTACTAGAGCATTTCAATAAATTTAAGGGCAAATGAAATCGCTTGTCATGTAGAACCTACACATCTCACATATCAGAGCAAATGTTCAAATAGAGCTTAGTATGTGTACGCTAGTGCCTCAGGAGGCAGCTGTGAGAGAACTAGACAGATCCAGCCAAGAGTAGGCAGACCCGAAACGATTCAAGGTCGATGCTACTACAGAATACTCTCATAGGTAAATATGCAAATATACCAGGTGTCTCTCACGTGATTATTGCCGTAGCTGCGGGAATGGAGGAGGAGGAGTCGTACACTATTTGTTTTATCTGTCATCATCTAGCATCAAACAGGCAACAAATCCTGGGAGCTCCTCTCTAAAATGACGAAATGGGCCTCTGTGGGTTAGACGTGAAAACAATTTTACGGTTTGTTGCAAGCTCTGAATGGTTTCAAAGGGTAGAAAGATACCATGTGATGCCGTCATGGTTCAAAATGTATATATGCCTTTCCTTTAGAACAACTACCATTACCTAACCGAGTAAATCGAAAGCAACAATTTCTTGAAAATGGTACAAATTGCAGTTCGAAATAATGTGAACATTGCTCGGGTGCAAGCAAGTATTAAAGAAAATCCCGAAACTTCCACCAGACGAAGTTATCAGCAGTTACATTAGCTACACCTTTTACCATATAAGATTCAGTTCGTTCACGAGTTAAAACCAGATGATGCTCAAATACACATTCAATATAGTCGCCGTTTTCAAGAATTGTGCCTAGAAAACCACGAGTTTATTCATTGTTCATTCAATGGCACCCAAAATCCAAGAATAATTGTTCAAGATCAAATGCATCCACTTAGATGCACAGTATGGTCTGGAATAACTTCAGAAAGGATCATCGGACCATATTTTTTTGAAAACGACGAACAAATTGCGGTTAATGTGAATGACATTCAATACCGAGCAATGATTAAAAATTTTTTAAGGCCAGAGGTACAGAACAATCCACAATTGTGGTTCCAACAAGATGAAGTCATCGCTCACACAGCTCGTCCAACTATGGCTCTCCTGCGCGAAATTTTCCTGCGCGAAATAATATCGCGTTTTTCTGATTTTAACTGACCGCCGTTCGCCCGATTTAAAGGCTCCCGATTTTTTTCTTTTGGCTCTTTAACATATAAGGTATATGCCAATAAGCCAAGCACCATTCAACAGCTTAAGGCCAATATACGAGAAGAAGTGAGGGCGCTGCGACCTGAAATTCAAAGAAAAGTTATGGAAAATGCTCTGGAAAGAGCACGTCAGATCGAAGCAAACAATGGGCACCATTTGAAAGATATTATCTTCAAAACATAATGTGCACATATTTCCAAACTATAATCTAAATTTTAATAAATGTTAACGTTTAAAATCAGAAACAAAAAAGTTATTCATTAAATAAATCATAACATGCGCCACCCTATAGAAAGGATTTAAATAAAACACCAACAGTAGATTGACATCGAAACGCACTCATAATCAAGGTTGACAACCGACACGTCCCAGTACCACATTCAGCTTATTTTATGTTATATCCAACATTTATCTGTATCTGGGAATTTCGATGTGGGATCAGTTCTTAGTCGTAATAATTTAATAATAGGTTTTTCGTTGCTATAGGAATTTTTTCATTGTCTGATAAATAATTGTCCGTTCATTTTTCTCCATCAAATACGATCGTAAATTTTAGCAACCATAACGAAATCAATTTAATTGATGATAGCATTTTTTGATATTTTGGATTGAATTTGGCAGTAAGTCATAATTTTTTGATAAAATAACATCATACTAAAATAGGCAAAGTCCCACAAATTTGTGCTTGCGTAACAACCGCATTATTCACAGGAACTGTACATCGTCTCGCAATTCTATATTTAGCCAGTATTTGTTCCAATTATGAAAGAGCAAAATAGGTTCCACTACGGTACTAATATGTTAAATGCTAAACGATTCGGGAAATAATCTACCAGCTTGATTCATATTTAGCAAATAAATTTATGTTCTATACTAACATTTTAGATATCTTGTAATTTAACCTATGTCTAGGAATTAAACATCGATTTACATAAAAACAGTTTACGTACTATGAGTGTTCACTAACCTAACAGCTGACAATACATTTATAATTAGTGTGATCCGCGTGCACATTTACACACATTTGATATACGCGTTGACATAAAGACGATTGATGTCTAAACGAAAATAAAAAACAGTTTCTCGCCCAAAAACCTATTGTATGACGTTAGTGTCAAAAATTCTGATCATCAATCATTTATTTTTTAATTTTAGTGTAAAAGTAGATCATTGCTAGACTAATAGCCGCCTTTTTATTTTCAATATTTAGAAAATAATGTAACATATGTCGCGTTTATTACTAAGAATTTTCTTATTATTGTATGTATAAACAACGCGACCGACAATGACCAGTAAAACTCACTTCTCTTCTAATGAACGAATTAATTTCTATACGATTGTAGCACATAAATTAATGTGACCTTATTTCTTTATTATGTATAGATATTATGTATAGTTACGAGTATATAAGCAAACTATCTTACCTTCGCGCACCAAATTTTTATACGTACATACATTAAAACCTAATTCGACATCGTGCTAATGAACTACTAAAGAAGTTTACATACCTGAAAAGAAAAAAAAACTAATTAATACCAGTTACTAAATAACAAAACATAATTATTATGTATGAATTTGAAAAACTATATAAAATATATTCATTCTAGTTTCACTACTTTTAGCCTATATAATAAATTATACACAATACAATTACAAAAATAGTAAATTAAATAAAACATAGAAAAATTATCGGAAAAACAAACATAAACGTATGATACGAGAGAGCGACTTATGTTGTTATCAAACATGTTTATTGTAATTATTATTTTAGTTTGATGTACGTAGACATAATTATTAGCATTTGAATCAAATAAATAAAACCAAAACTCGAACGAAATCTCAAATGAGTTAAGTAAATGGAGCGTGCGTTAGATTTTCTAAAAAAAATTGAGCGATGCAAAAAGGTCAGCATTAGACTTGATAAAAAAACTAATATTTGTTAGGACCAGCATGGTTTGTAAGAGTTTTATCGATACATAGAACACACACAAAGTTTACGTGAAAATTTTTACAATCAGAAAATATTCTGACCGACCTTCGAGATTTTTATATATACGCATGAATTGTGTAAAAACAAAATTTGTTTTTTATCATAAACATTTGGGTTTTGTAATCACATAAAAATTATCGAGTTGTTTTTTATAAATTTTCAAAATAACTTGGCCCTGTAAACATGTTGTATACATTGTAATGTGAATGGTGTAATTTTCCGATCCGCGTTTAATAAAATAAAAGGTACAATGTACTATGAGACACGTGAATTACAAAATATTTCCAAAGCAGCTGCGTAAAGAATACGAACGGTATTACCGAGTATAGCGTATGTGGAATGTAATTAAGCCTTGAAATTACTTCAGAATGATATATACAAATTATATAAACTTTGTACACTTGTATAAATTAATAAATATCACAATAAATGAATAAATAAATTGGAATTACAAATAAAATGCCACACGGTCTAGCATGTGCGAAGAAAATAAAGCTGAATCATACATCTAAAACGCAACATTTTACATCGGGGTTTGCATGAATATTTGGGCATTTAATTTTGTATTACCAAGTCCCAAAATTAGAATTTACATTACTACTCGTAATAGAAACTAGACCAAGTCAAGGTAGGCATACGTCAATTAGCTCGTTAGTTAACGCAAGGTAAATCGTTGTGATTTGAATATAATATTAGAAATACGTTTAGAATTTAAAGTTATATGTTGTCCAAGTACATAATCAACAAAATAATATGGCGCATCAATGTAATTTAAAGAAATAATTTCTGAAATAAGCGCGAAGTTGCAACTAAGAGCCTTTGACGAGAAACCTTTGGTGGTCTAAAATAAAACTGATTAAATATTTTCCGGTACTCTTTGAATCGAATAAATCATTTTTCGACACCCCCCTCGCTAACAGCTTGTGAAATATTAGATTATGATTTACATTTATTCACATGATAAGCGTTAAAATGATGAAAATAATTTAAATAATCGCCGCCAATTTTCAATAAAATTACATAAAGGTCACTAGTAAAATGTGAAACTGAATTTTTTTGTGGAACCTGTAATCAAACTGGTCATACTTTTGAACTGAATGAAGTTTACATGACTATCTAAATGATAAAGCAATTTACAAACGATGTAGCTAGATACATTTAGATTAGAGTACATTTGTCATTTGTAAAATTTATTGGTCGACACCCATAAACGTACGCAAATTTTATATGGATTTAACTCGAATAGATCCTCAAATGTTGCTCTCTAAATCATCAACGTTTGTGGAACTTAACTTGATCGTAGAATACTTTTTTCATTTTTTAAATAAAAGCACCAGGATTCATTTTTCTTGAATTATTAAAATTGATAAAATAAATTCCGATTTAAAGAACAATAGATGACTTTGAGGCCGCGACATTCGTCAGACTTGTAGAATTTGTTGTTTCCTTTGCGTGGGTTGCCACATTTGTGTGGGATTTAATAAATTCAAAGGGGATTAATTTTTTGTTTTTAAATGTAAGACATTTTTTGAAACCCATTTTGTTTGTGAAAAAAATGGTTAGTAGCAGCTAGAAACTTTTAAATACTCGTAATTGTGTGGAATCTAAATCATAAAAGCTTATTTCGATGAAATTGGTAAGATCATGGAATTCAATAAATTTAAATTCTATTTTAGGACCTTAATTTTTATTCTGAAAAGTTGTTATTTGTAGAATAGAAATTATTATTTAAAAACGTTTACCTTTTGGAAATTTCATAATAGTAGAACTTTAGAACTTATTAATTTAAGAGTGTGAAAATTTGTAATTTGTTTAAATGTGTGAAACTTAAATATCATATGGTTTACTATTAGTTTTGCAAGAGAGTTAAGAAATCGATAAAAAAATTGGTATGGGTCCATCAGACCATAATGCCAATATTGATGAAGCTATTTTTAAAAATTAAACAAACTCAAAATGATTTTTGTGCTACCACTTAGAATCGAAACTGGGATTCTTAACCAAAGCAAGGATGCTATTTTAAGAGGACGATAAAAGAAACAAAACTAGTGAGCTTCTGATTTCAATAAAATTTTAATTAAAAATGAGTAGCTGAACTTAAGATTCATATAGTGGAACTTAAGTGAAGTGTACCTTTTAATAAGAACAAAATTACTAGAACTTATCTAGTAAAGAATACCTATTGCAAAAATTTGAGGGATTTATTGTTTTATTATTCTCGTGGAGCTAATTGTGCGAGTAAGTTAAAATAGTAAGTAGTAAATTAAAAGAATGTAATAGAATAATATTCTGATTGTGTGATGTTCTAATATTTAAATGTTCCCTTCCATTTCCAGAATAGGGCAAAACAAATAATTTCTAATGAATGCTATTGGACATTATTACATATACTTTCTGATTTGTTTGACGAACCGAGTACAATGTGCATGTATGCATACAAATACAACATTATAATTATTACCCTTTCGTTTGTCCGAAGGTATAGAATCTAACCTATGATCTATAGTACAGATAATAGGTTCGGCTTGCTTTATAGTTATTGAAGTTGTTTTTAAGTGGTAACTTAAGCTTGTGAATATTTTATTCCTGTGATAAGGCTTCATGTTTTAAACTAAAAGCTCAAAATTGACGAAATCCAAATTTTCTATGACAAAATTTCTTAATTTAAAATTATGAAGAATAAAAGAATAGGGACTGGCTAAAAGTTTCAGTGGAACCGATTACGGATTTTAAAAAATAAATATTCCGAAACAACAGTTAACGTTTTATTTAAACAATATTTATAAAATACGAGTAGTGCAATTGTAATACAGGGTGGCGCACGAATCGTGCTACAAAAACAAAACGTAATAACTATTTTTCTGTGTGACTAATCTGTTTTTTATTTTTTTTATTTTGCAGATTATTATTTAAATTTACTAAAATGGATGCTTGGAATACCGAAACGAGGATTTGGATAGTGCAGCGCTACCATGCTTTGCAGTCCATCATTTCCGTCCAGAGGGAATTTAGGCGGGAGTTTGGCGGCACTCCCCCGAGTAGATGGACCATTATGAGGTTGGTACGCATGTTTGCTGAATCTGGAAGCATCGCACGTAGACCGTACAATCGAGATCCCTATGTTCGGGTCGAAGCCACAATCGCAGCTGTAGCATCATCAATTCAGGCAAATCCAAGTGTTTCGACTCGAGAGTTATCGGCGCAAATTGGAGTTAGCAGACGGTCATTACAACGGATAATTCATGATGACTTAAACTTGTTTCCGCACATGCGTGAATGAGCATGGAGGTCATTTACGGTCTATCATTTTCAAAACTAATTAGTTAAATAAAAATAAAATTGAATTATCTATACAATAAAAAAAAATAAAGCCGATTAGTCACACAGAAAAAAAGTTATTACGTTTTGTTTTTGTAGCACGATTCGTGCGCCACCCTGTAGATAGGTTCTAATTTCGCTGTACAGGTACAGCTTACTGAGAAAACGATTCCAAAATGATTTGTCGGTTTATTCGGAATTCGGCGAAATTAAATATAATTATCCTGTGGTTTGTTAAGTTGTTCATTTGTAGGACTCTAACACCAAAATATTTATAGAGCTGAGAATGACCACTCAAGGATTCCCCAAATTTTGGTAACTTTATTAACGATTGTAAAAGTAAGACAAGCGCCACTCATAAAAATAATATTAACTGATTAACTACAAGCAAATGGTGCAAAAGTAGCAACATTTCATTATTGTAATATTTATTACGTCTTTTCTATTTCTAGTACACCAAATTATAAACAATTAAATAACAAAGATCTTAACAGAAAATTGATTGTGGTTACCACAGCTCACAAACTTTCCGCTTCATGAAATTCGTACTATTCGTGGTTTATGAAAAAATAAGTTGAACAACGTGGCAGAGAGATTAGAAAAATGAATTTGACTGTGCGTTTATACTTGCGGAAGCGATTGAGGAAAAAAATCTGCAGAATCGTACTTAATGTATTAAAACAACAACTAAGTTAAAAATAGTTCAACTCGAGTGTAGAACTAGTAGGCGGGACATAAAGCAATTCACGAAATTTGATTGGTTTAGAGTGCGGAAGCGAGTGCGTCAATTTTTATTTCCACAAGTATAAACGCACAGTCAATGTTGTAATTTGTGATTACTCGTATTTAAGGAATTTTGGTCACGAAAACGATTTGTGGTCAAGAAAACCTTTTTTTAATAAGAATCAATTTATATATAAATATAACAACAAACATCAATTTAATTAGATAGTCGCTCCTCAAATATTACCGTAGTTCGAAATGTGACATTTCAATAATTGAATTTGAAACGTCACACTGGTTCCCAAATATCATATATAATTCGTCCACGTGAATAACAACTATCATTATATGCTTTCTGAATAATACATTATTTCACAACTCCATTTCTATTTCGATCACGATTATAAGAGTTGGTGTATCTTTAACTTTAACAATTTTTATGCACAGGTATTCAAATTTGTTTGGAATATACTACTGAGTAGTGCAAAAAACCCTTCTAGGATGAATGTTTAATAACTTTTTTTAATTATGTTTTTTCTAATTTTCTTTTCAGAATTTTGCAAAGAAGACTTGGGAAATTTATAATGGAACAATACTCAACAGAACAACGAATTAAAATAATTTAATTTTATTTTTAACAGTTGCCGTAAAACAGTGTTTCCCAACGGAGGCCGCACAGCCCTCTTAGGAAGGCATACATGAAAATTTTATTTATTGCTAACATAAATATGAAATTAAGATGTAAAAATTAAGGTTGAGAAACACTGCCGTAAATGGTGCTCAATATCGAACGATGCTGGAAATTTTCTTAAAGCCAGTTGTACAAAATCGTTCCACAAGGTGGAGCTACATTCCATACTACAAGGAACACAATGGCTCTGTAACATCTTTGCTGAACAAATAATTTCAAAAAGAAGCAATTTTAATTGGCCGGCCACCGCGTTCACCAGATTTAACCGCCCGCGACTGTTTTTTTTGGGCACTGTACAGAAATAAACCAGCGACCATACCAGAACTAAAAAACATCAGTCAAAATGAAATTCTAGCAATACCTAAAATTTTGAGAAGTTATAGAAAATGTGTTAGAAAGAGTACGATGTGTGAAGCAGAAATGGCCATCACTTTTGAAATATGACTTTTCACGTTTAGACGATCACATCATGACTCGCCAATATTAACGTTAAAAACAAGTTACAGGATTGATGTAACGATTTAAGGTGGTTCACGAGTTCCTATCGTTCTACCTTTCAAAATGCTTCAATCATCTGCACTCGTGAACTAATCTTTCGTTAATTCGATTCTGCATGAATTCCTGATTTACATTATAATCAATTTTTTAAAAACCCGCTAACATAATGGCATTGAACTGTCGACGTAATTTTGACAAATACCTAGAACATATGTTCGTTTAAGACTTCGCGTCTTAATAAAATTTCCACGAAATTTTGTAATAACCTTTTCATAATGAGTTTATTATTAACTTAGCGCACACGAGTTCTGTTAAAATTCATCAAAATCATTGACAAATTTGATTGCCAAATTTTCCAAGTTTTCACAACAAGCTAATTCGTTGAAAAGTTAATTTTTCTGATATGGTCGACGAGTAAAAAAAAATCATGTACTAAAACAGTAACAAAACATTCAAATTTATTTCAATGCTAATTTAGAAAATGTCATCAAAATTCTGATAAAAATCAAAAATACACTGAACCAATAATTTCATTTGGTTATATTTATTTTTGTTGATTTTCTAAATATTTACACATTAATAAAAAAAAATCATCAACCAAAAAAGCACTAAACATGATGATTTTCTGTATAGCCACCCACATAGCTATCATACTAAACATTTTAGCAATATAATTTAACGTTTTATCGACAAGAGACTCAACGTTACGTGGATGGATGGTACCTTCAAACGAACATACCTTTACAACCACTAATACTGACATACAACACAACATCTTATAGACAATTGCAATGCTATTTATGTAAAAAATGTAGATTGGTAAATCAAATTGAAATTTTAAATAAACATGAAAAAATAATCTCAGATTTCTCCCAATAGAATGTAAACTCATATTTAATATCTTAACGAGACTCGCGAAGATTTATATTTATTAATTAAAATTTTGAAAATTTTTACAAAACTTCACGCTAAATAATTTATTAGACAAACCCGTTAAGTACCTCTACATCATACAAGTTTTTTGCCAAAAAATAATCCGCCAATAAATCAAACTGTGATGAACTTTTATGTAAATTTTTTTTGTGCGCCTATTCGGACAGGTAACTCTCTCATCTCTATATGGTATTTATTTATTCAACACAAACTATTGTTATGTTCATCGTATAGATATTTTTTATTGACACTCTATCATCGTGTATTTTTTGCAAAAAATAAATATTATTGTAAAATTTATAGCTGTACACAAAATAAAGAGCTAAGTGTTGTTTTTTATTTATTTAAATCAAATAAATACATACATTATTCAAAATTATATTTGAATAGATAATTATAGCGCAAATACACAATGCCTTATCATAAACGTGTGTATATATAATCCAATATAATTGAATTAGGCCGCGGATAATATTTCATTCAAATAAAGCTCGTCATCAACGTATGCGATGGAATCCGGAAATATAAAGACGCACCTATCAAAAGGTTCTAACTTTAAATTCCCACTTTTCAATGTATGTCTATAATACATTCACATTGGAGCCATTTAAAATAATTATTATTATTCCAGTTAAACGTTTAGGGATGAGTCTATAGTCAAACAAGGTTCGCGTCTAAAAATTTTTTCTCGCTGTACCAGTATACAAATCCTACTTTGTTTCTCTTTAACTCTTTTCAATTCCCCATCTGATCGCTGCAGGTTTCGAACAAACTAAAGCAAGACCTGTTTTCTTCGATTTTTGTTTCACGTTTCGATATTATCTATCATAAAATGTGTGGGATAAAAAATTGGACATGCCTAAACTACAATATTACATTTTTTAAAAGTACAAATCAATAAAAGTATAATATTTATTTTATTATGGTATATGTGCAAATGCATAATATGTGCGAAGAATTGCATTTAACCAATTACTCAGATTTATGAAAATATGAAATATGCTGAAACCAAAGAATGGAAAGCAGACAACATATTTTTAAAGATCAATCACAAATACATTTCTAAAAAAGATTGTACAAATTCATCAAAGCAAAATTAAACCTTGTTTTTCCTTCTAAAATTTAAAAGTTTGAAAGTGTTCTTTATCGAATTTTTCCTCTCATTCCAAATTTATTGGTACAATAACCATTTATTTTCCAAAAAGTCCAAGCGCCTGGATATATATTCTTCGAATGGTCGAATCATTGCAATCTAAGTCTAAAAGCAACCGTGGATAAAATGTAATGCTTCTACCCTTTGATGTGTGCTTTCGCAAATAACGGTTGCCTTTGTGACCTCGGTTGATTGCCAAAATCATAGTTGAATTTTATGTGAAAATATTTTCAGAACCAAAGATTCAAAGGACTAAATATAATGAGCGAAATATAAGGAGCATGTACGTTCCTTTCATTAATAATATGGGCATTTGCATAAAGCTGGCTTCAAAAAGAACCTCGTTGTTTGGGTGCCGCACGAGTTGCCGCAAAAAACTTGATGGACTGTGTTTTGATTTGCGAATCCTTGGCCAAACGGAACCAAATCGAGCAATTTCTGAAGCGGATGGTGACTCGCGACAAGAAATGGGTCACATACGACAATTTCAAGCAGGAACGATCATGGTGGAAGGGCGGCAAAGGGGCCCAAACGGTGGCCAAACCAGCTGCTCTATTACTGAATACGATACGAAAACGAAAATACAAGATTCATAATTGAATTGAAACAGATTCGTACGATTCTTATTTAAAATTTAATAAGAATCTTGTACTTTCGTTTACGTATCGTATTCAGGGCCTCAGGATTGACCGCGAGGAAGATTTTGCTATGTGTTTGGTTGGATTGGAACGGAATAAATTATTATGAGCCAATGGCCAAACGCTCAATCCGGACCTTTACTGTCAGCAATTGAACCGACTTAAGGCAGCAATCGACCAGAAGCAGAAAGAATTAGCCAATAGGAGAGGAGTGATATTCCACCTCCATTATCATCTCTTTTTGTCCATGGCAAACTCTCTTGGTGGCGTAAAAATGGCCTCAAGAGAGGTTTGTGAAACGGACTATCTCAATTTTCTTGCTAATAGGGACAAAACGTTTTGGAAAAGCGGCATAATGAAATTACCTTCGTCAAAACGAATGATTGTAGCCATGTTAAATAAAGCTCCGAAACAAACGTAAAAATAATGGATTTCTTTTTCCCCCACCTTATATTTTCTGTTTAATCTATTTTAGTGTTCTGAATGAAATCGATGTTAAAAACATCATTTTAATATTTATTAACGTAATTTTATCGTATGGGTCGTTTAAATATAAATGTCTTTAGTCAACCGACTTATATCCTCCAAACAAAATGGAAAATTCTCGAAAAATCATGTTTTTACTGCAACGAGGACATTTTCTTCATTTTCATAATTTTCATTTGTACGTATTTATTAGCTGACGCCTATGGTTTCAGATCAAGTATCGTGAGATGCTTAATTCATTATATGCAGATCGTTGGCTGGTGATTCGAACTACAAAACTCAATTGAGTAAAGCAACATTGATAGGCCAAAACTTTCTAAATAATATTAAATCTTATATGGGGTTTGATTGTTACTGGAGCGTAAAATAACAAGCCATCGAATAAATTAAATTGATTGAATATAGGAAATATTTAATTAAATTTAGAAGAATTAGATAAATATAATTAAATTTATAGAATAAATAGAATATCTTCTAAAGAAATAAATCTTCTAAGGAAATAAACACGATAAAAATGTAAGCTACCATTTAGCTGTTTTTATTTAGCAGGCTCAGTTATATAAAAAGTTCTTTATGAAGAATTAATCATGATAGTTCATTTTGCATTATTTTTTCAACACCCTCCAGTTTTTTTAAGCAGTTTCGAATAATTTACTTTCCAAGGTCTCTACAAATTTGAAAATACCGACCAAACGGCACAGTATTTAAAGCTTTGGCGTTTGGATCGGGAGATACCGTGTTCCAATCTCGATAGCAAGATGCAAAGGGGAATTTTCATCAACAGAATACGATCTGTGCTGAAATGGAAAACAACTATGACCCTCTGTAGGAGTACCAAACTCATCGGCCGACCCATTTTCCATGCCAATATAGACTGGCGTGGAGCTATGTAATATGCAGTTGGTTCTACGAAAATCGATCCTATATAGCCATTATATCCTCGGATTGGTTGCCAACGGCGTAAAAGTGAAGACGGGAAAAGCGAACCGCGAAAGAGAGGACAGCCCAGACCCCAGAACAAATTGCAAAGATAATAAAAAAAAAAGTTTGAAATTTTACACCACTGAATAAAAGTCAAGATGAATTCTCGTTCCACCAATTAATAATTTTTCCCCAACTAATTAAAAGACCTTTGTCGGTTTTATATCTGAACAATAACTTTTGCATTTCCCATTCAACTGTTATTAGATATTTTAAATATACGCTCGAATATTTAGCTGATTTTACGGCGATGATACACAAACTCCAATTTTAATGCATATGATTATGAAGAAGTTCGAATATACCGAACGGAATTTATATCATAGATTAATAAAATAATAAAACAACGAATTGTGAAAACCCATATTATTTTTTGTCAACTCTAAAAACGACCAATCCCTGAGAGTAGCATTTTTGAACTCTAAAAGTTGGGTTTGGTGATCTAATTTAAATGAAATTCCCGTCGCATGAACTAGTGTGCTTTAATATTTTTTATAAAATTAGGTGCAGTTTGAAATGTCTTACCTCCTAACAATTAACTGATTTTCAATTAACTTCCTCTGAAAATTTATTTTTCTGTGAATTAAGTTTTTATAACTGTTTTTCTGTAAATTGTTATTTTTTGTAAATAGTTTTTAGCGAATTAACAGAATGTGCTTATCTTACCTCTTCGATAAAGCATCGCAAAATGAAGAAAACCGATAAAGCATCACAAATTGTTGTGAATTTCAAAAACGGTTTTGAAATTAACCTGTAAAATGTTATTTTGAATGGTAAAATTGTCAACAGTAAGCGGAGTTATTTGAAAATTATTGGGAATAAAATGATATTAAACCTAAAAACCTTTATATTTATTTATTAAAGCTAAACTTTAATTGAACAAAAATAAACAGTAATGTTGGATGCGTTGAAGAAAATGTAAATTAAAATAAATCAAATATTGCATTCGACATTTAGATATGAATTATAGATGGAAATAAAAAACACTGAAACTAACAAAAAAAATCAAGCAACACTTTATACAAAAAAAAAATATTGTTAGTTAAAATAAAACCAAAAAATGGTCAAAAATCAGGATCAAAGAACAAAAAAAACAACAAAAATCCAATAAAATGCCAACCTGGCAGTTTCGCAATTGCCGCCACTCGAGAAGCAATAACCACCACCTGAGGAAACTGGTTGAGGTGATGTAGAACGACTAGCTGATCCACTTCCACCGACAACTACTACTTTCCCTCCTCCAGCACCACCGCCACTAGCAGAGGCTTGGGCTGGATTTGTACCAGCCACATTCGTTGTAACAAATTTTGTTGGATTAGTTTGATCACCGCCACATACAACTTTACTAGCATTTCGAACAGGGATATTATGTATCTCATCCTTTATAAAATTTTGAATCGATTTATTTGGAAATTCTGGTCCTTGCACAATTGCATTTAAATTGCTACTGTTTGGATTAGTGGCGGCGGTATTCATTAAATTCTTTATACAATTTCCAAGAGCTATGCTAGTAAAAATATTTTTATTATTCGAACCAGTGGCCTCATTACTTGTAGGAGTAGCAATAGTAGTAACCGGTTCTGGGGTTTTTGAATGATGTGATCCACCATGTCGATGATGATGATGATGATGATGATGGTGATGTGATGCATGATGGCCTGGGCTCGACTGTTGGGATGCATCACCACCATCACCTTGCATTTCATTTGAATTGTTTTTACCACCTTTTGCATCGTTGACATAATTGAGTGGTGGCTTATTGGTTGATGACAATGCCAATGCCAATTCTGGTAAACTAATTTAGAAAAGCAATTCAATTTTATTAAAATAAAACTCTTTCATAAAAAACAATATGTTTAGTAAATAAATTTGGATCGGCGCGTGACCAAATTACCAGAATAATATTCTAAGTATCGAGTAATTTAGCCATCACCGTTTGATAACAAAATAATATAAAAATATGATAGACATTTCTAGAACAAGTTTAATTTTTCCAAAAAATACAAAACTAAATGGAACAAAGGATATTAGAATACGATTTAACCATAAAATTACTAAACGTTATTGGGATTTCCCTCCGTCGCATAAAATGTAAGTTGAACGACCTGGGTCAAGGAAAATTGTATTTGGTTCAACATAATATTTTGTTTTTGATTTATTTGAAATACCAAACCTTATTAATTTCCAATTAATAAATACAAGAAAATCGACAATAGTATAATTTGTACAAAATTAGGCCGCAGTCGATTTCTAAAAAGGGCATTCAACCCGAAGCGTGTGTATACCCCAAAAAACTAATCATTCATTTTCTATATACATTTCCCCTACATTTGTTATAATAAAAAAAATTTATTAACTAGAAAATATACGTGATGGAAAAATGTTTGAATATATACATACGAATAAAATGAAACGGCCCAAATTCTAATTTGAGAGGTGCTGACATAAAATAAGCGTGGTTTTATCGTCAAATTTACAAAGCGCTCAAACAAAATGCAACCCATTAAACTAACAAAATAATATCAAAATTCTTTATACAGTTTTTATAAATCGAGATTCCCTTATATCGACGTGTAACAGTATGATTGGTTGCGTGATGAAACGATTCTGGCATAAATATCGAAAATATTATTAAGAATTGTTCTGAAAGTGTTATCGCTAGTGAAAGCTGCAAATTTAATTGTAAATGGTTCATAAAAATATTGTGTAAGT
Source organism: Nephrotoma guestfalica (assembly GCA_963691935.1). Taxonomy (NCBI): domain Eukaryota; kingdom Metazoa; phylum Arthropoda; class Insecta; order Diptera; family Tipulidae; genus Nephrotoma; species Nephrotoma guestfalica. The sequence continues at coordinate 69,774,978 of OY829913.1, read as the reverse complement.
TTCAAATAATATTTCGAAGAAAACTCAAGTGCAATGTCTAACAAGTATTTGTTGGAAGGTATGTCGATAACCACATTCCATACAGAGATCACCCGTATATTACTAGTGCGAAAGTAGTCAGCCAACAATCAAAATCAAGTTGCTAAAATCTATCTTGGAAGCTCGTACATATCTTTTAAAATAAAATAACAAAAATTGTAAAATTAATAAAATAATTGAAATGTTTGTGTCTCCTTGATTACCTATGAGACGGGATTTCGAAAATTATTTTCGTGCATTTGTTTATCGTTTTCTTTTTTGCTTAGTATCCTCACTTTCCTTTCTAATACTCACTACAACAATATACTATATATGGAATAGTATTCAAAACGGCCACAAAATCAATTGACGCCCCCGCCAAATGTTGGTCACAGAAAGACAGGCACCGGTTTTTGGTTTCGAACCATTCGGATTTGTCAATTGTTACCGAATCAACGAATATCATTAGAATTAAAACCGACAATGTTGAATTGGAGAGTTCCTCAATTTTCAGAACGATAAAATCAGATTCCGAATCCAAAAATTCCGAATAATGAGAAACTCTAGAACTCTAGTCCAAAGTGAGGATGCCTCATAAAGCATTATATATTTGTTTCATTAGGCGCAATTTTCTTAGTTTAAGGCACCGGCTAATGGTTATCTAACGACTCGCATAGATACAAACTGGTTCGTAGCCATATTACAAAAATTACTCTTAACCCACTCATTGAAACTATCTTGACCTTTCAACAAAGCGTGAAAGAGACTTCACAACCATCCTACTAAGATTCGTCACATGCTTAAGAGGAATGTCCAAGGATTTACAAACCAATTAGAACAAGAAAGGGAAAATTACAAAGCAAATGGACTCTACATCGTCCTGTTCAACATCGGTGATAGTAAACATGTAAGGAGACTCCGAGTATCGTCCGATTTAAACCTAGGAGACAGTGTCTTGCCCCACCTTATAGTTTTGGCCAAATCTGACTTGGTCGTTTATAGGTTGCTTCTAAAACATTAGTTCAAACTTAACAGGCGGCAATTCAACATTTGTTGTTTGTTGAGATGAAGAAGGTTGTATCTTGACGAGCGAGTTCATCTGCCTTTCATATTCTCCGTAATATTCGACTGCCTTGGCATCACAGGTGCCTACAAGAGGTGAATGTGGAACTGAAATTCCTTCTCAATAACAGATTATAGAATTCTAGGTTTCTTTCTACGTAAGGTGATGTAAAACGATATTTTAATTGGAGTCCTTGAGTCCAATACTCAAAACTTAAAAGAGAAAAATGTTCTGTTCATGAAACCGATTGATTTATCTTCACTTCAGAAACTCGAAACTCAAGCCACAACGAGTGATAATTTAAAATAATTCTGTCATTTTTAAAAGAAATATGAATATGTGTAGAGTTTAAAGAAAAGCGTACACAATTTGTATTAGGAATACAAAATTTGTTTAGAAAAAATTAGAAAATGTCCTATTTTAAACCTTTCAATCATTTTTCTAGTTTATCTATAGTATAATCTCAGTGGCCAGAAAAACTTCTACTACTTAGCTTTGTAATAAAATATAAATGTTAATTAATTTGGTAAACTTCCAATATCGAACAAATTTCGTATTTGAATGCAGAGGGGATGGAGAGACGAGCGATCAAATGTGTCATTTTGAATTAGACTTAAGATGCAATTCTATTTTTGGCTCATTGCAATAATTGCATAATTTGAAGGAATGTTCCTTTCCTAATGAACAAGCAGCGAAAATCAACAACGTACTCGTCTAATGAGTTTAATATTGAATAGTCAATTGAGCTTTGTTGGACTCGATCGTTCAGTGGTATGTGTTGGAAATTTGTACAACTAGCGACCACAGATTAACCGCGATGCGAGTTATTAACCTTTTGACGGAACGGTCCGCTCGCGAGTAACAAAATTGCGATTTACTATTAAAATAGCTGATTGGGGTCTATTTGCTACACACTTGGGTGGCTCTTGCGACAGTGTAGAAACACTTCCAGAAATAGACCGGGCTGATAAAATTTAGTGTATTCGTACTAATGTACTAGTTTATGATGTCCTGTTGTGAAAAGTGCCGTTCCATATGGAACCCGTACAATAATGTAACTAAACAAATCGCCAAAAGATTCCCCAAGACTCCATTCTAGGGTATGAAATGCCGTGTTTGATAAACACATGACCAATGACTATGATAAAATTACATACGCGGATGATAAAGTTATTGTGGTTTGGAGGGCAACTTAAGACTTGAACTTCAGGGTAACGATCAATTAGCAATAAATAAAACGCACGAATGTAACAAATAGATACTACCTGCAAATAAAACAGTAAAGGCCGCTAAAAGGCAAATTTACTCTTGTTTTCAAATAATATCTCTAAATGGTTGAAACTTAAAAATGGTCAAAACTGTGTGATATCTAGGAGTGACGTATATGAACGTATGGAAACAACTTCTCACGTACGTGTATATAAAAATGCTAAGAATCTATTCCAGTTCCTGGCAAAGGGATTATGGAGACTGAATCATAAAACACTCGAAATAACTGACTATGGTGTAGAAGAGGTGCTTTTCACATATGTCGCTGCAGTATGGTTTAATGTATTAATCTGTCACCATACAAGATAATTAGTAAGTGCTCAGAGGAATATCCTACTATGAATAACTAAGGCTTACCAATAGTTTCTAAAGAAGGTATTGCGGTTTTATCCGGTATGCTCCTGTTACATATTATAATCAAAAATAGGGTACACTTCGAAGAAGAAATGAAGAAAATATCGGTCAATACGGTGAGACATACCTTTGACAATATTCCCAACGTTAAAGCTAAACTCAAAATAAAATTATTTGTTAGTAAGTAGGTAAGTAAGTAAATTAATGCGGAACTGCAGAAGGAGACCAGTCATAACTATCTTAAATGAACGAAATAGTGTGATATAGCAGACCATCGGACTATATATGTCTCCTTGCGGCTAGAGTTGGTAACCTCATAATTTTGAAATTATAGTCCGGAAAAAAGTACAAAGCACTGATATGATTCTTTAGGCAACTTAACTAGAATAAATTGATATTATTCATTATAGCTTGAATATCTACGGCGAGAGTTTCTAAGCTAAAGATAAAAGTACTAAAAGTTAAACAGATACCATTTAACTTTGTAGGTTTTGAATAAATATTGAAATGCCAAGCAATTAAAAAACTGCTAATTTCAAAATTTTAAAACTCTATGGATTTCAAAATTTTAAGTATCTTAGTAAATCAAAATTTTGTAACTCTTACGGAGAGAGAAATATCTAAAGTAAGAAATGATAAATAGGACAAACCTTCGAGATATTGTTTTCTGGTATAACTAAATTATATGTTAACTATCCGAAGCGCACGACTTGAATTACTTTCAGAAAATAAAATTGTGATTGCCGTTCGAAATTCACGTATTCTTTCCATATATGCGGATTGCATTGTATACGGACAACAAACATCTGAAACTTTAAAATTTTGACACAGTGATTTGCACTGTACACCATTGTTGGACAAAGAGATTGAAATGTATCAAAAACGGAAACTCTAGATCGAATCTAAGCTAAAGTGACACAAAGTCATCAGTTACCACTTCATACATTACTTGTAACACGGAAAATTTTACTAATAAGGTAAATTAAATGATAATTTTAGTGAAAAGTTAAAAATATTCAAATTATTCATAATCCTGACAATTTGGTTTAGTTTCGGAAATACCACACCAAATCCAATTGTTATCATTTCCCTAAACAAAATAGTGAGCTTACTTCATTTCAAATGCGTATTATAAATTTAGGTTATGTTTTCTTATCGATATGCTTAAACATACAAAAACAAAAAATTCAAAATCAATCATAACAAGCCTTTTATATAATTTTGTTTTAGAATAGACACTACAAAAATATTTACATTAAGCTATCGCATGATGTACTTATAGCCGGCTCGATTCGAGTACGATAACAAAATAACAGAAAATTAAAACGCAAATTTCAAATTCAACAGGTGGTAACATAATTGAGTTGGTTGATTTACATATTTCGAAAAAAAAAATCAAACTCAATCCTTTCTCTGTATTTTTTGTATATAAATTATGTACGTGCTCAAAATTTCAAAATTTCGCTTTCCACGATGACAGATAGATTCATATCTCCCAGTACAAATATTATATTACATTTCGATTTGATGTATATAAACATTGCTAATGTGGGGCGTCTGGCATCGAAGAAAAATTATCTGGTATATAGTTTTGTTATGTGTATAAATATATATAAACTGATTATAGTTCAATAAACCATAATATAATGAATTAGGGCCTGAACGAACATAAATTTCAACATATTATCACATATGTATATGGTTATCACATGTTGCACAATACAGTGATAATAATAGAATACATAAGCGATTAAGGTTTTAACCTACTTTAGAAAAGATTTCGGCATAGTTTATAAAATGGTACAGTAGTTTTAATTATTATTGTTTATTTTTAATGATTGGCAATTAAATATATAAACGACAATTTCTGTACCGAGATGATAATAGATTTATCTGTTGTGTGAAATGGTCAAATTATATTTATCTTCCAAACTCAGCATTTTTCATTTATCATTAATGTGTTTAAGATGTTTTTGACTTTAATAAAAATTATTTTTTATTTTTATTACACGTTTTATTTGCTTTTTCATTTTTTATGATAAAAGTTATAATAAAATGGCAAATATTGTAAATTTCGAATAAACAAAATTTTAAAATTTACTTTTATGAAGTAATTGTGTTGTTTGTTTATTTTAAGTCTGTATGTGCCATCATAAAACCGTTTGTTAGTATTATTCGTAGTTGCGAATAAAATAATTAATTTATGCAATACTTAAAGATTAAAATCAAAAGATTTATAGAGTTGCGGCTCGAGTTTAATGACTTAAATTTAATTTTGCTACACCTTGTACGTCATTAAATAAATAACGTTATCTTTCATTCATGGTTTGGGTGTACAGCAATTTGCTTAATTACTAGTTTAAAATTTGAATTCTGTCGTAAAATTCAAGAGTAAACAACCAATCGGTTTGAAGTTTGAAGAGAATGACATTTATTACCTCCTTCGTTATCAGGCATAATGAGTAACCAAGCTTACTTTTTTTTATTTCAAACTAATTTTTTCACTTTTCTACAGGTTAAACCAAATTTAGTTAGCTTTGAATTTATTATAAACGGCAAATAAAAGGGAAGAGCAATGCAATGTGTGTAGTGCAACAGTTCTGTTCAATCGTATTCATAATTATTTATATTCTCGTGAAGTATGTGTAGAAATGTATGTATAAAATTAGAAAAAATTTAGGACAAACTTCAGGTTTCTGGATAATTATGTATGTATCTCCAATGATCAGATGTCATTTGCAGCGCTCGATATTTTTACCATATAGTTAAAATGATATCTCAGTACGCAATTTTTCCACGGTGTGGAAAAAATTATTTTAATTCCATATTAAATTCCGTACTACAAAATATCAGACACAATTTTCTTTCTCTTTGTTTCACAATTTTGTTTTATTCCTATGTTTTGTTTTGTATCTTCAGTTTCATGTGACAAGCTGACGAAGGAACACACGGTTCTGAGTACATATTTACGTACATTTTTGTTTGTTCATTTTCGAAATTGTGTGTTTAATATTGTTTTTCAGTTTAAAGTTTACTTTATTCGTGTTAAATATACAATAATTGGAGTAACGGACGGGACCCCGGTTAACAACATCGGACGGAATACACAGGTAACAATATTCAATTTCACGGCATGAGCATGGATATATTTATGATCACGCAAACTTTTGTTTCTTAGAATTTTCTTATTTTATTGGCTTTGGAAAAAACGTAACCGGAATTTATTAAATTTATATTTTAAAAATTATAATTCTAAATGTGAAAATTAAAAAATTATAATAATAATTGCAAATTATAATTCTAAATAAGAAAATTACTACAAAACCGTTTTTAATTTCAAAGAAAATTATTATTTCAATGGAAATGTGTATGGCTGGAACTTCCTACCAAATTCCACCATGTTTTCAATACGATTTTTTCCTCTGTTTAGTCGGGATTCACACTCACACCGAATTTTTTATGATACTTTTCTTTGGGAATTAGTATGGATTTGAATTGCAATAAATAAAAAACAAGAACATCTGATAAATTTCACGAGATCTAGCACCTTTTACCAATCAAATTAAAACCCGTAATGTCATTAATTAGGTGAAGACAAAATACCATTAGAAGTGATTATGAGTCTGAGGAATTGGTTTTATGTAAAAAAAAAAAATAAACGGAAACCTCTCTTTTCGTCTCTCGAACTAATGCTGCCTTTTTCAAGCTGAACTTATCGCGATAAGGGAAGACGTTAATTATAGTTCAACATCAACCTGATGTATGCATTTCAATATTACGAATAATGAAAAGGCGAATGAATTCGCTCGACAAGGCTTAATCTTCCTCATTTCACCAAGCAGGGCGGATTTTGATATACCGCTGATAATTGCTTTCTGCTTTAAAAAGAAGGTAGAAGAATAACGAAAAACAGATGGTCTAATAGTAGCCCATGCTTCAAAACTAGATCTTTCAAAGCCCAGGCATCTGCTATCGCTGCGGTGGCAACATGTCAGTCCTCACGTGTTTACTGTCGTATAGTTGGGAAGATGAAGAGGATTGCTTAATTAAAATGGCAGAAGAATATTCTAACTGCTATTGTTGCTAGAAGTTGTATTCTAGGCGGTTTTAGTTAGATAACTGAATGACCTACTTCATGTTCTAGCCAGACCTGTATCACGATCTCTAAGGAATAACATCGGTGCACCTAGAAGACAAAAATTCGTAGCAAAAACCTGAAGAGGTAGATTAATAGTACCGTGTGTATTTTGTTAGGTGGCTGAATGATCAACTTCATATATCGGCCAAACCTGAATCACGATCTCCAGTAATGGCCGATAATGGCCAGCAAAATTTAGGTTAAAATAATTTCAATACACCTAAAAGATTAAAATTCGTTTAAAAAACCTGAAGTCGTGCATTGTTAGCAACAGGCGATTTTAGGTATGTGGCCCAATGATCCACCTTCATGTACTAGCAAGATCTGAACCACGAGTCCTGGAATGACCGATAATAGTAATTTAAATTTGAGTGAAAATAATATCAGTGCACGCAGAAGGTAAAAACTCATCACAAAAGCCTGAAGTCATACATTATTAGCACTGAGTGGTTTTTGTAAGATGAAATGAGCTACATCATGTACCGACCAGATCTGAATCATGACCTCCAGGAATGACCGATTATGGCCCTCCAATTTTATGAGAAAAGAACATCATTATATCTAGAAGGTTAAAAGTAGCGAAAAACTGAATTCGAGCATTGTTAGCACTAGATGGTTTTATGGGGTGGTTCAAGTGATCAACTTCATGTTCTAACGAGATCTGTGGTCCATAATGAAATTTTCGATAGTGATTTATTTTTGACAAAACCAATTATTGTGATTTTTTGCTTGCTAATTCGATAACGGCGATAATCACAAATATGAATTTTTCGATTGTTTCAAAAAATCATTAAACTAATTAAATTTTAATAACTAAACTTATTTAGTCCAATATTTAATATTTTAAGTATAATTTTATAAACATTTTATGTATTCGCAACGATATTCGACACCTTAACGAGATGTCGTAAATTTTCGATAGTATCTAAAAAAAATCACTGTCAAAAAATTTCATAATAGCGCATTTTCGATAGTATCGAATAAAAAACGCCATCGACAAATTCATAATAGGCCCCCGGATCACGATCTCTATAGGAATGGTCGATAATGTCCATCAAAATTTAGGCTAAAATAACATGAGTGCAGCTTAAAATTCAAAATTCGTTTAAAACATATGGAGGGGTGAATATGTTGTGGCCAACATCAGATTTTCTTTTATCAAGGCTGTCTACAATCAAAGATCTCGGAATACACCACACTTGATTTCTAAAGCGAACAATTAAATTTATCGGACTTTTGGTTAAAACTGTCTTATATAAACAAAAATACTGCCACTTCCGGTACACAAATGAAAAACACTTAAGTATGAAGTTTCATTGCGAATAGTAAATTCGTCTGGACTGAAAAGATGTCGAATTTTTGATGAAATTAAGTTTTTTTTTATCAAACTATCACTCGTCATTTTCGGTAAAATTAAAAAACAATGATCTAACAATGTTTTAAAATTTAATTTACTATAGGCTCTTTCAGGTCCTCCAACTGTTGGACTCATGATTATAGTGAAATCATCACCAATTTGAACTTAAAATTTCATAAAACTTAACATATTCATAAAATTTGTTATTTTACACAACATATGGGCTACTGGTTTGTTGGTTTGGCTTGACACAACCCAATGTTTTTGTTTTAATCGTTTTTTCATTAATGCTATATACTTTTCAAATATTTGCAAATAATGAAATATCTCCTTTGGAAGCTGCAATTTACGGAAAAGTTTAAGTATGGGATTTTACCTCGAACAATCAATCCATCTGGGCTGTCGAGAACAGACAGACATTTAGTCTACACGATACCACATATACACACAAAGATTTTTTAAACGCTATACTCTTTTTACTTTGGCGATATAGCCAAAAAATGTCGTCAAAATTGTTCATGATTACTACACATTATTTTACTACGTAAAAGAAAGTATAACCCGAAGTGGAGCGTTGTAACGTGTAAAATTGCTTCCATGATTGTAATATAAATACATAAATTTCACAAGTTTTGTTAGAATAATGTTGAGCTTTACGCTACGCGTTTCTAACTCTATTCTGTTTATAATAAAAATAGGCCTAATATAAGGTTATGTTCAAAACTGATAAAATGAATAGACCTGTTATTCAAATTTAAAAGTACGAAAACTTCCAAAAACTGAAATATTATATTTTTTGGCCGATTTTAAAATTTAGACAGATTCTACGTTGGATTGGTTTCGTCTGTATATTCAGCAACTATGATACATATGGCTGATTTTAAACGGCAATCATTCCAAAAATTGTTTAAAAAGTTCATAACATGGTATATGCGTGCGGGTTTATCAACGAGGACCCTCTAAAATTCGCCCAATATTCTCGATAATAATGACCTAACCTCTACAGGGTTCATAAAGTAATATTCAATTCATTACCTAGAGGCGGTCTGGTGTAAAAAATTATTAAAGGTCGACATTTATTTTTAAATCATATTTGAAATTATTTTTTTCGGATTTTGACTAGTATACTTTGCTAGATTTTATACAATTTTTTTAAAAATAAATATATTTCATAATTTAATTTGTTTTTTATTGATTTCAACAAGTGTTTATTCATAATAATCATTTTGGAGTGAAATTTACTCTACGAGAAATCAAAAGGGTGATGTCTAAACCAAATCAATGAGGTGTAATTAATTTGTAAATCACAGTTTTGATTAAACTGAACTCTGATCCATAAAATAATATAATTATTGGCGGTGTCTAATTTTAAGCTACACTGACCATCCGTTCCTCGAAAACGTTACTTCTAATTACATCAGGATTTGTTGTAATAAAAGTGTAACAAATTATAGTATAGGTTATGAGACGGGCAATTTGGTTGGCACGTAATCTTTCAAACTTATATGAGACACTCGTGGATGGAATCTCATAAGGTATTCACATCACCATATTTCCGCCAAACATCAAAGAATTTGCTTGGTTCTGGTACAACTAAAAGTAAACCTTATAGCGAATCCACCGGCAAAGACATATACCAAGTGTTCGACAACCGGCCTCTAACATTTAAATTTCAAATTAATTTTAAGTTATACGGAAGACAATCGCATATAAGATATTCCTTAAATCAGCTTATTTCCGCAAAACGGTACAGAATTTTTCTGACACGGACATAAGAGAAAGTAGACACTTTAAATCGAACAATCCATTGGTATTAAATACTTCAGAATATTTGCTTCCAGGATATTCAATAGCAAATAGAAAAATTTCAAAGAACCGCAAAGTAAATATTAACAATCTCAAATTTGGTTAATTCTAATGGCCTCCCAAATTACAGTCCTGCTAGATTTAGTAAGAGATACAACAAAAGGAAATTATTCACTCAACAATGAATAAGGCGAAACCGAATCTAAGAATACCAGGTGTGCAAATATGAAACCAGAATTTACCAATAAATGGAGCCACCTGTCAATGTACCTTTCGACAAACCACTTCATTGGCACCATTGTTTTCTTTTGACATCTGTCAACAAGGCAACAGGTGAAATAGAAAACCACTTGCGAAATGTTGCTCGAAATGCTGCCAGATACAAAAAAAAGTTATTTCTCCATCGAATTGTGACTGGCGATCAAAAATGGATCTATTTTGAGAATCTAAAGTCCAAAATATCTTGGGTTGATTCCGGTCAATCATCGACCTCGACTGCAAGGCCAAAATAGACTCGGACGGAAGACAATGCTCTGTATGTGGTGAGATCAGAAGAGTGTGATTTATTTTGAACTGCTAAAACCTGGTGAAACCGTAAATACTGAACACTACCAATAACAAATGATCAATTTGTATCGAGCTTTGCGTGAAAAACGATCAGAATATGATAAAAGGCAACACAAAATGATTTTTCTTCATTATAATGCACTATCACACAAAGGAAAATCGGTCATGGAAACGTTAGAAGCACTTAATTGGGAAATACTTTCACTTACCCGCCAGACTTGGCTCCGTCCGATTATCACTTACTTGCATCGATGGGGCTTGCTGAGGAGCACTTCCTACGAAAATGTGCGAAAATGGCTCAATAACAGTTTTTTTGGCGTGGCAATGCGTGCCAGAGAGATGGGTAAAATGTATAACTAATAATGGGCAATACTTTGAATAAAATACTCTTAATCATTATCATCCGATGAACGTGTACATTTTACTAAAACAAATTCCGGTTTCATATGTACACACCTGGTGTAAATTTCATAGGATTTTATTCGGCGCGGACCTACTTATTGAATAAAAATGAAATCAATATATTTTCCATATTCTCGAGATTAACAACAAAACCCCTATTTGAAGCATACTCCATTTTAGACATCATTTTCTAGCTGCAGATGATATCCTGAGCAAAGTAAAATTTCAAAAATATGAAAGTTTGTTCTGGATTTACATTACCATAATAATTTTAAGTTGTGTCGCTCTACAATATATTCAATATGTACAAAATTTTCCACATATGCTCCCCACTAATTTGATATTAGTTCCTTATGGTGCACGTAACATATTTTACATAATTCTTAAGAATCATGAAAAAACCCCATACAACATCCAATTAAACTAATTAAAGTTAATAACAAACAAAACAACTTTTGTTCATTTTTATATGAAACAAAACAATAAAGATGTCTAAAGTACAGACATTGTGTGTACGAATAAACATAACAAAACCATTATTTAATTTCATACCACAATTTTTCTAAGAATGGAAAAAATATTCTTCCGAATTTCGATAGAGTATATTGATTACAAGAAAGAAAAAAGTTAAAATAATTTTATATGTTGCATGCAACATTACAGTCATGGAAGTCGCAGCCGCGCTTTATTACATAATTTCCGATTTTTACTGCACAGCACTCCTGTTACTAATTTATGTTGTTAGATGATTAATTACAAAAAAAATGTATATACCGAGCATATTCTTTAGAAAGTTTGTAATTAACGTAACTAGGTTAAAATTACATAATTAATTTACATTTCTATTTCCTCAAATTATATTACATTTCAATTTTTACTGAAAAAATATTATTGTTAAATAACACAGCATAAACCAATTCGAATTTATTCATCGATAACAAAAAAAAAATCTTACGACGCCGCATTTAATGTATCTTCAGCATTTAGAAAAGTAAGTACCAACAGATATAATTAAAGATTTTGAATGCCCTTGAAATATTTGCATAGCATGACACAGATACGTCTCGACGCAAACATGTTTTCTTTCGCAATTTATATATTTTTAGCTGAGTATAATTCGCTTTTTATATAAACTTATTTTTAAATCCTACGTGCACCGCATAATCATCATCGACTGTATATTGATTTTTTGTACATATAAAAAATTACATTTTAATGCGACTCTCTTTACATTAAATCAATATTTTGTGAAACAAAAATGTAAACAACTCGCCGAATTATGGATATATATACTATATAAAGTACTAGTAAAAACTATATAAAGTACTAGACCTACGACATTACAACCTAAATTGGGTAATTCAATTTGGCCAATTTGTTGTATCCACATCAATATTAAATAATTTAGAACGGAAACGGCAAATAGACGGCATCGATCCCGCATGTCAAACAACAATAAAAAATATTTGTGGTGGTAGAAGAAAAAAACTATTTCAGCACGCTTCATAGTATATATTATAGGAAGAGGTAATCGGATATTACTGAGTAATTGAGTAAGCACGCCAGAACGTATTGTATTATGTTTTTGTGCACATTATTTTCAATATAAATCGAAAGTTTTTATTTGAACTCAATAACCCACATTGTGATAGGGCCTTTACAAATTGCAATCACATACTACGTGATGATTGGGTTATCTGAAAAGCTTTAATCAAGTTGTATTAATATTTGATATTTTCATATCACATAAATATATCAAGCATAACGAATTTTGAAGGAACATAATTTTGTACTTAGAGGAATCAATATATAAGAGGTATCAAGTAGTGCAAATTAGATAAGTGAATTTCTCATATCTTATTTCTCATATTTTTTCATATCGCCATAGTTAAGTTATTATTTATTATTGTGATGCTAACATAAATTTACAATAGTAAAACAGATTATCCTTGCAATAGAAAAGAAAAGTTTCCCAAACGCAAAATTCGAAATATGTTCTACGCCGGATGGAGGGGAGGGACTACCTTTGCATCGAGAATTGACTACCATCGATATTCGATATCAATTGACAGGAGTCCTAGGAAATTTGGCGCACGCGATTCCTTCGTTTGGGGTTCGAAGTTGAAGCTGCTACAAAATACGAAACAATGGCTTCGTTGATTTTTGATAAAAGCGAGGCAAGTGTTTTAAAGTTCATTCATTAACAAACTTCGAGACAGTTTAGTAAACTACACGCTAAAAGTTCAATTCTGTGTATATATACGGGAGATGTTGGAAATTTGAAAAACCCAAATAGTAAATCTCCAGCAACATTTCCATCAACATAATCGACGACTGTTACAATAATGTTTTATCAGCATATCAACCGACCGCGATTTCTGTTAATGATACTATCTTGAAGCCACATACCATAAACATTAACCGCCCATGCAACCGCCTCTCATCAACCTAAATCGAAATTATATTCGAGCTAGACTAATTAACTCTACTACTAACTTTTATATTATTTCATGGTTTTTACGTAGTTCTAATTAGGTGCATGGCGGACTTTTAGACTGTCCTAGATCCTAAATTTGTGCATTTTACAGGAAGGGCCATCATACAACAATCCATTGATTAACAAAATTTGCTGAACGCATAATTTCAAGAAATTGTGAAATTCCTTGATGACCAAGAAGCCCGGATTTAACATCAATTGATTATTTTTTGTGGGGTTATTTCAAGGATAAGGTGTGCGCTAATCATATACAAACAATTCAGCAACTTAAAAACAACATTCAAGCTGAAATTGCGGTCATTGACCCGCTTTTATTGAAAAAATGTCATCGCATGGCACGCTGCTGAATCCTATCCACTAATTGGAGGACAATGCCGTATCCTCCACCCCAAACTTGACAGCAATACTCTATTACATGGTCTAATACATCGGGACAGATATTAGTCTTACATATCTGGAGAACCTGATGCAAATTAAACAACCTTCTGCATCTATTGAGGAACCCTAGTTCTCGATAAGCCGACACAACATCAATGCGTTCATTTCATTTTAAATTGTTTCTAATTTGAATACCAGGGCTGCGTACCAATAGTCGGGTAAAAGTCAATTTTAAGTAAATTTTTCGGTAAATTCATTTATTTTTCAAAAACTCTATGGCAAACTGATCGAAAAATCTGTTCTAAATCCGATTTTTACCAAAGTAAACGATTTACTCGACTATTGGTCCGCAGCCCAGGCAGACGAATTGAGTCACACACACACGATTACATAGTATTTTATCACAAAAGGATATTCGTTGTGACTTCTTTTACGCGAGAATGTGCTTATTTGCGTTTTTTTCACATTAAACTTGATCTGATTTCTTTCTCGCCGTTTAGTTCTGAAGCAGCAGGTTTCACCTGGAATGAAATAGAAGAGTCCAATGTGGCGTCATCAGCAAAAAAATTTCAATTTATAAAGGCCACGTATCCTTCTTCAAAATCATCGTACCCAATAGCTCGGATTGAATCCGTCGATTAAGATTGCAGTTTCTTAAAATATAACTGTCGAGAATTAGTAATATTGAGAATCCTGAGAAGATGTGCAACACGTAGAAACAAACAATCATAAGTGTGTCAAGATCCTTAGTCTACACTGTGGTTAAGTTAAATCTTGACACTTGGGCCGGAAGGTAAGGGGTTCGAATTCAACCAGAAACAGGATGTAAAATAGAATTTTCCCATTTGATTACAATTGATGATGTTAATAAACACGAGAGAAGGAGAGAGAATTCTGTGAACGAACATCTATTTGCCTCATACACAGTTTATCGTGTACAATAAATTTCTGGGAAAAGCAATTCAAATTGTTGCTAAACACTCAATGAAGGTTGGATTTGAAGGTGTGTGACGCTGGCTGGCGGGACTCAGCTTGGCTCTTTGATGGCTGTTGATAAAATAGGGATAACACGTCACAGAATAGAATTGCATCAGTTGCAGGGAAAGTGTTACATTGAAATAAAGTAAAAATTTTGTTACATTGAAATAAAGTAAAAGTTCCCAAAAATACTATTCAATATACACCTTCCGTCATTTTAGGCCAACTACACAGAAACGAATGGAGCCATGGATAATCATCAGTAAATAGATACCAACGTCCGATTCCCAGAATATCTTGGGGATGGCATCTCGAAAACTTATGAAGAAGCAAACAATCAGTTGTAAGGACCGGATGTGCCCAACAAAAATATAGTGTCGGACATGTGCAGAACGCATGGAAAAATGGCTGAATAATAAGTTACCATAGAAAAACTATGGCCGTGCAAAACGTTTGACAGGTTCGGCCATGCAAAAATACAAACATATTACGGTTCGGCAATTCACTGAAACACAAATTAGTTAGAAGGTATGAAAACAAATTTTAGTTTTTTGTTTTTTATGTCCAAACTCTAACATCTAAGACAATCTATAATCGTGGCAGCATCGTAACCATTATTTCAACAAACTGTTAAATCCATATTACACTTATCATATATGTATGACCAATGCCCCAGGCAGATTCAGATAAAGCTAACTACATCTTAAGTACAAGCACAATTTGGGCGATACGGAGTTACGTTATAACTGGTTTAAAATCTTGCTTAGGAAACTCAAGCATTCCATTTTTCAAACCAAACCACTACCGCCTTTCAGGCCTCAAATTTCGCATGGATCTCCCAATCTATGAGCAAAGCAGAAGTTTTATTCCAAATAGTCTATCCGCCTGATATGTAGAGATGAAGAATTTTGGTGAAATAAAGTTTTCTTCTTATCAAAACACGCCATTTCCGGTAAAATTTAAAATATGATCTGAACTAATTTTTAATCGTTTTTCATAAATGCTATATACTTTTCAAAAAATTTGCAAAAAACGAAACACCTTCTATGGAAGCTGCCACTTCCGACATATCGATATCGGATAAAAATCACTGGGATCTCCCAATTTATAGAAAAAGGTTAAGTATAAAATTTAATTTCGATCACTCAATCCGTATCAGGGACTAAATTTTTAACGAAACAGTTTTTTCACTAAAATCGTAATTTCCGCTTAAATATTGAAAAACTGATCTGAACCGGTATTGTTGCAAAATTAATGAAAAAGCTTATATTGAAGCTGTCACTTCTAGTGGGAAAACGTAAAAGCTCCTATGAAAGCTGTTACTGTGGACCGATTTCAGCCAACATTCACTGGGATCTCTCAATTTGTGGAAAAAGCTTAGGTATGAAGTTTCATCCCGATCAATCAAACCATCTGGGCTAGACAAAACTGATCTAGAACGGTATTGTTGCAAATTTTATTTAGAACCTTTTAGTTCATAATCGTTTTTCATGTAAAAGTTTGGAAAACATGAACAAGCTCATATGGAAGATGCCACTTCCGATGGACCGATTTCAATCCAAATTCACTGCGATCTTCCAATTTGTGGAAAAAGTTCAAGTATAAAATTTCGCCCGGCCAGTCAATCCGTCTTGATTGAGAAGCCACAACATTTTGTGGGCACGGCACCACAAACATACGCAAGCACACACAGAGATTTGCCTTCGGCGATATAACGAATGGTAAATCTGCAAAGATCTGAGGTCGAAATTTTTCGTGATTACTGTACTTTATATTAGATTAATTTCAAGAATTCCTATTTGATTCAAGGAATGAAAAAAAATTATTTTCATTTTTATTTGTCCATTTGCTCTAGAAAAACAAAATTAAAATTTTAAATCCGGATACTCACAAATGAATTATTTTGCAGTTTCCGCGAACGTTTGATAGAACTTGGTCTATAACCACTAAGATCGTTCCGATGTTTTTTAATAATTGCTGTTAGAGTAAGACGGACACTTAATCCAAATCTTTTAAGAATTAGAGACTTGAAAAACTATACTTTTGGGATAAGTGAGAAATTTTATCGATATGGAGAATTTTCTATTTAATAAATCAATCCATGGTATACTCCGAAGTTAAAATTTTACGGAAAATAGGATAATATAAAAAATGTAATCTAAAATTCCGTAAATAAATTATTTACAACATCATCAAGATGAATCTCAACGTTAAATGGTGAGACGTAGTTGATTATTTTAAATCCTGAACTGTAGATAGATATCGCAAATATTTCCAAACGCGAATTTTAAATCATGATTTTGAATTTTGAAAATTATCCACCTCACAAATTACAAATTTAGAAATTTACAATTACTGTTATAATTTATTCCTTTACAATTTTAATCGTAAATTGCATCTTAGTTCAACAAGGTTCATTTTAAACTCCTAACTTTCGTTTCGATTTGAAAATATATATTATTCAATGTATTCCGAAATGTTTTAACCTGAAAAATAATTTCGACGTCGAAAATCCAACAATATTGGAAATTTTGAAGGTTCATAAAACCTTATCAAAATATGCTTATTTTAAAATTTAATTTCTTTAAGAATGTTTAAGAATTTAATGAAAGTTCTCCTACATTGGCATTAAATTAGGGATTAACTGACAAATACTAAACGGGTTTTAACGCCCATAAAATTCACAAAATGATAGGCCCACCATCGAAAACCGAGATTCACTTAAATTTTTCATAAAGCTAGTGTTTCCAGATTTGAGAAGGAAAGTCATAATCAATCCTAAAGGCAATTTACTGTCGTACAGATAGCTTTAGTTGGTAGGCATATACCATATTGTAACAATGCGAGAGGAGAGAGAACACAAAAAATGTTTTGCTGAAAAACAACAAATTCACAATTATATTAATTTATAAACAAATTGAAACAAACTTCACATTTGACATAAATTATTTGAAATTCGGTAAAAACACAAAAGGTAAAACAACAAAAAAAATTTAAATAATTTATATTCAATTTGGGAATATAACTTTAGTTTGTAAGTCCCCTGGACGGGATTAGTCATTCCATGCATAATCTATACAATTTTCCGAATTAAGGATTTTACAACCGACATTAGTCATCTAAAATACAACCAATCGATATTTCACATGTCAAAATAGCTATGTCTGTCATATTTATATTAAAATAATAATAAAAACCAATTAAAAACTAAACAGAGAACAACAAATACATATTTATACTACTATACCTCCCCTGATGTTCTGCCACCGTGTTAAAATTATTAGCAATTAATACAGGTTTAATATCAATTTTTTGTTCTAAAATTTAGTAATAAATAAACACACACACACACACCGGGAAAACTATTAATTAATTAACATTTTTAATTAACCAACGATAGCTTCTAACTGAACCCAATTTTAGTTTTATAGTCTACGTACACACAACAATGAAACTATTGTTTAATGCTAGCCAATAATATAGTATAAAGGGAAATGCATTATAGAATTTATAAATGTTACAAATAAAAATCGTGATAAAAAATGAAAATATGTTATAAAATACACGGTTGTATTCCGAAAATTGTATCGTGGATTTTCCCCTCAAAACATAAACAAATTTACTCAACCATAACAATACGATGCAAATACACACAGTATAGCGGATAAAAACATATTCAATTGGACACAATATGTTTTGCGCGGGTTTTCCTACTACTGCTCTCTCGTCGCAAGTCAATTATTTTGTTGTGCAATTAGACATGGCATGGCATTTAAACATAAATAAGAAAAAATGTATACATATATTACGTAATCATGAAATTGCAAATCATCTTTTTAAATTCGCGCGCTGTAAGTGGTAGATAATTACATATTGAATTTTCCTGCAAATCTTAAATTCCGTAATTAAAATTTTGCGCCGATTGATTTAAATATCCATATGCTACTAACATATAACCTAAATTTAGCGTATAATATTTAATTTCTTATTACTGTACTGCTAACTGTTTATACATATATAAAGAAGTTACAATGTAATAAACTCGGTTAATTTAAGAGACATTGAATGACAACTAAATATTCGTTACATTTATACCGTGTCTCGTTACAAAGTCGCATTTATTAGCCGCAGCGATGCTTTCACCAAACCGCAATATGAGAAACCACATAAATTTAAACAAAATATAAGAATAAATAAATATTCTTTTGTATTTTTGTATACATCAATGAATAAAAATCTTATCGATCTAGTCTAGTGATCTGTCAACCACTTTCCACAAAGTTCGAATGTGGTTTTATGTTATATTATGCTTACAAATCATATGTGGCATCGATCGATAACAATTTAATACGAGATGACGTGAATTAAAAATCTGATTTGTATGTTTTAGGATACATACCGACAAATGCGCGTTCAAAATTACGCAATTATAAATACATTAGTAAACCACTAACTTGCTGCTCGTGGAAATTATATAAATTAACTCTGCAAGAGTAGTGGCGACCTTGTAGCTAGGGGATTAATCGAAATTTGAAACAACTGGAAGGTCATAAATGCAGAATTTAGAATATCTTTAAAACTTAATTCCCTCCGAATAATTAATTAATATCAAAGTTCAGTCCAGATACACAAAGAAAATTAAGACCCTAATTCACAATCTGTATGTAAGCTCCGTAATCATAAAATTTCCGACATGTTATTAAAATGTTATGCAAAATATGTATGTAACTCGGATCTAAAAACATAAATTTTGTTCCGAAAGTTTACAGTGATAACTTTGTTGTCGTAAAGTTACATGTCTTAGTTTTGGAGACCCGAAACTTAGCACCTCTGATGTGCACTTTTCCGTGCAGCTGAACATCGGGACTAATTACGCGAAAGAAACATCTTAAAATTTTCAAATTATTTTAAGGTTCGATCAAATACGTTTAAACTTTTTTGCGGATAAAAACAGTTGTACGATAAAAGTGAGGTTGCGGTACCTTCTTAAATTAGTAGATAAGTCGCTATAGGTAAAATTTTGAACTAAAACGAAAACGTTTCGTAAAATCAAATACAATTATGGACGAGCAGCCGCAATGGCCATAGTTAGTCAGCCATAACTATTTCCTACCCACTGGTAGTAACGATATGTTGCGGAAGGATGGGCCAGTTGTGCTCCGTTCGCGTTTCAAATTATTCAGGAAATTCGAAAATTAAAAAGAATCATGCACAATCTGTTGACAACGCCAGCTTTAATCGTTATTTTCATTTGTTCAACAATTCATATTTTCATGGCTACTTTATATTTTATAACAACGGCGAATTCTGAGTCCACTTATAACGATGGACATTTCGCAGAAGTTTTTGAACATCAAATTTTAATGCACTGTAAATTTTGCTTTTTAAAACCTTAAATACATAACCGCGGTCACCATGCTTCGCTTCTTTTAATCAGTAAAATTTTACGCAACCACATATGCCGATCGTGACACTCATCATTCACAAAAATAGAAAACTTTAATTTTGACGACGCTCCTTCCCAGTGAATAATTGTTTGCGAAAGCCATACGTTTCAATTTCTTACCTTCGTGCCTAACTGTGAGTGAAAAAGAAAAAGTTGGGTTTGATCTATTTTTGGTGGTATGTTGACTAAATGACTAATACAGGGTTTTCCAATAAGAGTGATATGATTCGCAATAATTCAATTGTTGCACTTGCTGTGTGGCACGTAGCCCCGTCTTGTTGGAACCAAATGTTGTCAATATCCACTTCTTCCAAATCGTTATCGTTTTCAAGTTGTTCCAAGGTAAAATTAGCAAATTCACGATGTTGAATGAGATTGTATGATGAAATTGTAAACATTACTGAATACAATGAAACAAAAAATTACAGATCATGACATATTACAAATGACCGAAACGTCACTTAAAAATCATACCATTCCTATTGAAAACCCCAATATATGACAAGTCATATTAGATTCTCAAATAACTCGTTTAATAGCTATCCACACTATTTGGCCATTTCGGTTAGTCCCACGACCACCAAAATTGTATAGGCTTCTAGTTTAAACTAAACAACGTGCGCCTAAAACTTTATGGTCGTACTGCTCACCTAAATGGTCCAACTTAAACTCTTAGCTTCGGACAATATGTGTTCGGAATGTTATATAACATTCTTCTTTCATGAAAATGTCTCAAGCGGAACCTGTATCACGTACGAATACCAACACGTGAAAAAGGAGGGATGATTGCAATATTTTTAAGGCAACCTCCTAATATTATTTAAATTATTGTTATTGAATTAGATAAAATGTGTTCATTGTATATGTCCAAGTACATAGATAAATTAATCTTAGACATGTCATGTAGGATTTATCTCACAGATATATCATACGATTCATGTCTTCAGATTCATGTCATAATCCAAACTCACTCCCATTTCCTGATACGTGTCAGGCTTGATTATAGCTGACGAGTCATTAGTGTGTCGTCAATGACTTTCCTGAAGGGTTGTTGTGGCTTACCTGAGACTAAACGTGTTCTATTTTAACGTTGCTGTTAGCGGTGTCTATGTGTTTGAAGGGTTAGCAATTTCTGTTAAAGTTACAACTCTCTAAACATCTTGAGAAAAATATTAGTTAAATTTAAATTTTAAAATTTCATTTTACTTTATTTTATGTATTAAAAGCCTAAATCAGTCTTTCAAAATTTAGGCAGAAATGACAATTTTTGAAGAAAAAAATTGGTTTTCAACAAAAATTCGGCCTCTGCCGTTACAGCAAAATAATTTGAGAAAAATATTGATTAACTTTAAATTTTTAAATTTCATTTTACTTCTTTTTTACATAGTAAAAGCTCAGACCAGTTTTTCAAAATTTAGCAGAAATGTCGATTTTTGACAAAAAATGTTATTCAATAAAAAATTCGGCCCATCGAAAGTGACATTTTTCTTAGGAGGTTTCTCGTTTTTTGCAAACATTATTGAAAGTATATCATTTATGAGAAAGAACTAGGAGATTGTAAATTAGCTGTTCATCTATATCGGTCACCAGTTTTTCAAAATTTAAGTGGGAATGACGATTTTTGACAAAAAAACTACATTTTCTTAAATTTCGGCCCCTGTACAGTCTAGGCGGTTTGATTGATCAGGATGAGACTTCGTTCTTAGCTATTACCATATAAATTGGAAGGCCCGAGTGATGTTTGGCCGTAATTGGTCTATCGGAAGTAACAGCTTCCATAGAGCTATTTATTTTCTGTAAATATTTTGAAAAGTATATCATTTATGAGAAAAACGACTATGAAGTAGGATATTGTAACTTTGTTTTGCAACGTCCAGACCAGTTTTTCAAAATTTAAGCAGAAATGACGATTTTTGAGAAAAATCTGATTTTCAACGAAAATTCGGGCCCCCTGTTCAGCTCATTCGGAAATCGGTCCACAGGAGGTGACAGCTTCCATATAAGCGTTTAGGTTTTTTGCAAATATTTTGAAAAGTATTTCATTTATGAGAAAACCTGTTATAAATTAAAAGAATCTAAATTTATCTTGCAGTAATATCATTCCAGAACAGTTTTCTAAATTTTAAGCGGAATTACGATTTTAGAAAAGTTTTCCACCAAAAATTCGGCCTTTATAGAGCCCAGACGGATTGATTGATCGGGATGAAACTTCATACTTAAGCTGTTTCCATAAATTAGGAGGTCATAGTGATGTTTGGCTGAAATCAGTTCACCGGTAGTGGTAGCTTCCACAGGAGCTTTTACGTTTGCTATGACTATTTTGAAAAGCATATACGAAAAAACGATTAAAAACAAAAATATTGTAAATTAAGTTTCAAACCAAAATTTGTTCAGGTATTTTTTTTTAATTGGGAGATCTTTTGCGAAATTTGTGGGAAATCTGTGTACCGGAAGAGGCAGCTTCCATGGGAGCTTTTTTTCAAATTTTACAATGATGTTGAAAAGTTTAGCATTTCATTTGCGTTTCTGAAATTGAAGCAGCAATAATGATTTATGCTTGTACACCACCGTTTTACTAAAAGGCGTGGTGTATTCAAGAACTTGTGTATGCATTCGTGGTAAAAGAAAGTCGGGTGTTGACCACAACATATGCACCCCTTCATTTTGTCAAAAACTAAGATAAATAAACTATACCATATGGAGTTTTCTGACCGACTAATATTACATCATGATTAAATTAACGAAACAGACGTGAACAGAAATAATTGTGCATGTGTTGTTCATATTTTAATTCCGGGACGAGCTCCCAAAAACCAAAATAGTAAAATATTTTATAAATCAGCATGTGGTCAAAGCAGTGATATAAAGCAACGAAATGAAGTGCCTCTTAATGTGCGTTTAAATACCGGCTGAAACCTATCACTCCTCATTTGAAAAATGCACTTGCTTAGAGAGAAAACTAAGCATTTGACTTAGATAACCGTAACTTGGTTCTGAATTTCCCTATTAAACCTTTATCATTAATTTGGAAGCAACTGGAATAAAAAATAATATCAACACATTTGCACACCAGTGATAAGCGAATAATGTTCCAGAACCGATGTTCAAGATTTGTGTAATCAGAGAGGGCTATTTCTCTACTTTCATCGAAAATTATTCTATATTCACTGATACCATTAACAAGGGAAAAATATTAAAACGTATTTATAAATTTAGATTTAAAATGATTGTCACTATTTCTTAAACTATGGGGACTGTAAATTCTGATGTCTATGATGGATTTAAAAAATACCTGCCAACCCACAGCAAACCTGGCCGATATCGAGAGAAATTTCTTCAAATTTAGTATGACCCACTCCAGCCTGAGAAATAAACTAAGACTAGCTAAAGAAGCTAAACTGGTTTTATTAACTAACGACTATAATAAGCTTATAAACTTTGGATTAAATAAATAAAAAATAAAAAGATAGAAAACGGGTCTCGAATGAGAATTTTACCGAAGGATTTTATCGAATTCGAACAAAACACAATGTTTTGTGTGCGATACGCAAAACCAAACGTCAAATATAAACAAACCATTTAAATCTGGTTTTATGATCTAAAAATTTGAAAACAGACATGTTTTCGATGTTTTAATTTCTATAAAATAATTTTAAGTTATGAGTTTCCTATAATAAACAATTTAAATTAAAACTAGATGTGAACTTAGAGCCGAATAATATAAATTGATAAAAAAATCGCATCAACATGTATCAACTCCTAAGTGTAAAACTAAGTAGCTACATTAATTTGTCCCAAAATATGCGGAATATAATTCGGCAATGAGCGATGACCAAGAGCCCCCAAAAAGCACCACTATATTTGGAAACACATTCTTCATAAAACAACAAAAAATTATATAGAAGGCAATTTCATTACGAATTAATAGTTGGACTACACCCTTAAATAAATAAATTAATTAATTACAAATAATTAATCAATTAAATGATAATTAAAAGAATCTTTTGAGAACTTTTCTTTTCAAAATTCAATCGAAATATGACAAGCTATTGATTAGCTAAACAAATTACAAGATCAGCTAATCTCGTTTTATTTTGGAGGAAACGCGAAAAATTCAGTTAGCGATATCATTGTTGTGTGAAATCATTGTTTATATTTTTGATTGATTATTCAATTAGTTTGCAATATTTATATTTTGAAATTTTTTGGTTTGTAAATTTCTATTGAAAAAATTCTGAAATTTCAAATTCCAGATTCTATTTTTTTTGTTTTTTTTTTTCAATTCTTCTTTATATGTAAAAAGATAATTTTGTTGTTTCCGTAATTAAATTATCGATTATAAATTATTGACAAAGTTTTGTAAGAGAAGTAATAATTTGATTAATCCAATAGAAAATTTGAGAAAAATTAAGACGAAAAATTTAATTCTTCCTTTGAATTACACTTAAATTTTAGCCATTTATCAGAATTTAACGACTCTGTGGAAATTAAACTTTGGGATTTAATTAATCAGAAATCCAATTTAAATTTCAGACAAATTTTAATAAATTGTTGGTTGTAAGAATTGTACTAGTATTATGTTTATGATATATTGGGGAAAATAATTGTTAGAAAAGGGTGAATCATTTTGAAATTTTGTGAGTTCGATTTTATTCATTGTAGAGAAATAGAGGAAGATGGTAGGTACATTCTAGATCTAAAAGGATTCTAATACGATTGCTAAAAATTGTTTCATGTTTGAAAAAAATAGTATTACAAATGTTGGCTGTCTAATATTTAGAGCAAAACATCTAATTTAAGTCAGGTCAATTATCTAATTAATACAATGTTTATATACGTAATATCTAAAATAAGACGGCCTTCAGACACCACCTTTAGCGATACATTTCAGAACCAACAGGCAATAAATAAATTAATTCCCAACGATCAAAACAAATTACCTCACCACTCAAAATGAAAATTCAAAGTGAATTTCTTTTTTAATTTCGAGTTAAAATTGTATTCCCGAATCACAACAAAAGAACATTTTTCTTATTTTATTAACAATAACACAGACAGTTTAACGAGAAAAGATAACATAAAATTTTAATATATGTATATTTTGACAATAGCCTAAGGAAATTTTTCTTAAAAACGTCTTGCAAAAGTTCGTGGAAATTAAAGAATGCTACGTAGACTACAGACACCAAAAAACGTATACTATATATAACAAAATAATAAAATTTGATAACATACTTCATTCGGCTCATTGAATAACTTTTTTCTTAAACAAAACAATAATAAAATCTGTCTTAAAGATTAATAAAATTGCACTAAATAGAAATAATAATAAAAATTGTATTTCAATAATCAACCTTCAAAGTTTGTGTGTATAAGAAAATAACAAGAAAACCGCGAAATTATACACATCTGGCCCCGCGAAATTGTTTAATTAAATTCAACCACCGTGAATGAACTCATCATATCATAAATAAACAATAGCAGCACAAAATGTTTGTATTGTATGAAAAACCAATTAAAATTCAAAGATGGCAGGTAAGCAAATTTGGCAACTAGCTTAATGTGTAATTTTGACTACTGTATACGTTCAACAGTTTATTATTAAATCCAATCGATACAGATTGAGAAATTTTAACGTATATATTGGCAAAGAGTCTATCACTTTAATCTTTATATTTAATTTTTTGTCTTAAACATTTTCATTAAAAAATTAATTAACAAACAAACATATAATTAAAATAAATTCTTAGAACATTACAATTCGCGCGCATCATATCATTTAAGAAGAAAATCTTTAAGTAGATTTTTTATGAATAAATTTTATTGATGCCAAGCAGTCTAACAGTACACAAAATATGAAAATGGGACAAAAATACGCGATTTTTTTTGTTTATTAGTTCGCCAAAAATTTGCGCAACATATTGTTTGGATACAAAGTCAAAGTTAAATCTGTTCATGTAGCAAACTTAATGACCGGTAATTAATTTTTAACGATCATTATACGATGATCTAAATATCGATTAAACTTAATTATTGCTAATTGAAAAAATAGTAAGAAATGATTTTGAAATTTGCAATCGATCGATCGCAAACGACTTACATTATTTCGTGGAATCGATCATACGATCTCTTTACAAATACAACTTAATTCAAATGGTCAACTAATACTCTTAATATTAGATCATCCGATTTTATCAGTTACATTCATTAAAAACCGCTTTAACAAAATGTTGCGATCGTTTTATTGAAAAAATAACTGTCGCGAAATATCGTGATCATTTATTGAAAAAATAAAAATAATGAAAATAGCAGGGTTGTATATTATTTGTTGCGTAAAATTTTAGTAAACCGTACTACTGATCGTCTGGTAATGGTTTGCCTTATCACGGCTACAAAATTTAAAGTCGAGTATTTAAATTACAGTTTGCTGCAGAAAAAAAATCAGATATTTTGCATTGAAAGGCGAACAGCTAAAAAGAAAATCCAGTTTAATCTTATAATAATAGAGGTAAGGTTGCTCTATAACGATGATGCTACAGATCAAATTCAGAATATTTTCACAAATAAATTATTTGCCTATTTTAATGAGCAGATGGCTCTTGATTATAATTGCAATACTGTGTTGCAAAAAAAATAAGAAAAACGTAAAATTTCAGGATCTCTGTTTCGCCGGCTAAAATTTAGAAGGAAAATATAAGATAAAATTTAAAAACAAAATAGTTTTCTTGAAGCTTAAGTGTGGCTACTTATTGAGTTTAAAATTAAGTATGAATTTAAAATTAAAAGCTTTTAATTAAGCTATCATTGAAACTTGAGCTTTAATCTTCTTTATAGGAATCTTATATTTGTTCACCAGTTCAGGGTTAATTTGATTTGATATTTTAAAATTATTTACAAAATTAATATCACGAGATTTAAGTATACTTAACTTAAACAATTTAAGGCTCCTGGCGGATTCAGCATATAAAGATGGAGGAAATTATATATTAGTTGCACGAACTGTTTATAAAATATCTACAAGGGTCGATCAATAAGTGCTCATCACGTGTTAGGAATAAAGACGCAAGTTTTTGAAATTTTTATTTTTCAACGTAATCTTCTTTTATGTCGGTACACTTTTCCCAACATTTCCGTCATTTGGGTTAAACCTCCAAAAAATACGATTTCTGAAACTCTTCAAAATATGCTTCTGTCTCGGCGATAACCTCCTCGTTTGAGTTGAATTTTTTCCTTCCCAAGCCATGTTTTCATGTTGGATAACAGAAAGAAATTGCAGGGCCCTGGTCGGTCGGGTACGGTGGATGCCGCGGTAATTCGTAGGGCAGTTGGTGCCATTTGGCCGCGACAATTGCGGATGAATGGGCGGCCTTTTCACTCTTATGAACAACTTCCCTCAGCAATGCCACCTGTTTTCAAACACGAGTACTTATTGATCGAACCTTCTATATACAGCAAGTTTCATATTTATATATCGAATCCTTTTTTTTCGATTTTTTTAAATAACTAATTAAAATTTTTTTAAATTTAGTGGCAAAATTTAACGAAGTTTGCCCATACTGATTTATGAAACAAACCCCGTTACTTCAATTATTTATCGAAAAACAGATTTTTCAAAATTCCTTTGTTTCATAACTACAGTTGCGTTTTGAACATGTGTCCCGCTCAGGCTTATACATTTTAAAAAAATTTAGTATTAATTAAACTTCCGAAAAGAAAGTACAAAAAAGGCAAAATTCCTAGCCCTTTTCGAAGAAGGTCTTTCTTATACACAAATCGGCAGAAAATCGCTATCATAATACCGTTGCTAATTTTTTAAAAGATCTTGTTAATTATGGCACCAACAAGACCAGAGAATCAAAAAAAAACATGAGTTTACGCGATACACGCGGGTTGATTAAGGCCACGAGTAATTCTTGTAAAAATATTAAACACTTGCAAAGCGAGCTTAAATTAAATGTGGCTCGAAACACAATTTGCCGAGCTAAGAAAGATGATGGACATCTAAAATAACGCAAAATGATGTCCGTTCATCAACACTATACGGCCAAAAGCCACGCTTCTTGACTCTGTTAGGGTTGTTAGGGCAAACATGAGTCGTGACGTGACTGGTAAAGGTAATTGAAAAACATCTTGTTCTGCTTTTACGATAACTAACCAATATATTGAATAATAGGTGATTTTTCCGATGAACATTTAATTTAGATGGGCCAGATGATATTCAATATTATTGGAAAATCTCATAAAATAGGCAAAGTACTTTTATAAGCGGAATTTTGGACCTCTATCTCGCCTTTGCCTTTCCATCCACTAAAAGGAACAACGAGGAGTATATTATCATCCTCACACACACACACACACACACACTCCACAACCACAAAAGTTATATGCAGACCAATGCAAACGTAGCGGATACGAGAAACACACCAATGACACTTCAAATCCAACAAATACGCTTCATGTTGTATTAAAACTGGCAGACCACAAATTTGGAAACAACGAAATAGTCCAACCACCACAACACACACCAAAGATAATTCACGTAAAACGAACAACATTCGGAAAGTGTTTACAAGATCCGAACCTTAAACAACAAAAGTGAAGATATTGCAGCGTTTTTAGTTACACCACAAATCACATGGCTAAAGCAAGGAATCAAAATGGAATCAAAACTACTTTTGATCACGATTCTGGTGCATTCCAGCCTTGAAGAACAACTATGGAAAGAAGTCGGTAAACCAGCTCCAATACAGGTGCCTAATCTTATCGTATACGGCAGTCATAAGTTAGCAACGTTAGGGCAAGCAGAACGTAACCTACAACAATGGCACACTCAAATTACGAGTGATTGTTACGAGTATCCTCGTCAATGTTGTTTGTCGAGTATCCTCGTCAGAACGAAACGAAATTTTTTCGCATAATGCAGAGTACACTCGTCATAAAGATAAAAAAATTACATTCGTATTATTATTCAACGAATCAACTGTTATTCTTCACAACGAAATAACTGTAAAATTCACAATAGCTTGTATTATCGTCTTCGCCGAAAAATAATTAAGCAGGGGGAACAAGTTTTTCGAAACAAAATTAAACAGAACAATGCCATTTCCTGTTCATATTTATTCGGTTACAAAATACGAACCATATACGGCGATACAAGCAAGCCTCGACACATGTAGATCTGTCAAATATGCTTGTGAATTTCAACAAGCTATTCAATGACACCATGGGATGCATTAAAGACTACAAAGCCAAAATACAATTGAAACATGATGCACAACCGTAACTTTCCGATCCTCGATATGTTAAATTCGAGATACAAAATAATATCGAAAAAGTAATCAATTAGTTAGTGAAGGCGTTTTTACCAGGTGATATGGCGACATACGAATTTGTAGTGTCCTGTCTATTATAGGAAAAACAACCAGTGCCATTGCTTGATAATTTACGGCGCACATTAGCTGGTATGGAACGTTTCACTAAAATTGGCCTAACAGATGCTTAACTGCAGTTTCTAGTTCATCCAGAATCGCAACGCTTGCTCACAATTGCAACACACCTGGGATACTACAAATATAATAGATTACCGTTTGATGGCAAATGCCGCAGCTATATTCCAACGATACATGGAAAATTGTTTAATTAATATTAAGTTAGTTGCTATATACTTCGGTGATATTGCTATCACAGGAAAAAAACCATGCCGAAACTATATGGAATTCGAAAGAAGTACTTTTACGGCTATAAACAACAGATTTCCCTGTCAAACGAGAAAAATGTACCTTCTTACAGGATGAAATGGTATATCTAGCTAGGCCATCGTTAAAACAAACACGGAATTTTCCCAACACAGGATAAATTTGACGCTATCACTAACGCCAGTCCACCAACAAACATCAAAGAATTACACTCTTTCATGGGTCTAGCATAGCTCTTTCATGGGCATAGCTGCTAATTTACACACACTTTTAGGGCAAAACCAA
Source organism: Nephrotoma guestfalica (assembly GCA_963691935.1). Taxonomy (NCBI): domain Eukaryota; kingdom Metazoa; phylum Arthropoda; class Insecta; order Diptera; family Tipulidae; genus Nephrotoma; species Nephrotoma guestfalica. Next base: position 69,744,725 of record OY829913.1, on the reverse strand, counting down.
CTTTTCAAATGGATAAGTCATAAGCAAACGGCTTTCGCCGAAAGTAAAAACCAGCTTTTACACGTCGCATCCGACAAAGGGGTCGGAGCTGTTATTAGCCAATGCAGCGACAGCGAAGTTGATTTACTAATCACTTTCGCATCCAGAAATTTATCAGGTGCAAAATTATATTACGGCACTATTTACAAGGAAGCACTCGCAATTGTTTTTTGTAGTACAGCAGTTCGACAGATTCCTAGCTGATACATTTTTCACATTGATCACGGATCACGAGCCACTCGCTGACTACTATATTTTGGAAAAAACATAAGCTATCAAAACTCGTTAATAATCGTTTAATCCGATGGGCATTGCTGTTAAGTTCATATAGTTATGACATTTTCGCCGATTTTTTATCACGAATGCTATCTACAAATGTAGAACCACAACTCGATAGCCAGAAGATTGAGGATGACATCAACTAGGTACATAAACAAAGTAAAGAAGAATGACCTCCAGATATGTGAGAAGAGCATCCCGCATACATAACAAAGATCTCGAATCTCAGCTCAACGCGTCTCTTACTGAATTATTTTTGGGGAGTCGACTGCTAACGATGTTCGAAAACATTAAACCATCTGTAGAACGTAATATCAACAGACACAACTTGAAAAGTCAACAGTATCACGATCGAGGTAAACTCAAAGAAAGACATTTCAATCCAGGAAACGACTTATAAGCTCTAACAGACAATGATTTAAAATGGAAGCCGGGAGCAATCGAACAACAAAACACCGAACCAACAAAACAACAGACGGTCATACGTGTTAGTTTTCCGGATCAAATGTCAAATGTTGACACGCAGATGCAATTCGAGAACGAAAACACACGCAACCCACAGGCTGAGAAATCATAAAGGAATCCACATCAGTCACAAGGTTCTTCAACTTTGGTTGATGCAAACCTAAGGCATCACGCATCACAACAATTACTTTATATTTAACAGATTAAATTATTCTCTCTGTACTGTCAAACATGCAATACGCTTTTTACAAGTAATATTTAAATTAAATTAAATACCATTACGAGCGCATCTTGTTTTTTTCCACCATCATCATCTGTAAAAGACCCCAAACATAACAAACTGAATAAAACATTTCCATCATTTTAAAATTTCGAAACCTATTTGTTTGCGACGATTTTCACAGAACATAATAATAATTTTCATTTCCAAGGGCCCACTACGAATTTTAAAGCAATAAACCTTGTGTATTTCTTTCGTCTCATTTGTAATACGATTTATGGCCGATGGAATTGAAACAAATGTGCTTTACGAAATTTAGTGTGTACTTCCGTCATAAAAAAAAATCATGGAAATCATTTTCAAGTTCATCAATTTAATTGCTTGATTAATTTTCGAAATATACAAATCACAATGGTTGACTTTCTTTAAAATACAATTGTTTTTATTGATTCTCGATCTTTAAATAAAAAAATTCCATCGATTCTATAAATAGTTAAATTTAATTCTTTTCAATTAAACTCAATTCAAATGTAAAGAAAAGCAAACACATTTCCAATCATAATAAATTGATGTTTGATACAATTTTATTTATTTGATCGATTAATGATGATGATGTTTAGTGCTCTTGCTGGTTTTATTATCATCTCCATCTCCTGTAAACATAATATATTTCAACATATTATTATATATGTTCAGTGTACAGAGGAAATATTTATGTCACGCCATATGCATCTGGTCTTTTATGTGTAACATAAATACTTCAACAGACCTAATGGAGACGCGGTATTCATTGGTAATTATAGTTTCAAGGGCATTATAATCATTACTACTTTATGGTATGGTAGTTTAATGTTGCTAATAAAATTATTATTTTTGTGTTTTTTATTTATTAATTGGAGACTTCCGATTTTTAGATTTTAATGTAAATGTTACATATATTAGGTAAATACCGGAAATCATTATGTCGGTACTATGTAGATGATTTCGTTAGTCGATAGAACCACAATAGTTTTAAATGTAGTTTCTGGTTGCATTTCGAAATACACCCGGCTTTATAAATAGAAAACAAAAAATTAACATTGTGTAATTTATTACAAGTATAATGAATAATTTAGTTTTGGCTGAAATGATGAAAATTTATGTTTTTCCTATTGGCCGGGATCCAATATGTAGTCTATTTTATGTGAAAATTGGATATGTTTAATTTATCATTTATATGAACTAGGAAATATGTTTTAATTACTAAATAATATACATAATTTTTTATAAGTTAGAAACATTTTAAATGCAACGTGTCGATTATTTAATGATAAACAAGAAAGATTTACTGAATTGGCAGTTGTTATAAGTTTGGCGTGTAAATTAACATGAAATTTGCTTATTCACTTGTTTAAGTTTGAAAATATTCTCAAAAGTTCCCTAGTCAAATTTGACAGGCACCATAATAAAACTAAACACTATGTTCTAACTATAATTCCATTATATAATTTTTAAACGACACCAATATAATAAATTGTTTGAAATTTGCCGAAAATGTTATAATTTTGAATAATGCTAATCATTTTCAAATTTCTCATATTAATTGAAAACTTTCAATTTTTTAAGAATGATGGAAAAAGAGCAAATTTATTTAAAAAGCGTATATTTAATCTTAATTGTTAAGAATTGGAACTTTAAAGGTCCACTATCGAGTGCCGCTCATTATCGAACCTGGCATTTACATCGTACCGATACCAGATTCGACTAAATTTGATCCAATAAATGACACTTTATTTAGATACTCGCTTGGGAAACCGCTCTTAGATTTTATGATATTGCAAATATCAAAACCCGAAATATTGCAAATCGTTTACGCATTTAAAATCATAGATCAACTGAAATAAAAACATCCCAATATTTAACGGAAACGGGAAGTTTCGTTTTCCGGGAAGAATTTTATTCGTTCGTCTACATCAATGTTATCCCCTTCAAAATGGTCTCCATTATATATTATACACTTACGCCATCGCTTTTCCAATCCCCAAAACTCATCTGGAACTCGATCTTTAAAATAACTTTTCGCTCTCTCAACGATCCGTTTTTAATCTCATCTTGAGCCTTAGTTTTAACGTCATATCCGTAACCCCATATTTCATCACATGTGATGACACGTTTCAGTATTTCTTCAAAACATCGGAAAAAAATGTATGGCATGAGCCAAATATATATATCGACATCATCAGCGACTTCTGTGATTGTGATTCGACGAACGTTTATAATCATTCTTGCACTTTTTCTCCACGTTTTCAACGCTTGATGATGTGCAAGGCCTTCTTGGAAAGGAATATACCTGTCGTAAACCTTTGTTTTGTTCAAAGCAGGCTCATCAAGTGGAATTGAGTGGTCTCACTTTATTCCATTCTTTTTATAAAGGGTGTTTTTTTAGAGGTTCATAATTTTAAATTAAAATAGAACAAAGAAAAACATTTTGAATATCAGTGAAACTAGCTTTATTGGATAGATAATTGTATGCCATTGTGGCTAGAATATGATGTCCATCATGTGGCCGCCGCGGCTGGCGCGTACATGGCGTAATGTAGAGGTTCAATTTTCGATCACTCTTCGCAGCAATTGTGGCCGTATCTCGCTATTAGCTGGCCGAATGTTGTGTTCCAAGTGTTTAATCGTCATATCAGCAAGATTTATGCCAGCCAATTGGGGTACAAAAAGTATTAAATCATGTATATACCGTTCATCGTTGACTGTAACATTCCGCAGGCAATGATTCCGCAGGCCAATAAAGTGCACCAAACAAAAGCTTCATCGCTGAATAAAATTGTTCAAAATTGTTTGGAAAATCAACATCAATATCAATTTATGCTTCAGCCCATTGGCCGAATTGGCGGCGTGTGCGATGGTCGGATGGCTTTAATTCCTACACAAGTTGAATTTTGTAAGCACGTAAACAAAGATCCTTAGATAAAATTTTCCATAAAGTGGATGGACACATCTTCAGTTGCTGAGAACGACGTCGAATTGATTGATTTGGGTCTTCCCCAATACTACGCTCTACAGCGTCTATCGCTTGTTCGGTGCGCAATGTTTGACGTCTTACTGGACGCGTATTATCATTAAGAGTATACGTAAAAGAGTAAAAAACTTCAACAATTTGCAAGCGTTGCTCTGGCGTGAGTTTATTCATTAAGAAATGGCAAATCAAGCTAATAACAAAACAAATGTCAGCTGTCAAATCGGTTGTCAAACAAAACAGTGTTGCCAACTTAAAGATATGAACCTCTAAAAAAACACCCTTTACAAATAAATAACCAGCGATCCTTCCAAAACACGTAGAACAATTTTGAAAGCTAACAACAGACCAACATATAATAATGTGTGCCTAATACCGATTTTTTGTCTAAATTTCCACTAACTAAATTGATTGTTAGTTCAAACCAGTCGTTCATAGATGGCACTGAACAAACCTTGCCAGATGTTTTATGAAAGTCAGTTAAATAAATTAAGATTTATCAATCTCTTAAGTATTTCTAGTCTGCAAAATGATAAATCTGAACTAAGTTTTCAGTTTCGAACTAAATATCAAGCACTTTTTGGTTATTTGGACAAAAAAAATCAGCGTCTAGCACACAGTATAAATATTCATATTAGAAAACATGTTTACTAATACAACAACGAAAAAATCGTGCGAATCGCATAATTACAATGCGCAAAATTACTTAAATCCCGTTACTAAGACACCTTCTTATATGAATTTTATTTATTTCCCAAGTGTAAGTTAACACTTCAAATAAAGTCGAGAAGGGATTGAGATGAAATCTATAATAAGCTACTTATTAGTTTAATTCATTGAAGCTTTACAAACTACACTGAAAGCCGTGACATACAAACATAGCACTTCTAGAGGTTTTGATAATTTAAAATCGACACCCAATTTCATTCAGTTTCGTATTTTAGCACATCAATTTAGTAAAATTCAATCTAAAAGAAAAAAGGTTGAGTGAGTCAATTGCAATATCACAAAATCGGTCTTTAGATAGAAGATTTGCGTGCTTTTAACTCGTATTACCATAGAAGTAAACTACCTATAATACACATGCGGCAAATTTACTAACCTAATATTTGGTTTAAAAATTGTGGTAAATTCTCGATCACGAAAATTTAATCAAAATCGTGATCTTACATTGTCCCGATAAGGTTTGTATGCATCTTTGGTGTGAAAAGAGACTCGAACTTTATTTTTCCAGAAATGTCTCTGAAAACTCAAGTGAATTGATTTGATTTAAAATGCATGATTCGAACTTGCAACCCGCATAATGGGCCTATATTTAAAGATTAATATCAGCTGATAAATTTCAGCAGATCTACAACAGCCAATTTAAAATTCGGCCGCCGAATCCGGCCCAAATCCGGACATATCTAACGCTAATGCAGAGTAAATTAAGGCATTTGATATGAGATTAAAACATGGCAAGAAATTTTAGAATCGTTCCATTCATTCACGCCAGAGCAAATGAATCAATATTCATAGAAATTTGTAATCGAGTCCTCAAAGTGAATATAAGAAATAATTTAGAAGCACCTGAAACCTTTCCCGATCTTTTCAAGAATTATAACATTATTTTTCCTGCTGAGCCGATTTAAGGTTTCAATACTCCCCCAGTTGTTTAAATGCATCTAGAGGTGCAGCCTAGTTGATTTAATGCAGCTAGAGCAACCTTTACAGTCGGTTTCAATCTCATAGGGCGCTATCTTAGCGATTGCAAAAGTTTCTGTCTGAAAGACAAGGTGCCCGTGTTTTTTACTTGTACCAGTATCAACTCTAGGCAACCACATCGAGGCAGCGTATTACACAACAGTTCTGAGTACCGTAACGTACAACCAATATAAATATTTTGGTTTCAAATCTCATGATTTACCAAGTGCATTTCTACTTTTATTGGAAATGTAAATGTTGCTTGCTTTCTTGCACTTCTCTTCAATGTGTTTCTGTCATATAAGCTTTGAATCCAACAGGAAGTTAAGTTAAGATGCATATGACAATTTGAAGCAGAGGAAGAATCTCTTACTGATAACGGTTCTGTTCTATTTTTTCTCTGTCGTTATTTGAGCCAAGTCTTTACGAAAACTTTAAATAAGTCTCTTTCGTTGTTCAGACCATCATAATAATTATCCTTAAAATTATGTGCATATGTATTTTTTAATTTAGAGTATGTTGTAGGAATATATGTTCATTACTCTGACGAAATATCGCCACGTGTTAAACCAAAAAATTAAATATGTATAGGAGAACCCCATGGATATGACATCCAGGGTAATCAAAATTGGTCTGCTATTGTCCCCTTACTGAAATTGACCCATAAATTGTTCTGGGTATGCACACTCTTTAGCTAATTTTAAAATTAAAGTGTCTCTCCTAGGTTGTTCCTAAACTTTAAGACTGGTAATTTTGTGTCATTTTATCTGACAAACGACGAAATTTTACTAAAAAAATTGAAATTTAAGCGCGAATCGTCATGGCTTTGAGTAATTAATTAAGACATAAGTTTAGTAATGTATATATTATTTTATTTACTAACTCTACTCTCATTATTTAACTTTAGGAACTTATTTTCTGGTTCAGATTAAATTTTATATATTCTTTATTTAAGGTAGATATTAACTTAAATTAACTGATCATGATTATGGGTTGGTTTACAAAATATTTTGCAAATAGTTTTGATTTTAGTTTAGATCAACAATGTTTTGCTAGAGAAAATAATTTGGGTTTAGGTCTTAATTATGGTGAGATCTAACTAGATTTATATTCCTCACAATTTATTTAAAAAATGAGCAATTTTACCGGGTGACTGACACGAAGTGTTACCTACTTCAGACTGTCATTGCTGTCAAACCAGTGATGACAGAGCGTTCAAATTTACACTAATGACAGTTCATTCCATTGTTTACAAGCGTACAAAAGTATTTTAGTGGGAAATATTCAGAAAAAAAGTTATCCGCAATGGAATTCAAGCGTAATAGTGTGATTGCTCTATATTTGGCTGGAAAACCACAGCCGCAGATTGTTAACCAGTTAAAACATCTGCATGTGAATAAAATGTTTGTGTATCGCACCATAAATCGTTATAACGATACTGACAGTATTGCAAAACGCCATGGTGGTGGACTGAAACGCACTGCAATATCGCCGGATTTCATTCGGAAGGTGAAGGCCAAATTGGCTCGGAATCCGTGCTGTAGCGGCAGAAAAATGGCTCGTGAGCCGAACATTTCGCTCGAACGAATGCAGCATATATTGAAAGATCATCTTGGACTAAAGGCCTTGAAATTCCATAAAACGCATGATGAGCACCAAAAGCATCGATGAGCTCAAAAAAAAAGTGGAAAGAGCAAAGGAGTGGTTACTCTTGCACGAAAGTGGCGATTTGCCGAATTTGATTTTCTACAATGAGTCACCGTTCGTTATTGAGCAATATGTGAACAAACAAAACAGCCAGATTTACTTACTCGGCCATTCTACTGAAAATTTGGACCAACGGATTGCCACTCGAAACCAAGCGCCGCCGATGGTTATGGTTTGCGCCGCCGTGACGGCCGAAAGCAGTTCACCGCTCGTTTTTTTTGGACCGTGGCATCAAGATAAATGCTCAAATTTATCGTAATCATGTGTTGGAGGGAGCGTTAAAGCCTTGGGCATAAAAACATTTCGGCCGCAGAGCCTGGACATTTCAACAGGACTCGGCGCCGAATCATAAAGCGCGCGTCAATCAAGATTGGCTGAGAAACAACATTCTGCGGTTCATTTCCACTGCCCAATGGCCACCAAGGTTGGGAAAAAAATACCAAAGTGTCGATCATCTCAAGCAAGCGCTTCGCCGGGAATGAGTCAAAATACCGCAGAGCCACTTTTGTGCTGCATGCAATAGCTGTGTCGGCCGTTTGAAGGCCATAATCGGCTAAGGGTGGCCAAATCGAAAATTGCTAATGCAATTCGAAAATTTAAATATTTGTGAACATTTTTTACTTTGATTCAATAAAATTCATCAAAAAATAAAAATTCTGTGGCGTTTTGTTTTGGTAATACTTTGTGTCAGCCACCCTGTATAATGGGTAGACTAATTTGGAATTATTTCACAGAAATGTTTTTGAATATACCATAAAACAAATTATTATTTCTGATTCAATAAAAAATTTGGTACTTCAGTGTGAAGAACCTTCACCAACCTTCATCGAAGAAGTTTATAACATCTAATTTGCTTTGTATTATAATGTTACTAATAACCTAATTTAAATTAACTGAACAAGATATTTTGGTTTTGGGTGGAGGTTTACATAATATTTGCATTTTGATTATATTTTAGATCAACAATTTTTATTGCTAAAGAAGATAATTTAAGCTTAAATCATAATTATGGTAAGATCTAACTTAACTTGATTTAATGTATTTTATAATGTATTTAACACAAAAATAATTGGAAAAATTTAATTACTTAATTTTCTGTTTCAGCTAAAAACATTTACGAAGAGTATAAACTAAATTTAATTTATAATAATTGTTTTAAGTATTTTTATACTATGGGTTGCTGTACTCTCTATTAATACAAATCATTTAAATCCGAATATTTAGTTTAGAATATTTTCTACTAATGGCGTACTAATTAATTTAATACTCGTAGTGATTAACATTTATGCGATAAATTAATATGTTAATAAGCATTATGTTTTGCTATAGGGGATTTTTTAATGCTTGGTTATTTACGACAGCTGCCGTAAAATTTTGTGGAAAAAGTAATAAAAAATTAAGAAAATTTATCAAAAATTGGTTTATTGCTTTTCAAAATATTCGCCTTTAAGATCCATACACTTTTGCATACGCTCAAACCAATTATCGAAACACTTTTGCCAGTCCGAAGATGATAGCTCCAAAACTTGGTTTTTGCACGCTTAAATCGCTTCTTCAAGCGATAAAAAATTTTGTCCACGCATCTTATCTTTGATTATTGAGAACAGGAAAGAGTCAATGGGTGCTAAGTAGGGGTTGTAAGGCGAATGACGCATCAATTCGATCGTTTGAGTGCTCAAATACTCGCTTGTATGAGCTTGCATTGTCGTGATGCAAAATGATTCGCCGTTTTGGGTTTTCTCTCAATTTGTTGAAAACCTCGGCCAAACAAATGGTCGTACATCAATGCTGAATTGACTGTCTTTTGATTTTCATCAGTCACAGTAGCCACATAACCGGTTTTCGTGAAGAAACACGCTACCATTTGCTTCCCAACGCTCGCACAACTTTTGTTGGTTTTTCTTCGAATTGGAAGGCCCAAACAATCGATTGCCCTTTACTTTCCGGCTCATACGCATATATCCATGACTCGTCACCTGACACGATTTTGTATACGTTTTTGGAAGTACCTCCAACGAATTTTCAAGCATTTGGCGGCACCAACCGACACGAACCAATTTTTGTGCGCCTGCCAACAAATGTGGAATCCAACGTGCACATAGCTTCCGCACCTTTCAATGTTCATGTAAGATCGTATGTACGCTGGTGTTACTAATGCCTAGACATGCCTCGATTTCACGATAAGTCACATGACGATCCTGTTCAATCAGTTTTCTTCCGACATCGATGTTTTCTGGCACAACAGCTGTTTTTATACGACCTTCACGCGACTCGTGTCTGAGTGAACATCGTTCGCGTTTAAATTCATTGTACCAATTATAAACACTAGCCAAGGATTGTGCTTTGTCGCCAAAAGTCGAATGAAATGATTGAAGCACTGTTGTTGAGTTAGTCCCTTTCGAAAATCGTAAAAAATCATCACACGAAAATTCTATTTTTTCACAGATTTCAATTTTTCAACGAAATAAAAAACAATGTTGGGATGCGAACTGACAGATGATTTCTGAGAAACATAACCTCCAAAAATGTTACACATTTTGACTGGCATAGAAATTTGTATCGCAAAACACAAGTATTACCATTTTCTAAAAACTTTTACGGCAGCCTATGTAGAAGCCGAAAATTAAAATAAGTTTTATTGTGAAATGGCTGAATATTGGAATACTGATTGTTTAACTGAGGTTTTAAAATGATACATTAATTATTGTAATTCTATATATAGCTTTGATTTAATTTGGAGGAGTTCATACAGACATCCACTATCTTTTATATCGACATTCTTAGCAATTTTAAATTACGCAATACTTGAAGTGAAACTACTAACTAAAAATTAAAGTTCAGGAAATTCATATCTTGCTTTATATGAAACTAATATAAAATCTAACTTTAATATAAAATCTCGAATAGTTGCTGGAGACGAAAAATTTATTATTTATTATGAGAATCCCAGACGTAAAAATGTTGGATGACGCTGGTCCATCGCAGTCATGGCCACCAAGGTGTGGTATATTATGAACTGCTGGAATCAGGTGAAGCTATCAATGGCGATATCTACCGACAACATCTAATACGTTAGAAGCGAGCTATAGAGGAAAAACGACCAGAATGAACGAGACCCAACAAATTAATTTTACATCATGCCAATGCAAAACCACATGTTGCAAACGTTGTGAAAAACTATTTAAAAGGACAATACTGTGAAGTTCTACTCCTACCGCGGGATAGCTCATTCATATTACTATTTATTCCGGTCGATACAATTGTCTCTTCCTGAACAGCGGTTCAGTTCTCGCGCAGAGATCGAAAATTGGCTTGTTGATTCTATCGCCTCCAAAGACCAGGATTTCTTCAGAGGTAATCCATAAATTGCCGGAAAGATGGGGGAAAGTCGTAGTTGCGGATGGCGCATAATTTCAATAAATCATTATTTCATTTTCGAAACAAGCAAATGTGTTTTATTTTAATAAAAAAGGGCGGCGTCATATTCACACACCCAATATGGTAGAGTAAAAATAGTTATACGTGTGTGACAAAGACAGAAAAATTTTCTTCCTTTGTCTTGAATCCCAAATTTTCGAAAATCAAATTAATGTAAACAAAAAATAAGTTCTTTTGAGTTTTTGACTATAGATTTTTGATTATAGTAATAAAAACCAATTTCAGAAAGTTTCAAAATTAAATCTATCCTCAGTAGGGTCCTTTCTTTTGACAATACTTTTTTAAAGCAAGAAGTGTATATAAATGAGCGATATAATTATAAAAAAATACTCCCATGTTTTGCTGTTGTTTTATATAGATTTTGTCACTGATGTCGTATCCAAGTGTATATAGATCAGCAATGTGTGTAAAAAGAATGACGAATAAGTCTCAAATTAACAACGAAATTGTAAAGACGTGTTTTGAAGAGTTTAATAAATTTGTTCATCAGTTAGGTACAGATAATGATTTTAAAATACTTTTTATAAATTAGATTCATGTTTTAGAGATTTTTAAATTAAAAGTTTTAAGTTATGTTATTGTTGTTCTTGTAAACCACTCATAAATTTCTGACGAAAGCACAAATACATACTACTAGAGGTGCTACTAAGAGCGAATTATCAATTGCACTTCGGTAGTGAAAATATTCTCCATATATTTTCAAATTAACATTAAAAACAAATGAAACCACTTTAAATTATTATAATTTATATGCTACGTCATGTCTCAAGTGTTAGGTAGGAAGTCATGTATAGAAGCCTGCCTCGAACACAAAATTCCGCTATAACAAAACCTTAATATTATCGCTACATTACATCATTGTTTGAAATCGGTGGTTCTACAGATGCTTTCTATAGCTTCTTTTCTGGCTATAGATTAATTTAAAACACACACCTGCTAAACTTACTCGGTCAGGTTATAAAGAGGGATGGGAGCTTCATTGACCGTAATTTACGCTATTTAAGAATAGAAGGGTTCAGGATTCGGACATCTATAAAAGAGACCTATTCCTGATTTTCTGTATAGAATCAAACGACTACATAATCATTAATAAGGTAAGGCATTGCTGCTTATTGGTGAAACACTAATAGTTTAGATTTGCTCTGCTACTTAGAAATTTAAAATTGCGTTAGTCAATAAGCTTTCGCACAAACAGAATTAAAAAATTAGCGTTTTTATTTTTTCATTTAAATTTTTCTTATACAGCATTTTTTTGTTTTAATTAAGTCTAAGGGACATAGTTCATGTATCTGGTGGTGTCCTTGTGTGGAAACACCCATGGAACTAGAAAAAATTAACCCATTTGCAATTGTTGGACACAGTTCAATAATAGGTTTGACCTTTGAGTCCGTTAATGTATTGATCAAAACAAGCCCTTGAATCAATCTAGCGGATTAATTTAACAAATAAATGGACGCTTCTTTTCGACGCGATTAGTTTTTTCAAACGTTTATTTTAAGAACGTCTGCAAATACCATTCTAAGCTGCTTGAAGACCTGCATTTACGTGGTGCTCTGAAAATTTTATATGTAGAAGTTATAAGTCAATAACCAACTGGTTGTCAATATAAGTCAAGGTATAAGTCAATAACCAAAAGTTTTTTCTTTTATTTAAAACATGTTTAAAATAAAATGTGTTTAAAACATTTTTAAATATTGTTTTAAACATATTTCATTAGGAAGAAAGTAAATTTTTGCCGATTTTCGTAAAATTCAATACAAAAGGAAAGAAAACTAAACTATTAGGTAAACGATAACGTAACGCGAACTCCTTAACGAATAAAATCTATGAGTTATTTGTGTTGTATTAAAAAAGTAGTAAAAGAGAAATTGTCGACATAAAGTGACGGCGAAACCAGACTTCATTTGTTTAATGCCGTCTTTGAACGAGTCGCTTGAAGTAATAATCAATTTGGTTGACCGCAAATTTGGACAAGTAAATCGGTGTCAGGCATACTTATACGTGTGAAATGCAAATATTGTAAAAAGGAACTATCTGAAGTTTGCTTTGGAATTCTCTATATTATTCGAATTTTCGTCAGCTACTTTGATTACTGTATAAAATTTCTTTGTATATTTCTTACTTTTCCCCTACTAAGGGAAAAAGTCCGGCTGAATAAATCAATTCGGAATTATTCCTTTATTAAGAACACGAATATTAGCAAACTTTAAAACAAATTTGAAAAAATGATTAGTGACTGGCGAAGTATTTGAATAATGTAGGGAATTCTAAAGCAAGTTGTGTTCCGATTGAGAGTTTCCACCGTCAGAATGGATAAGCACAAGAAAAAGATGCACACAATTAAGAAACGAAAAGGCTGCAAATTTAATTATAATATTTAAATCATTTAACCAAAACTATGGTTAAACACATTAAACACTTAATTAAAACAAAATGTTTAAACCATACCGCTTTGTTTAAAACATTGCAACCCTGGTCGATAAACGCAATTAATAAGGCTTAGTAAACTTGGATACCATCAAGAGCCTGACATGAGCTAGGATCTAGGACCAATAAAAGGCTTTAGGGTGCAACAAAATGATGTGAGAAAGCCATTACTATGATTAATAATAAACTAAGAGTGAAACACCTAGGTTAGATTAGATAGTGTGCTTGAAAATCGATTTCGGAATTATCTTTAACGCGAAGTTCTTTCAGCAAAAAAAATTGAAATGAAAAAAATAAATTGAAAAAATAAAAATAAAATTGAATTGAATTGACATCCATATTGTTTCCAGTAACTTACGTTAGTGAAAGAATTTTAGTCTTGTTATGACAAACGATGTCTCTCGTTAATAACTTTAAAGCAAATCAATTAACTTTCTCGATTTTTTAGACACAAAACAATTTGACATGTTTTGTTAAATCCGAAAAAACTTTGCATAATAAAACACAAATCGCATTTTTGGTTCCACATCTTTTTATTTAGTATATTTTCCTCAAAAGGTTTTGCTTGTGGATTTATTATGCTATCACAACTAGGTAGATAGCCCCACAAAAGCCAGTCCATTTGTCAGGGCGTGTAAGAGATAGATCCGTTCGATCCAGGGTTTGCATGGTCATGTTAGCATGGTTATATTAGGAACCTTATGAAAATAAGCGGTTTGCATATTTTAACAGGGGTTGCAAACATTCCTTAATATACTATAGTTTTGTATTTTGTGTATACCTCTACATCTTCTGCCGATTTCTCGTGAGATTACGCTTCAAGTACGGAATTTCACACTGGCCATCGGCATTTGCTGGATGTTTTACGCATTATCTAACGAGTATATCATTTATCACATCTCATAGCCAAAATGGGCTGGAATTTTTGTAATGGTTTAATCAGAAATTGATTCTTGCTTGGTTCCTTCATTCAAGCTGTGTTTTTGCGGTTTCCAATTAATGATTTTTGCGCCGTACCGAAAACAGAAACGTTTGAGGCTTTACTTGTTTTATCTCAGAGACTTCAAGCACACTAGCTGCAGGGACAGACATATTGCAAAACAATTTCAGGTATGATTTTTGACAAAATTTCGAGCTCGGATAAGGTTAAAAATTCTTATTGGTCTTCCAATAAGATTTTTTTTTAAATCGTTTTTTATCTCACGTTTTGTAAAAAATATATGTCATCCTCTATTGAAATTTAGTGTAGACACTTGACCATTTATGGATGAAAAATAATATCTGGCAAAAGTTCACCACGACACGTTTGCAGAAGTTGATCTGATCTGACCTCTATCTCACGAATGGCGTGTTTGATATTCGATTGATTGTACTCAACTTCGATTGATTGTAGGTTATTCTCATATACCTTATTTTTCACACAGCCCCACTAAAAATGATCTAGTTATATTAGATCGCACATTCTTTGAAATATGACGCCACACTATTGAAACCACAAGTCGACTTAACTTTTAATAGCGGCTCAGATTTTGTCTACCAAAATAACGCGAAAATGTTGTTTTTACAGATCAGCAATTTTTATAATGGATTTTAATTATTTTAGTACTATTTTAAAGCGAAATTGAATTAATTTCACTAAAAATGACGATCAACCTTATACTGTCAATTTGTAGAAAAGTGAATAACGAAACTTTTAAAATAGCTACTTTATATTGTATTGAAAAAAAAATCCTATTGGAAGACCCATTAAATCATTTTATCAAATGTATCACGCACAATCAGCCTGAGAAGGTTTTTTAGATTCAGAATTCGTAACTAAACCACTAAACCTCTCGGTACGCTCGAACTAAAAAGTGATAACTTTTCTTAACTAGCATTCCTGAACTTGTTTAGGTTTTAGTATCGATTCATCGCAGTGGCAAAATGTTCTCATAATTTGTATTTAAACGTAAACAGAATAAATTGTGCAAATGAGTTGGTTCACCGAAACCATTTAAAATATATTGTAAAATTCTTAAAAGCCATCGGTTACTACAAATTTGGGACATCATCCAATTTTTTAACATGATCAACAAATTGCTGTTTGTCTCGTCATATTAGTCAGCAATCGCTTAAAATTCCAAAAAATGGACAGTTGTAAGTCCAAAATGTAAAAATAATACACATATTCAAACGAAATTTTAACCCACACTTATTTACCTCATTTCAGCAACTCATTAATATTTTAGCATTAATGCATTTGAATTAACTCATAACAAAATAGCTAACCAAAAATTGATAAACAATCAATAAACAATTAACCAATTAAACATTTTGTGCTTACAATTTTCTTCGATTCGATTTCCCCTGTTCATCCATCTTTCACGATAACAGTTAAATGATGCAGTCAATACTAAACAGAATAACCAGACTACAGGAAACAAATAAATTTATTTATTTAAACATCTTCACATTTTTCTCGTTTGAATTTGATGTATTCTTTTTCATTTCAAATCTCAAACGTTGAATACGAACCGCGATTCTGTCGCACGTTAAATTAATAAAACCAAACCGAAATTAATTAACACGCACACGAAACATAACATAAATTTTTATAAAATTTATAAACACAATATAAACTCAAAGTATATAAACAGAGACCGGGCTAGATAAATAAATCGTTAAAAAAATTTAAATCAAAAAATAGGTCGCCTCTATTCACCGAGTATGAAAGTGTGTTACTGAATTTGAGAAATTTGTCTAAAACTGACCTATATCGGAGATAACTGTCTTGTACATGTTTAGTTTACAGTCGGCGCTTAACAACCTAGCATTTGTGATAAAATAGGGGCGGTTAAACCATCAAAATGCACAAAGACTACTTTCGTACCACTTATTTCGACCACTGTAAATATAAACAAATCACAACTGAATATAGTTTGGACCCCCTTACATTATTATTTATATGATTAGTGTTTCAATGATAAAATAAAAATTCACCACAACGACTATAAATATAAACTTACAGGCATAATTGAATATTGCTTCTACGTATTCAACAAACAATAAGATAAATTCTGTCGTTTAATTTACTTAGTTAAATTATATATTTAACCTTTTCAGTAGTATGTTTCTTAATTTATAATTTATTATTGTAATTTACAATTGAATTATGTCATAGAATCGTTCTCGGCATCATGTTTTGTTGTTACGTAATACTCGTAAAACTAAATTTTCCAGGAACATAGGAGAAATATCAACGATCGAATTCGACTCCAAAAACGATATATGGGCATCGTTGATAAAAATGCACTAAAAAATAATCCCACGGTAATCGCTTTAGGCTTAGAAACTAACGATCAGTAATCGATTAGGGGCCAAAAGAGAAGGGGAAATATTAATTTAAATTACATCAAATTGGATGAAATGTTGAAATGCTCTTAACCAAAATGTGTTGAAGAAATACTAAAATGTTCCTGCCTTACACAGAGAATTTTAACAACTTAAGGGTGGTAAAATAACCTTTTAAACTTCATATTCGGTAACTTGTATCAAACAAAAAATCAAGTATTATTTACAAAAATAACTGTTAGGAGATAATATATATAGAGACCCATAGGTAAACACAGGAATTACCCGAGCCTAAACTAAATATTCATGTATATTAGAGGTAGGCGGAAAGGCTAAAAAGGCTACTGCCCTAACCTTAATATTATTTAGGATATTTTGCAAAAACAAGGCAGTGTAATAATATTTACACTACTAAAAATTTAGGACTCCTCAACTCAAACACTTACATTCTACAGGTACCAGAAACGTAAATCCATCGCTAAGCTAAAAAAAATATGGCATCATCAATTTACCATGTTAGGTGGCGTCAAGGTGAATCTGAACTTTATCTGAGATCCCTTCCAATTTAAGATCGTAAGGCACGCAACATCATTTGCATATCGTCTAGCTAAGGATATGACCAGAAATAACCTGCAGCGAAGCTCACGTAAAAATATCGAAAGTTAGCCTTATGCTCTGTTGCTTGTTGCTCTGTCAAGTGCTTCTCGTAAAATTTGTGCTTAAGATGAACTCTAGTCTTTTATACGAGTTTGACTGATGCATTAGATTCAATCATGAACGTACTAACGCCTCTGAATTTTAGGAATCATTTCATCGGAAAATTCAGAATATTTCGATCCTTGTTAATCTCTACGAGATTTTTCACAAACTCCAATCGGACTCCTCATCTAATGCTGTTTATCAGATCTATTCAGGTGTCAAATTGCTTTGTACTTTCTTAAACGTTAGTAAATTTTGTTCAAAACTATTAAGATTATAATCTTCAAATGATGATGGCTGAACAAATTCCAAATTTCATCACTAATGAATGAAACCATTTCTGTCATCATTCTAATAACCTCTCGACACGGACTCAATGTTTCGATTGTGTAATGGATAACGGCTTAAGTAAAGTAACTTCTCAAATGGTATAACAAAAATATGTAAACTTTAATTCTAGTGTTTTAATCGTATTTGTTTCACCAAAAAGAACGATATTTCGAAATTAGGGGCAGAGGCGTCAGCAGACCTACTATATCTAAATTCGGTGATTTGTTTTGAGTATGCAAACAGAGAAAGCAGTGAATTTATGCGGCCCATACATGCAAAGATCGTTTAACTGAATGGTACAACTCATTTGTACAATGCACCCACAACACGATATAACTTATTTCACAAACTCGACTCAATGACAGATGCCAGATGGAAATTGTATGCTATGTTTAATCTTAAACAGGTTAACAATCTCAAAAGGTACTTTTATATTTCAGCTTCAAATAATAACCAAACCAAAAATATTAAAAATCTAATTGGGTCAAGAAAACTTTGTTTTCGTCCAACTTGTTTATGGTCTGTAAATAAAAAACCGTAACCAGTCTTTGATTTCTTTTCAAAATTTCTGTTGACGAGAGTTGTATGTAGTTTCCCAGTTGCATTCAAACTTCCAATAATAACCAAACATGCAATTGGGCTTTATTTTTGTCCAACATAGTTAAAAAACCGGCTTTGGTCACTTGATATATATAACTTATGTTGCCTGAAAGAGTTATACTTTCTCAGTTGCATTTAAGTTCATGCAACTGAGAAATGATGTGATTTCATTAGTGTAGAGAATGAATATTAATACGAAGATACTTTGTCGATGTTAACGCAGCTTTATTAAAAACGGGTTTTACCGCAGAAAATTTTACAGCAAACTTTGTGAAAAAATTTTAATTATTTAGAACGAAATTTGTAATTTGTTTTAGAATCGCATGTGACAAAATAAGGCTCACAAATTTGTATTACTTTGTTAAAATTGCACGAGCCTGGAATTGGGAATTCTACCCATTATTTGCATCAATGACATTTAATCGAGACCAATTTTGACGATTCAGAGTAAATTATTAAGATTTCCCTTTCCCATTTCCAATTTTACAAACAATCATGTCTAACATCCTTTTCAAAATGTAACTCTAATTTTAAAATTTTCTCCAAAGAAGCAGCCGAGGCAACAAACGAACAAAACAAAACTGCAAATAACAATTATAAAAGCAACGCAATTTTAGCACAAATTCAAATGTGGAAATGGAAATGAAAATAGCCTAAAACAATCAAGCGGCAAATAGTTTCTCACCACCAGCTTAATTATTGAAAATGGGGTAATGGCACTTTGGCGCTTATTTCAATCCGTATTTGCAAACTGACTTATTGGCGACCGCCTTCTGATCGAATTCAAGATTAGTTGTCCTAGATGAAGTTACTATTCCATCAATTAGTATATGAAATGCCGGGAAGAGTACAACTGTACAACTCACTAAAGTGTGAGACCTCGCAAAAGTTTTTAAGAAATTATTTAACAAACATTAATAAAATAATTTTAGATAGACAATATGGCTTTCCGTAAACGATCCATAAACCAGCTCTTGCACTCGAATCAAGCTCTCAACCTTGGTTATGTGTGTGTTTGCCGATATATGAGGGGCGTAAGCACAAATTTATAAACAGAAAAAAAATCGGAAAAAAAATTTGCTGAAACATACAAGTTTCTGTTAGAACCTAACACGATCGCATTCTAGAAATTAGTGTGGTCTAGGGCATCGTAAGTTCGAAGGCTATACGAGTCTGGAATATGTAGTTTTCCGTTTGAAGCAACAATTGTACCATAATTCCATGGGACATTGTACGACAAATTTTCGGAAGGCTAAGTTAGCTATTTATCAGAATCGAATAATGGGATTAAATGGGATTGATTTCAACACAAACTCAATATTTGTGTTTCTCAATGACAGACAACTTTTCTCTTCGATGCGTTAGCTTATGAAATAATCGTGTCCAAGTTATTTAAGTCGACAAAAAAGGAAAATTCTAGTAAAACAAAAGTTAGATTACAAATAGGCGCAAAAGTTACAATCATCATAATCTTGGAAATTCCTCTTATTTTTGAAAATACGCCTCATAGCAACACAACTTTCACATTTGTAAAATCTATTGCAAAAGAACACGAAAAGTGTGTTTGGCCGCGGAGCCCCTGATTGCACTTACTGGACGAAGATTTTGATGTTTACCGCGGATGAGCCTGGCCTAACAAGAGACAGTAGCAGACGTGACCGGGTCCGGATCAATTATTCAGTGGATAATATCGCTGCATTACCTAGAAAACTCTAAGAAGACTCTCCAATATCACAGCAATTGGGCACCAATCCGATTTTTGGTGAAAGATCTTCCCATACAAAGTGCAAATAGTGCTTCAGCTATTGTCTAAAGAGTGTAAAAAAAATAAATTACCCAAATTGATCGTTTCGGAGTCTTTTTGAAGGTTTCTAAGTCGTGGGTTTAACCAAAGACGCAGAAAATTGACCGGAAAAATTTACCGCACTATGAAATGAAGTAAGCTGACTGATATCATAACAAATACATAGTATTCGGATTTTTTTATGAATTGAGATTCTTGGAAAAAAAACTTTTCGAAATAGACCATTTTTATTTCGAAGAGGAACAAATAAAATGTTTTGGTTGGTTGGTTTCTACTTCTAATCAAAATTCTCAGTAAAATTTATTCGGACAATTTTGACGCAGACTAATGGCTAATATAAATTTAGTTGACAACAAAACGACAAACATTTATAATTTATTTCTAATCATAGACAATATAGGCTCTGAAATGAGCCAAAATATGCATCCACTCTGGCAACGACCACTTCATCGATAATTATTTTCGCGACTTAATTATAGTTTATTTTACCGCAGACACCTTGGATTAGTAGTACGAAAGTAAACAATTTTTTACTTCTCCGTATTAAGGTTCATCTAATAGTTTAGGAGCATCTGAAGCAACCGTCAGACTTGCAGCAAAACACATGCCTTACTGCCATATTGGAAAACTGCTCCCAAATTATTTGATGGGATATAAGTGCGAAAAAGGGAAAAATACAGAGAGATAGTATATATTTAGCTTAGCCATTTTCGAGAAAGATTTTACCAAAGATAGCTTCTGTTTAGTTCAACCTGATTGGTAAGCGTACACCGCTCTTCTAAAAATAAATTGTAAATAGCCAATATTCAAAATTTAAATTTTCATATGTTACTTAATACGTGTTTAGACCATTCGAGAAAGTTCCTTAAAATTGAGCAAAAACGGCGTTACCTTCTTTTAATTGGGCTACGGTTCGTGTATTTTGAAAACTTCACGAAAGATTGATGTAGACATGTATAAACCTATTACACTATAACTGTTCTTGATCCCGTGAGTGCTGGCCTTTTGAGAATATAAACGGTAACAATCATTTATTTTATCCAGTGAGTGATCTTTATTTCGTAAGCCAATTCTCACAAATAGAATATAAAATAACTAGGATCGGTGCATTGGTGCTTCGTGTTGTCTAAGTAGTCTTATTTCAAATTGAAATGTCACTCGTCACTTCTGGTATCAAATATCTCTCGAATTGAATTTCTAAATATCAATATTTCAACTTCAAAAGCATTTAAATTGTACGCTGAACTGAAATGTGATTGCGAATCAACTAGTGTCTCAGGATTTTACCCACAGGAGGTTTATACATTTATAAATATTTTCATAGTTTTTAAGACTCTTTAACACTCGATTTATTGAACCTTCCTTTTTCCGAGGTTCAAGGGTTTTCTCCAAAATCCTCAAACAGATTGATCCATTGGGTCAGATTTGTTTTGACAGCATGTGTTGAATGTTTTTCGATACAACGGAGAAAGCAAAATATCGATCTGTAATTGGCTTTTTGTTTTTACATGAAAAACGAGCGAAGAAGTAAAAATTACGTTAGATGTTGTCTAGTAGAACCCTACTCTATCTATGACAACCGTGAGATATTGGTTCAACAAATTTGACGAAAATCCCAAGCGAATACTTGGGAATGAAAAAGGTATCTGCCCGATTGCTCACTGTGGATAAAAAGCACGCGACTGTCAACTTTAAAGCAATGTTTGAACCTCTTTAAGCGTAAGCGCACGAGTAATTTTGTAGAATGGTCACCATAAGTAAAACCTAGATTACGATAAACCAAAGACCAAGCGACAGTTAAAACAATGAATAGATTCCTATTCAATTTTAAATAAGAATCGTACGAATCTGATTAATTTCAAATATGAATCTTGTATTTTCGTTTTCGTATCATATTCAAGAATAGGACACCAGGTATTCGCTTCGAAGACCGGGAAACTATATCGTCGACCGGAAAAGCCATGGCTACGATTTGTTTTGAATTTGAGAGGAATAACCCTAATAAACTTTCTAGAGAAAGCAAGTGCGATCAAGGATCAGTGCTAGTTCATTATTAGACCGATTCAATGAGAAACTAAAAGAGACACGACGCTAATTTGGTAACGCAAAATGCTGTTCATCACGACAACGCATCTACTTGATCATTCGCCATCGATGCAGCCAAATTGCTACGAATTGCTGACGCAGGCGTAACTGCCTGGCCTCCTAGATTTCTATCTATTCCCCAAGATGGAAACGTCGCTCGCGGGAAAACAAATTTAGCTCGAACGAAGCGATCATATTCAAGACGGACGCCTATTTTAAGAATACGATAAATCGTATTTTTAACATATTTATAAAATAGCAGGGATGCTGAAAAGAGCGTATCCCTAAAAGGCGATTAAGTTGAAAAAATAACAAAAAAACGAAAAACTCTTGAATTTTGAATTTTTATTGTTAACATACTTATTGATACATGCATTTGACTGCAATTATATATTACTTTCGAAGGAAAGTCGGTATGATAAAGTGAAATTACTTGAGTTAGAAATAATAATCTCTCTATCACGATCTTACATCTTAGTCGTGTTCTTAAATTCGAATATGACAAGTTAAAATATTGGTTTTGGAATCACTAACTTAATTAAGTCTGTGCTCAATTTTAGAGGGGTCGCCTTTCGTTGTCAAATAGCTTTTTATATCCTAAGATAACGTGAAGGGGTTCCTAACATGAAATATACTTTTCGAGTTTTATAATATGGCACTCGTAGTCAACTTTGGGCGTATTTTTTCATTTTTCTTCTTTTCAAAAGGTCCCAGTATGTAAACAAGTGTACTAGAGCATTAATGCACCGAGCCAGGATAAAAATAAAATTGTAAAATGTGATATTTGCCATTGGAAATTAAACATCGAGATGCGAAAACTCATGTTAGACGACAACGGGGAAGAGAAAGGGAAAGTTTTGAAATAACAATGACACCAGTTTTGAAAGAACTCATGCAGAATACACAGCTGCTTAAAATTTCGGTACATTTAGAAAAATTTTAACCAAATACTCCAACGATTATTCCAAAATTTTCTGGTTTACTGTGAATGAGGGCTGCA
Source organism: Nephrotoma guestfalica (assembly GCA_963691935.1). NCBI lineage: Eukaryota > Metazoa > Arthropoda > Insecta > Diptera > Tipulidae > Nephrotoma > Nephrotoma guestfalica. Next base: position 69,721,612 of record OY829913.1, on the reverse strand, counting down.
TGACTATTAACGATGCCATATTCAACATATCGAAAGCAAAAACCATGTTTACTAGTAACGATTTAAGGACAATCAACTGTAACAAATCAATTTTATGTCAGTTATTATATAAACGACTATTTTTCCGTCCATGCATGTAATCAATCAATTAATTAAATCGTTTTCAAAACCCATTCAAACTTAATAACAAACAAAATTGTGATGCGATTAATTTCGTAAGAATTTTTATCGAAATATTAAACATATGATATTCAGAATTACAGTCGAAGTCACGACATCATACACAAACAACACGGCACCTAAATTTTTATCAATGCGATTTTGACTCATATGCACTTGAGTTCAAGAAATGTACAAAATTATAAATAAACTTTTGTTTTATAAGATGCCAGACACAATTTTTTTCTAAATCTTTTATCATCATCGACGGAGATAAAATATACCAAAATCTTACGAAAATACGCGAAATTCCGCAACTATCGCTATAGTATAGTATACCTCTAAAATAAATGTATAGAGTAACAAAAATAAAAATTGTCAATTTGAAAATATAAAAACATAAAATTTACTTGCCGAACCAAATACGCGTAATCCATCATACTGTTACACGGGGTGTAGTTCTTCAAAATTTATAACGATACATTCGGCAATATTTCTCGCCAGTAATTAATTATTGTATTTTGTGCGAATCTTTTCTTGATAAAAAAAAATTATCTTTAACCTTAACAATTTGTTTTATTTTTTGCGTTCGTTCGTTTTCTATTTCTGATATGGCTTTTCCATTCGAAATATTTTTTGTTTAATACATTTAATCAATCAATTAATCGCTATTTTCGCATTTTGTTATATACAATAGAAATTTTGTGTTACCTAAAATAAAAAAATAATAGTAAAATTAACAATATAATTATAAACAAAATATTTTAAAAATTAAATTAAATTAAATTTAAAAAAAACTATTTGTTCTATTATTCTTGCACATACAAACATCTGAGATTCGGTAATATCTATTAATTAAAATTGTTTCTCATTTATGATCTCTCTCATATTACAGTTCCTAGTATATATTGTCTTATATCATAAGATGGTGTTGTGTAGCTAATTCTATATGGATAGAAGAGATTAAATTTTTTTTATTTCAACTTACCTAAAAATAAACAGAAAGAAAAAAAAATTAATTCAAAATTATTTGTTTCGGTCGTTAAAGAAAATATTTGCATTTAAACACAATTTTGACAAATGTCGCGCGTCCGTATATTGTTCTCAGGAATGATCAGAAAAGTATACTACATCTTAAAATCTACTGTTTAATTTAAAAAAATATATATTCGAAATTCATACGAAACGTGATTAAAAGCGGAACATATTCTAACACATAAAATAAAAATAATCAAATTAAAAACATTTTGGTAGAAAAAACTATCTAACAACCGAATGTTCTCCGAAACTAAAATAAGGCTAGTGAAAAAAACTAAAGGCCCTAGAGATAAATCAAAAGTTACGAACACCTTGAACGTCCTAAAATATTCTGGAGATCGAGTAAGATTACAATCTAGCAAAAGGATGGGTCCCTCTAGAAGCGAAAAATTTAATAATAATCAGAAGCAATTGCTAAATGCAAGTAATTAGACGATAATAATTTTCTAATATTACATTCGAACAGAGTTCGGTTGCCCGATAAATTATCTAAATGTATGTTATGTTATGTGTCTATAGGTCTGTAATGTTCACAAATCAAAATATTCGTGATATTTAGTTCTAAAATGCAAATTTAAGTGTAAGATTGATTATATTTAGCAAGTTTTAATTAAAACATCAGACATGATTTGATTTTCACCATCTATAAACAGGTGGAATGAACCACTCTCCAATTTAGCTAGATAGTTAAAATTTAGCCAGAAAACGCGGTGTACGACACACAGTATTAAAAATAGAAAAAAAACTTGAAAGCTACTTCGATTAACTAAAGTAACGAAAAATCATTTTCAGGGACGAAAACTACAACCAAAAACATTTTAAATTGGTTTGAACAATATAACCTGTATTTATGGATGCAAGATCGGTGCTGGGATGTTCTAACATCACCCTCCTTTTTGATATTATTTACCAGCAGCCAGATTGAAACATTGGGATGTTCCTACTCCGTTTGTATCACCAAATAATTTATTTTCGATATTAGTCAAGAACCCAGTTGGAAATTTTTCAACATTGTGAATAAATTTTTACGAAAGATATACGTTTCTATTTCTTAGCTTTTCCGTAAATGTGTATGAAAAAGAAAAATTATAGGTTTTGTCAATTTGTGTTGCTATGTTGACTAAATGACTAATTTAAGACACGTCACATTAGTTTCTCAAATTACATGTCCAATAATTGTCAAGGATAGAGGACAAGTGTGGGACGTGCCATATGCCGTTCTTCTCTCGCGACAATGTCTTAAGCGAAACATGTATGACATGTCTTCGACGTTTCTCATACTTTCAAAAACTTTTTAAAATGGCGTAGATAAATAATCGAGAAATAAAAAATTACATTTCAATTCATGTTCACTCCTCGTCGCAACGTCATCATAATTATTTTAATAAATAAATTTTATTATTTTATTATTTAAACATTTTGTAATTAGGAAATTTTTAAAATAACGTAAACAAATTAACATTTAAATTTTTGCTGATGAGCCATTAGTGTGTCGTCAATAACTTTCCTGATGAGTAGATATTGTTCAAATATATCCTAGTAGGTGTGATAGCAATAGAGAATAAATAATTGATAAATGAAACGGGAGTCAAATTAATTCTAGCAGAAACAGACATAAAGTTCGATAAAATGTCGAAAATGGTGGTTTAGAACATTCCAGCCCTGATCCTCTCGTAGAGGATTATGAAACTTGATCTAAGTGATTTAAATAATGTGCAATAATATTCCTTAAATAGACTACATATATCTTAATATCCTATATTCTTTTTTGTTATTCGATAATCCTCCTTCCGCCCTTCCTGTCGGATGAATGGTGTAGTAACAGCCGTATCCATATAATTTAAGATAATAAGTTGTAGTAAAATGGTTCTTCTATATTTATCTATTTTTCAGTAATTAGAAACATTTCTTGTTCAGGAAAATTAGATTTCGAAATGCAATCAACATTGAAACATTTTTGAAGAATTAAAAAAGGTAAAATAACATTTAGGTAAGGTAAAGCAACATTTTTGAAGAATGAAAAAATGGTAAATTAAATAATTTATCAAACATTTACGAGAAATTTAAAATTTTGAAAGTTTAAAATAAATTTGCGTACACTACTGCTTTTTTGTTATTTTAAATTGAATTATATTTTGAATCAAATACTACCATAATTCGATATTTAAATAAAATTTTGACAATGAAATCTTACAATTATGTAGCGTATTAGTTTGTTTTAATTTAACTCATAAAAGCCGGTCGTCAGTTGTGTATGTTTATTGATTTATTTCGATTGACCAATGAAATCTTATTTTACACAAATTTTAAATTCTTTCAGATTGTAAGTTTAATTGATTAAACCATGTTTCCAAAGAAAATTTTGGTTTATTATTTCAAAAAATTTTAAAGATTACAAAGTAAATTGTAAAGAAAACTTACAACATAAAATAAATAATGAATTTTACTAAAACTCGATAGTTTAAATTTTTTTATCAGTTTGGAATTTTGTTCTTCAATTTTTCGCCTTTTGAAATTTCATTATGTATCGTTCTGTTCATTTTGTGAATGAAAACAATTGGTTTGTTTAAATTCTCAATATTTCCAATTTTCAGCAAGTCAAAGTTGAAATGAAATTCGGAAATTGATAAAAGAATTTCGAATATTTTGATTCAATAGTGCATTTATACTATTTTGTCAATTAATTAATCAAAATATAATCTTTTTGGTAACCGAATTAATTTTATTCTTAAAATTACAAAATATTCATGAATTTTCAAATTTTAATTTTGTTGCTCTTCAAATTTTAATAGTAAGTTGGAATATTGTTTTCTATAAAATTACGTTTATTCTAAATTTAAATTTGGTTCTAATAAAAACGAAATGTACACAATCAGCATTTTAAATCTGTGGGTTATCTTGGATAACCTTGGAAAATGCATTTTAAAAATTCTAATTCAAAATTATGTTTGTTAGAGTTTTAACAATTAATTTTTGACTTTAAAATTCGCATTCCTAATTAGGTAATAGATTTAATAAGTTTAATAGTTTAAGGAAATTTTAATTCTGAAAGAGAATTTTAACGTATTAAGATTACTTAAGGTTTAATTTTAAATAAACGAAACACATCGCACGGTAAAAGACATCCAAAAATTGGAAAGAAAATGTATTTTTCAAATATTAATAAAAAAGCAGGCCCGTTTTGTTTTGCGCCATATAAGAACATCTCGTATTAACTGAACATCAAATCAAGTTGGTCGGGAATCTAGACAAAAAACTTAGCGTCAGGCATGTAGCATTAGTGAAAGAATCGGCACACATCATTAGACTGTTTCGCATTACATTTCGAATTTTGAACTTTGAAAGCATGAAAGATCGTGGAATTTATAATATTGGAAATAAATTCACACAATTCATAAAATACTACCTACAATACCACATAACCCAAAAATGCTAAATGTTGAATTTTCTTATGTACGGGTGTTACGTTATAATATAAACTTTTTGTTGCTGTAAAATGTTTTAAGGTATGCACTTTTAAACCGAGAACAGAGTAATTTTCTCAATAATTAAACTTTAATTTATTTTAAATTTCGAATATTTTGAGCATCGAAACGTGTAAATCCAAAATAGGAAAATGGTTTGAGTTTGATATCGTTATCTCGGTATATCGTTAGTTTCATATTTATTGATTTGAAATTGATTAATAAAATTTTAAATTACACTAATTTTAAATTTTTAAAAAATCGTCAAAAAATTGATTGATCTAAATATGTATTTATTATTCAAAGAGTAAGATGCTTTAATATATAATGTATGTAGATTTTACAGAATCCTTTCTAACAGTACTTACAAATTAAGTTATAACAAATTTAAACTAAAATTTCAATATTTTAAAACCTAAATTTAAATTTGGCTGTCGGTATTTTAAATCTGTTTGGAAATTTAAGAAATTTTAAAACTTCTGACTTAATTATATTTGTAAATTATCGACATTCAAAATTTTGAAAAACGTACCATGTTACATTTTAATAAAATGAATTGAAACCAATTTTTTATATTCAAATTAAAATTCAACTTTTCATTTCACATTTGCAATTAGGTGAACAAGAATTTTAAAATTTTAAGTAATATAAAACTGGTAATGGTTTACTGAGAATTCATAATATCGATTGTTCGCTCTGATGTAAACTGAAAATTTGGTGTTTCATCGAATTTTCGCTGTAATTAAATTAAACAATTTAAAACACAAATATACATAATGTAATTTAATAAAGAACCCACTCCAGTAGTTCTAATAAAATCTAAGAAGACTCCCCGTTGTAAATTAGATGATTTAAAATTTATAGAACCTGTCTGCACCATAGAGCCTTTATTGATCCGTTAAGTTTATAAAATAATAAAAAATTTCAAATTTTGTAACAAGACAACAAAAATGAACAATTCCTAATTAGTTATAATCGAATTAAATTTCTTCAAAAAAACATATTCTTAAATCAGATTCCTATACCAACCGCTCTTTTATATAAAAATATTCCGTGCCAAAGATCTATAACAAAATTTATATTGTTACACAGAAACAAGCTTAGTAGTTATTTGGGTAATAACAGCGTCGGCCTAATTATTATGACAAAAAGATTTAATAACATGAAATATTTGTTCTTGCGTTTTTTTGCTTTCGAAGGTAGAGCAGAAAATAATGTAAAACTAATTCACAGAACACAAAATAATATCGATAAACTATAAAATTACGTGTATTGATGAAACATTCGTTAGAAGCAATTTTTGTCTTCCTAATCCTAGACACAATACACCTAATAAGATTATTTTTGGAAATGTCTCACGACTGGTTACAGGCACGGGTATCCAAATAGTATATATTTGAGTATCGTCAATTTTGTAGCATGAGCCAAAAAAATAAGAATAATTTAGGAAGCATTGCTTGGCCAATTCCTATTTTGGAAGACAAATCAAAGAGATCAAATCTATATAGGAGTTCTACAATATCGTTAATCGATTTGTAGTTTTCTCCATAACCTATGCCTGGAACGCCACCGATCAATCACCTAAAAATTCGTACAAAAATAGCTTATCTAAACATTCTCAAGTGGCGCGGCATATAAATATTTCACGCAAAAAAAAATTAAGACCAAATTATGCAGACACACATTTAAGTCGAATATATTTATGACCGCGTTCTTCATCGATAAAAAGAAAACAAAATCTAATCTATATACAGTGGTATTTAGTATTTACCTACATGAGTCTATATTATGATGACCTACATCACATTCCATTGAACAACAACGAACGAATAATAGTGGTGTAGTTGTTCGAGAATAAATAAAAGAAAATTTTTACTCATCCTTGGGGAAAGTTAATTGAACCAAATAGCAAAATTATAATAAAAGAGAAAATGTTCTTTTTGGTAAAATAGCTTAGATATGCGTTAAGTGACTTACCTTTCACCATCCTCAGTTGGTTGAGCTGATTCCTCTGCGGCTGCTGCTGTTGCAATTCCTCCTGGTATTGTAGTACTAATTTGTTGCTGTAATTGTCCATCATCTATAGTTTTATTTATAGTTGAAGCAGCAATTTCGTTTATTTCGTTCACTAAATTATTATTTACAATTGTAGCCGGTTGGCTGTGTGTGGTAAGGGCCGGGCCAACCGTTATTAATTGACCCTCTTGATTTAATACCGTATTATTATTATTATTATTATTCGGAGTACCAATTCCACTTGTGATTGTTGCCGGTAAATTTGTTGATTGTGGATTACTAGGCGATATACTCATACTCGTTTGTGATGATAACGATGTTGGAGTAAGGATATACTGCTGTTGTTGATTCCCTCCATCTGGTATATGGGAAATATTATTATTATTATTGATATTGTTATTAATATTTTGGGTGTTGCTATTTAATTGCGTTTGCTGTTGCTGCTCAATTAAATTTTGATTAGCAGCAGCACCAGCCGCAATTGCGCCGGAAGACTGATGCGATTGCGGTGAATTATCGTGGATGCTTATATTAACCATGCTCATAGCTTGATGATTTTGAGGGTGATGATGATGAGGATTGGTTTGGGTTTGTTGTGATTGGGGTTGATGGTGTTGCAGTGCAGTTGGCGGTGTATTACCAATATTATAAATTAAATTGCTTGGAAGCGTAGCACCTTGAGCATGATTTGTCAATACCGCGCCAGCTGGTGATGTTAGCATTTGTGCTCCCGCATTGATGGACGGGTGAAGCTGTTGCGGTGGTTGCTGCTGTGGCGTTGGTGTTTGTGCCATATCATTTGGTTGTGTCGTTATATTAACTTTTTGCAAATTAAATTGTGACAATGTTTGTGGATGGTGGTGATGCTGTTGTACATTTGGCACATTCGACGATATATTTGATGGTGTCGACGATAATGGGATATTTATCATACTGTGGGCATGATGGTTTTGTTTTATAACTTGTTCACCACTGCTACCAGCACTTAATGTACCATTATTCAATATTCCACTATCTAGACTACCAACTTCCATATTTTGATGACTCTGCTGGTTAGCACTCGATCCAGGCGATGATGTTGACATGTCATTTTGAATATGAGTTGCTGAATTTGGCATAGATTCAATGTCAATGTTGTTATCTATAACAACAACGCCACTATCTCGAGTGACCGCTACATTATTTGAGTGTATATCAGGCGGTGAAGCGTGCGATTGGGGTGCACTGTCAACACCGTCACCTTCTTGTTTCGATTGCTGTAGAGTTGTATGATCTAAGTAATCCATACAAACCCATCTACCTCGCTTAAACGGTTCGGTACTTTCAATTTTAACAACTTTAAATCGTTCATTACGGTGGCTCAATTCCTTTAGGTCAACTTCGCTTGAATTCTTTCCAGCCGCCAAATTAGCATTCAGATTCACAATACTTCCACCATCGGAAACACCAATATCATTCAATAGGTTATGATTATGATTCAGTATATGGCCATCATCTGGTGGAGTAACAATTGCCAAACCATACTGGGAACTTGTCGGTATTACGGGTGCCGTACCAATTGGATTATTCGCAAAGAATACATCCTCTTTGGAAAAAGTGTCCTCCGAGAAGCTAGGGGTTTCATTCTCTAAATCTGTAATCCGACTATTATCATCCGTATCCAAATCGTCCGCCGAATCATCTCCATTATCACCGCCACTAGCACGACTTGTACCCAATGTTACCGATGTTATTTGAAACGATGACGTTTTAGAGGGTTTTGCATTTTTTGCCGAACTGGCCGAATTCACACACATATTGTTGTCACCACCTAACCGTAAACTTTCACTAGTGGTCCTATGTATAACGTTACCATGTTTATTATTACCCGATTTTAACACATCACTATTATTATGGTTTTTATTATGGTTATTGTTGTTCAATTTCGATCCACCGCCACCTCCAGCGGCCGCGAGTGACGTTGGGGCTCCTGTTGAAGATGACATTGTTGTTGTTGTTGCAGATGATGTATTTATATTGTCGGCCATCTTTTTTTCACTACCAACTTTTTGTCGTCTTCACAAAATTTATTATTTCTATACACAATATTTTACAATAAATTAATTAAATTAAGCTTTTCTACAAAAACACAAACTGTATTAGATCCTTTTTATGATGTGTATAAAACTATAAATAGGTGATTTGTTTTGAAATACAAAAACTAAAAAAAATCTTTTGTGTTGTTGCTCTTTCCAACAGGGGGTACACCACTTCCGATCTCTGTACGCAGTTTTCGCACGAAACCACAAACAAAATAAACAAATCACCGAAAACAGATAAATAATAATAAATTAAATTAAATTAAAAAAAACTTAAATTATTAATGTATAAAATAACATTTTCTATTTAGTTTTTTTTGCTTGCTAGTGTTCTATTATCGAGTCCACACGATCCATAAACTATCAAAAGATTTACAAAAACACACACACACGCACAAAACACTGGGCTACGTTTGTGTTGATATTAATATGTATTATATTTTTAACGAGTGTGAGCGAGATATTGGTACGGATGATATGGAGACGAGCGAGAAAAACCACACAAAAAAATCGTAATTTATTAAACAATATTTTTAGATTTAAAATAAAAACGCGATTTAATTAATTTTATCGGTACTTCAATTATTTATACTGTATTTGATTAATTAATTTATTTTGTTTTTGATTTATTTATGTTTTCTTTATTATTTGTATATGAATTTTAAGGTGATTTGTCACCTAAAACGCAATCATCAAAATACACACAGTGAAAAAAACTTATAGAAAATAAAATTTGACGGCCATATTGATTTTGATTAGTCGAGTGTGAAGTTTACGACGATTTCTTACCACACAAAAAATGGGCGAATTTTTTTTTTTGTGAATTTTTGAGCAAATTTAGTATTGCCACTGTATTATTTTGAATTTTTATTTTACGAAATTTGCGTTTAATTCAATTTGATACGACAGCTAAATGCATTAGTTGATTTATTTGTATCAAATATAATATAATAAATATAACGAAAACTGTATATAATTCAATTTGAATGAAATTTTAAATTAATTGTCTAGGTTATACGAGAAATAGCCTACGATAGTACAGTCTCGTGTAACAATTGCACTGAAGTTGAGCACTATTCCAATCGATTTTTATCATTTGGAAACGTCAAACCCTAATTCTGACACGAGACAAATTTAAAATTTGTCGGTTAGATGTCTCATTGTAAAATTCTACATAGGCTGGATTCAATATCTTCGTGCTGACTTGAGTCTGTCTAAGATAATTGATTTTAATTAAATATTACGTCCCTTAATTCATTAAACATCTTGCTTGATGATATGAAAAAATATCTAATCAAAATTAGCCAGAAAAATTTAGCTTCACTAAACATTGAGAATATCTACATTTTTTTAGTGAGATATTTGCATCCAACTCATAATACCTGTGAAGCCTACTATTTTTTAGTGAGGCCTACATTTACTGAATATACCTAAATATTCAAAACCAAAAAATATTTTGAAGACACAAAACACAATTGAAGGTTCTGCCATATTAGCTGACACAAAATCGACAAATTTTTAAAGCTGTAAGCTTATAAAGGAAAAATACGAATTTTATGGTAATTTAATTAGTGTATCTATTTAATTATGTTTGGTAATGAGTCACAAAATTAGCCAATAAGTAAATTTATATCCCATTTACATGCGACCAACATTTTTCTTCTGTAAAATGAAAAAGATAACGTTGACTCTTTGCACATGAGAGACAAGAAAATAAATATATCCAAACAAAATTGGGTTGCAGAATACTTTTTAAGAGTATTTTTATGGCAACATTTTTAAAATTTACAAAAAATAATTATTTAATATTTATAAATGTTAAGAATTCATAATGCAAAACAGACGCCATAGATAAAAATGTAAATTTCGCATTTGAATTAATTAAAAATAAATTAATAATTTTCCTATAAAATAATTATGGCATTACTATATATGTTTATTCCTTTCTTGCATATTGAATATTTTTGTATAGCGGATGCTTCTTATTTACCTGCAAACATTTGTAGAAGAAGACAATTGTTTACGTGTAAATGGGGCATATTGGTTTTATTTAAGTTTTCATAATGACAGAAAAACCTTATTCTGTTTGACAACACGACCATTCCACACTATAGACCATGGTATATACATTTGAGAAGGTATAATATTCCCATGTTTCATTTTCGTCGTATTGTGTGTATTACGTCATGTGACGACAAGAAAACAAATTTACATTGAATTGGTCGAATTTTTGATTCATTGTTTAAATAAATCTGCAATAAACGTAATTTTTTAAACAAATTTTTTCAATTTTGATAATTATAGTTTAACTAAACACTTTTATATGGTTATAAAAGTGTTAAAAACTTTTATATGTTTAGTGTTTACTAACAAAATATTATGTACCTGTCTGTAGCTATTATGAAATAATTGTTACGTCTAAAGTGGGAACCAGCCAGGAATAAAAACTTAACTTAATAAAACAAATAAGAATGCAACAAATGGCATGTCAGTGTCATTACTCAGCCAAACTTAATTTTTACTTAAGAAATTCAACGAAACTTTGTTAAATTTTAGCTGTCACTTTAAAAAAATAGTGCGCGCGCTTTCCCGTCCAAAAATAAGAAAAACTTAAAAAATGGTATACTGAAAATTTGATTTTTTATTAAATAAAACGGCGGAAATTATTTTAATTGTATAATTAGTTAATAAATTAATATATACGGTTATTTAAATAATTTTATACGCATCTTTCACCTATAAATAATAAAATTATTGAATTTATGAAACCTAACCTACAAATTAGAGTAAATTGTGCACTTTATAATAGTAATATTTATAAAATATTAAAACTACTCAAACAAGTAAAATTCGAGTTTGAAAAAAATTGTAGGAGCTCCCCCATTCCGTTTAGAAAGGGCGTATGGCCCAATAAAAAGAAATTGCCTCTACTTCAGTATTTAATAGATATGGCACAATAGATTGCTAAGACATTTGACTATTCCTTTCACATAGCGTCATCTTAGAAAATTTTCTCAAATTTTTGTTACTGCTCGAGCCTTAACAGTTAGCAGTGAAAACTTTTTAATTGATCTTGTTCAAAAACATTTCTACTCTCTGTTCGGAAGTGGTATATAACAATCGTGTACATATGCGACTATTTTGCCAGTCAAATTTTTGTTATAACTAAAATTTATCTTTTATTTTATTTTTTAATAATGCGATTAATCAAAACACTAAACATTGAAAACAACAAATAAATTCTCAAAATGTACTAAACCCCTCAACTTTATTTTTCCCAACCCATTTGATTCAATAAATATTCCATCAAAATTTGAATTTTATTTAAATAAAAACCTACATTAATAATCAAAAAACTGTTTTTGTTTGAGTTAAATTTCAATTAATTGGCCAACTCTAAATAAATTTCATATTTTAACAGTGTACATACATTTGAGAGTTATTTTTTGGTATTTATTTATGGGAATGAAATTTTTAAGAAATAATAAATATATCATAGTATTAGTGTTACACTGTTAATCTAATTTCTAATAAGAATTTTGAGTGAAATGTTTTGAAACGTTTCAATGATTGTTCTAATTCGCCCTCAAGTCGATAAAATAGTTATTTTGTATTTAATATATATGACATGCCAATTTCTACCGTTTGAGTAATTTATATTTCGACTAATAATATAAAGGACCACAGGGATTCTTTTAAGACGTCATCAAGAGGCAACAATAGCTCTATGTACTAAGTAATAAATTGGCTATGTGCCATACTTATTCCACCTATTACATAGAGCTATTGAAACCTCCTGAGTACAGATTTTGTTCGAAAACTGATAGTTGGGAGTTTTGATGCTGTTTCACTAACCTACTAGATGCACAACATTAATATTATTGTTGAGTGATGTAAATAATAATTAAATTTTATATTTACATCTAGTGTGCTGATGAAACAACAGAAAATCTCCCAACTCTCAAGTCGCGATTTTCGAATAAAATTCGTATACTGATGACGTTTTAGCAGAATCCCTGTGATCTTTTATAATATTAGTCGAAATATAAAGTACTCAAGCAGGTGAAATCGGCAAGTTTGTATGACTAGTTTGAATGAAAAAATTGAAAATTGAAGAGATCGCAAGGATGTGACAAATAGGCAGTTTAATAATATCACGTCCGTTCCCTTGTTTGTCACATCTTAGAACAATCCTGGGTACCTTTATGTTAATAGTTAAAATTTAAATTAGCCAAACAGCTGTAATGTTAAGATAATGGAAGTTACTAGTTGGTAGAAGAATACATGTCATTACGAGGAATTCTCATTGTAATAAATTTTGTCTTACGATGATTTTTTACTATTTTTTATATAAAATTCCAATTTGAAAAATATCGGAAACGGGTAATTGTTTAGAAAGAGATAACACTTTTTATGTTATCACTACTCTTTCTGAGTTTATATATCTATCTAATTAAAAAATATTGTTTACAGTGTAACACTAACACTCAAAAAAGATTAATAATCCAATTGGAACCACATAGAAACTTCACTGCCGTACTATTTTTTTATATAAAATTCCAATTTGAAAAATATCGGAAACGGACAATTGTTTAGAAAGGGATAGCAGTTATTATCTCTTTCTGATTTTATATATCTGTCTCATTAAAAAATATGATTTTGCAGTGTAACACTAATACCCAATGAAGATTAATAATTCAATTGGAATCATACAGAAACTTCACTGCCGTACTATTTTTTTTAATTTTTATATATAAAATTCCAATTTAAAAAATTTCGGAAACAGATAATAGCTCAGAAAGAGATAGCACTTCTTATCTCTTTCTGACTTTGTATATGTCTCATTAAAACATATGTTTTCACAGTGTAACTCTAATATCTTTTTTGAGTATTAGAGTTACACTGTAAAAACGTATGTATTAATGAGACATATAAAAAGTCAGAAAGAGATAAGAAGTGCTATCTCTTTCTGAGCAATTATCTGTTTCCAAAATTTCGGAATAATCCAATTAGAATCATATAGAAACTTCGCTGCTGCACTATTTTCTTATTTTTTTATATATAAAATTCCAATTTGAAAAATATTGCAAACGGGTAATTGTTTAGAAACGGATAGCACTTCTCTTTCAGATTTTATATATTTGTCTCATTAAAAAATATGGTTTTACAGTGTAACTATTACTCAAAAGAAGATTAATAATCCAATTGGAATATATATAGAAACTTCACTGCAATAGTACGTTTGTTTTTTTATATAAAATTCCAATTTGAATTGGCAATTGTTTAGAAAAGAATATCACTACTTTTCTCTTTCTCATTTTATATATCTGTCTCGTTAAAAAACATGTTTTTACAGTGTAAACTAATACCCAAAGAAGATTAATAATCCGATTGGAATCATATAGAAACTTCACTGCCGTACTATTTTTGTATATAAAATTCCAATTTGAAAAATATCGGAAACGGATAATTGCTGAGAAAGGGGTAACACTTCCTCTTTCTGATTTTATATATCTGCCTCATTAAAACATATGTTTTTACAGTATAACTAACACTAATACTAAACGGATTAATAATCTAATTGGAATCATATATAAACCACTGCTGTACTATTTTTTAATTTTTTTATATAAAATTCCACAATTAGAAAGGGATAACACTTCTTACCTCTTTCTGATTTTATATATCTGTCTCATTAAAAAATACGTTTTTACAGTGTTCTTAACACTACTACTCAAAAGAAGACTAATAATCTAATTGGAATCATATAGAAACTTCATTGTCGTACCATTTTTTATATAAAATTCAAATTTGAAAAATATCGGAAATGGATAATTGTTTACTAGCAATAGGGTAGCACTTTTTATATCTTTCTGATTTTATATATCTGTCTCATTAAAACATATGTTTTTACAGTGTAACACTAATACCCAAAGAAGAAGAATAATCCAATTGGAATCATCCAATCAGAAACTTCACTGCCGTATTATTTTTTATTTTTTTATATAAAATTCCAATTTGAAAAATATCGGAAACGGATAATTGTTTAGAAAGGATAACACTTCTTACCTGATTTTATATATCTGTCTAATTAAAAATAAAGTTTTACAGTGTAACACTAATAGTCAAAAGAAAACTAATAATCCAATTGGAATCATATACGTATACTTGTCCATGATCTTTTTCGCATAACGTTGTTGTACCTTATCCACTTTTCATCACCAGTAATGATTCGCTTTAAAAATAGCTCTATTTCGTTCCGTTCCAGCAGTGTTTCGCAGATATAAATCCGGTCCATTAAATGTTTAACTGTTAATTCATGTGGCATCCAAATGGAAAGCTTTTTTTAGTATCCAGCCATTTTCAAATGGTTTAAAACTGTTTTGTGATCAATATTTAGTTCTTTACCAATTGCATGGCTGCTTATATGCCGGTCTTCTTCAATTTTCTGCATGATTTCATCGAGTTTTCCAGTGGTTGATCAACCAGAGCGATGGGCATCTTTGACATCTATGTTTCCAGAACGAAAGCGCTTGAACCATTTCTTTGCTGCTGATTTTGATAAAACACCTTCTCCATGAACAGCACAACTTTTTTCGCAAGCCTGAGCCGCGTGTTTACCATTGTCGTAATAAAATTGTAAAATACTACTGCGGGCAAAAAGTAGTAATTTAAAAAATAATTAAACTTTTAATTTAAACTACTTTTTAATGTAAATTTCGCGCGGAAAACCATTCGTCGAAATATTTTTTTTTCTATGTTGGTATGACTGTCAGTGACATCTTTGGCGATTTTTACAATGAGTGAAATTATTCAACAAAGAAATTCCATTGAATGTGTGCGGAATCAATTTTGTGGTGCCGAAACGTTCAGAATGTTGCAAAAGGCCTTCAGTGATAATTGTATGTCGCGAGCAAGTGTTTTTGATTGGTACAAATTGTTCAAAGAGGGTCGAGAACGTGTTGACGACGAACCACGTCTAGGACGGCCATCAACATCAACTGATGGTCAACACGTTAATAAAATCAAGGAATTGGTGCTCGATAATCGACGATTAACAGTCAGAGACCTTACTGGCATCGTTAAAATATCGGAAGGATCAGTGAAAACCATTTTGAAAGATCATTTGGGCCTAAGAAAAGTGAAAGCACGATTGGTTCCAAAATCACTCAATTTTTTGGAAAAACAGCGTCGCATTGACGTCTGTGAAACAATGCTTTCCGACTACCAGGATGTCATGAAACGTATTGTAACTGGCGATGAGTCTTGGATGTATGCTTACGACCCGGAAACAGACGATCAATCGGCCGAATATCATGCCAAAACTGAGCCGCGTATTCGTAAAAAGAGGCCGGAATTGTGGGTCGATAACTCTTGGTTTTTGCACCACGATAATGCACCTTCTCATACTGCATTGGTTTTACGTGATTTTTTCACCAAAAATTCCACCCATATCGTTCCGCAACCACCGTATTCACCTGATTTAGCTCCGTGTGACTTCTGGCTGTTAAGACCGCTCCGGGGAAACCGTTTTGAGTTAATTGAAGACATTAAACGTGAATCGCTGCGCGCATTGGAGGCTATTCCGGAAATTGACTTTAACAACTGTTTCGAGGATTGGAAAAAACGTTGGCACAAGTGTATTGAGGCCGGGAGGGATTGCTTTGAGGGGAACGAAATAGATTTGGAGAAATAAATAAAGAATTTTAAAATTATGAACAATGCCTTACTATTTTTTGCCCACAGTATTACACCGAATTTTTTCATTATTTATCTCCATATTTAAAATGTTGTAACTTTTTATTCACTTCACCGATTTTAATGTTTTGTATGTCAAAGTACAAGTTAAAATGTCATCTTTGTTAAAATGTCAACACATATAAGAATTAATAAATACGATCAATGGTTACTGAGACATATGAATGTAAAGCCGTCTACCGGGAAAAAAGGCCACGAACTTTTCCCCCTACCTATTATAAAATTTCAATTTAAAAAATATCGGAAACGGATAATTGTTTAGAAAGGAACACTTCTTCTCTCTTCCTGATGTTATATGTCTGTCCCATTAAAAAATATGGTTTAAGTGTGACACTAATACTCAAAAGAAGATTAATCCAATTCCAATTGGAATCATATACGTATACTTGTTAATTTTTTGTTAGAAACTTCACTGCCGTTATTTTTTGTAAAATAATACAATATGGCGGAAATAGAAATCTAGGATGAATAATATTTTCGCCATATTTTCTGATTGGAGTGGTTTAATTATCGAGTTATTTGTTGTTAGAGACGTCAGGTACTCAAAGAGCAAGAGCCTTGAATTTGTTGCACGAAACATCGTTTTACTGTACTTTTAAGTAGTAGCATGATATAAACGCTTTTTGATTACGTTTGAGCAAGAATTTTCCAATTGGAACTATGAATAGATTGATTAGGCTTGAAATTTAAAGGTCTAATTTATTAGGAGCAAAACATTAAACTAGTAGACGGGTTAAACTCGCGATATATATGATCGTATTATTCTAACTCTCCTGTAATCTAACAGGATCCTGAGCCACGTTGCACTTATATCTTAAATAGATAATTTCCATAAATCCGTCTAATCCAGATCTGTACTTTTTTTATTTTTAGTATACTCGTACATATCGCGCATCTTCAATAGTTAATCTTTCAAGAAAATTGATAAAAAATGATTATCATGATAACAAAAAGACTAAAGAATAATAACAATAATAAATTACAATTGTACATCACTGTACGCGTAGTTTACTTACTTAAAAAAAACAGTTATAAAAAGTATATCGTCTCTTATCTTTTAATACGAAAATTATCATCTCATCGCGCACACATATCTCGGCCATCTCTAAGTCGTACGCAAACAAAATTCGTCAAATTTAAATCCGATTTGGGGTTTTACGGGATTTAACACCAACATTAAGGTGTTCGTTCGGGGATTTAAAAGTAAAAAAAAAAAATTGCAATTTTTAAAAAAAATTTGAAAAAAATTAAATTTTGTTCAGCTCTCGTGTGAGAATACATATCTCATTAATACTGGTGTTGTTGTTGTTAGTTCTGCCACTTTAAATGAATTTTTATTGATAAATTACTTTAATCATAATTTCAAGTGTGTTGTTCGAACATCCTACGAAAAGTTAAAAAAATATTAAATTTAAAGTTCACTATTTGTTTAAAAAAAAAAGAAATGTTTGTGTAAAATTACTGTGCAATATACAATTTAATTAACATCGAAATTGGTTTTAAAGCTTAAAACGATTAAACAATTTTTTTACTGGTTTTAAACTCGTAAAAAATGGGTGAGGAAAATATCACGGATACGAACGATGAAAAATTGAATGGGACCAAGTTTAGCAAGTACTGCTACCGGCATGGAATAAATCCGAATTTGATTATGTTAAAGATAACGCTGTTCGTGATGTATGGCGGTAAGTGTATAAATTTATATGAAAGCATACAAAGTTAGTCAGTCCATTGAAAAGCTTTACGGATTATTTACAAATGAAATAAAACGCGTACGATATAACAACTTTTGCAGGTCTTCCAGCCAAACATAAATTTTTAATACTAAAACAAGGATTAGCGTAATTTTAAAAACTCATCTAATATTTAAGCATATCGCACCTTTCACCCAAAATATTTTAGGGATTTGGATACGTTACACAACACATACAATATATAATATGCGTTACTTCTAAGAAAATTTTGGCCGTGACCTTTATGTGCGGAAAATGCTTTAAAACTATATATTGCTAAATTTTTTCGTTTTATTGTTTAAACTTTCCTAAAAAACATAAAAGCTCCAAACTTTTAATCCTTTTTTTGGCTGTAAGTAAGTATTGGAATTGTGGGTGGCTGAATTTAAATCGAATCTAATTGAATTTGTTCTAGTTTTTTGGTTTTTTGTTGCTCGTTGTAAGGACTTTTAGACAAAAATATCGTAATAAAATGTACAGGGTGGCATTTATTCAATAATTTGCTGTACAAATCAATATTTTATATGTTGCAAACTGTCATCACATCACAAACATATACGTTATACGATAACGCCGTTCAGTCTATAACGTTACAGTTTAAAGGTGAAGAATTTATATATTGCAGTATTTAATTTGATTTTTGATGGTGAAAACAAACTGTTCTCGAACAGTTGGGGGTGGATTATGTAAGCATTCCGATTTCGACTTACGATAAATGACGTCACAAGGCTTTTTTATTTAAATCATTTCGGGTTTGTTGTTGTAATTGTGACTTTTTGAGACACAAGTCGTAATGATTATTTTTTTTATGTTTTCATTGAAAGTCGTACTCGTAATGTTCACATTACGGTTAGCGTGTACATCACCAAGTGTTACCATCCTAAAGGTCGCGCTGGCTCGAGCCCAACCCTAGATAATGATTTTATAGCGCGATTATTTTTAATATGCATCGATATTACCGAATTAAGTATCCTTCCAATCCAGTTGTAAACGGCGGCGACAGTCATCTTGAAAAATTTAAGAATTAACAACGGCATTAATCATCAAGCCAACAGATACAATAAATGGAATACACATGCAGCCACAGTTGTCTATTTTAACAGTGAACAGTGCAAGTTAAGAGGTACAAAATGAACAATGTGAAAGTAAAAGTGAACAGTGATAATAGTGAATTTGTTCAAGAAGTTAAAGGTGTTGGGATATAAAGTTTGTAACTTTAAAACGTTGAGTGTTTTATTTGTAAAATCCATTACGAAGCCGTATCGGACGCCCGAAATTCGTAACATTTGGTGACAGGAGTGGGCTTTTGCAAATGCCAGCATGGTCTAATCGTGAACACCAATTCATCCCAGCAACAAAGGAATAAGCTCTAAAGTCTCGAACTTTCAACCAAAGGCAATAAAAACTATCTCCTATCGAGATTGCAGAGAGCTGTGGAAGAAGATGTTGAAACAGGAGGTCCATGCTTCTAAAGAGCAAGTAAAAGGTGATCAAACTGGAGCAGTTAATTAAACAATAATAATCATTTCAGTGCTACCGACTACGCGGCAAGCAAGACAAGACGCCAAATAAGTCCAGCCAGGCGCGAAAATAGCAAAATTGGCATAACAACGAGTGAAGCAAGATGATCAATATACTGGCTACGCAATGAAAAAAACGAGAAATTTGATGAGCAGGACCAGAACGTCGATCATATTAAGCATGCCAAATCTCCAAATTAAAGAGCTAAGAGGAGAAATCAAGCCGCTCGAGATAAAAGTAGATAGCCAGTTCGAAAAAATTTGAAGGATAAATCAGGCAGAAGTTTAAAAATAAAATTAAACGAGTGGAAGCCCGCTTTGAAACTCATACCTCACAAATTATTGGAGATGGCCAGCTAAATAATACATTTTCAACGGAAGCACTTGTCGAAAGCTCAAGATATTATCGCGTCAAGCTTACGGGAATGCATCTGCAGATAACAGTGGACGCACTCATCAGTGCTGTCAAGGAGGACCATCTAAAATTTAATTTGAGAAACATCACTAGGGGCAAAATCCTGTTATACTCAATCGTTACCACACGTACCAATGCTTCACTGTCTGGATGTACATTAGTAATATGACAATGGCGTCGTTGATTTGGAGGTTTGAATCGATAAAAACGTTGTTGTTAATGCAGCACCTCCTTCAACGTCATAATATAATGCGATGATCGGCCTGGAAATCACGAATCCTTAAATACGGATTAGTAGCGTTCAATTGGTGATAAAAATTGGCACGTTCCCGATAACTCACAGTAAATGTTTGTTAGAGGATGATACAGCTGCCTCCCATAGGCCGCCATGATGCGATCCAAACCAGTATTGGTGAATGTTGGTGCCACTGGTGCCACCAGTATTCTTGATGGTGGCAACGATGCCATCTGTCATTGTTGCATAGTTCGCTGGAAAGTGACCGCATGTACATGATTAACCAACAATATAGCCAGCGTACTGTCTTTTGGTAAAATAATTGGATGACGTTGGTTGTCTAGAAGATAAGCGTGTGTTAGTTGTCCACCGACACGCAGTAATTGATTGCATCCAGAAATGGATTGGGCGCAATCAGTTGCCTACTTGTATCTACTGTAGTACGAGATTTTAACGAATTAATTTGTATGCGTTACCTATGTGCAAAAACAAGGCTCCCTCCTCTTCAGCTGGTTAAAAGCGTAAATAGTTCAACAAGTGGTATGCAATTTTTACCGTCGACACAGATTGTGATTTTCGGCTTGTTGCTTGAAAGGAGCAATGTTCGAATGGGTTTTATCCCGCTTACCATCGTTGCATTAATTCTGGTTATAAATATGATGGTCTACTCCACCATATCGATTGTCTTTCTATATGGGGGTTGGCAATAATCATGTGCTTGTGTAGCCAAACCGGAATCGCTCCATATTATGCGTCCCACATTACTAAGATGAAGTGCGGTACATACATCACTGTTACAAGGAGTGCACACAATGCCAACCGAGGAATTGAAATTTCTTTAACCGAGGCTACCTTTGTCCTTAACGTTACCAACGAAACATGAATATTACCATCAACATGGATTGTTTGCACATAAATAACCGCTACATGCTTCTCCTTGCACCGTATTCATACAAAGCATGGGAAACGAATATGTGTCGGTTGTTGTAGGACATTGTGAAACTTTAAGAGTAGGTTCGCAGTTCAGCCGCTAGTGGCGTATCCCAATCGATTTTCTCTTCCCATTAAACCTGTATGAATATTTTGGTAGCTACTATTACTGGAGCCAACATTCCATCGTAAGGTCTAGCTATATCACTAAGTACGAGGCTTTAGTAGGTACGGTATCTGACTCATCTATCCTGATTTTGTAAAATAAATGATCGGTAATCGGGTTCCAATGAAGTCTGAGTACTGTGGTTTAAGGATCGCTGAGTTACAGTTCTGAAGCTACTGATTGTAAACCGATGTCATTTGAATTCCATTTTCTTAGCAGAAATCTAAACCAGTAACTCTTTGTAACTTTCTGTTGAGAGAACCGCTGATATATCAAGGAAATCATCCACGTAAAAATTACTCAAAATACTGTCAAGCGTTGCGGCTGCCCGGCTGGCGTCGGCGAGTATCCTGTGATTATCAACTGCGTATTGCCGTAATGTGCGATTTCCGAACTTTGGAACATTTTTTCGACATCTCCCGTGACTGCAATTCGTGGTCTTCGGAACCGAAATATTATATTAACAAGTAAATCTTATAACTGTGGACCAGCTAATATTGTGTCGTTCAGTGACCTGCCGTTGTTTATCTTGGCAGACGCATTAAACACTATTCGAAACATCCCGGTCACGGGGAATGTGTTCTTGAAAATCTGTTCACAGAGCTTTGAAAGGGGATTGACTTTCAGGCCAGCCCAAATATAGCCCAACTCAGATGGATACGTACGTTTATTGTGCTGTCCAATGACAGTTCCTTCCTGAATTACATTGCCCCATATCAACACCGATAACGACGTTCACTCGTCCAGGGTTTGCAAATCCTAAACCCGCAAGCTGCAAGTTACTTAAATGGTTCAAACATCACTGGCGTTGACGACGTGATTGATTGCAGAAACATAATTCAAATTTAACATCAATCGTAAAACGCATAATAACAGTTGTTTGGCCACGTGTATTACAGTCTAAGTCCCGATTCCTACGATTGATAATTCACATCGCTTTCTTCAGATTATTGAATACTGACTCCCTGTGACCCGGGATCACAAAGTATTCTGCAAAGATGACTGTCACTATGATCCAAGAAAACTGCGTTTGTTTTGGCTCATGGAGTAGGAATGATTGGGTATCACCCACTGGTGATTGTTGATTCTTGCTGAATATTATGGGCGGCTGACTTGCTGATGCGTCACTTGAGTTTTATCAGGTTGTGACGTGAAGATTGCACTGACTATATGCCGATCCCAATGGCCCATTACGCAATAGTGTATTATGTCTCTGACGACAATGGGTGCATATACCTGTTTAACATTCGATGATTGTGACTCGAAGTTAAATAATTGAAACAGAACCTGAATTTCTTCACTACGCCCAAGCGCTGAATAATACTAAAATTACGGAAAATTTGGCATTTGTAGATAAGATGTAGTTCTGCCGAAATTGCTGCTACCACTTCCCCACTTCAAGAACCTCGTTGTTGTGCTGGAGCCACATTCACGAGCAACGGTCGTTGGGGTGGCCAACGGTAGGCTGCTGATATTATGTCACCCGCCTCTAGGAGAAAATCAACATGTCATCAACCTTCAGTATCGCCTCATCCAAAAGACTCATTGTTGGCACAGCCTTTGGCAGTTTTTTGAAAATAATAGGATACATGATCGCATTCCATTTTTCAGTTGACAACGTCCACTATATCTTGATACACTCTACAATATCTTGCAAAATTCGTTGTTAGTCAGGTAGATGATCGGGTTAATCCAGCAAACGATTTACATGAGTCTCAACTAACCGATGTGGTTTATCATGTCGACGCTTGAGTTTCGTCCAAACTTGATCGTAACCAGTGGTATACACACCTGTGATTATCGGGACATATTTCAAATCTGTTCGATCAAGTACGAACGTCTTGAACATGATCTTAAACACGAGCCAATTCTCTGGTCGTCTATCGAAAATGGGTATCGACTTCGGATCCAAGGGCATGTGCGCAGCATGATAACGTCAATTATACATTTCTGACTTTGGCTTACAATCCAAGAGTATAAATATTGCGTAGTCCCACGGCAGCTTCCACAGCCTTGCCAACTAGAATCATGTGATTCTCAGCAAACCGGTGGAAATGGGCTTCAATGCCACACAACGATTGTTCGATTTCCACCCGGTCGGGAGCATAATCATGTTCGATGCATGTATAAATTGGTGTTATCGTCGTATTACTGTTCAAACCTGGCAACAGATGGCATTGTTGATCTCAAACAAAAAGCGTTAATAAGAGAGGAGTTGAGGCAAGAAGCTCAAAGTCACTGGAGTCACAGACAATTGCAACAGTCAAGCGGAGAGACAAGTGACATAAAAAGAATAAGGAGATGCTAGAGGTGCGGGGGGTTAGGTAGGAATAATCAGCGGCGGAATGATTATTTTATGATGCAGCCTAATTTTCGAGATAAACAAAGTGAAAACTGGAGAGAGGAACAAAGAGCTGGAATGCGCGGGAACACAGATGTTTCATGAAACAACCAAAACCAGAATCAAACGCTCAGTACAAGATCGGATAGTGCAAGACTGCGTGAAGGGAGTTTGGGTTACAAAGAAGAAAGCCTAGCAGAAGATTCCAGTACGATGGTTAATTGGAGTCCGGCAGTAGAGTTGGTCGCTAAAGAGAGAGAGAGATCGGACGCGACAGAGAGACGTGTTAAGGTGGCACGTGTTGGAGTTGAGATGGGGAAGTGCTGGAATGTGACAAGGCAAAGAAAGGATCATAAACAGGAAGAACTGTAAGAAAGAGTAAAAGTACGAATGCCAGAGAGAAATTAGCACAATTATCGCACTGGGCTTCCTCAGTTTGAGATTTCACCGTACATCTATTTGCATTGACCGTTCCTCTTGTTACCCTGCCTGGCGTAACGAATGGTGGTATTTTCTCCTTTAGTTCTGCAAAATATTTTGCTGCATTAATCTGCAGAACACGCAGAGTTTTACAAGTGTTATAGGCTGTCTAGATCTTTTGTAAGTCTGAAGTTGCGTATTTACTTAAACCGGCCCTGAGGAAGAATCTGTTTGGGATGAACGGATTTAAGGTAGGAGTAGTGTTACGATGTGGTTGAGGTGTTCGAGTTCAACTCGAGAGAGTAATTTTATTATGCCTCCAATACTGAAGTGTAATTAGATTTTAGATTGACATTTCATTTGAAGGGGAATATGGAAATAAAAAACACACAGACATCATGCAAAATACAGGAAAGAGGATTGATGACCTGGAATGTACTGCCTGGAGAAAACTATAACATACATAGTTAGGGACGTTGTATCATGGCCTCTGAGTCAGGGTCTCCATTTTCAACATAAAAGAGTCAGCAATTAAAGCAATGATGAGGCAACTCACAATAGAGCCCTAACATGTAATGAGGCACACATGATCTCAGAAACAAGATTTTTGGGTGCCTGAGCCGATTTTAAAGGTCATCTAAACGAACGAGAAGAGATAGTTGAGTCGCTACAAAACTGCATACAAACAGAAAACAGAGCTACGTACGCGTAGACTCAGTAGCTGGCAAGAAGTGTACCTTTGTAGCAGTAGCGAAGTGATGATTAAGTTGCGAGAAATAGTAAACCCAGCAATATTGTAGTAAAGAAGGTCAGGCACATCCGTAAAACAAGAGTGCTGATCGAAACTGCGAAGACTTAGTATACTTTCTGAATAACAAGAACTTATTGGAAATTAGTTTGGTAGCAAAGCTATCAGCTAACAAATTGATTCGCATCGTCATGTACGATGTAGATAGAGGTGTTTCAATCGACGACCTTAAGGCGGTGCTTGTCAATTAGCTTAGTGCACCAATATAAAATGAGAGTTTGAAACACAGTTTCAACACAGAGCCAAAAGGTGTTACGATGGTCAATTGGGGCATTGAATTTACACCAGCCGCCTGAAATATCTTAATAAAAAACCGCAAAGTATATGGTTGGGTTGGTCTTCGGGACCTAGGGTGACCCTATTAAAATTTTGCAGGGTGCAAAATTTTGATAGAGTCACAAGGTGCTTCAAATGTCATGCATTTAGGTAAAACCTTCCAAAGAAAAAAAAACAAATTTGTAGACACTCTGTCATTCTGGACATGACCAGAAGATCTGTCTAAAGCAGACAGAAACACCAAAGAGTGTCTGCTGCAAAAATGCTACAAAAGTATTTAACAACTTATCACGGAGTAAAGTGTGTACCGCATATAAAATGGCATTAGACCTAATGATGAGACACAGCTTATATCAACTAACACATCAAACGTCTGCCTTTTGAGGATTACGCAGTTAAATATGCAAAATGCAAAAGTGGTTATACACGAGATCAGGCAATGTTCAGAACATCATAACATTGACCTCCTTTGCATACAAGAACCCAACTCGGTAAAAGGTAGATAGGTGGCATGGCTACGACGGCACGTATTATCACCGGACGATGAAAATACACAAGCAGCAATTGGCACTCTCAATTGTGATCTGGTGGTGTTCAAAATATCACAGTACGGCGACTTGCATTGCGTTTACGTTGAAGTTAGATCAAAAACAGCTAAATTTTACCTAGTAAGCATCTACTTCCAATATTCACACGATCCAATGATATACGATTATGTAAACAGACTACAAAATATTTTGAATGGTCTAAAAACCATCGAATCATAATTAAGAATGAATACATTACAAACATTAATTTATCAAGCCAAAGAAACTTACAGTAATTCATTACGGAACATGGAAAAGAGGAACCAAGGGACTTCGTGTACAAATTCAGCATAGGAAAACTTAAAAACGTTGATGTACTTAGTACATTGGTGGACGGGGTGGCGGTCAGGACACAACACGTTGGAATACTACTAAATGTCTACTGAAGAACTGGCCTGATGATTGCTCAACGCTAAATAAGAAGCCACGATTACCATTGAGTCCATGAAAATCGGTAAACCGCCAGGCCTAGACAACATCGGGTTGGGTAAAGGAATTTCTCCGAAATGCTAGAAAAACGGCTAAACAATAATCATCAAAAAGAGCGGTGATAGTGACCACATGCTGCTGACGGTCTTCGGTAAATTACTTGAGAAGCGGAAGATACAGCGGTAAGCAGCTCAGGTTCAGAGAAAATAGATCCAACGAGGACGCTATGATGAAAATGCTCAACATAGTAGAGGAGTCAGAGCAGCAGTATTTCTTAGAAGTATTTCTGGATGTATTTGGAACTTTTAATAATCTGTGGTGTCCAATGAAAGAGTTAAGAAGAATGAACTGTTGTTCATTTAATCTTTATTCGATTATTACCAACTACTTCTTTGACAGATCAGCTACCGTTGTCACAAACCATGGCACACTTTCCAAACGCGCAAATAAAGGCTGTCCACAACACTTAATCTTGGGCCCGCACTTCTGGAATATAGTTTTCAGTAGTAGAATTCAATTTTTGGTTTTGTTGATCAAATTTTTGATCCATTTGAGTTATAACCCCAGGTATCCTTAGAACTGTCTAATTTTCCTCTATTACCTCTTCCAATTCTTAATTATCCGAGTTTAATCCTTGCTTCTCCATAACCTCATGCAGTCGCAATATTAAATCATTTTTGCAACCACCTGTTGGTAAATTATGCTGTTTTAATTGGAATTTGAACTCCGTAACCGTTAAATCCTTAATACCCATCATAACAATCCCACCGTTGTCACTAATTGTTACAAATTTGCTCTGTCACGCGGTTATAATAATACGAGTATCGCTTTACACTGCTTCCAAATATTTATTTAATCGTTAAAAACTTTACACAATTTAAAATAAATCACACAGTTTTATTGCACTTAAAACACCGCTAATAACTTGTCGCGTACTGAAGGACTGACCCATTGTGTTCGTTGCACTCGTATTTTTATACCGATCGAACATTCTAGACTCACCTGGATTTATAGAGAAGTAATATTCTCGACGGTTCTTTTCCAACTACTCTAATCTGCAATACTACGAAAATGACGCAAAATTACATGTATTTTTACTACTTAAACCTAGATGGCACTAATCTCACAATTTTTTTAATTAATTTTCTAAACTTGCCCATCAAACCAATAGACGAGATCATAACAATATCATGGTAGTTACCACTTTAAGTGGAGAATTTAAAGGAGAAGATGTACTGCATTCCAATGATTTCGACATTCCATTCGATTTCAGAAGTTTGCTGTTTCTGATTTATTTGTGTACAGAATTAAAACACAAACATTTCGTATATTTTAAAACACATACAACGCATGCCGGATACTCGTACTAAATATATTAACGCATTAAATTCAAAACCACGCGAACGAAGTTGCGGGCAACACCTAGTATATATTCCATTTAAACGTTTTTCTGTGAAAAATTGTCCAATATCTACAACGTTTAAAGGTCGCAGACAGAAGCTTATCGCAAAACCCAAATCCGATATAAAATTCTAATTTACAGATAAGTATTTGTCTCAACTTGACAAAAAGGTTAGAGTGATTTTTTAGGTTTTAAGAAGATTTAATTTTTTTCGAATGATAGAATAAACATAAAAATCTCACCAATAAAATAATATTCGCCAATCGATAGATAAAACATTTAAAGCTCATGTGACTGGTTAAGCTCGATTTTCCGTAACTTTTCCCACTTATCTAAATATCTAAATATGTGTATCAGTTTCTATAAAAAAACTGCGAAACTCAATACACGCATACTAAAATTTCACCACCGTCACCATCATCATCATTATCATCAATATATTATGTTGCTGAAGCCAGGGCCACGACGAATTTTTCGTCAAAAATTAAATTTAATCGAATATTTCAAACACACATCAAATTTGATAACAATAAAACATGTCACCATAAATTTTAATTTATCATTCACCAAAAAAAAAAAATAAAAAAAATTTAAATAATTTGATAAAATTTTCGAAGGCTTGAAGAAAATTGGAAACGATTTTCAATGTTAAAAAGTCATTGACTTAAATTTTTGGGGTTCCGCTTTGTTTATTTTACTTGCTTTGGCTGAGACGTTCGATATATATAGCCGTGCGTACACAAATCGGCTCTGTATTGTAATAGCCAACATGAAATCTAAATTTGTTGCAATCTATTTCACTTTAGAAAATCTAATCTAATCGCAAGACGAAAATATTATTTCGAAGACACTGTGTTTACGTACATGAACGATTTAGAATAAGAAGACGATAGAGATTAGGAAGAAGATGCTGTACTACAATGGAATCAAATACAATAATACAGCAGAATAAAAAAAAAACAAAAAACACAAATAAGTTGATCTACATACAGAAGCTTTTATAAATTTATTACAATCAACCTTCTTACTGTCATCTTTCTTAGTCGTCGAGTGTTTATATTTTAAGTACACATACGATATTTGAATGTACGGAATGATAGCACACAACATACGATCTCGGACACAAATTCATCTCCGTATCTAATTTTAATTAATGATATTTTAATTATAAATTATTTAATTAAGATTTTTATTTTTTTCATTTAATTTTGTGTAGCAACATCGTCGCTGCTACCGTATCTAACCATTCATATGCAGAGTATTGGATTGACGGTGGAAGAGATTGCCATAATTTATTTAGCGTTGCCGTTCACAACATTTCTAAGTCCACCGATTACAGGTAAGAATTTTTCGCTTATTTTATGTCTGACGCTAACAAATCAATACCGGATGTCTTATATTAGAGGAAATTGTTTCTAATTTTCTTTTTTATTGGTATGACAAACGAACAAAATCAATTACAAGATGAAATTGATTGATTTCCAATTTTTTTTATGGTGCCTACACATTTAATGATTTTACAGGTTCATTAGCCCGAGTGGATGGCTTAGTATATCCCGGGCTATTTCGTTGGGATGTCCCTGAAGGTCGTCGTGTATGTTAGTATTTCGGATATACCATGAAGCATTAGCAATATTGGAGTATTTTCGCTTGAGATCGTTGCAGGAGTTCTCTATTTAAGGAACTAGTGGATCCCCATAACTGAATACCATATGTCCATATTGGCTTGATTAACGCTTTGTATAGTAAGACCTTATTGTCTAATGATAACTTGGATTTTCCTCCTATCAGCCGTCTATCCACTTGTAAGCCTAGGTATTTGATCTTGGTTTGTTGAGGAATATATACACATAATTGTTTTAGTGAGCAGGAGCGTTGATTCAGCGTGAATGTGACATGAATTGATTTTTTTCGTTTACTTTTATTCGCCAGATCTTGAGCCAATTCCCAATTTTGCTCAGATGACTTAGCATTTATCTTGAGGCTGTTTGCGGGTTTTCGTGTTATACCAGGATGGCTGTATCATCGAGCCTTAAATTATTTGTTTGTCAAGAATGAGTGGAGCCCAAAATGTTTTAATGGGACATTTGATTAGGCCACAATGAGCCTAAAATTGTTGCCTAATTTCGTTGTTGGTCCGATTTTCGATTTGGCTTCTGCTAGCTTTGGAATAAATGGCCTGAAGTTTGGTCAAGAACGAGGAGAGCCCAAAAAATTTTAATGGGACATTTGATTAGGCCACAATGAGCCTAAAATTGTTGCCTAATTTCGTTGTTGGTCCGATCTTCGATTTGGATTCTGCTAGCTTTAGATTAGATGACCTGAGGTTTGGTAGAGAACGAGCGGTGAACAAAATTTTTAATGGGGTATTTCATTAGGCCATAATGAGCCTAAAATTATTTGTTTGCCAGTAGATCAAGTTTTTCGTTCTAATTTCGTTTTTGGCACGATTTTCGATTTGGGTTCTGCTAACTTTGGAATAAATCGCCTGAAGTTTGGTCAAGAACGAGTGGAGCCCAAAATGTTTTAACGGGACATTTGATTAGGCCACAATGAGCCTAAAATTGTTGCCTAATTTCGTTGTTGGTCCGATTTTCGATTTGGATTCTGCTAGCTTTGGAATAAATGGCCTGAAGTTTGGTGAAGAACGAGGAGAGCCCAAAAAATTTTAATGGGACATTTGATTAGGCCATAATGAGCCTAAAATTATTTGTTTGCCAGTAGATCAAGTTTTTCGTTCTAATTTCGTTTTTGGCACGATTTTCGATTTGGGTTCTGCTAGCTTTCGAATAAATCGCCTGAAGTTTGGTCAAGAACGAGTGGAGCCCAAAATGTTTTAACGGGGCATTTGATTAGGCCACAATGAGCCTAAAATTGTTGCCTAATTTCGTTGTTGGTCCGATTTTCGATTTGGATTCTGCTAGCTTTGGAATAAATGGTCTGAAATTGGTCAAGCACGAGTGGAGCCAAAAATGTTTTAATGGAACATTTGATTTGGCCATAACGAGCCTAAAATTATTTGTTTGTCAGTAGATCAAGTTTTTCGTTCTAATTTCGTTTTTGGTCCGATTTTCGATTTGGTTTCTGCTAACTCTCGATTAGATGACCTGAAGTTTGGTCAAGAACGAGTGGAGCCCAAAATGTTTTAATGGGGAATTTTATTAGGCCATAACGAGCCTAAAATTATTTGTTTGTCAGTAGATCAAGTTTTCCGTTCTAATTTCGGTTTTGGTCCGATCTTTGATTTGGGTTCTGCTAGCTTTGGAATAAATGTCCTGAAGTTTGGTCAAGAACGAGTGTAGCCTAAAATTTTTTAATGGGATATTTGATAAGGCCACAACGAGCCTAAAATTATTTGTATGTCAATTGATCTTATTTTCCGTTCTAATTTCGTTTTTGATCCGATTTTCGGTTTGGATTCTGCTAGCTTTGGAATAAATGGCCTGAAGTTTAGTCAAGAACGAGTGGAGCCCAAAATGTTTTAATGGATCATTTGCTTAGGCCACAACGAGCCTACAATTATTTGTATGTCAATTGATCTTATTTTTCGTTCTAATTTCGTTTTTGACCCGGTTCTCGATTTGGGTTCTGCTAGCGTTGGAATAAATGGCCTGAAGTTTGGTCAAGAACGAGTGGAGTCCAAAATATTTTAATGGGGCATTTGATTAGGCCACAATGAGTTTAAAATTATTTATTTGTCAGTAGATCAAGTTTTCCGTTCTAATTTCGTTTTTGGTCCGATTTTCGATTTGGGTTCTGCTAGCTTTGGAATAAATGTCCTGAAGTTTGGTCAAGAACGAGTGGAGCCCAAAATTTTTACATGGGATATTTGATTAGGCCACAACGAGCCTAAAATTATTTGTATGTCAATTGATCTTATTTTCCGTTCTAATTTCGTTTTTGGTCCGATCTTCGATTTGGGTTCTGCTAGCTTTGGAATAAATGGCCTGAAGTTTGGTCAAGAACGAGTGGAGCCCAAAATATTTTAATGGGGCATTTGATTAGGCCACAACGAGCCTAAAATTATTTATATGTCAATTGATGTCATTTTTCGTTCTAATTTCGTTTTTGACCCGATTTTCGATTTGGGTTCTTCTAGCTTTGGAATAAATGGCCTGAAGTTTGGTCAAGAACGAGTGGAGCCCAAAATGTTTTAATGACGTGATTGATTAGGCCGCAACGAGCCTAAAATTATTTGTTTGTCAATAGATCAAGTTGTTCGTTCTAAATTCGGATTTGGTCCGATCTTTGATTTGGGTTTTGCTAGGTTTAGATTAGATAACCTGAAGTTTGATCAAGAACGAGTGGAGCCCAAAAATTGTTAATGGGGTATTTGATTAGGCCATAATGGGCCTAAAATTATTTGTATGTCAATTGATCTTATTTTTTGTTCTAATTTCGTTTTTGACCCGATTTTCGATTTGGGTTCTGCTAGCTTTGGAATAAATGTCCTGAAGTTTGGTCAAGAACGAGTGGAGCCCAAAATGTTTAATGGGACATTTGATTAGGACACGATGAGCCTAAAATTATTTGTTTGTCAGTAGATCAAGTTTTTCGTTCTAATTTCGTTTTTGGTCCGATCTTCGGTTTGGTTTCTGCTAGCTTTCGATTAGATGACCTGAAGTTTGGTCAAGAACGAGTGGAGCCCTAAATGTTTTAATGGAACATTTGATTTGGCCATAACGAGCCTAAAATTATTTGTTTGTCAGTAGATTAAGTTTTTCGTTCTAATTTCGTTTTTGGTCGGATTTTCGATTTGGGTAACTTTTTCTAAAGCTAGCAGAACCCGTCGTTTGCGTCGGAAGGGGTGGAGTTCAAAATTTTTAAGTAGAGCATTTAATTAGCCTATTGTTAGCCTATAAGTATTCATACTGTCTTGTAATGTTCTGCTGTATGGGTTCTGTTAGCTTTAGGGACGTAAACTTTTCAGCGGTAACTATCGACGGACCGATACAAATGAGACCGTTTCCAGACATAACAATTTAAACGTTAGGCGTTTACAAATTTTTGGAGTTTGCACAAGTATTCCACTTTCCCACAATATTCCCGAACTACCAACATGAAACTTGAGCTGGAAAATTTTACAGATTTTGGAAATTTTTAAAGTTTGCACGTGTATTTCACTCTTCCAAATTATCTCGAACTTCCAACGTGAAACCACCCGGCAAAACTTTCCGACAATCAAACCCAAACGGCTAATAAACTTGTTTCCTACCATTTTTCGGGATTTTTTCGGCCAAATTTCATAGAGGCGGTTTAAACCATCTACCAGAATTTTCGTTTCCGTGTGGCTTCCAATTTTAAAAAACAAAAGCTCAATACGGATTAAGCGCTTTTCGTGCGAACCTTAATTGTTTAAGAAAGTATCACAATGATGAGAAAAGCACGCAATAAAAAATGGCTGGATACACACGTGTGACTAGGTCGCAACCGATGAAACTGCCATTACTTATATTCCCGCACTTGACATACATATCCATACCTAATACGTATATTCGAAACAAAGACACAAACTAATTACAATTTCCTCCCATCTTAGTGAATCGCGCACAGCTCTCATAAAATCGCGGAATGATGAAAAGCCGTAACAAATTTAATTACTTGTAATTTCTCCATATCGTTGTTGTTGTCATCTAAGTAATGCGATGTACATCGAATTCATTCGTGCCATTTAAATAAATTAAATGTTTCAAGTTCAATAACGTTTCTGTGTTACACAAATTTTTTTTTTACTTGTTACAAAATGAGTACACGCAGGATGTAGTAATTAGCTCGTTTAAAAATTGAAAGAATACCACATCATTTTTAAAATCTGGATTTATCTCGATGTTGATATGGCGCACACGTTGAAAAACGCTTAATTTACACTTTTTCATTTTTTTATATTCCCAGGTTTTCTAGTTGATAAATTTGGAAAATACAAACCTGTTGTTGTAATGAGTCTGCTGCTGAACGCCATATTCCATCACTCGCTGCTATTTATACCACAACAAGAGATTCCTGGACAAGTACCATCCGCATACGTGCTACGCCATCCAAACACCGGTATGGTTGAAGTATGGTGGTCACCATGTCCGAGCCGCGAGTGCCCCGAGGAAGAAGAGATCGATATCGTTGTTGATCAGTGTCTTGATCATTGTCTGCTGTTGGAACAAAATCCAAAAATTGAAATTGTTCCGCCACCGACTAAAACCCCGATTCATTTACCAGCCAATATACCCGGGCTCGAGGACTTAAATATGCATTTGAGTAAACGAAAGCCCAAGGAGAAAGAAACTAATGGAAACAAAGCGAATGGGAACGGGATACAACCGATAAAATTATTTAGTGTGTAATTCGAGATGCGCGCTCGTAAATTCAGGATATTAAAACATAAATAATCTTATTGTAATTTCAGATCACACAACGAATCCACCGCGGTTGCTGAACTATACAAGGTCGCCGGTAATCGATTCAGATTTTGTACTCGATCCACTCGAAGATTATTTTCTCGACGACAGCGGTGAAAGCTGGGTGGCCGATGATAATGAATCGGCGTATTTTGTGCTCGATATGCATCCAGATTTAGGTGAGCCGATCGAACAGCTGGGCATTGAAATCGAGCAGGATGATAATGATACGGTGACGGATTTTAAAAAACGATTTGGCGTGGAACTTCTTTGGGAGTCGGGTGTTAATGTGACTCAGCTTGAGGAAGAGGATTTACGATGTGGCGGTTTATCGATACAAACTAATATGTCGGGTAATGTAAATGAACACTTAAGTCGGCTGGCCGAAGATTGTATGGTGCAAAAGTGTCGATTTAGACGAGGTGGACCAGAAATTTGTCCGCCCGACTATAAGGAGAGTGATGATAATATATTTTGGATTTATTTCCTGTTGCGGTTCTTGGCCACGACAATGCTATCAGCTGGTGTAACAATTATGGACCCGATTGCGCTCACCATGATTGAAAAATATGGTGGCGACTTTGGACGAGAACGTTTATTTTCGAGTATCGGAATGGCCGTATTCTCCCCGATCACCGGATTTTTAATCGATTACACTTCAATCGGACTCGGATACACCGACTACTCAGCCGCGTTCTATACGTACGATATTTTATTGTTGATTTCAACAATTACTGTATTACTAATGCCAATCGGAGAAAAATTACCGGCCGATAACGTATTTCGGGATTTGTGGAATTTACTTAAATTGCCTCATGTCATTGTATTCATATTTTTCCTCTTCATTTTGGGTAATTTCTGGGGATTCATCGAGAGTTTTCTGTTCCTGTATTTGAAAGAGCTCGGAGCACCAAATTATTTACTCGGGATCACAATCACGGTGGGCACAGTGAGTAGTATACCGTTTTTGTATGGCGCGGAACAAATTACTAAAGTTTTCGGCCATGTTAATTTGATTATTGTGGCATTTTTCTCGCATGCCTGTCGATTGGTTGGATATTCGTTTATCGAGTAAGTTTTTAAATTTTAAATAAATTTCGACATTTTATTAATGCGTATTTTGGCAGGAGCGCATGGTGGTGTTTCCCATTCGAAGCGATGGAAGCGCTTTCTTGCCACCTGATGTGGGTCGCTGCGGCTACGTACTGCGCTATTTTAGCACCCAAAAATTTACTAGCCACCTTAATTGGTGTACTCGGTATGGGACATTTTAGTTTGGGTCGTGGCAGTGGATCATTCTGTGGTGGGTTACTGATCAGTGAAGTCGGAACACGTGAAGCATTTCGCTACATGGGATTGCTAGCGGTATGCGGTGGTATTTGTTATGGCCTGTTGCATGCATTGTGGCTACGGAAATTCGATCATATTTACGATGATCATGAAAATGATCCACCTGAGTATGGAGAAGCGGAAAAACTGACAAACGAACCAAAAACAAAGGATCAAGGCACTTCCATGTCACAGGAGCGATTATCGTTGATGATTAAATATAATCAAATTGGTAGTCTGACATCATTACCGAGAGGCTCAAAAGTACGTATTTTTGTAATGTTATTCAAAATAAAAGCCATTTGAGTTTATTTTGCTTGATACCTAGAAGTGATAAAGATCAACAAAGCGTTGTCTTATCAAATAAGAGCAAACTGGATTAAAATTTTTGTTTCACCCGTCAGACAAAAAATTTATGCCATGTAGATTGTGCGATACTAAAAAAGTATTCTAGTTAGGTGCAGATCCCTGTATATTGTTTGTAATTTTAATTGTGTTATCTCTCTCGTACAGGTCGATATAAATGATTCACTGAGGCGGCGTAGCAGCTATCAAATCGATTCCATTAAAACACCAAAGGGTGGCGGGAGTGCTTCAAAAGTAAGTAGAAATAATCCTAAATCTATCTATCTAATCCTAAGACTATGTAGTCGGAATTTATTGACAGAAGACAAAATTCTTACTATTTATTCAATTTCTCAATTTGGGATCCGCAGATCCACAATATAATACGAATTAACTTACAAAAATTTTTTGATTCCAGATGTTTTAAATTCATTCAAATTGTATCAAAATTTAGAATAAAATTCACTCAAAAAATTGTATATTTTCTAACAAATACTCGTAGGTGTGTGTGAGTAACTAACTCCACATACGAATTTTAAGAAGTGAGTTCTGCCAAAACTATGGCCCATATTTTGTCCACCATTAAACAGTTTTCTTTCTCCACCCCAAAAAAGAGATAAAAAAAATGTGTAAAACTTAAATCAGCAACCCCAAAAGCGAATTTAAAGAAGTACGCCATACATACTTTTCTCCGCATTTAGCCCAGTTTTGTGAGGAGGACAAATCTAAAATTAACTCATTTATTCAAATTTAACTCAAAAATACAAGTGGGAATTTTAATATTTCGTATAGTATATAAGTTTATGGGGTGACCAAAATTAATTATTTGGTGGCCAAATTCATTTTCAGGTGGACAAATCTAAAACAAAATTGATTTATTTAAATTATCAATAAATAGTGATTCTCATAATGTACTCAATAGTTTAAGTGAAAATTTTAATACTTCGTTTATTTGTTCAAGGGTATGGGTAAATTATTCTGCGGGCAAAATTCATTGTCAAGTGAACAATTCTAAAAGATAACTCTTATTTAAATTGACTA
Source organism: Nephrotoma guestfalica (assembly GCA_963691935.1). Classification (NCBI taxonomy): domain Eukaryota; kingdom Metazoa; phylum Arthropoda; class Insecta; order Diptera; family Tipulidae; genus Nephrotoma; species Nephrotoma guestfalica. The sequence continues at coordinate 69,684,733 of OY829913.1, read as the reverse complement.
TCAGTAGTGATTTGTGGTCACTTTTATAATTAAACTCAAAAAATTAAGTTGAAATTTTAATACTCCGTATAAATGTTTATGGGGGTGGACAGAACTAATTATTCGGTGAATAAAAATCATTGTCTGGTGGACAATTCTAAAACATACAATAACTCATTTTTGTAATTGACAGTAGTTAGTAGTAAAATTCCGTACATAGGTCAGGGAGTGGACAAAATTCGTTGTAGGTGCACAATTCTAAAACAAAATTAGTTTTTTTTAAATTGACAATTAGTCAATACAAATACTTTTATAAATTTACTCAATTTAAGTGGAAATTTTGATATTCCGCATACAGGTTTATGCCGGCATGAGCAAAACTAATTATTCGGTGGACAAAATTCATTGTCAGAATTCTAGAACATAACTCATTTATTTAAATTGACAACCACGACAATTAATGAATATCCTCAGTGTTTAAGTAGAAATTTTAGTAATCCGCGTAAAGGTTTAGAGGTGGACGAAACCAATTATTAGGTGCTCAAAACTTATTGCCAGGTGGACAATTCTACAATATAACTCCTTTATTTCAATTGACAGTAGTCGTGATTTACAAACATTCTTATGATTTAACGCGAAAGTTTTAGAGTTAATTTTAATATTCCGTATATAGGTTTATGGGAGTGAGCGAAATTCTCAGGTGGACAATTGTAAAATATAAGTAATTTCTTATAATTTAAATTAAAAATATAAGTGTAAATTTTAATATTTCGTATATAAGTGTATGGGATGAACAAAATTAATTATTTGGTGGACAAAATTCATTGTCTGGCGGACAAATCTAAATCAAAATTGATTTATTTAAATTATCAATAAATAGTGATTCTCATAATGTACTCAATAGTTTAAGTGAAAATTTTAATACTTCGTTTATTTGTTCAAGGGTATGGGTAAATTATTCTGCGGGCAAAATTCATTGTCAAGTGGACAATTCTAAAAGATAACTCTTTTATTTAAATTGACTATCAGTATTGATTTGCGGACACTTTTATAATTAAACTCAAAAAATTAAGTTGAAATTTTAATACTCCGTATAAATGTTTATGGGGGTGGACAGAACTAATTATTCGGTGAATAAAAATCATTGTCTGGTGGACAATTCTAAAACATACAATAACTCATTTTTGTAATTGACAGTAGTAAGTAGTAAAATTCCGTAAATAGGTCAGGGAGTGGACAAAGTTATTTATTCTCTGGGCAAAATTCAATGTCAGGTGGACAGTTTTAAAACTAAACCCATTTGTTTACATTGACAATAAATAGTGGTTTACCAATATTTTAATCATTTTACTCAAAAATTTAAGTGGAAATTTTGATTCTCCGTATATAGATTTATGGGGGCATGGGCAAAACTAATTATTTGGTGGGCAAAATTCATTGTCAGAATTCTAAAACAGAACTCATTTATTTAAGTTGACATTCACGACTATTAATGAACATCCTCAGTGATTAAGTAGAAATTTTAGTATTCCGCGTAAAGGTTTATAGAGGTGGACGAAGCCAATTATTAGGTGCTCAAAATCCATTACCAGTTGGAGAATTCTAAAACGTAACTTCTTTATTTCAATTGACAGTAAATCGTGATTTACAAGTTTTTGGGGCTGAACAAAATTAATTATTTGGTGGGCAAACTTCATTGCCAGGTGGACAAATTGATTTATTTAAATTATAAATAAATAATGATTTACGAACATTCTAATCATTTAACTCAACAGTTTAAGTGAAAATTTTAATACTCCGTATAGAGGTTTACGAGGTTGGGCCAAACCATTTATTAGGTGGAATAAAATTTATTGTCAGGTGAACAAATCTTAAACATTACTTAATTATTTAAGTTGGCAATTAGTAGTGATTTACGAACATTCTCTTTCCATTTCATTGGAAATCAGACTATTTATTCAGTGGACAAAATGTCAATTGCCAGATGGACAATTCTAAAATAGAACTCATTGGGTTAAATTAACAATAATTCTTGATTTTCGAACATTCTAATATAAAGGTTTATGGAAGTGGGTAAAATAAATTATTCGGTGGACAAAATTCCTTTTCATGCGGACAATTTTAAAACACAACTCGTTTATTTAAAATAACAATAAATAGTTTAAGTGGAAATCTTAATATTCCATGTAAAGGTTTGTGGGGGCGGATAAAACTAATTATTTGGTGGGCAAAACTTACTGTCAGATGGGCAATTCTAAAACATAACTCATTTATTTAAATTGACATTTAGTAGTGATTTATAAACATTCTCATAATTTAACTCAAAAGTTTAAGTGGAAATTTTAATATACTGTATACAGGTTTGTAGAGGTGGACAAAACTCATTATCATTAGTGGACAGTTCTAATTCATAATTCATTTATTTAAATTAACGAAGTGATTCTAAATAAAACAAACAAAAGTCTGTTTGGTTTGGTAAAAATTAAATAAAAATAACATTTTTAAGTGATTTTCCAATTCAATTTATTCTTTATAAAAACAACTTTTTCAGTGGAATTTGGCGTAGTTAAATAAGTTACTTATCTTTCCTATTCTAAGAATTTTGTATTTCGTTTATCGCCAAGTTTAGTATGAGTTTCTGAAAGATCTAGGTTCTTCTTAGGATAGAAAAAGAGGGTAAAGTATTTATTGGACCACGTTAATGCTATTCGTTTTCCAAAGAGTTTGGGTGGTTTTTAGTCCATCACCTAGACATCACAGAAAACCATACAGACCTAGGTGATAATCAAATCAAATCTCAAAATATTAAATTTCTTAAGAAAATACTAAATTCTTAGTATGGGAAATGTTAGTAACGTATTTGTTTGACGGAAGGTTTACATCTAGACCTCTCAGAAAATGATAAGATTGTTAGACTGCGAACATGCCCCACGTGTATGCGTGTCACCGAACAAGACCAAACCAAGTAACAAAAGAGGAAACTGAACTGAAATCTGTCTTTAAAGAAAAAAAGGGAAATGCGGTTTTTAGAGAGTCACTTTTTACAAAGCAAAAGAGTTGCAACATTTTTATATTTCGCGTGTTAAATAAATTAAATTACAACATTTGGGTTCTTTTATTTTCTTTTAATTTTCATTACGACCTGCCAAAATATCAGGTTATGGGCCCAGACGACGTGTAAAAGGGATTTAAGAAGTTTAAAAATTTAGACGACGTAACCTCAAAATAGACGCAACATGGATGAGACGAAATTGGATAAACTTAATGCCAATAATTATAGACATTGGTCGTTGCGTATTTCATGCAGTTGATCCAGGGTTTGAAGATGGAAAAGAATTAACAGATGTACAGAAGAAAACGGATCATTTGGCGTAAAGTATATTTTACCTATCCGTTAATGATGAAAGTTTAGACGATATCATTAATTGTAAGAGTGCGAAGGAAATTTGGAAAACGCTTGGAAAATTCATACAAAGTATGACACTTGGCACGGTCTTTTACTCGTTCGTGATTTTGTAAATCTGCAGAAAGAATCATCACAGTCTATTGGTGATTACTTGATGAAACGCAATGTCTTGTACAACAAAGTCAAAAATTCGGGGTTTGAATTCAACGAAAAAGCAATTGCAGGGTTTGCACTACTAGGCTTACCACATGAATATGAGTATGTTGCAAGAAATATTCGAGCCGATGACGATGAGCTGCAAATGACGAAAATAAAGAGCAAGCTATTAGAAGAAGAAAGAAGAATTCAGGGTGCCCATGCATTAAATGATGATACTAAGGCATTAGCAACGAAGCAAGCTGAGAAACCAAGAGATGTTAAGCAGAAGACGAATTACAATAAATCATCACAGCGAAGACAAAATAATGATAAATCAAGGACGCAAGGAAGAAACAATTAGCTCGAAGGCTATAGCAAAAGTTGTTACAGGACAAAAATGTCGTGCGTCATTTAGTTGCTCTACAAATGATAAAAATACAAATATTGATTGTATGTGGATCCTTGATAGTGGTGCCACTAACCACATGACCACGCACAGGTACAAGATGGTGAATTACAAGCAACTAAATAGCTACGTAGAAATTGCAAATGGAACGAATATAGCAGTTGAGGGAATTGGTGATGTTTCAATTAAGATGAGTGACGTGAATGGTGGATGTACGGTTTTGCTGAAGGATGTATTGTTCGTGCCGGAACTGGGAGGAAATCTTAAATAACTGACAAAGATATAAAGGTTGTTCTCAGCAGTAATAATGCAGTTTTGGTCGATCAAGAAGGTGTTATTGCAGTCGCTGTCAAATCCGAAAGACTGTTCAAATTGTATGAGAGCTATCATACAAGTGAAAAAGTTGATATTGGGAAGTGTTTTAAAACTGAGTCCAGAAATATTTGGCACCAACGTTTGGGCCATATAAATATTATTTCGTTGAAAAAAATGGAATCAGAGTTAAAAATTGCAACAACGGAAGAAGAAGTCAATAAATGCGATACGTGTATGACAGGAAAGTTTAACACGGGCGAAAAAACCATTAGAATTGGTACACACAGACGTAATGGGGCCATTTAATCCTACGTCAATGGGAAATAATAGATATGTGGTTACATTTATTGATGGCTATTCAAGATTTGCTGTAACTGATTGTATTTCTCATAAAAGTGACGTTTACAAATCATTCAACATTTATCGACGGAATGTTGAAAATATGCATAACCGAAAAATTGCGGCCATTCGTTCTGATAATGGGGGTGAATATTGTGGAAGTAAATATTCTTCTGAGTTTCAATTAATGGCTATCGCGAGCACCAATTGACGGTTCCAGGAACACCACAACAAAATGGCGTGGCTGAAAGATTTAACCAAACACTGTCAAATGCAGCAAGATGTATGTTGATAGAGTCAGGTATGACATTACAATTCTGGGGCGATGCTATTACAACGGCGTGTTACGTTCGTAATAGATGCTCGACTACGGCCAATGACGGTGATACTCCTTATGAAAGATGGAAACATCAATCTTCAAATTTATCTCATATGAAAGTATGGGGTTGTCGTGTGTGGTCAAAATTGAAGAACGTAAAGAACAAATTTTGTCCTCGTGCCGTTGCATGCATTTTTATCGGGTATGCATCATCATCTAAGGCATACAAACTTTGGAATCCCGTATCAAATAAAATTTTCATCAGCCGGGACGTGATATTCGATGAGACTTGTTTTCCAATGAGGAATACAATTTTGGACTGCATATCTGAAAGTAAAAGAAATGAAGCAATAACATTTGGATTGAACATATTTCCAGTATATGAAGACGAAAATCACGATGAAGTTCGGATGAAATCCACCAAATCGAATTCACGATGAAATACCGGGAAAATGTGTTAGAAGGTGTCGTTACACGAACTGGCCGGGAAATTAAAAAGCCGTTGTGGTTGCGCGATTACGAAACTAGTGACATTGTTGGAAATGCAATAAAAATTTCGAATGTTGATTTTAAAATTCCTCGAGATCCAAAAACAACTCATGAAGCGTTATCGTTAGGTGGATGTGAGTTGTGGAAGCAGTCAATGCTTGTTGAAATTGAAAATTTGTTGAGAAATGAAACGTGGGAATTTGTCATTCTACCAAAGGAAGACGATCAATAAAATCCAAGTGGGTATTTAAAACCAAATTCGACGAGAATGGTAAACCGGAACGATATAAATCAAGAGTGGTGGCTTTAGGTAATTATCAAAGGCCGGGTCTGGATTACGACAAAACATATGCACCAGTTGTACAAAAGAAATCCATGAGAATATTATTTGCTGTAGCAGCAAAGAAAAAATGGGTTGTACATCATGTTGATATCCAAGCTGTCTATCTTCTAGCAGATCTTGAAGATGAAGTATATATGGATTTACCTGAAGCATTTAATATTTTGTCAGACAATTTACGACTTAAATTCGATCAAATCCCAGATGATATTTCTACTCAAAAATATGTGTGCAAATTAAAGAAGAGCATATATGGATTACACCAATCAGGTTTGAAATGGAACAATTGTATAGATTCATTTTTGAAATCACAAGGTCTTAAATCCTTGTGTGTATTATTGCGAAAGAAGAGAGCTCATAGTAACGACATACGTAGATGATTTACTGCTATACGGTGTAATTGACGAAGTAAACATTATGAAAAATGCTTTGGGAACTAAATTTGATGTACGTGATTTAGGTGAAGCGAAACATGTATTGTCAATGAAAATAACTAAAACTGAAAATGTATATAGCATTGATCAATCTAATTTCGCAAGAGACCTATTACCTTACATGAATATGGGAAATTGCAGTAATGTGAAGTCTCCAATGAATTTGAGCGAAAAGTTAATGAAAACAGAAGACGCCGATGTGCTTGATGAACAGCGATCACATATATACAGAGCCGCAATTGGAAGTCTGTTGTATTTGTCGACAAACACAAGACCTGATTTATCTCATAGTGTTACGTTATTAAGTCAATTCAACAATAGACCATCGGAAAAACATTGGAAAGCTTTAAAACACGTCCCACGATATCTTCAGGGTACCGAAAGCTATGTACTAAATTATTACACTGACGGTAATGATTTACATGTTTACAGTGACGCAGATTGGGGATCTGACATAACAGATCGAAAATCGTTTAGTGGTTATGTAATTACACTAGCTGGAGGTGCTGTACATTGGATGAGCAGAAAACAGCGATGCGCATAGCATTGAGTACAGTTGAAGCAGAGTTCGTTGCATTAAGTGAAGTTGCGAAGGAATGTACATGGATGAAGAATTTTATGGAAGAAATTGGTCTTACAAGTTTTATGAGCCAACCAATTATAATTAACGTAGACAATCCAGGAGCCATCCATTTGGCAGAAAATCAAACCATTTCTGAAAGATCTAAGCATATAGAATTGAAGTGGTTAGAAAGAAGACGAGAAAAGATCTCAAACGGATCAATGTCACTGAAGTACATAAAAACCAACGATAATTTAGCAGATTCGTTAACCAAATCTATACCTGGTTTGAGACTCGTGGAGCATTTGGGTCATTTGGGGATCGGAGATCCAGGAGGAATGTTAGACTGCGAACATGCCCCACGTGTATGCGTGTCACCGAACAAGACCAAACCAAGTAACAAAAGAGGAAACTGAACTGAAATCTGTCTTTAAAGAAAAAAGGGAAATGCGGTTTTTAGGGAGTCACTTTTTACAAAGCAAAAGAGTTGCATCATTTTTATATTTCGCGTGTAAATTGCGTAAATTACAACATTTGGGTTCGTTTATTTTCTTTTAATTTTCATTGCGATCTGCCAAAATATCAAAGATTGATAAACATATAAAATTTCAAGATATTAAACTTTTTAACAAAAGCCTTCCTTTTAAGAATTAGTTCAACACTAAAAAAATTTATTCAAATATTTAAAAAATTCGCCTAAATCACATTTAGGCGTTTTTTATTATTATTTTTGGTTTAGGATGAAGTTAGTTCTAACTTTAAAAGCATGCACAGATCTTGCATATAATTTAATTGAAAAGATTAAGCGGAAATTTTATTACTTTCTATATATGTAGGCTAAGGGGTGGGAAAAACTATTTATTAGGTGAGCGAAATTCATTGTCAGATGGACAAATGTAAAAAATAACTCATTTATTTAAATTGGCAAATAGAAGTGATTTATGAATGTTCTAAAATATAAATTTAACTAAGGTATATGGAGGTGGGCGAAACTAAATATTTGGTGGACAAATTTCGTTAAGCGGTGGACAAATCTAAAAAATAACTCATTTTAATGTTCCGCATAAAGGTTTATGGGGATGGGCAAAACTTAATTATTGGGTGGCCAAAATTCATCAACAGGTGGACAATTGTAAAACTTAACTCAGTTACTTAAACTCACAATTAGAAGAGGCTTACAAATATTTTCTAATTTAGCTCAAAAGTTTGCGTATTTCATTAACATGTGTACTTCGAGAGTGATGTTGGTGCTGGCTCTAATTCCACTAGTATAATTTGGCGCTTTGGTGAGATGGGGAAAACTTGGCAAGCTGTGGGCCAAACTATGATTACTCACTTGTTAAAATTAGTATTTGGGCGTGCTAACTTCACACACCTAAAATATTTAAATACAAAAATTTGAGTCAATTTTCAATAGTAATTTCCGAATTTACCAGTTCGACTTAGTATGAAAATTCTAGGAAATTTATTCCAAATTTATATCCAACGAGTTTATACTAAAAAGGGGTATGCGGCATTCGATGTATCGTTGCTAAAATATCCAAATTTAGCTTTACATTTTCTCAACCTAATATCGATTTAACTCTTATCGATTGCCATATAAATACCAAACATATTTATACTCATTTTGGAGCGCACACACAAGCCAAACAAAAACAATTCCAAAACGAAACGAAACAATCTACCTTGACATTAAAATTATATCAAATTTACATAAAAATATGGTGTTACACAGCTCTGTGTTGCTTGTTGTTGTCTGCCGTTAAATTTCCATTTTTTTTGTTCATGCTTGCAGGTGGACTTATTAAAATCAGCCTTGGAGATTAATCATCGCAGTTCAAATAATTCGGTAATGATCCGTATGGAGAAAAATTCAAACCCGTCGTTGGATCGGTCGCGTGCCGATAGTGCACCAAAATTAAATCATTCGAAAAATATTTCGCACCCAGCGCTAAGTGTTGTTGTCGATGAGGTGAGTAAACTGTTATGGTATGACGTATTAAAATATTTGTGTGATAACATTTTTCCCTCATCCCATTCGCGTATTACAAAACAAAAGACTCCAGAATTATCGTTAACCATTGAGAAGAAGAAACAATTTAAGAGTGGGACCTATCTGGCATCGATACCGTCGCACGAAAATGATAAACTGTATGCCCTCGATACGGAGGCGACGGGGGATTGCGAAGATTTTCCTCTCGAACCGGTTTGTATTGTATATTACATAGAGATAGAGGTATAGAGGTATTTGTGACATGGCATGCGGCATTGATGATAAATGAGAGTAAAATGAAATACTGCATGAAACAATTTTTCTTGGTAAACTCTACCGTTGTTCAAGAATTTTTCCAATTTTTCATTTCCCTTTTGTATATGAATTCTGTGCTTTTCATTGTAATATTTTGTTTATGTACGTTTATTGATTTAATGCTTGTGGTCAAATATTTTCAGTTTTGTTGCGTATACCTGCAAGTGCTCAAAATATATAACCGTATAGTTACAAAAATTCCCTATATTTAATTTTTAGGAGGCCGAACGTCGAGATTCACCAACATATGAGCACGATGAGAAAAACAACCAGTTAAAAAAATTAAGAGCAAATAAAAATCTAGCGTCATCAATTCAACCCAAGCCAACCAACACCAAATCAATAAACTTTTACGATTTAAATGATTTATCAGCATCATCATCAACGTCGTCAACGATATCGACGGCACTGTCACCGGTGTCCCCACTAACGATAACACCAACACCATCCCCATTAGGTAATTTACATAAAAATTCTGGTACGAAATTTACACGTCAACGTAAACTGGATGCCATCAAGGATGCCGCCTTTAGTAAATGTGATCAACATAATGACGATGCGACATGATATGATTTAGAAAGTCGAGCATAAATTTATTTTTTATTGTTTTTTCCTTTTATTTTTTGTATTATCGTAATGTGGATTACCAAAAAACCACCTCCAGAAAATTATTTATATACTCAATATTATTTTAAAGGTGTCAATGTGTGTGTGTGTGGCTTTGTGTATCTGGCCGGTATGATATTGTGCGAACGCGGAGGAAAATGACATGAGAAAATTCCAGGATATACCGATGACGTCCGGATAGAATTTTCACACAATACGCACATACATAAACACCTACAACACACATATGCTTAGAATTTAAATAAATAATAAACCAAAAATGTAAAAAGCTTTTGAGCTTTTAGATAAAAATGTTGTTTTATTTTATAGCAAAAGCTAGAAGTTACGGCAACTAAAAAACCAGAAAACAAAACGTATGTATACGCATGCAGAGAGTATTTTGGAACAGATTTTCCATTCACTTAGACTGAATAGGCGTTAGAAAAATTCGAGTCATCGAATTTACTCAACAGTTCATCTAAGAATTCCAGATCCAAACTTCTTTAGTGCGTAAGTGACTAGCACTAACAAATGTTCGCCGTAGCTTTGCGGTTTATTCACATAGATGCGATTTAAGATAGCCCCAAAGGAAGAAGTCTAAAGGTGTGAAATCACACGATCTCGGCGGCCAGTTCACGTCGCCCCTGCGCGAGATAACTATGGACTAATCGCTCGTGCAGAATGTCCATCATGACATGCGCTATATGGCACGTAGCGTCGTCATGTTGAAACTACATGTCGTTGGTATCCATATCATCCCGTTTAGACCACAAGAAGTTCCTTATGTCACCGAACTGTAGTGCAATGAAAACCCACAAGCAATCAATTGTCTGCTCCCTTTTAGGGCGTCTCATTTCTTGTGTTATGTCAAGAAGTTGTATTGCTTCATTGTTGGTATGTGGCAGTAATCTTCTTTCATGCTTGATGGAAAATTCGCAGCCAGTGGCGAAGCCAAGTGAGGAGTTAACGAGGGAATTGAGGGATCGATTATTTCTAGGCATGGAGAAGGGAGACACATCGCACTAAGAGGGGGGGGGGGAGTAGACCTTTTTAAGTTTAGGGATTGTGGAGGGGGTGAGACGGAGGAGACCGTCGACTGCGTTGGGTCCAACTAATCCACGTAGAACGGCTGTCCTAAGAAGGTAATGAATACTGTTAACAATGATCAGGTTTTTACAGATAAATTTACACCACACCAACGCTGCTTCGGCGGCGCTACTTGTCAAACTTGCTAAGTCAGAGGAGGAGATAGCTCTGATCTAAAGAAACATGGATCAAAAATAATAAGATTTGTGGCCTGTGAGAGAGGAGGATCATGTATACTGGTGAAGAATAATATAAATGTTTTTCTACTTCAGCAGTACTGCAATGGAGACATTACTGCATAGAGACAGAGGGTAGGAGATTCTGGCTTGCAGCCGCATACATGGACCGGGAGATGCTAGTGCCGGCAGTTATACTGGGGGCACTTATTTATGATACAGAAAGGAGGAAGGTCGGAGTTATCTTATGGTGTAACGCGAACGCGCATCATACTATCTGGAATAGCTCGGACATCAATGACAGGAGTGAGTTACTTTTCGAATTTGTAGGCAGGCATTAGGGAATGGAGGGTGGCGAAGGAGAATTCCTTCTCTGACCATCGGTACCTAACGTTTAAGCTTAATCTCCAAATTACAAATCAGTACGTTTTCAGAAATCCCAGGAGTACAGTATGGCACGTATTTAGATATATATTGGAGGGTCGTATTCCATCTAGAGTTCCAGGACTCCCCGACAGTGGTAGTGATCTGGATTCAATGGTGGATACTCTTACTAGGGCTTGCAATACTTTTACGAGGGAACCCTGCCCATTAACAAAACTGAGGGGAAAGCGGAACCCTGTTTGGTGGACCTCGGCACTTGCGGAGTGCCGAAAAGTCTGCGGGTCTGCTTTCAATAGAGCGTAAAGATCGAGGAAAAACCAAGACTGGGACTTCTATAAGGAATGCCACAGAGAATATAAAAGAAAGACAAGGAAGACAAAGGAATTCGTGGAGGCTCTTCTGTGATAGAATGGAAAGAGTCCCGGAAACCACGTGCTTAAAAAATTCTCTCTACCAGTCCAGCTGTTGGATGCTTTCTGGTGAGGAGACTCTTAATCTTCTGATGGAAACTCACTTCCCGGGAAGTGAGCATGAGTCGTTTGCGGAGGAGATGACTGCGGGGCCAAACTGCTGTGTACAGAGGATATTCTGAATACACGAAAGATAAAATGGGCTATTAAAAGTTAAAAGCCCTTTAAGTCAGCTGGTCCGGTTGGAAATGTACCAGCAGCAATTCAGAAAACTCGGAAAACTCTGCAACTCTAAGGACTTAAGAGTAATATTTCTGTCATCCTTTGTGCTGAACATCATGGAAAGGCTGCTGAATGCGTCTATATTCGTTCGAGAATTATACCCAGAAACTGGGCTCAGTCTCAACATGCGTACCATAAAGGTAGGTCCACGGACACGGCACTACGTGCCTTGGTTCGGGAAATTCGCTGGTGGCGATTCTCGATATCGAAGGCGCTTTCAACAACGTGAAGGTGGAGGCAATTAGGGAAGGATTGAACACATGCTGGGAAGCAAAAAGGTTATTGCGGGGATGAGGGAAGTCTCCGTCAGAAGACGGGTTGTTCGGGGAACACCTCAGGGAGGTGTCCTCTCTCCCCTTCTTTGGAATGTAGTAATCAACGGACTACTATTGGAACTGGAGGGGGAAGGAATAAGTGTGGTTGCTTATGCCGATGACGTAGCGAAGTTGTCTCGGAAAAGCATCTTGCTACAATTACGGATGTGAAGCAGAATGCGATACCAATCAGTGCGAGTTGGGCCAGCAGATGTGGTTTGGGGATCAAGTCATCTAAAACAGAGCTGGTTCTTTTCACTACGAGATGTAAAATTCCGGAAGTGCTTCCACCACGTCTGAATGGTGCTATGCTGGCCTTTACTGATAAGGCGAGATTTCTAGAGATTCTTCAGTTGGAAACCAAATACGATAGAAAAAGTGAAGAAGGCCACTGTGGCACTCTAATCTTGCAAAAATGCCATCGGAAGGAAATGGGGTCTAAAACCGGAGCTGGTGCACTGGCTTTACACGGCAGAAGTAAGGCCTGTACTGCTGTATGGTGCGAGTGTATGGTGGCCAGCTCTGGAGAAACTATCATACAGGAACATGATGAAGAAGGTGCAAAGCGCAAACTGTTTGCTCATTAATGGGGCGCTGAAAACGACGCCCACTAGTACCTTAAAGGTTATGCTGTACCTTCTCCCGTTATTATTGGTAAGCAAATGGCGTTCAATACAACCGCAGGCTATCAGCGGTTTCGGGTTGGAAGTACATGCAAAAAGAGCACTCAACTACAGTAAATTCTGTGAGGCATGACCTGGTGGATTTGTATTACATAACATCCCTTTTGTGTTTTTGCAAGCTTTTTAACGACGGCTCCAAACTCGATGGTAGAGTGGGAGCTGGTGTGTTTTGTGCGGAATTAAATGTGGGTCTATCCTTTCGTCTCCCTGATTACTGCAGTGTGTACCAGGCTAAAGTAATTGCCTTGGCAAATACTAGGGGGCTTGCCACTCCGACTGGCAGAGTAGCGAAACAAGTATGGTCTGAGCTGAACTTGAATCGCTCCAAGATCTTAATCACACCAAGGAAGCGTGATTTAGTTAGAATTGTAAGGGTACTTACCGAACACTGCCTCTTCGGAGATCATGCGAAAAGGCTGGGTCTGGATGCAAATGACTTATGCAGAAGCTGCAAGGACGAGGAAGAGGTGGGGACTGTTGTTCACTTCCTATGTTCATGCCCTGCGCTACGTGGCAGAAGCCATTATTACTTAGGCAAATACACTATGGATAGCCTCTCTGATTTTGAAAGCTGTATCGGTTCGTAGATAAGGCGTTTACAGTACAGGCTAAGCTTAGAATGTTTTCCTATTAGCCAGTATATCTCATGTTGTTTTATTTTAATTTGCTCCGCTTTTTGCCTAACGTGGTATTTCCAGTTCAATCTTGAATCGAAATGCAATCCTCGATTCCAGCTCGTTAAGTTTTATTTTCCAATCCCTGGTCCATTGGCTGATTTTATTGAATGCTTCCTGCAAGTAATCAAAAGCTTGATTCTGCGATTCGCTTGATGCCAATACTGCGGTATCATCAGCAAAAGTTCCGAGGTTGTTTCCGTTGTCGGTATATTGGAAGTGTAAAGTAGATATAGGAAGGGGTCATCAACACTGGCGCACATTGACTTAATTTGGGAAAAATTGATCAATGCAGATCACAGATGAAGGAAGACCTCTTTGATAACAACAATACTCATCAATATTGGAACGAAATTACGCCAATTGCCCAGATGAGTTAAAAGCAAAATTAGAAACCGTGTCCTTGTCCCTATTCGATGCGATGTGTAGTATGTAAAGGAGGACATAGCACGCTTTTGCATTCAAATAATCAGTCTCACTGCACGTAGCTCAACACAAAAATTGGAGATACTCCATAAATTGAGAAACCTGAAAGATATAAGACAACCAACTCATAAATTTCATTTATCACCCAAGAAACATCCAAGAAAATCAAACAACCAACGAAGAAAACGCATGTGGGGATTAGTGGCTTACATGATAGCGAGATCACAACTGTCACAAAATTAATCACTTTTCGTGTAGGAGTTCGTTTTTCTTCAAACTTTTCCATCGAAATGGAAGCCTTAGTATTGTCCAGCGCAACTCGCCTCAACAATATTTCAATAATCAAAAATGGAAACATTTAAATAATCTATTGTGGGATGAGTGCCAGCTCAATTGGGTGCTGATTATTACCCAAATATCCTGATGAACCACTTTGTAAAGGGAAATCAAGACGAACCAATCGCCCAACAAATTTATCGAATTATCATCGAGACGCCAGCGACCGTTTTCGCCTATTGGATTGTTCGACAATTAATTCGGTATTACGAGACATTTTTAAATAAAAATTATTGATTAGAACGTCAATAACATTTTTTTTGTGAGATTAGTGACATCTGGAGCTAAGTACAACACTAAAAAGATGGTTTTATAACAGATTTGTTGTATAGCGGATTATAGTAGTCTATAACATAACCTCTAGAATAAATCTAGGCGAATTTAGAATTGTCGAACGATGTATAAATAAGGGTGCAACGAACACTATTGTCGTGTTTTTTTATTAGCGCCCGACAGATTGTCTATGTCAATACTTATATTTAGCGCGCTACTTATTTAACTCTAAACTAAGATTTTTCATTCAACTTTTTAGTTAAAAATCGATCTAAAAATGCCATGGATAGCGGCTCAAAGGGAAATTTGAAAATTCCTTTGTTTTTCACAACCCGTAAACCAAAGCAAACTTCATTCTCGTGTACAAATTTGGACGTAATATCAATTTTTTTTTTGTTTTGTAGTTGAGAAAAACTTTATACGAAATTGTTTAGTTGTTTTTAGTAAAATGTGGTTTCTGTGAATTTTTGAAGAAAACCAAGAAAAAATAAACAAGTGACAAATAACAATAAATCCAAACGTAGAACTGTCATTCGACTGCATGAAGTTAAATAGAATTTAATTTTTTTGATTAGTAGCGACACTAGTGAACAATAGCTGCAGTTTCAGTAGAAATTCCAATTCGGCGCCGGATAGTGCTCGAATAATAAAACACGGCTAATGGGTCAGTCTTAGTGAGTTATTTGACAGATTCGGTATACGAAAGATTAAAAGCGAAAGTGAATTGCGGGAAAATAGTGGGTAATTAAAAATTGTAAATGGTGTATTAAGTGAATTAAGAAAAAATTGTGGAAATTATTTGTTGTTGTGATTTAGTGTTGGTAAAATAAAAGTGGGAAAATGATTGTAGGAATATTTCTGGAATAATGGCGTAATTGTTTAGTACATATTTGGAAATTATTGGAAGTGGCTGAATTACGAGAAGTAGTGTTGTAGCTGTCAAACTCTATAACGAAATATACAATCCTTTGATACGAACCGGATTTGTCAGGGTGAACTCGTAACAATAGTATCAATCGGGTCATCTCCATGTTAGTTCTAGTTATGAGGAGCAAATACAACGTGTCATGCACAGCGGTTGATGATCAACGATATCAGAACATATTATGAAGAACGACGCCCGGCGAAGTTATAAAGGCATACCGGAATGTCATCTGCACCATATTTATCTATCAAGACCGAACAAGTGGATGCAAAGCGAATTTTCGTCATCGATTACGATCAATGATGTTAATAAGCAGAACTAAGACCATGCTGTATAAGATAGCGGAAATTTCTCAGCGGAAAATAAGAGATTTTGCCACTAGCCGCAAGTGGCAGCACCATCACAAAAGAGAATTTATTTTGTTATATAATTACCAGCGGAACTTTTTTCTTCATTTTGTATCTTTTTTTCACTAAATAAAACATCCCAGCGGAATAAAATATAAAAAGTGGTCCTTAAAATGAGAAATTGATTGATCTCCGAAGTAAAGGAACTAGGTAAATGAAATCTTGAAATTTAACAATATTCCATCTTTCCGCCATTCTAAAAGAATGACGATGAAATTTGGATAATAGTATTGATCAGAGGTCAAAACTTATGACAAAATTGTTGGATCTGTTCATGCTGAACTAAACTTGGCCATTTCATAACCAATACTTTTGATAATTTAAATTGTTTTATTAGTTTATTTTCAGTTTTTGGCCAATATATCAAAAACTTCACTAGCAACCAATACTTTTGGTTGTTTTTCTAATAGCTTAGGTCATATTGGTCAAATTTCATCGTCATTCTTTTAGAATGGCGGAAAGACGGAATATTGTTAAATTTCAAGATTTCATTTACCTAGTTCCTTTACTTCGGAGATCAATCAATTTGTCATTTTAAGGATCACCTCTAATATTTTATTCCGCTTTAGTGAAAAAAAGATACAAAATGAGGAAAAAATCTCCCCTGGTAATTATATAACAAAATAAATCCTCTTTTGCGATGGTGCTGCCACTTGCGGCGAATAGCGAAATCTCTTATTTTTCGCTGATAAATTTCCGCTATCTTACACAGCATACTAAGACCCTCTGTTGGAGTGCAGAATTCAGCGTCGACCCACCGTCCTTCTCAGTTTATAGGTTGACATGGAGCTTGCATTGTGCAGGTGTTATACTGTAATTGTGCGAATAGGTGGTGTGTGAGTGAATGAAAAGGGGGGTATTAATTGACCTCCAAAGGACAGTAAATCCACTGGACGATTAACACTTTCTTTAAAAAAAAAGACATTGCAGCAGCCAGCAAACGATGCAAATATGAAGTTCCCGATCGCGGCATATATAATAATGAGTGACTTCTGCGTAGATGACGTATTATCTACTTAGAAGATGCTCAAGGAGCAGAAAACTAACTGATCAGCGTACTTAAAACCGAAGGATTTAATCTAAGAAATTGGACATCTAATTATTCTCAACTATTAGAAGCTGTCGATTCAGATTCGAGAGCTCTCGAACCTGTCGTAATTAATTAATCTTGCCACAGATACAAACAAAAATGTTATCTGAATCATCTAAGGTATATTCGATACATTAGGATGGTTATCTCCAACCTTAATTCAAGCTAAAATATTAATGCCAACTTTGTGAATCTCAGGTCAAAAATACGAGTTATGTGGGGCTAGTTTGCTCGCGAATTTAATGAACACAGTACAAACAGACATGAAATTCGATGAAACACTAACACTTTTAGACGGATTCTATGATAGTCCCAGGATGGGTGAAAAACAAGCCTGACAAATTTAAAGCATTTAAATAGCAAATCGGGATTGTGCCCAGTTTTCGGTTTCACGCACACAATAACACAAATAATTTATTAGTTAGGAATTTTCAAATAATTAAATGATACATTTCGTAATCGAGTCTGGTTAGACCTACAAAACCAATCCTAATACGGTGTAAACTATATAATCCTTTCGGTATTTCTGGTAGATAATTCGAAGACGAACCAAAAACAAAAAAGAAATATTTTGATGTAGGTAAGACAAGACATAATACACGCATAACCAACTCATCATCACACCTCTCTCTTGGCTCGTACGCACAAATATATTCGCACAACATTTAAGATTAATACTAAGAATTATTTAAAACAACAACAAAATTAATTTAATAACGATAATAATAAAAAGGTAAAAATATGTTTATAAATAATTTGATTACTTACGTTACAAAATATGAGTTCGTTCCGTGTTGTTGCTTGTTGGGTAAGCGCAGGTATATCTGTTGATGATAATACGAGAAGATTTATGTTCAAATTCGTACCGGAGTAGGTGACGTGCCTCCACCAGATTGTGTTTAAAATAATTGGTTTTGAATAATGCGCAAGGATTTGTTTGTGTTCGTGGATTCTTGGAATTACATATATGTAAAAATTATGTCAGTGTCTGTTCTGTTATGTTATCCGGATGTTGAAATCATTCATCCGGAACCAGAGGCTTATAGTATACACAATGAAAGTAAATTATTTTATTTCCCATCACAAGGGGCATCACAAGGTAGCTTCATTAGACGAATTTAAATTGATGTGACAAAATTTTATGACAATCCGACCATTATTTTACAAGTTACAGTTATTTTTGTAACGCTACATCTGTTACTTTCGAAACAGTGGCAGAAAAGCAATGGCTTGATTATTGTTATAGGGAGTCTGCTTCTTTGAAATCAACCGTCGACCATTGAGGTGTGCTGAGTTTAAACGTAGCTGCGCAATCGTCGATGATGCTGGACGCTCTAGTCACCTGAGTTCGGCAGATCGCTGACACCTTAAAGATATCGGAGGCTGTGTATATGTTACGGTTAAAGTTCGAAATCAGTGAATGGACGAAATTTTAATCTTTTAAATTCGTTTCTTGAACTTGCCCCCTACATCCCGTATCATTTATTCTCGAGGGCTAAGCCTCCGCGAGCCCGTAAGATTTAGTAAAGTCATTAATCCTCACTATTCCAAATCTTAATTTGCACTAATACCATAAAAGATATTTCGTGGAGCAAAGGGTTTTTTTTCTATTTTTATTCGGACATTTACCGATCGATAAAGAAAGTTTAGTTATTGCTTTAATATACCAGGTGTAGTATGAAATGCGGATTTCAAATAACAGATGGTGCACCAATGTAGTTTGTGCTATAAAAATTTGACACTGTGCTATTTTGTTGTGTCATTTAACAAGTGTCAGACGCGCACGAGTGATAAATTGGAAAAGTGAGTGCATAGAGTTGTATTGTTGTGTTCAATATGTCGAAATTTATACCGTACCAAGAGCATTCGGGGACAGCATTAAGTTTTTGTTTTCATTTGAAGAAAATTGTTGCTGAATCAATATACGCGTGAACGATGGTTTTTGGAAAACCTCCAAAAAATACGAAGATGTGGAATTGCAAACAATGTTGGACGAAGATGATGCAAACACAAAAACAACTTGCCGAGCAATTGGGCGTTAGTCAAGAAGCTGTCTCCAATCGCCTACGAGAGATGGGAAAGTTCTAGAAAACCGGTAGATGGACATAACATGAGTTGAACGACAGGCAAATGGAAAAGCGCAGAAACACATGTGACTTTTTGCTCGCTCGGTACAAAAGGAAGTTGTTTTTGTATAGTTAAATCGTATAGTTACAGGGGATGAAAAGTGGATTTATTTTGAGAATCCGATGCACAAAAAAATCATGGGTCATCATGGCCAAGCACACTGTCCATATCGACCGCAAGACCGAATCGCCCTGGCAGAAAGACGATGCTATGTGTTTGGTGGGAACAGAAAGGCGTGTTCTATTATGAGCTATTAAAACCTGCGAGAACGGTTAATACTAAACATTACCAACAACAATTGACCGATTTGAACCGTTCGCTGCTTGAAAAAAGGCCAGAATACCGAAAGATGTAACACAAACTCATTTGTCTTCATGAAAATGCTCCATCACATATGGCAAAACTGATTCACGACACGTTGGAATCACTTATCCGGGAAGTTCTACCCGATGCGGCTTACTCATCAGACTTAGCTCCTTCTGATTACCACTTGTTTACATCGATGCGACACGCACTTGCTGAGCAGTGCTTTGGTTCATATGAAGATGTGAAAAAATGGTTCGATGAATGGTTCGCAGCAAAAGGGGAAGCTTTTTACTGGCGCGGTATTCAAAAATTAACCGGAAGTTGAGAAAAATCTATAACAAGCGATGGAGCATACTTTGAATGAAGCAATTTTTATCAATCTTCCGAATTTAACATGTTTTTTACATTAGAAGATATCTACAAAAAGTTGTTTGCAACTCTGGGTCAACGTTTTATGCTCGCCGGTAACTTTATTGCGAAACGACCACTCCAAACGTCAATTAATGAATGATCCAACTTATTAGTCTGCTGATTGTCGGACCAAAAGGTCAGCTTCTGGTCGTTGCCCAGTAATGTAGTAAGACCGGAGGGCAAAAAGAAAAATTCTAAAAGAGGTTTAGTCTGGATTATTTCTCGGTTTATTTTACATGTGACTGCAAAATCAAGGGCGTCAGAAATTTTGCGACAATATTCTACAAACAACCATTAAACATATCGACTTGACGTCGATGGGAAACTTTATTGATTTGATCGCCTAAACCATCGCATGGCCGTCAAAAAACACAACTTTAACCAGGCAAAGGGAAACTGCAAAGCCTATACTTACTACAAAAACACTAGACGAATTATATGCAAAACTGTCTTAAGGAAGTATCTCCCAATTCGGACACAAACTAATCATAGTGAAATACTACTAAATACCTTAAACGACCTCAGCAACCAAGCCGGTCAATTCGCCTTTCTAACGATGAATGGGCTAGAAGTGACGAGGAAAAAGCTAAAGCCTTCGCTGATCAACTTGAAAGTGTATTTAATCCACCAAACCTTGGATTATTAGTGGTTCAACCAGAAAATGTAGCAATCAGGCATGCGAGCAAATTCAACATAAAGAAAGCCCCAAGGTATGATCGAATTACAAGTGAAATGCTTAAAGAACTGCCTGAATGTGTCTTTTGACGACTGGTTCAAATATTAATTTAAATTTATGAATCAGGATATATCATCCCTGAGTGCTGGAAATTTTCAACTATAAAAATGATTCCGAAGCCTGGCAGAAGCCTGCCAAAGTCTCGTCATATAGACCAATAAGCCTACTATACCGAACATCTCGAAAGTATTGGAAAAAGCAATATGCAAAATATTAAACCGGCACCACGAAATATCCTCCCTAACCATCGATTTGGCTTCAGAGCCAATAAATTTAGCTTGCATCGTTATATTGTGTCGACCGGACAAGTGGTGCAGTGGTTCAAGCTTCGGCACTTGGACCGGGAGGTGCTGGGTTCGAATCCCATCAGAGGCTAGATGCAAATCGAATTTTCATCATCGATTACGATCGGTGATGCTAATAAATACAACTAAGACCCTCTGATGGAGTGCAGAATTCCGTGTCATGCGCCGACCCACCTTCCATGTCAATGTACAGGTTGACATGGAGCTTGCAATGTGCAGGTGGTATACTGTAGTTGTGTGAGTAGGTGAAGTAGGTGGGTTAATGATGTGGAGTGAATGAGTGGTATCGCAATGGGCCTAAAAATTGGCCTAAGTGTGCAGTAAGCAACCACTGAAACCTACCTACCTACCTACCTATATTGTGTTAAAGTGGAGCATGCTCGAGGTTAATATTTGGGATACGAAATTTCTATGTAGAAACCGCTGAACCATCTTCGTGGTTGGGATTGTGAACTGAAACTTCACAAATTCATCAGATGACGAACTTCTTACCTGGGAGAAACTGCGGTTATTCCTTCAACGTCATTTTAGAGTCTTGGAAGTCATAGAACCCAAGAAAGCGAAGAAGAAGTTTTCATGCAACATCATCAAATTCCTGCAGTTTATGCGGTAACAAACGTGCTATGTACTATTGTTTTAAATTAAAGAACATGAGGTTAAAGGATCGGCGAGGATCGACGTGAAAACTAATCAGCTATGCTTCAATTGTTTAAGAAGTGGCCATTACACCAATGAGTGCTCAAGCGCTAGAAGCTGCGTGCAATGTAATCAGCGGAAGCATTCCCCACGAAAATTCTACAGAAGTGGCACCTACCGAAGTAATTGATACATAAATTTGATTGGCAACTGTACTTATCAAGATTCAATCGGATTTTGAGACAGACTTGACACTACGAGCTCTATACTCGATCAAGGATCACAGGCGATATTTTCATAACCGAAATAGCCAACTTGGCTTAAAAAGAAAACCTATCCAGGTTTTGGTTATTGGAGTCGCATCAGTTAACCGGCAAAATTAACTCCATGGCGAGACTCAATATTCGGTCAACGACCAAGTCAACCGTGAACTTATCAATGAGCGCATTTGGGCTAAAAACTATTACGACTCAACTCCTCACGAAAGCCATCACAGCGTCATCATGACCGAATATTGAATAGCGGACGTGTGTAATGCTCTTTAGACGGAATTTCATAGATTTCACTCCGGCTTCCCACCACAAGCCACCAAAATGTGGTGGAGAACCAGGTGGAATAAAATGCTATGTTGTACCATCGTTGGCCAAGTATTCAACGATTTCGGATTTTTACTACGTCGAGCGATGAATCTCATGAAAGCCGCAATGAATGCGTTAGTGGTCAAATCACCAACGATTTTTAAATGTGGAGCCTAGTGCAAAGGCAGCCAAATACATAAATATATCCTTTATATGCCTTGCTGCCTCCCCTCTTTGACGTGATAATCCAGTATTCACGTCGTATCAATCTTTACATTTGAGTGATCTCTCCATGCAGTGACGTGTTATGTGCTTGAGCAATAACCATCATAGTAATTGGACTATCACGAGGTACAATTATTGGGTTTTTGGTTGCGTATGGTAATTGGCTATGTGTCAGATGACCTCCAACTTTTGATAAACAGAATCGTCCAAGAAGAGATTGATTAATTCCAAGCCACCCTTAATATGTACTTTTCTGGTGCAGCATTTAATCTCTTCGTCAGCCACAACAAACGAGCTGATTTTAGTTCTTCTGACTGAATAGTTAAAGATCGGAAAACCAAATCATGATCTAGAAGAGATATTCCACCAGATTCTTACTTCTAAATATAAGTGCCACATTTAATAAACGAGTGAAGCACACGGTAGCGGAAGCACCGCACTAACGTCTCCGTGCACAGTTACCAATTAGCGATCACTGATTTAGACTGCGGTACAATGAAAACTACGAGCCTCACTGAAACATCTACGAGCAGTGGCTGTATAGTTCTGCGGTTTGCAACAATTACTGCCGCAGTGGCAAATATATTCGGAAGAAGAAAAATAATATCCCGAACCAATCTCCAACGATTGGTTCGACGCTCAGTGTCTAAAACCGTCGGAACCAAACGAATCTATCAGAATATCTTCGCGTCAAAAAACACGACCAATTATCATAACATCAGCATCCAAGCGGAAAGTTAGAACCTAATAAACTATTTTGCCAACGCTATAAATATACTAAAGACTTCCATACCAAAAGAAAGATTTGATTTCTCAGTTTCCAAAGACACGATTGCAGAATTAAGAACAAAGTGGCTGATATTCTCTAACTATCCATTTTTTATGGAAACTGCTGACTGACATTTTCCATTAAATTGTTGAAGTGATCAGAAGCAGCATTCTAAAAATACCGGTTAATTATTGTGAGAAAAGGTTACGAATATGTCAGAGTAATAAGAAATCTAGCTAAGACTAGAGCAGGCCAGAGGCCTAACGGGATATTCAACTCAACAGAATTGCAATGAATTTTCACAGTAGATTACGTTTGCACAACCGTTTGAAATTATATTTCGGTCAATATGTGGAAATCGTCATACGTGTAGAGTAAAGCAAAAAAAAATATTCAATTTCTTTGATATTTCTCCTTAGTAGATAAAAAGAATTTCGAAAGACAGCTTTAAGCAATTTACAGTACCCGTCCCATGCCACAACAAAGAAAAAATTACGAAATGAAATCAAACAGAAAAATCGATGTACGACGTAATACCCAGCAGTGTTTTGTGTGCAGAATGTTCCATAGGGAACTGTTGGATACAAAATTATTCAAAACGTTTGATTCAATATAATCTTGTAAAATTTTTGGGGAGGCATAAATTTACCTTGCAAAACTTTTCTTTTTCTTACTCGATAACCTTCGAAAAGATATGCACACTAAAAAATGTTATCATCACCACCAAACGATAAATTTTTGTATAACATCTGAACCGAACTTAAGGCGGCGTAAAATTACCTGGTAGGTTTATTCTGTGAAGAATTACAAAAGACAAAACTATTTTTGGGTGAGTTGGTCCTAAGTTACGGATGTTATATAAATATTCACTAACCAATTACCTACTCGTATTATCTCCTAAATACATCCATCGCATATGCAAATAGTTTTAGATTTGTACGTCTAGCAGACGTCAGCTATTTTGTTGGGCAAATTACAAATAGCTCGTTTTATTATTAATGGCAATTTAATTGTTAATGGAAATACTAAACGGATTAAGCCCGAACCAGCGAAATGTTAATTTGGTTTTTTCAAGTTCACCTTAAATAGTGAGAATGGAAACGAGATAAATAAGACGCTTCCACCCATCCATCTTCTAAAGAGTTTACATGTCAACCACTAACTGACATGTAAGGTTGCTGAATTTTTACCAACTAATACCTACCTATAATATACAGTCTCATATCCAGTACACAATATTTTTCAGGATCAGTGCTGGGTTCTACAACAGTTCCCTCAATTGCGTGTCTTGCCCAAGGAAACCGTGGACATTCGAAAAATATGTGCTTGACATTTTCCACTACTTCAGTGCTGGACAAGAACGGCTGTTGTCGCGTTTGTACTTAAACAAATAAAATTGTGTGTTCCTAAATCCAAGCGTTAATTCGAGGAATCAAATGAGGAGTCTTTCGGTCTTTGTTTGATTGGCCTCATCTGATTTGCCGCTCGGACATAGTTGCTTTTTGGGCAAGTTTCTTTCTTCCTGGAACAGTCGCAGCGCTGTCTCGACCTACAACTTTCTGGCTCCTCCTAAGAAGTCTATCGGTGGCATTCCAAATTAAATATACTGCATCATAGGAACGGCTGGAGAGTGAAGTCAGAGACTCATAACATACTGTATAATACAGCGGAAAGTAAGAGATTACGCTACTCGCCACAAGTGGTAGTACAATGACAAAGGAGAATTTTAGAACCAGTGGACATTTTTTATTCCTTTTGTACCTCTTTTCCCACAAAATAAAACACTCCAGCGGAATAAAATTTTAAAACTGCTCCTTAAATTTATAAATTAAGTGATCTCCGAATTAAAAAAACTCGGCATATAAAATTTTTAAATTTTACAATATTCCGTCTATCTCTGTCATTTCTTAACGAATTGTGGTAGTATTAGTTAGGGTTTCTAAAGTGGGTTTTGGACAACATTCTAGGATGTGTTCATGTTAGGCTAAACTTGGCCATTTCGTAACCAATCGTTATGAAATTTGGTTTCTAGTTTGACTTTAGTTTGAAACATATTTTAGAAGAAGTTCTGGTAACTGTCCATTCTACACGGTTAAAATGGAGCTGGGATTCGGCAAATTCTTAATCAACAAATGTGAAATTTGAATCGTAGCTCTGTATTGTTATTCTAATATGTATTTTAAACAAGGTTCTGAAATTAGTCGATGATGGGCGCTTCTCCTCCACTTCTCGATATTTGTGTAGGGTTGAATTTGAATTTTGGATTGGAAACTTACGAATCTAATAAGAAGATAAAGGGAGATTAACGTTTAGAATTTTCACTACAATTTTTTTATATTTTGTGGCCGTATCAGTTCTTTTCAGTTTCTGGCCAATATCTCAAAAACTCCCACAAGTAACCAATATTTTCAATTGGTTTTCTAACAGCTAAGATCATACTGAAACAAGATGGGAAATTTGGGGAACGCGTAGAACTCAAGAAACAAGTCAAATATTTGCCTTTGACTTCAATAGCGTCATATGGTATAACGACAGTCAGAGCCGACGCATTTCTTTCTGAAGTTCTAAATTTACTGTCCGAATTCAAATTAATATCGCATGAGACAACGACATTGAATACAGTCAAACATAATGTCACACAAGACAAGGTGTTGTCAATTGAGGCAGCCCACCATCGTTAAAAAAGGTTGGAAATTTGCGACTTTGAAGCGACTACCGCGCTTTAAACCAAGAAACGAAGCCCGATCGCTACTCCATTCGTAACCGATTTCGCGCATCAGCTAGAATCATGCAAATATTTTTCTAAGGTTTTATCTAATTCAAGGCCTATCACCAGGTTCCGGCCAAAGACCTGGATAATTGGATTATTTGAGTTCCCTCGTATAACCTTTGAGCCGCATTCTCACACATTCCACGACTAATATATGCCATATTTTGTGACGTGCCGTTCGGTTCCCCATATATCGACGATCTTTTGATCGCGTCGAAAACCGCGGATGATCATGTTAAGCATTTAAGGATAGTTTGGTAATCTACTCTAATAAGTGCGTTTTCACAGTCAAAAAAATAAGTTTTCTTGAATTCAGCATATCGACAAAAGGAATTTCTCCCGATAAGTCCTGCGTTGTAGCGATTACTACCGAATTTCTCATCCTAAAGCGGGGCACGATCAAGCTAATTTATACGCATTCTTAAAAGGCCTCAAGAAAAAAGACAACGCGCCACTAATTTGGAGTGTTTCGATACGTGTAAATTACGCTTTGCCGAGGTCCGAAACACAGCTAGCGTATCCCTCATTAAATGCGAAACTCGCTATTATAGTCGAGGCCTCCGTGGCAACAATAGGCGTGGTGTTACAGCAACGTTTCTCAGACGTTTGACAGCCATTGTATTTTTTCCACGAAAAGATAACGACGCCGAAACTCAATACAGTACGTACGATCGAGAGCTCTTGGCGACCTAGGCGGTGGTGAAACATTAAAAATATTTTATGGACGGACCAAAATTTATTCTTTTCTCCGATCACGAATCTCTAACGTTTGCTTTATGTACATCAAATCCCGAAAAGGCCTCGCCCAGACAACGCAGACATTTGGAATCGCAGAATATAATTCCGACTTCCGTCACATTTCCGGTAATCGAAAATATTGTGACAGATCCTCTTTTGATGTATTAAATGACCATAGCGGTGTCGAGCACGTCGAGATTTCTAGAGAACAGAAGAACGCACCTAAAATTTGAAAAATTTTAACAGCACGGAAGAGCATGTCCTTTGATCCCTAAACATTTTGGGCTATCGACCAAACGGAACAGCATTGCAGTTTGGATCGGGAGGTACCGGGATCGAATCCTGATTATGATCTGTGATAAAAATGAAGAGAACTATGATCCCCTGCGAGAGTGCAGGATTCAAGGGCCGACCCGTCTTCCATGCTAGTACTATAGGCTGGTATAGAGCTATGCAATACGCAGATGGTTCTACGTAAATCGGACCTATAGCCGTACGTCCTCAATTTGACAGGCAACTGTGTAAGGTAGAACGTGAAAAGCGTACCGTGAAAGGGTTCTTCGGCTCCAGCACAGATTGCAAAGAATAAAAACATAATAAAAAAAAAAAATTTTCGCCGTTAAATTTTCGAATCAGTGCACAACGTGTCGCGTCCTAGGGTGAGAAGCACAGCAAAATAAGTCGCAATTAAGTCTGTTTGGTCGTCGATGAACAAGGAGGTGAGAAGTTGGGCTAAATGTTGTCTGCATTGTCAGCGAAATATAACGGCATGTCAAAAGCGAAACGGGAATATATTATTCGACATCTAACCGTTTTAGTGAAATTCACACCGATTTAATAGGACCACACCTATTTCAAATATGAAGGTGGCGACATTCGTGGATGCATTGATAAAAACAATCTTGGATTAGTAGATACGGAATTTAATGGATCATCGTCACCGATAGACGCGGGATGATGAAGCTTGCTCTTTATCAGGAGCTATCAAAAGCACTGGGAATGAAGCACAAGCGAACCACAGGTACAATCCAGCCTGTAATGACATAATCGAACATTGGAATCGCAGCTATGTGTACCGAAAAACGCAATTATGTGTACCGCTGAAGTTGGATGGAGAAAGTCTCTCTCCCTTGATATTCTTCTGCGTTAGGACAGCATTTCGCGAAGATTTTTAAAGCATGTCCGCGAAGTTGGTCTACGACGAAATTAACGACTCCTTATCCATATCCGAATTCATGGCACAGCTCCAAAAAAAATTAAACCGGCGACAGCTTCGAATCAGAAAAAGAGTCAGATTTTCGTATTTAAGGATTTAGCAACTTGTGACAACGTGTTGGTTCGCAATGATGCGGTCCGAGCCGCACTTTAACCGCCTTACGAAGGACCCTTTCAAGTAGTGAAACGCAACGATAAGGATTTTAGTTTACTTGTAATAGACGTAGAATCCACCGTTTCCATTAATCGGTTGAAACCTTGCTTTACCGAAGCGAGCAACGAACCATCATATAGTTTTAGGTCAGAAGTGCCACAGCACATGGAATATTCTTCATAAAAATTTGCATTTTAGGGCGTATACAATTCAGTTGACCCAAGTACTTAAACCAAATGACCATTTATTACGTAGAAATTTTGCAGATTCGGCTTCAGAGGAACGCGAAACAGATCCATTATTTCATAGAAAAATCATCTTCAGTGATGAGCTCATTTCTGGTTAAATGGCTTCATAAATAAGCACAATTGTCGTCATCCACAAAACTTAACAGTTTAGTGTGGTTTATGGTCTGGAGGTGTAATTGGACCATATTTTTCTGAAAATGAAAATGGCATTGCAAATACCGTAAATTGGAGAACTTTTTTTTGTGGCATGAATTAGATGATTTCAACTTGATCGAATCGATACGAGGTTTCAACATGCAAGAGAACAGTTGGTGATTAATCAATGCCCTTAACATTTATTTAGTAATTGCACTTTCTTTCAGTTTAACGAGGAAAATAATTATAGTTTGAATGAAAAATATAGACCGGTCATTGAAGCTGTTAACTGTTCCATTTGGGATCGATGCTTATGTTATGCTTTGTATGGAGAATTTCATTTCCATACAAATTAATGAATTTAATCTTAATGCGTGATTAATGAATTTAATCTTAATCAAAAGTGCGTCTCGTTTTATCCAGTAACCACAAAGTATTAAAGTGTCGTTTTGCAGAATTCACACCAAAATTAATTGTTAATATTTTGCCTTACTTGCCTACAAACCAAATTTGAAGAATTTCGTTTTAGAACAAATGTCGAATGACGGTCGCTTCAGCATGAGAAATGCCGCCCATTTTAACTTTTTAAAACTGGAAAACCTCTGGCCACCTGTTGAACCACAGGCCAAGTCCATTTAGTTTTGATACTCAGCACTCAGCCAAATACTTAATTTTCTTCAACATACGCTCCCCATTAAAAAATTGCGGACACTACATTTTTCAGCAAATATTTGTTGATAGTTAAGGTAACTATTCGAATTATTCGAGTTATGGTTGTACGAAATAATAAAGTGCCAAAAGGCACTAACGGTACAAGTTCCTGCGGTTCGCTTGAATAGATGCATTGTAAAATTTAAGTTGCTAATTTTTTCAGATTTTCAAAATAAGTATTCAGTAGCTGATCAACGTTTAAAATGGGTAGAAAAAATATTTTAAATACAGCACAAAGGGCAAAAATCGGTGGCTACCACTTGGAGGTATTCTCCAACCGCGCTATACTTCGTAAAATCGAGCGTAGTGAGTAGGTTGTGCGAAATTGTTTAGGAATTGTTCAGCGACAGTTCTGACGCCGCAAGACAACAAAAATGCTTAGGCTAGCGTCCAATTCAGCCCTTTCATCCAACAAAATCAGAACGGTAGCTGGTCTTCGACAAAAATTTAAAAAAACACCACTAAACCCTGTAAGCAACAAAGATTGGAATTCGCAAGGCAGCACTGCATGAAAAGCACTGGATGAAAAAAAACTTAGATGGATCAGATGGCTATCATTGAACAGAAAAAGAACAATTTTTGACTTGCCATCATACCAGAAAAGGAGGAGTAATGGTATTGGGGCTGGCTGGGGGCGAATTCCTAAATTCATATCACCTAGCAGTGCTCTCTGGCTAACTCTAAATGAATCAGGTGTAGTGGAGACGAGCAGGGGAAATTCTGTTTATAGTCATGGACACTACATGTCAGGGCGAGTCATTGGCGCCCCAAAACCAATACCAAATCAGTGGTGGTATGTCTTGTACCAGGCGGCCCGCTGTATGTTCAAGGTGGGACTGGATGCCTTGAGATTCTCACCAGTCCGTGGTTTTCACCACCTACACACGTGAAAAGCGAGTTGAACGGCAGGCAACCCTTTTCTCATAAAAACAGTTGGTTCGTGAATGCTAGTGGCTTCGAATTGCCGTATCGGATTCGTCACGGGCTCGACCTCGTAAGTTGTATATGGACAACACTTTGGGGGATCCATGACACCACAAATTGCTGCACTCTTCATTGCAGCGGCCGTCAGAGTGGAGGAGAGTTTGGCGTTGGTTTCCTCATCCATCGGCGTGTGAAGTGTCATATCATCTACTTCCGCACTATCAACGTGAGGATATGCACGGTCGAACTTCGCACTAAGAAGTTTATCATCGCGATCGTTAATGTACATGCACCCACCAAAGATGGATTGGATGACGTCAAGAAAATGTTCTCTGTCGAGCTGGGGAAGATCATGAATAGCATGCCGCACCACGACATTGAAATCATTGTGGACTACTTTAATGCGGAGATCGGTGGGAGTGCAGAGCGTTCATCGCACAACGGTTCTAACAGCCTGCACTTAACTAGTAACAACGGCCGACGCGTCGCCGACCTGGCAATATTATACAATTTAGTTGTACCGAGTACGTTTTTCCCAAATAAGAGAATCCACAAAGTAACATGGAGATCAAATGATGGAAGAGGGCAGGCTCGATCACGTCATGGTGTCTAAGAGGCGCTCCAACAGCATATCCGCAGAGGTATATACATGGGCAGCGATCATGTGCTTGTCATATAGGCAAGCACAGGGGATCGTTCGATGGAATGTCGACGCTTTGAGAGACCAAGCGTCGCTGCAAAGTTGCTGGACAGCTGTCGTTATTTGGCAGGCAGCAGTGACAACGGGGAGACTCCTCCCAGCATCCGGGAGCAGTGGCACGCTGTACAGTCCTCCATGGGCACCGCAGCGCAAGGTGCCGTCAGAAGACGATATCCGGAGTCCCACGATGATTGGTTCGGTGATCAATTCGGCTTGGTCGTCCAAAATTAACGGGGGTTTCGTGAAAAGTGTTTGTCTTGCGATACTAAGCCACGACTGTTCCTTCCATAAAAGAAGCTCGATCATATTGGTCCATGGGTTGTGGTGGGGAGTATTACAGTGTTGTACGCCCTGACAGCTGCATTAAAAGGACATTTCGTCTTTTTATTTAATTTTGCATTTGTCAGCGAGTTCGGATGATGTGTGGCCGATTTAGGTTTGAGCTTGAATATGAGCCTAGATATCGCATTGTGTCAACACGGGTGAGGTTAGTTCCAGCCGGAATGGGACTGAGGTGAGGATCGAGAGGTGAACCGGGATCTCGTGTATGTGGTGTATTTCACCGAATTAGAGCCAAATACTGACTCTGTATTTCACTGGATTAGAGCTGATTACATTTAGTGAATTGATTAATTCTTCAAGAATGGGTTTGATTGTGGTAGTGTCTCAGGTAATGGGAATAATATCATCGGCGTAGGCAATAGTGAGGAGTGGTGGTTGTAACTTGTAATTCATCTTGTTGTTCAAATTTTGGTTCGGGTGTGAGTCTGATACGGTGTAAACCTTAATAATTACTCGTATTTCCGGTTGTTTGGAGTGTTAATTTTACGTGTTTGTAGTTCATAGTCGTAAATTTTCGAGCTGCAGGTGCAACTAATAAAGGACTCACTATTGAAATGTTATGTTGTGATGATTGGTATTTTTTGTTTAATTAATAAACTAATGGATTTCTATATTGTTTAGGAGGCTGAGGGGTTTAATTTGGAGTTAAATTTCCAGATGCCTGTGCAATAATAATAGTGTTTTTTCCTTAGGTGCTGAATTGAACCTATCTAACCTTTATCCTTTCTTCTAGTAGATTGGAGTTGCGTTGTCTTGTGCCGAATGATTGCTGGGTGTCTGAAATCGGGTCGTTCCGTCCTACAAAGGAGAAAGAGAAAAACTTTCCTGACCTTCTCTCTTGTTACGAGTAGCTAGTAAGCAGCCTGTATCAATGGGACCGGCGTTGTCCGGCACATCCTGTCTGGTACTTGGTTCTACTGCCCAATCAATCAATCAATCGTAATAATAAAGTTTTATTTCAGGAAATTTACCATTAATTTTTAGGATGCTGATTATTTATATTCAATAAAACCAAAAAAAATTGTGCGGTCTTGTGCAAGCCACCTTACATTATATTTTCAACTAACAATTTACTGACTATTGACTACTTAGGTGTCTGTAACCGGGTAAAGTCTACCATATTTAACAACCTTTCCTATCCCTCAATCTTGTTATATGTAAAATGGTGTACGGTAAGCCCGGCGTATCCGTGATCCCTGCTCAGTCTTGGCCGTACATTCTAATCAATCAATCTTCGAAAACGTTTGGGGCAGGCTTATTCGCAAAGGTTATGAAATAGGCAAACAATACGAACCCAACGAAGAGCTAATAGCAGGAATTGAAGCTGCCTGGGCAGATTTCGTTGGACCTCCTAAAATCTTTAAATAATTATCTTACGGACAGGATCTTTGAAGTAATTTTAAAAAATGGGGCTACACATTACTAAAAATAGCTAGAAAGAACTTATCTTAAAAAAAATTGAAAGGCAAGATAATTTACTTTCTCACAATAATTATCGATTATGGATTTATTGAGTAGGGATTTCTCTCTCTTACTAGTAAAAATATTTCCTTTGTTCTGCGAGAAATTACAGTAAAATTTACATTTAAAAGTAAAATTGCAAATGTGTCTCATCAAGTGAACCGCAGTGTATCTATTCATCTTTATTTAAATAAAAATCAACAATCATTAATCATTTAAGCGGTCGGTACTCTAATATCGCATTTCCTCCACGAGCTCTGATCACATCTAGCATTGTTTTTGGCATACTGTGCACCAGGTTTACAATGTACTACTGAGGTATCATTTCCCGCACGTGCTCAATGGGATAAAGGTCAGGGCTGCGAGCGGGCCAAACAATTCGATCAATTCTCAGCTCATCCAAATAATTATTGACAACGTTTACAGCGTGGGGTTTGGCGTTGTCATGCGTTTGCTCAGAATTGGTTATGATATACTCTATTTTATTTCAAGTTGGTCAATATTGGGCATATGCCAGGAGACAAGAACTTCACACAGTTCATTTTCGATTTATGATCACATTTCCACTGAAATTATGATCAAGAAAATGACCCATATTTCAAAGAATTTGTATACGAGCTGCCTGAATAACAAAAATCTAGGTTTGAGATATTCGTATGCATAAATTGCCTTGAACTCGGAAAGAACGTGAAGAGTTTTGTAAATCCGAAGAATCCAAATTAACTAATCTTTTACAATTAAATACAGATATATTAATTCATCCCTGTTGGGTCAAGCAGCCGACTGTTTCTTTGAAATATTCGGGAACTCTATTCTGAACTATTATAGATCGAATGTTGATAACTCTGGTATTCATCCATGTACATAGTCAAACATCATGCAAAAAACTAATTCCCTAGTGCATTATTGTATTAAAATAAAAAAAATGAATTTCAAGATTCTATTTATAATTAGATTACGTATACACACGAACACACTCTACACATATACAAAAAAGTTTCCTCCGAACATCAATCAATAATCAAATGCCTACGCACACACAACTAAACAATTAAAAGACGTTACGGTGGGCTTTGGGGTGAAAGGTTGGTGAAAATACTTGGTAAAATTAATTTTTTTTTTAAATGAGCTCTTGGGTACAATTACCACACAAAAAGAAGATTTTAAACAGACGAAAATTTTAAAGATTTATAAAAACCTTGAAATTTTCCAGTAAAATCTGATAAGGCATCTGAGTCTTTTTTCGATTCGTTTCGTAACTTTTTTCTTGTTGGTTGGTTGTTGTTTATGATGAATTCGGATGATATTGCGATGAGATAGAAACAAACAAACAAAAAAATCTACTGATAAAAATTTGATTGATGAACGATTTTTATCAGGCCGCCGAATTCCGATACTTCCCAACCGATAGTAAAAAATGAACGTACCAGCATAAACACAGATTTTGTGATTTATTGCATCTTTCCAACAAAATCTTGAATAAACATTTTGTTACAATTTTTTGTTATTTATAGGTATTTATCTCAAGACGGCACTTTAGGTTTTTTTGTGGCAAGTTTTTCCGGTCATAACCCCGTCGAATAAAAACAACAAAACAAAATTTATTTCAATATCAATATTATCAATAATAATTTTCCGATTTATTTTTTACAGTTAAACACATTACAGATCTCTCATACGGTTTTGTTTATCTTTGGCGCTCAAAACAGCTATCTTTGGAATAAAACATAAAATTGAATATATTTTTATAAAAAAAAAAACTAAAAATTTGAGTTAAAATAAAATTTTTTAATACTTCAAAGAGGTTAACAATCATCAAATGTAAATACTCGGGAGCACCTTGTGCCATAATAAAAAATAATAACAGTAATCTTAAAATACATACAAATTCGGGATAAGTTATGTTGTTTCAAACAACAACCGCGCCCGCTTCCGATCGGCTCATCGGCAGATCGGGACAATTACGCCATGTATTGCTCGCCGGGTCGTAACACTCGACGGAACTAATTGTAATTTGTGCACGATAGAAATTCACTTCGCAAGTCTGATCTCCGCCCGCCACATATAAAAGTCCGTCGGCTGCAGCAACCGCTGGGCTAGCCCTACTAACTGACATCGGCGCCACAATGCTCCATTTATCCTCATCAAAACTGTATCGCTCGACGGTCGTTAATACTTCCTGGTGACTACTATTACCACCTACGACATACAAATGTCGATCCAATATTGCAACACCCATTTGACAGCGTGCCGTTTGCATTCTAGCTAATGGTGTCCATTCACCGGTTACTGGATTATAACTAACTAAATCAGGTAAATGTCGACTGGATGTGGTACATCCGCCGACGATATAAATTAATCCCTCAAAACTAACTACGCCCATGCTAAATCGAGGCTCTGGCAAATCACCAATCATACGCCAAGTATCCTTTACCGGGTCATAGCATTCCATCGAGCCGCCAATATCTTCGCCCACCCATCCACCGATCGCCCACAGGGTTCCACCTAGTGCACATAGTCCAAATTCACATCGGGGCACAATCATCGGTGCCACAGCACTCCAACTATTATTCTGAAATTAAACAAAAAATACGTCACAACTTATACACCAACCCGAAATCCTATTCCAATTGATTACTAAGTAAATTCAGTTTTTGAACGTGATTCTATTATTAATTTATTGTACTCGTACGCAAATAAAACTAAAAAAGCAATAAAATCACGTCCAGTGCCGACCTTGGTAGATTTAAATAAAGTACAAATATTATATTTACTAACCTGGGGGTCATAAACCTCACCATTCGCTAATATTTGACTACCTCGTTCCCCGCCAACCACAAATATTTTTCCTGCCAATGTTGCAACACCCGGCAGTATGCGACCGATTTCCATAGGCGCAGTTTCCATCCACTCACTATAAATTGGTAGAGGATGACACGTTACAAGAGTAAAACCTTATTTTATATGTGTAAAGCAAATTACCTTCGAAATATATCAAATCGGGCGACCGTCTCGAATATGCAATCGTCCGGATTCCATCCACTCGAAATTTCTTTACGCGATCCCCCTATAATATATATACTCTTTTTCGCGCAGATTCGCGGACACGCCCGCAACGGCACCAATTGCCCTCGCTTTGAAGTTAAATCTTTTTTTATCGAACGCAATGCAACCTTAAGTGACATATCGCGACACTCATTAATCGCCTGATCGATTAGACGCAGTGGAACAATAGCCAGCCGAACGTGGGACAGCACATCGAATACATGTTGCCTTCGCTGCATTACGTCATGATTGATCCAGCGGAGAGCGGCCGTAAATACTTGAGATTCACTATCGACACGCAACGATTCCGACGTCAAGAGTCGTGACAGTAAATTAAGTGGGATATCGAGTAGTTCATCCTCGACGGCGACCTGAGGGAAATGTGAGTATACAAAATTCGATGAACTTTCGGCTAAATTTTCACAGTGATGTGTTTCGGCAAAACGTAAAATTCCTAATGCGTTTGTTACGTGTAATTCACGGCATAAAAATTCACAGCACCCGTCGACTACTTCGGGGAGTTGTAGCATATCAGCTGCGGCTAGAAGTTCTTGGACGTTTGACTGCAAGCAAAAACAAAAATAAATCCATATTTTTTATCGGTTCACAAATTAATGTTTTTCAAAAAGTTTAATCGAACACATAAATAAAATAAAAATAAATTTTCCATCGGAAAAAGGGAAAACGTGCGTTTGGTGGCAGGTATGATAAGTACCACAGAGGCAAATACGCAGAAAAAAAACAGAATTAATTTTTGGTTTGCCTTTTCAGTGGAAAACAGAAACGAAAATTTTATTTTACAATTTTTCACTACAATTTTTCCGCAAACATAAATACACACGCACACCCACATGCATACACAAAATTGCCAAAGGTTGATTTTTTATTAATTTAAAGCATTTTCTGTTGGTTTATCTCTCTCGTGTTGTGTCACAGTAATCTCGTTATCAACGGTGGTACAGAGATATTCATTATTCTCGCATTTGAACAAAATAAAAAATTTATGCTATTACTCGTGCGATTTGCACAGAATATAAATTGTGCTGGGAACATCGTGAAAAGGACGGTTGTATCATTTGGTGGGTACCAAACGCTACACTAATATTTATGAATCTCAATTCAACGAAATCAGTAATTTTTAACGCTGAGCTATGGGGTTTCATATTTGTATGTACTTTGGAGAAGTTATCTATAGGTATTTAGGCTAGGAGGTGTCCAAATTAATTAAACGAAGGATCATGCATACCGGCAAGAATTTAGCACCGATAATAGTAGGCTCTGCCGGCTCTAGTATTTCGAAGATTAAAATCACCACGTTGCATTGGAACCTCAATTGGTGTAATTTGGCACAACCGATAAAAATTTAAATATGCAACATGTGGTGGTTAACCCTATATAGTCGAAATTATATAGGAACCTGATTATACACAGTTAAAGAATAGGGCCATTTGGTGAATAGCGTAGTCATTAAGCATAAATCGATTACATAAGGGAATCAAAGTGAAACCGATAAAACTATTTTAGTCTTCAAGGAACTTTAGACTTTATCGTGGCAATCATTTTTGTCGGGTTTTAGCGGTCGTACTTTGAGTTTAAAAACTGTATCAACATTTAATACTATACTTAATAAGCACCATCTGCCATTCTGGAGTAGTGTAGTGGTTTAAACTTCGGCACATCTGGCGGACTCCAGATTCATAGTGAAGTGCTTATATCAAGCTGACATGGACCATGCAACGGGCGGGTGATATACTGCAGTTGAATGAGTGATTTCGAGTGAATAGAGCCTGAATATATGGTGGTAAGGGAACAGGCCGCAATTTGGCTGTGCCAGTTAATTAAGGCAGCTACCACTAAAAAAATCATCTGTCATAGAATGCTGTTATAGATGTTGCTCATTTTCTTTAGATGGAAGAATCACCGGCATTAGTACAAAAACCTATAGAAAGGAATCTAGAATACAAATAACAAATAACCAGAACAACGATAAGATGCAGAGATTCGGAACCTCAGTATCCTTCAGTATACTATTGAAAATGGATGAGATGGAGTTGTTAATGCTATATACTGCATGGCTCGGTCATCCTAAATGAAAAGTTATCTTTTAAAATAATGAGAAACCCACAATCGACCATCAAGTGTCACGGTCACTAAATAATATTATAACATTGTCCCGCTCATAGACATTGATCCCCACGAAATAAGAATAGTTGGCCTCTTAAAATCGACATTTCACAGCATGTCAACGTAAAAACTGAAGACGCGGTTCAGGAAAAGACGGCAGAAAAATTGTGACCTTCCACGCTAGGCAGAGGAAGTCTGTTGTCACCATCTCTTGTACAGTAGTGGATGAATTTAGGAGGCCCGCTTTATTATTGATTATCGAAACTGCAAGTTCATTTCCCTTCTCAGAAGTTTTGAAAGGCCCAGAAGAGAGGAGTGTTTATCACCGAAAGATAATCGGCAAAAGATGGTGCCAACCTTGATATAATATGCAGTGAGAACTTTAAACGTATTTACAGTACTCCGGTCATTTGGACCACTGATGTCACAACAAATAAGCCTTTATCACAGTAACTATAGAACTTAAAGAGGAGAAAAACCTCGATAAGAATATTGTTACCAGACTTCAGTACGTATGATACGAAACCGTATGATATTTTTTCACAGTCGGTATAGGTTAGGTTAGTCCAATTCATGAAGCAGTATGCCCAAAGTAATTTTATAAATGCTGGAAGCTAAGTTATAGATATGCTTAGCTTGCCGCCGCAAGTTAAAAAATGTTAAAGACTTGAAATGA
Organism: Nephrotoma guestfalica; assembly: GCA_963691935.1. Taxonomy (NCBI): domain Eukaryota; kingdom Metazoa; phylum Arthropoda; class Insecta; order Diptera; family Tipulidae; genus Nephrotoma; species Nephrotoma guestfalica. The sequence goes on along the minus strand of OY829913.1, from coordinate 69,646,290 downwards.
AAAATTTTACCAATTTTCAAACTGTACGTCATACGAAATGAAAAGTAATGGACATATAACCTCGTAAATTGACCTTTAATCTATGAGGTAATAGCGGAAGCTTCAAAATTAGAAAATAACTACGAAGCCGACTAGAACCACATTTCGCAGAATATATTGAACCCAGACATCCCAACACTGGAAGAACAGAATCGGGACTTCAACGATGGTACATGGACTGGTATAGTAACTAATACATACACCAAAGTGCATAGGGTAGCGATCCAAGACGGGTTGGAGAGTTTATGTTCGAGTAAAAGTCAATAGAATATATTTCTACATATAGATATGGACCTGCAAATCAATCGAGTAATTCTACCACTTCCTGGAACAATGAAGTGAATTTGGTCGAACATGCCCTAGAAGCAATTTTTAGAAGCAGGAATGGTTGAATAAAACTTTGATGAGAACTATTGTCACTAATATGACGAGTACCGCTATAATATGAAAGTTGCGCGCGACGTCTGTCGGTCTACTGATGGAATGAAAAAACCGTACAGTTCTAGCGAAGATGCAATCGTCTTCATATATCGTCGAAAATATCGTGACCAACAGGCACTGGCTGACAACACTATTCGTCGTTTGGTGCCAAATTTTGTTCAGCACGGGACAGTGAGAGATCGATCCCGCTCAACATTTTGGCGTCAGTGGAACCACTTTGTGGCGCATTTTGAAGGAAGATTTACATTTCTTTCCGTATAAAGTGCAATTAACACAAAGAATATTGCCGACAGACCGTCCACGTCGCTTGAAATACGGCCAAACAGTCGTTCGAGTGGTTCACATTAAACCTGATTTTTGGAAGCAAATTTTGATAACCGACGAGGCCCATTCCACACTCTCTGGTGGCGTTAATAAGCAAAATTGGCGCATTTGGGGAACGGAGAATCCAAAAAGTGGCTGTTTGGGCCGGCGTTTGCGCCAAAACCATCATTGGGCCTCAGAAAAAATGAAACGGTAATCGATATCGGTGGATGTTGGCTCATTATGTCTGCCCGCAAATGCGTGAAAAAAGACGGTGCGAAATGCCACACTGCAAAGCAAACAATTCAGTTTCTGCATCGAAAATTCCCTGGACTTCTGATGTCAAAAAGAGGCGACATTAACTGGCAACATACACCCGTTACAAATGTACCAGGGTCACAAGGTGGTCTGACAGTGGATAGGCCCTACAAGTCGGTAATGACTAAGCTTAATATTCTGATGGATACTATATGATCCTTTCTGACGACTATCCATTTGAGTACCATCGAAGCGAGCAACGTACCAACACTCTTGATGGTCGAATTAATATAAAGTTCCCAAAAAGAAATATCCAGGGCCGCACTACATACTTAGTGCGACCTCAAAGGCAGCAGTACAAAATAAAGTCGAAGAGTGTTTGGGGTGTACCCGTCTAAGAGAAGGAAGGTTCCAAAATATTTCAAATCATATCAAATCGTAAAAAATTAGGCCGAAAAAGATCTGGAAATATTGCACATAATCAATAGGGGGTTTGCGAAGCACGCCCAACTCTTGAAACTCAAGGTACGTTCCGAAATATTTCAAATCACTTCAAATCGTACCAAATTAGAATTCATATCAAATCCTATCAAATCTTCTATCTACATTGTTCAGCAAGGCGATTCAAGACATGGACGAGTAATAAAACTCCTCTAAGGTTGTGACTACGACTAAAGTATCCTGTAACGATCTTAGCAGACATAAACATAAAATGGAAAATGACACTTACGCTAATTATAGCCAAATTTGTATGCTATAGAATTATTTCGGACCTCTTTCACTGAATACTGCACGCAAGTCATACATGGTTTAAAAACTAATACAGGGAGATAAAGTCCCTTCTTATCCAATTTAGTCCGAAGCCTTTGAATTATAAATTGGTTTTTGGTTGACATTTTTCTGGGAATTATGTTTTACTTAGTGTCTTCGAGAGACTTATTTGCTTAAAATAAAGGGCCATTTGAAAAGGAACTTCAGTCTAAAAGTTGCCTTTTAATTGTTGACTGAAATTTTTTTGCTGTTTTATTGCTTTCGTTTTTTGATGAAAAAAGTGTTTAAAAAATGTTCCATTACGTATTGCTATATTACAGTGTAGTCATGTAAAACATTTGACAGTCGGTTAACAAATTGCCACTTAGGAATACCAAATTACAGAACTTCATTCAACAATCATGTTTTAATACCAATCCTGTCCTAAATACCAGGTTTTACCTTTGTTGGTTAATAAATGGTTAAATTTCAATTAGCATAAAGCCAAAATTCACAACTTTTTCGAAAAATGAGTTTTATAAACTCTGATTTTTTTTGTCCAAATTTCTGACAAATTAAGTTTATGCTAAACCAAAATATACCTGATATCTAGTTCTAAACTGCAAAGATAAGAGGGCGGCGTGAGAAGTCTGGTAAAATTGCAACAGAGGGCGCCACAATCGCAAATCGCAGATGTCATGTGTTTATACGATCTGTCACTAGACCAAATTAAAATTTTCAGATCTGTCATTTAATTCAGTTTTGACAGCTATTGAAAACAGACAATCCAATGTTTTTTTGCAAACATGGAATAAAGTGAATTTCGTGTGTTAATTAAACATTATTTTTGCGTGGAAAAACCATTACGCAAACCAAAACAAAGCTTGATAAATGCTATGGGGACTCTTCACCATCGATTAAAATGATTCACAAGTGGTTTACTAATTTTTGTTGTGGTCGTACAAGCACAACTGATGCCGAACGTTCAGGACGCCCAAACGAAGTCACCACACCAAAAACGGTTGACCAAATCCATGATACGGTATTGCAAGACTGCTAAGTGAAAGTGCGCGAGATAGTTGAGATATTAGGCATCTTAGATGAACGTGTGCGCAATATAATACACGAACATTTTAATATAAAGAGGCTATCCGCGCGTTGGGTGCCGCGTTTGCTTACAATCGACCAAAAACGCACACGTGTGACAACTTCAGAGGCAGGTTTGGCGATGTTCAAGCGACATAAAAACTAGTTTTTGCGTCGTTTCATAACTGTGGATGAAACATGGATCGATTACTATATACACCGAGGACCAAAGAACAGTCTAAACAGTGGATTTGTACTGGCGGATCTGCGCCGAAGAAGGCTAAGACCAACAAGGTCATAGCCACAGTTTTTTAGGATGTACGCGGCATATACCACATCGATTACCTTCAAAAGAGGAGGGCAGTCAACGGCGAATATTACTGTACCTTATTGGGCCGTTTCAACGACGTTTTGAAAGAAAAACAACCGCATTTGGCGAAGACAAAAGTCTCTTCCATCAAGACAATGCACGGGTGCACACGGGTGTAGTTACCATGGCCAAAATCCATGAATTACGTTTCGAATTGCTTACACATCCGCCATATTATCCAGTCTTAGCCCTCTGCGACTATTTCCTGTTTCCGAACTTGAAGAAATGGCCCGGCAGAAAGAGATTCGGTTCTAATGATGAGGTCATCGATGCAACAAACGCCTATTTTGAAGGGTTGCAGAAATCGTATTATTCAGAAGGGATTGAAAAATTGGAAGAACGTTGGACTAAGTATATCGAGCTAAAAGGTTAAAAAATAAATTTTTTTTGGCCTTAAATATTATTCCTTATTCATTTTTACCAGACTTCTCACTCCGCCCTCGTAGTTCAGATTTGTTAATCGACGATTTTAAATATTTTAGAGCTCGCAAAATTTTATTTTATTTAGCAAATTTCAATTAACCATTAATCGCGATTTGTTTTGTGTCATGTATGAACGGATGGTATAAACCATCAATTTAGTTAGTACCCATTATTAGTATCCCAGTCATACTCTACAACTAAGATTCACCAAAATCGATTAATATAGACTAAGTTCCATTATACATAAAGCCATATATTTCAGAACTTCAGAAGGAACTTCTCAGAAACTGCAACGTGGTTTCAATAAAATTCTAGAACTTGATAAAAAATGTATGATTTATTAGCATTTGACTGCAGAAGGTTAAGAAATAATTAAATTCTAAAGGCACGTTCAAAATTCTTAATAGAATAAATCCGGGGATACCAAAAAACTGGACCTCTACTAACCAAGAATTTGAAAACCAGAGTTTTTTCTTTTTAAATCGTTAGTCCTGGAATTTCGGTTTCCGGAACTTTGATTTTCGGTACGTCCGATTTATCTGGTACGACCTGCGAAAATATTATCTACTAATATGAAGTACATGACAAATTACCAAAAAATCTAACAACAGCCAAAAAGTGTAGACACAAATACTACACTTTTTACAAAATCTAATAAGAACGTGAGTCGTACATTTTTTCAGTTTGTTTAACAAACGAAAGCTGCTGTCACCAATAAACTTCAAATTGTATTCCAATTTATTTGTACCTACGTATTATCGACAAATTGTAGATAACATACCATAAGCATACAGAAAAAACTGTGTAGGGGATAATTGGAAGCGAATAACAGATCATCGATTCTAAGTAGGCCATCGCATTTTTATTCATTTAATTGGTAAAATGAAGTGATCATAACGTGAATATTATCCTTAATCACTACGATGACCTGTTATTGGCCTCCAAATATCCCTAACAAAAAATTCCAAAATTTAAGACGCCAAACTTTCTTATTGGATTTTACTAGAAGTCAAATCCACGTGAAGATTTTTTTTACGATGTATTTGTGTCATTAAACTTTTCAAGTTGATAGGAAATGGCGAACTAACGGCCAGATGATCAAAGCAGTGCTACGCTTCTTGTGCTTTACCTTTTTATATAATTTGTTAATTGCAAAACACTGTACCTATCGCAAATGTATAACATCTCGCAGTCTCAACGCAATTAGTGGCACAACTCTAAATCGCCACCCGGTTGTTTTACCACGTGTAATTGGTAAACAACATTAAACGTGGCTCGTTTTTTCAAATCGCCACCCATATTGTTTACCACAATTCTTGATAAACAACACGTTGACAAAAATGAACAAACAAGAAGACAACGCTGCACAAGCAGCACATCATTCGCCACCATCGTGCAGCACACAAACCGTCCGACATTAGATATGGCGAAAATAAATTAAATTAAAAATATTTTAATATAAAATAATAATAATAAAATATCTTATGTTATAAGACTTCTGAAATTTTCATCTTTAGAACTATTTTTCTATTTCATTAAATTAATCCACTTAGCTTTGTGTGGAAGACTTTTTTTTACTGGAAAAAGATGAAGATGAAGATTAATTTTTGTCTTGCATCGGTTCTGAAGGGGCATTGCAAATTTTTAATTAAATTCGTTCGTATTGAGTCATTAATCGCGGCCACCACAATAACTTTCTTTATCACAAACATGACGTATTTCATGCGAACGAGTTTGTGGCCTAACATTTGAATAATACGTAAACATAAAATGTTCTGACGAATTCGATTGGTCATAATCATAGCACACAATATGTGCATACATATTCACCAAACTGTTGTAAATCATTCGAATTCGAACAATAAAATCGCCTTTCATATTCATTGTATACATATGTTTATATATAAGGATGAATTGAATATCCAAATCCTTTATATAAACACGTAATCCTTGAGGAAAGGTCGTTAACTTTAAAATGATAATTTTTCCTTCTTTGAACGCGTGTTGTTGTGTTCGTACATGAATTTAAGAATTTCATGTTTTACCAATTTATTATATTCAAAAAAGCTCAAATCCTATAATTTGCATAACGCACCCTTACATTCAATAAGATAATTGTGTTTCCTTTTGCGTTCATAAGAACAAGGTATGGATGTAGGTGAGTGGACCTGTGTATCGAACTGGTAACAATTCTATTTAGTACGTCAGAGGTGAAAATTGATTATTAAATCTTCTTGAGAATTACACCCCTATTATTGCCTTAGTCCCCTTCTTGGTAATATTAAAATAATTCTACAATTGTAGGTTAAAGGAAGCAGTGGTACCAAACTCATGGAAAATAGCAACAGTTGCTTCTATTCCAAAAACTACGAAGCGACCCATCCAAGAGGAGTTGCGGCCAATAATTATGCTCCGACTTTCAGAAATTTTAAGAAACGAATAATTGAAACCTAAAGTGGTTTAACAATTTTAACAATTATCAGGAAGGCAATAACATACGAAATTGGATAATTTCACATCGTCACTAATGCAAAATAATCTCGGAGTGCTTCACAGTTAGCACTTGGACCGTTGTTCTTTATTCTTTACATCAATGACATTGTCGATGTTATAAAACATTGCAAAATAGATATGTTCCAGAAGCAGTGCAGAAAGTAAACGATAATCTCGAGAATCTACGGAAGTGGCTGATGTTTGGAATTTTCACTAATTTGATCAGACAAACATGATTTGATCACACTGCTAAATTCCGGTGGCTTTCAACGTTAAATTAAATGGATGGCCCCATTATAAGAAAAATATTATTTCATAAATTATGGCTAATCAATTTAGAGTGGGATGATGAGCTTCCACCTGCTATCATAAATCAATGGCATCAGCTGCGGGACAACCTTTCACATTTAGAAACGATCAGAATACCAAGGTACATCCCATGGAATATTTAATCTGCTCAATTTCATGTATTTTGTGTTGCTTATGGAGCTTACGCAGCTATTATTTACTGTAAGTTTCAAGATAATACTGGAAATATTCAAGTCAACCTGCTGACATCAAAAACAAAGGTTGCTCCATTAAAGCAGGTCACATGACCAAGATTTGATTGAGCTTTGTGCAGCAGTGATTTTGAGCAGATTGTTTGCCAAAGTGAAGAAAGAATTTGCACAATTCACTATCAAGGAATTTTATTGGACTGCTAGTTCAATAGTATTAGCATGGCTATCGGCGGAACCTCGTCGCTGGAAAACTTACGTGACGAACAGAACATCGGAAATTTTCTGCATTTTGCCACGAAACACATGAGATCATGTAGTCTGCTGAAAATCCTGCCGATTGTGCATTCGATTTGTGGTGGCATGGGCCAAAATGGTTAAACGAGCCCGAATCATCTTGGAAAATCAACACAACGTACCCATCAAACACTGAATTAGTTCTGAACGAAGAACGTAAAAAACGGGTGCACTGTCTGCAAATCCAAATGTCAAATGAGATAATGGAGACACTATTTAAGCGCATTTCTGGTTGGCAAAGAATTCAACGTATACTAGGGTTGTAAAGAATTCTCAGGAAAGGTTAAAGGCAAACCGAAATTATGGTACATTACGGTTAGAGAATTACAACTAACGGAACGGGCGTGCATATCATGGTGCCAAATGGAATACCACGTAGATGACATGGCAAATCTAGCAAAATCGAAATCTTTGTCATCAAAAGGAAAGCTGTCGACACTACCACCCTTCAAAAATGGACACGACGTTCTCAGAGTGGGCGGAACATTGCAGAATTCTAAATGTTCATATGACACAAAACACCCTATCATTTTGCCAAACTCCCATATCCTTAGCAAAATGATAGCCACATACTAACATTACAAATATCTCGATAATAGTACTCAATTAATGGGAATCTTACCGATAGCACAAGTTACGGTGTCAAAACCCTTTAGTCGAGTTGGCGTAAACTTCTGCGGGCCAATTTCGATCGCTGCTGCGATAAAATGGGAATAGGGGCAAAATCTGTGAAAGGGTATATATTGGTCTTCGTGTGCATGACGACAAAGGCTATACAATTGGAGGTTGTTAAATCAGATTAACAGCGGGTGCATTTCTTGTTGCTTTAAAAAGATTTATTACACGACGCAGACTGCCATTAGAAATCAATTCTGATAATGGGACAAATTTTGTACAAGTTCGATTACCTTAACGACCACGGTATATCTTGGAAATTTATTCCTCCAGCCAGTCCACTGAAGCACAGTGAAGTCTCATCGACAGGCACATCTTATTGGTGTGACAAGAAATTCCAATTTGAGGTTTGAAGAGATGGCTACAATAACATGCCAAATTATAGCCATCCTAAATTCTCCACCACTATGTCAAATCAAATCAGATGATCCACCCAGTATAGATGTCCTAACGCCAGGCCATTTTTTCATGATGGCAACTCTAACAATACTATCAGAACCGAACTTTTAATTAGTTCCAAATCGACTTGCAAGATGGGAACAAATCATAAAGTGAGTGGGCAGTTTCTGGAAACGCTACTCACAAGATTACCTCCATACTCTACCACAAAGGAGTAAATGGCGGCAACAGCAGAAAAATCTAAAAATAGATGACAAGATGTTGGTAAAAGATGACAATCTACCCCCTTGCGAATGGTTGAAGACCAGGATTACTGAATTACATCCAGGCAAGGACGGCCTTGTTCGTGTTGTCACGAAACGAACATTAACTGTTCAATTGGCGGGAGAATGTTTGGAATTTTCACTAATTTGATTCGACAAATCATTAAAAGGAAATTGGAAAGATTATCTTCATACCAAAATACTTATTTTGTTTTTAATATTTATTTATTAATTTGAATAATATTTTTTATTAAATTGGACAGTAATGTTAAACACTGTACCAAAATCATTTAATTGTTAATTAAAAAGTACAAAATAATTAGATTAGATGACACAGTGTCTAAGTGAACCTAAGAACCTAATGAAAATTTGTATAAAAAATTAATTTGGTATTTTGGATTCGCTGCATTCTGTTCAGCTGATATATCACAAATTATCACTGAATATCTCGAAAACGTAATACATGGCCAGCAAAATTCGAGAGTAATGCGGATATAATAGTTGTCACGAAATCATTGAACGAGTTGAACAATACAAATATCCATGTATTATTATAGACAAAACATAAAATTTTAACGATCGGATTATCTCGCTAAAAAATGAGCAAATAACTTAGGCTTTTCACGAAAATTAAAGACAAATTACCAATGCAACAAAAAATATTTTTTATGAATCAATTGTTGCTCTACATATTGATTATTGGTCATATGTCCTGTTTAACATGAGTCAAATGCAAATTACACATCTTCAAAAAAATCAGAATTGCTTCTTGCGAAGAATTTTGAACGCGAAAGAGAGTAACACACATAAAAGATATGTCGGAAATATTAAACTGGAAGTGAATCAACCATTCGTACTTATAATACTCAGAATACACCTCCAGACTACCAATGTACAGTAACTCATTTTCACAATGGTCACTGCGATATAATAGAGTAAATTCATGTACAGGGTGAGCCATCTATTGGTTTGTTTTCAAATCATAGACTATGTCAACACTTTATTGAACGTTTTGCTCCAAATTTGTTTCAGCTCGTCAGTCGTTTGAAGCGCGTTTCGAAATATTGAAAACTTATTTTCAAAGTCAGTGTTGTGTAGCCGAATCCGAGCAAATTTTGAAAAAAATATGGGTCGTGAAAGAGCGCCAAGCCGAACCGGTGTAGTGAAATTGGTGAAGAAAGTTCATGAGAAAGGCTTGCTATTGTATGACAGAAGTGATCCCCGAGCTCGGACAGTGCGCACGCCCGAGAATATTGCACCTGTGGTTACTTAGTGTAGAACAGAACCCGTACAGTGTAGAACCAGCCTGAACAGAATACGGCACAAACACCTCGGATTATTCGCCTACAAGGTCCAGCTGACTCAGCAGTTGAAAGTAAATGACCATCCGGTTCCAATGAACCCGGCTGGCTAGACCGGCTTCATCTTTTGACTGATTGTTTGGTGTAGATTTTGGAGTGGTGGCATAATTGGCCCATTTCTCTTCGTCAACGCTGCTGGAAACGACGTTACCATCAATGACGACCGTTACAGCCCTGCTGACCAACTTTTTATGGCCTCAAATCGACGCTGTGAATGTGAACAACCTTTGGTTTCAACAAGATGCCAAGACATGCCACACAAACCGACCGACGTACTATTGCGCGCCAAATTTGACAACCGAATAATCAGCCGTTTTAGAGATGTCGATTGGCCTGCGCGGAGCAGCAATTTGACGTTTTTCTATCGGGTTTCGTTAATGATAAATGTTATGCGGATAATCCTGTCAATTCCAGCTTTAAAACATAACATTGCGACAATTATTCGCGAAATGGGCGCCGAAACCATCAAAAAACTTTTTAAAAACTGACTCACAGCATGACTTTTATTCTAAAGCCAGCAGAGGGAACCACATGAACGAAATTTTTTTCATTCTTAAATCGGAGACTCCAACTTACACAATGAAATTGTGTAAATTTCCACAAAATAAAGATGTATGCTCATTTTATAGCGTTTTGAAAAACAAACGTTTAACTGGCCTACCCTTTAATTCATTGGCCAATTTACTAAATTATTACATATAATCGGTAGAGAAAAAGTAAATATTTAATTTATTAAAATAAAATTTAATTAATTTAAATAAAAATGTTCGGAAATGTCGGAAACAGTTATCGGAACTATGAATCAAATCAAATCATCAATACCATATAAAGGCGAGCTCCGGTAATTCCAGGCAAAAGCATTTCTTTCATAAAACAGAACGAATCTCGATTATAACAACACAGAAAAGGCAACTAAGTCCGAACTGTCTTATAAGGTATTTTTCAACTTTTGACCGAAATTTCGTAGGAAAATGTGGTACAGTCAAAAGGAATTCATATGCAACTATTTAAATTTACGTAATCGTCGGTTCACTTAAGGAACCTTAAAATATATAATTCTTGTTTATCAGAGATTATCCTCCCAATTTAATCACTTTTGAAAACGAAGAGGTCTTGGTTTAATTTTGGTAAAACCAATTTCAAGAAGCCCAACGAATTCCTAGCATACTTTGACTTAAATTCAATTTGAAGCCATTTTAAATAATAACATTTATAGCGAACGTACCTCGACATTTAAGAAACAATAACGCTGGTAAAAAAATTTAAAAATAAGTTTACATCAGCTTACATAAATCATATGACCATATGTAATGTGCTCTTGAGTTTTTGCCAAGACCTTTATTTATCGTTAGACTTTTATTCAAGATTTAGGAATTAGTTATTATTTTTAATTTAACTTTAGCGACCATGCCGTTAATGTTATCAATAAGCAAATAATGTGCTTGATTTTATTACACGCTGATCAAATCGGTTGATCCGTATATTATGAAAACTCTTTATTAGACCTTCATGCAACCTCTGCTGGAATATCCAAGTTAAATGTAGTTCACTTATCATAATGTTAGCTTAAAAGCTTTATAAGCAATCCCCTTCCATAGAACATTTTCAATTTGCATCATTACCTGGATAGTGCCAATTCAGCTTCGGAATTTTTATCCTGTTACGATGTATCATCCGCCTGGACTATTTACCTAATTTTGCTTTGAATTATCAAACATTAAAATTAACACACGAATGAACGTCTTCCCTTTAATATTGATGCAACCTCAGAGCTGACAGATTAATGTCTTCGTTGACAACTTTACTGCTGCGTGCAAGAATAAGGAGGAACTCGGCGAGAACAGAATTTTTGCATGTTGTGAGATCGACCTAAAAGCTATGAGACTTATCTTCATAGATTTGCTGAGATCTTTGTTAAATACACTTACTCTTACAAAAGAAATTTTCAATAATGTCTCTCAACAGAAAATCTTACCGGCTGCCCCTATTCCCGTGCCATCACATACTACTCAGCGCCGATAATATTGTCTGCAATATCCACAAAATCACCATGCATGTCTTCCTTGTCCCATAACATAGGATTCAAGACCTAAATGCATGTTTATCGTCAGGTTGGGACGAACACGACACACACTGACATTATTAATTACGCCAACAGTTTTAATTATAAGAACATATCACGCTGGATGTAATTTGATTAATTGAATTCTTTTAAGATCACTCTTTCAGAGCCTATAATTAAACCAATAATTTCCGCTACTTCGTGGTCTGAAACTAGCCGAACCCATACTTCTTCAAAAGGATTTAAACAGCGTCGCAGATTGGTACACAAACAACAATTTTGAACTGAATCGAAATGTCCGACCATCAACTTTTGCAGGCATTTCTCTGAGGTTGGCCATTATATCACTACTCTGTTATTATTAGAACGATCTCAATCCGGAACTTATAGCCTGGACATACTGCGGATTAATTAAACTGGTTTATCAAAATTCAATCAAGCACCTTATGGAAAAACTTGAAATTTTTAGTAGATTTTTGAATTTTTCGTAGTGTGTCGAACTGAATTGAATTTTATTTCCTAGAGTACTTGACTGAATTTTGCTAAACCAATTTAACTAATCCTCAGTCTGCCCACGATATTAGGCATTTTTTCTGAGCTTAATTTCAAAATAATTGTTAATAGAGTAAATTTCGCACTGCTGATTCCACATAAAACGACTGAATTTTGTTCTGACGCCCTCTGATTTTTAAAACTCGAGGAAAATGTTTTCTATATTCAAGAAACGCAATACTTGTTGTTTATGTAATAAATAAGAATTCAAATGGAAAGAAATTTAACGCTACTTTAAGAAATATTTATATATTATTGGAATTTTTTATTAGAAAATAGATAGATAGATTAGATTTTTCACTACTTTTGACTTCATTATTTATTTCATTTTTCAAATTTGAACATTCCTCAAATAAGTGGTGTTTATCGTTTTTTTGATATAATTTTTAGAAAATACCGTTCTTTGCCTATTTTGAAACCAAAATGATAAAAATTGGTCCTATTTTGAAAGAAAACTTGAATAACTGAAAAATTTAAGCTCTACAAAACATGGGTTACCTCGTTAATCTTATGACTCAGAATGTGTAGTTTATGAAATTTCAGTAAACGATAAATGGAAATAGTGGAATATGGTTAATCCAGTCGAACCTAAACTAACTATTATTATCTTAGGTGAGCTAAATTATGAAATTCAGCTGCTAAAAAGATATTTCTCAAGCATTAAAAATCACAAGATCAAACGTAGAACTAACATTGATTCCGACCGTTAATCTAATATAGTCAGGTTGCAATAAATATCGTAACGTAAGGAAAATATCTATAGATCTTCATCCTTGAAATGAGGTGGAATTATTGCATCTCTGTATTAAATTTTCCGTCCGCCTTCAATGTTCGTAACACCGTTATCTTTTCAATCATAATATGCAGAAGTGCGCATCGGTATTTCGCATATGAAAATCAATAGGGCCCCTTTGAAGATAAAATGTGGAGCGGATTTTGTAAAATAGCAACAGTCGTAATATTCTCTGCCTATTAGAACCCCAACATTTTAGCATGCAGAAGAAATCCCAGGAGAGTTAAAAGGTGGACTATTCCCGTTTAAGGTATAACAACGATCGTCGGGTAGCTTGAATGGTGCTTCAGTTCATGGGTTTTTTATATAGCCCAACGCAGCTGCCTGTATTTATATCAAGTCAACTATAAGCTTACGCTTCTCATTAACGAAACAAAAACCAATCACATGATCAATTAATGGTTTTAAGGTGGGTCTTTTGGTGATAATAACCTAGATGATTCAATTTAGTCATTAAAAAGCACTAAATTTATAAAATTATTTTAGTAAATGTATGTTTTTTAGAAACGGAGTAACCTGTGATTTGTAGAGCATCAACAAAAGTCGACTAAGTAGTTTTTGCGAAACAACCGATCACGTGAGAAAGTGATGAAGAATTTCAGTCATAAGTGTCGGAGTGACAAAGCCAGATCTATAAGAGCAATTTAGAGGAGCTACGTTTTCTGGCCAATAAGATGTCCTAAGAAGGAATAAGGGCTAAAACTAGTTGAGATTGAAAACACTTTGAGAACAGGAAATTATTGTAAACAAGTTGGTTTTGGAAAATATTTCTTGTCAGTGATGGACCTAATAATTGGTGATTACAGTACGCGAATCTTATTATTAATAAACAATTTGATTAGTGTGTTTGTGCTATAATAAAGTGCCTTGTGAATTATTGCGAAATATTTAGTTAAGTGCTTTAGTGATTGTTCTGGACATTAAACAGAATAATAAATTGTTGAAATAAGTAAAATCGATCATTTTATTCATAATCCAGTGAATCGACCCTTGAAAATGATTCCTTGTTTTTGTGAAATTTTCCAGAACAACAGATTGTTTCATCACAAACAAACAGTGCACTACAGTAAATGGAAATGAAATTGGCGAATTATTTGGACATCTACACGTGTTACTCTTACATACTTATGTTCTGGCACTCTATATAATAAATCTTTAAGGATTACGTGTAAATAAGTTGTGCCACATCTCAAATAAATTATCTTTAATTTACATGCTGCGTACCATACATAGCATCATACAAAAATGTTGAAAAAATCCTTTTTTTGTGTGCTCTATCTCCATATCACAACGCAGTACACAGCACGTACTGCAAATTTTGTCTGTATGTTTTAGCTGAATTAAGCAGTTGATGAGATATACTTTTCAGTAATGCCTTTCCCATTGCGCCTTCATATTTATCGGATTCGGTGGTTTTTGTGGTTTGGTAAGAAAATTTTTAAAATTCTATATCTCTCTCACTAGCTATATATTTATAACGGTGTTAAATGAACATAAACATCATAAATATGTTAATTTCCAACTTAAAAATTATGTATGAGGCTCGATCGTTCGTCGCTTTATTCATGAAAATTTTTGTGGTTTTCTCTCATGCATAATACGTTGGTAATATATTTTGTACGAGACGACGACAATTTTATGAGGTTTTTCTTTTGTTGTTATTGTAACTTTAAATGAATGTCAAATTAATAAAATTTCATATGGTTTTATCTAATTTACTAAATCGTTTAATTTGAATTTTGATTACCGCTCGATTCGCGATATAATGTTGGTGCTAATTTTTTCGTTTTAAATGTAAGAAAAACGTTGTAAAACATTTTTATTGAGCCTCCACAAAATATTCATAGATAATTAAGATTTATTATTTGTGCTGTCGAAATAAGACAACATACCCAAATATAAAAAATCCAAGTAACAGAACGCGAGGAACTAAATTTTGGGCAGGAACATTAAACTCACATTTCCGATTATTGCTAAAATTGTACAGATGAATTTTGAAGGTGATAAGCTAACATATGTCCAGTAAAATAATTAATTAGTGGCAAAATTATTTTTGGTGTTTTTGTTAAATATTTATCCATCGCCCCAAAGATGGTAAGTCTAAAATATTTGAGAACTATTTTCTAGACTGTGTCCAATTGGTTCATTATTCTGTGACAGGTCATTTATTTATTTGTTTCATAATTTATTTAATTTTGCAGAATAGTCCGGAAATTGACATTGGAGTGTCCGCATTTAATTTTGGAGGTAGATTTGCCCTCTTTAGATCTAAAGGTGGAAGCTAATATTTTTCAAATGACACTAGAGTTGTTTGATTTTTCCTTTGAAAGGTATTTCAGCTCTGCGTATAAAGGAATATAATTTTTGAAGATAGACCAAACAGTTTTACCCTTTCTAACTCTAATTTTAATTATCTTGTACAAAATGAGTAATTAATTATTATATTGCGTGCGTTTAAACAAATGGAGGTTTATTGGTGCCTGAATAAAATTATATTAGTCTAGTAAATTATTAATTTTGTACAATGATTGGTGAAAATTTTAAATTTGACTTACACAACAGAAATCGAAATCGTGCGAATTTTTAACTTTAATTATGATCGACAAGTTAGACCGAAATATGTGACTGACTTCTGGAGCCGAAGAGGGCAAGCAACGCGTATGATTTTATGTCAAAAATTGTTGCCGTCGCATAATCCCTCCCTCCCACCTTTTCCTTACTTGGGTGCTAAAATTCTTAATGACTTGAAAATGTTTAAAACAATTTTAAAAAAGATATCTGCTGACCAAATTCTTTCACCAATTAGAACCAACTTCTGTTTTTACAGAATTCGCTTGATGAGGTGCCGGCTTCATTGATCTCAGATTAGAAAAGTTCGTTGGAATTAGAAAAACCGATCTTTTTCAATTCTCATCCGGGACCAGTGATCATCTTGGATGATCATTTTATGGTGGTTATATCACATTTCGTGTTATAATATGTGATATAAACAAAATATCCTAGCTTTCTTCGAATGAATTTGGTTGGATTATGTCACGTCGTATATTGCTTCGAATAAGAAAGACTGCAATATCTTCCATCTCGTTTTCACAAATAAAAAAAATTTGTGTTGACGTTTGCTGTCACAATTGTTTATACGTCATTAAAACTTTTCGCTTTTATAATTAGAACTAATACATTATGAGAGGTGCTTTTTATTAGAGGTGCTTCTAAGGTGTGTGAATTCTACTTGATGGGAAAATTAGTGTAACTTCAAAACAATTGTGTTTAATTTTGAATTTTGTTGGACTGACAAAACCCACAAATAGCGAATGAATAATGTCACGGGCAGCGAACTATTAATGAGCAGCAGAGGTAACCGTCTAACTCATATCAAATTAAGGAAGCTGTATTTAGAGGTTATTTATGATTATCTATCGCTCTATGTAGGCGGAAAACTAATGATAAATTGTAATTTATAATAAATGATTTATTTTATAATTAAAATTATTTTATTTGATTTTAAAATTTTAACATTAGAAATTACTATTGTTATATTTATATCACCACGTAAAAACCACTCCTTAGAAAACGATCATATAGCTAAACGAAAACAAAAACATTCATAAGATGAAACGAAATTTCCCTTCAAAATTCATTTTGCAACAACAAACAAACACAATGTAGACTATTTTGTTTTGAATTATATTACAAAAAAAAAACCATAAAATGACCACTCTACCCTTGTCACGAAAGGAGGTGCCTCGGTTGTATTAATAACATACAGAGTGTCCCAGAATTGGACGATCAAACGATGCAGGGTGATAGGAGCGCTCATTTCCAACCAAAACAGCCAAGTAAAGTTTTTTCGAATTGTTGATGTTGCAAAAGTTATTCCACTTTTAGTGTTTTCTAGTGAAATTTCATGCACACCCACTAAAAAATTAATTAAAAAAAAACAAAAGTTCTTTTGTCTAACATTCATTTTTAATTTGATCTAGAAGAGTGTGCCGTTCCAATAAAATCATTTTTATAAGCTGTATTATCTTCTGTCAAATTAAAACAATGGTTATGTAAAGTCCTTTTATTTCTCAAAAATTTTTGTTGGTGTTTAAGTAACGCCAGCGGCAAAACAATCTACTACAGAAAGTTGACCCATAAACAGAAAAATATACGACATTAGTGTCAGATTTTAAAATGGTATCACACAACGGGCTATTCACAGCAGAATATTTTTTACCAATTTTTTTCACAAAGTAAGTCGTGTTTATTAAAAAATGCAAAGTGCGCATGCGATTTATCTAAAAAACACTAAAAGTGGAATAACTTTTGCACCATCAACAATTCGAAAAAAAAATTTTACTTGGCTCTTTTGGGCTCCCATGCTTCGTTTGATCGTCCAACTCTGGGACAGCCTGTATAGTAATTGGCGGAAAATATAAATCCGGTTGTCGAGGATCAAAAATACTTCCGGATGAGATTACTGATTGCACTCATACAATGAATATGCTTCAGCTGTTGATGGCACTTTAGTTTGTGATGTAGATAAATAGGTGAGCTGAGTGAATAATTTGTATGGTTTTCATCTGGTTTGATTAGTTGTGTATCTTGCGAAGAGGACATGTCTAGTGAATGGATAGTTCTATGATCATCTATAGGAAACATTTATTTTTCAGCTGGTGTATTATTTAAAATCACATTTCTTGTTCTAAGGCCCTTTTCGATACCAATACTTATTCGACGAGGTGACTTATTTTTCGTCTCTTTCGTGTAAGAAAATCTAATTTGGTTGTCATTTTTTGTTCATATTACATGTCAATATTTTATTGTTTTTAGGAATGGATCTTTGTGGATAGCAAAATATTTAAAATAATTAAAATGTTTAAAATGAAGATGTGCAGAGTCCGATTATATAATTTTGTGCATTGAAAGTTTCTTACACAGAGCTATGGAAAATGTAAACAGGCGGCGGAGTTTTTGTATATACATCTCTGTTTATGTTATCTGTTTATGTTTATCTCTGTAGCACTAATTACATATAAAATAATCTATCTATCTATTATATCACCTAATTAGGAATCCGATAAATCCCTTTCTTGATTGCCTAACGTAAAATATGAAATTTGTAATACAAAAATTTAGATGAACCACCTAAAATCCATATACCGACCAAATGTCACAGTGGTTAAAGCTTCCGGGTTCGAATCCCGATAGGGGCAGGAAGCAAAAGGGAATTTTCACCAGCAGATTACGATCTGGGATGAAATGGAACACATCTATGACCCCCTGTCGGAGTGCAGAACTCATGGGCCGACCCATCTTCCATGCCAATATAGGCTGGCATGGAGCCATGCAATGTGCAGATGGTGACAAAATCGGACCTATATCCGTACGTTCTCGATTTGGCAGGTAACTGCGTAAGGTAAGGACGTAAATAAGCGAACTGCGAAAGAGTTGGGAGTGCTTAGGCCCCAGAAAAACGTAAATTAATGCAAATAATTTACCCCAGAAAAATGCCCCAGAAAAAAAAATGCATATTAACATAATATTTAAAAAATATTTCATATTTTACTTCTAAATTGCCGCTAAGCATTTTAATTCATATAAATATTATGAATATTCGTTATTTTATTAAATTGTATTCCTTAAATTAATAAAAATAACGAATCAAATATTGGTTGAAAAAATTTTCGTTGGGTATATCCAGCCCATGTCTACATTTGAGATGTCTCAATTGTAAACTTGCCTCAGTTGTAGAATTCTATTTGGGCTGGATCAATATCTTCATGTTATTTTGGGTTTATGTCTAATATAATTTATTTTAATAATTAAATAAATATCATAGTCCTCTTAATTTAATAAACTTCATACCTTGAAAATATCTACTCAAAAGAAAGCAGCAAATTTTTGATCCAATAAACATTGAGATATCTACATTTTTAGTGAGATATTTTGCATCCAGCCTACATGGGCTCGATGCACCCAATGTTTCCATGTTGCTGTCAAAATAAGTATGCACTCAATTCGAACGATGTTGCTTACTTATTTAAGATGGCGGTAAATAAGTTTGAAGTAAGTATTCGTTTCGAAAAGGGTCTAAGCTTTTACTTTTCGCAAGAAATATTCTTGCATACTGTGTTCGAATTCGCACAAAGCCATGGTACGCTTTCAAAGAACTTTAACGTCCACTATAATAACGAAGCAGTTGGCGTACCTTTCTTTTCTATTACTTATACCTTCAAAGATGTTTGTATTAAAGTTGGCTGGAAACTAAAAAGAACCAACAGTACCCACATTGGGTTCAAACGGACGTTTTCCTAGTGTTCCTTCGAACTGATAATGCGATCAAACAGTCGAATCTTATTCTTAATGCAGCAAAAATTAAAATGTTTAAAAATTGTTATTAAATTTTAAATGTTAAGTGAATTAAAATACTTCCGTTTTGTATGATGGTCGAGTGGTTTACAGCGCCAATCAACAACTAGTAAAGTAGGGAATGTGACGAGATAGAAGGAAACAAGATGAACCCCTCATTCCGGGCATGTAAATATGCCTCATCCAGCAGCAGTATGCCACTCCTAACAGCTCTGGAACCTAACTAAGATTCAATGGACCAATCACACATTATTAAGAAAATAACGGACTAATTTATGAGGACCTAGATTCGATCACATTTTTTGTGACTGTGTGTACTAAAGTTCTACAAATAGTACAGAATTGTCACCTAATTTTCAGTGACTTTAAATTTTCTTAAATATCAATAAAAAATTTATAACGGATTATTGCAAACTTTTTGTATAATGCAGTATTACGGATTTGCAGTTTTTATATGACTTTTAAGTATAGTTGTGTGTTTAGAGAAATAAGTTAGAAATTGAATATAAATTAGCAATGCAAGTGTAACTATTACACCAACTACTGTAAATGTCATGTGCCATTTCATTAGAATCGAAAATTTTCTGTAACAATATTTTGTTCTAATAAAAACAGTTATACAAAATTGTCATTTCATTAGGATCTCGTCAGTTCTCAATTGCAAATATGGCAGAAATGGCTTCTCATAGATCATGTTCTCAGAATAACTAATAATAATAATTGACGGTATCGGTTAGAAATTAGATAATTTTCCAAAAGATGGCAGTAGGCAAAACAATATTATCAAATACCGAACAAGTGGTGCAGTGATTAAAGCTCCGATACTTGGACCGGGAGATACTGGATTTGAATCCCGCCAGAGGCTGGATGCACAGCGAAGACCCTCTGTTGGAGTGAATTATTCAGCGCCGACCCACCGTCCGTGTCAGTGTACAGGTTGACATGGAGCTTGCATTATGCAGGCGGTATACTGTAATTGTGTGAAAGGGTGGTGTGTGAGTGAATGAAAAGAGTATTAATTGACCTTCAAAGGACATTAAATCCACTGGACAATTAATACTTTCTTTTTATAAAAAATATCTTCCACATTTCTGGACGAACAAAAAATTTTTCAAAAATTTGACAGAAATACTATAACTTTGCCGACTTTATTACAATTTATACAAGCGACTTCTATTGATATAATGTTAAATTAACTGTATATTCATGTTTTTGTTATTGCTGAAAGATGGAAATGCGTTACTATTTAGTATAATTTTGATAATTTAATCATTAGTTGGAAATATCATTTCCAATCCATCCTACTAAACTCTTTTAGTGTCATGAAAATGTTCGACCACGAGATTTTTGCAGATTTACCATTCGCCATATTGGCGAAGTCCGAAAAGTGGTTTTAAAAAATTTATCTATTTCGGTGTGTGGGTGTGTGTGTGTACCTATATGTGTGTCTGTGGGGCGTGCAAACCAAATGTCTGTGTTTTCTCCACAGCCCAGAAGAGACTGTTTGATCGGGGTGAAACTTGTAACTTTGTAGATTTCAATTATTTTAGGCTGAAATCGATCCACCGGAAGTGGCAGCTTCAATTCAATAGCAACTTTCTCGTTTTCAAAATTAATTTAGCAAAAATGTTGGTCTACATCAGTTTTGCATAATTTAAACGGGAATGAGGATTTTTATCTAACACTGTATTTCCAAAATAATGCGGCGTAATTATACTCCAAACAGATTAAATTGGAGGTACTAATAAAATTTTGCGGAAAACCCCCGTTGTTGGTGAAATCGGCAAACCGGAAGTGACAGATTTTTTAGCAGCTCATTTCTTATGCTAACTAACCTCGGGTAACTCATCGCTTAAATAACTATTTCAATATACACGAAATTGTTACAAACAAAATACAAATACAACAACCTCGCAAAATTATCTTTTGCTATCACAATAATTTCGTACATTGGACCTCTAAATCAAATCATTTAATAATGCACACAAATTATGTAAAATCATATTTCTGGTTTCGGAAAATAAAAATTCATTTGAAACGCCCGAATAACATTTAGAAACGCAAACATGCAAAACGGTGGTTCTAATACGTAACAGATGGCGCTACATCTACTACGTAACAGATGGCGCAACATGTATTACGTAGAAAATGGCACCATCGCTGGTAAAATGTATGGGAAATTAAATGCCTATAAAGGCGCTAGAGTTGATGAAAAATGACGTATTTATTGTACTGTTTTATAGGGATAAAAAATCATTTTGATTTATCTCTGGTTGTCTAAAAAATAAAACATCATTCGTCTTAAATGATATAGTTTTTTAGTATAAATGTCAAAACTATTAACCAAACTAATTACTAACTAACCCAATAAATGTCAAAACTATTTTCAAGCAGCAAACCAAGAGAAGAGAATAAAAGTAATTTTTTGATGTCAAAAACTACAACGAAAAAATTATTACTACGGAATTCGAGCAAGGCCCTGTTGAGCTTCACATTTGCATTAATGTACGCACTAGAAAATCGCAGCATATTTGAAACATTTAATATAATAAAACTTTGTTATAGAGTGGCCCAAAATTTACACAAGATTAGAACTAAATAGAAAATAAATTAATTTAGTATTTGGAACCAAAAAGAGAAAACAGTTTGGCAGCCGACGGTTTAGGGTTAGTAAACATGCAATACTAAACGAAATAACAGCGCGCTTTCATTGCTGAAGAATATTTAAAATATAATGAAAGTTTGCGATGAAACTTATTTTCACCTTGATGGCTTCGTTAATCGTCAAAATTACCGCATATGGGGCTCAGAGAACCCACATGTGCCTGTCGAAAAACGAATGCATCCATAACATGTCACTGTTTTGTGCGGATTTTGGACCATACTTTTTTGAAAATTAGGCTGGTTAAGCAGTAACTGTTACTGGTGCTTAATATCGTGACATGATAACCGAGTTATTTCTGCCTAAATTGGATGATATTGATGTGGTCGTGTACGCTCTCGTTTCACCATTGGATTTTTTTCTATGGGGTTATTTGAAGTCAAAGGTCTATGTCAACAAGCCCACATCCATCAGTGCATTGAAGGAGGAGATTCAACGCTGCATCATCGAAATTCAGCCACATTTATGCAAAATGGTCATGGAAAATTTTGACAAAAGAATACGTATGTGACAGCAAAGCCGTGGAGATCGTTTGCCAGATGTGCTATTCCACCCATAACCCTATCCTATGTACTTTATGTTTCGATAAAAAAAATAGAATTGAAAAAACTGTGTTTTCTATTTACTTAATTCAAATCTTTCGTAGATTTTGGGACACCCTTTATATGAATACTAGAACTAGAAATTTTAAATTGGTTTGCGGTAAGTTTTGGAAGTTGCCTAATTTTGAATGTGGCCATTTTAACTAAGTTGAGTAACGGGATGAAAAATATCAGGTAACAATTATTTCATTGTCAGCAATTTTAAAAAATATGATTAGAATACACTATTAGGATGTTAGAGGGCGGTAGTTCAAAATGAACTAAAGTGAAAAATGAAATAGTTCAAAATCGAAAAATATTCGTTAAATTTTACGATATAGCAAAATCAGAAGATCAACTTGTGGATTCAACACTCGATTTTTATTAAATTCGCTTATGGTCCCATATTGAGCTTCCCCCCCCCCCCCACCTTGTACAATTAGAAAACAAACTTTACAGAATTATCAGCTATTTATTAGCTCTTCAAGTCCATAAAACCAAAATTTTGAGGTTGACCCTTCCCCCCCCCCTCTCTCCCCCTACCCCCCGCTAAAAACAGAGTATTTTGAATACATTTTTATTGTATAATTAGGAGTTATTTATTGAAAGCTCATTAAAGATAATCTTGATTTTTGAGCTCACCCTCAAAACCATATTAGTTTTCATCACGAAACCAACGCATATTACTACTTATTCGTATAAAGGTCGATTTATATTATCCGTACCGTTCAGTTCCTACACGTATCGTGTCAGACATCATCAATTTATACTTCCGTAATTTTCAATTCAGACATTATCTTCGTATGATTATCCACGATTATCCAACCACAGAAAATATATGAATTCCAATTTTTTCGTTATTCTTTCGTATTTTCTAGCCTTCAGCCTTCAGACATCAGACAAAACATTATTTTCAACAATATTTGTCTGTGTCGGTACTGTAGGAACGGATAATATAAATCGACCTTTATACGTACAAGTAGCAATATGCGTTGGATATTTCTTTCGTCCGTTCAAACGATTAATTATTTTAAAATTGTAAAAATAAATATTTCAACGTCGGATATGATGAAACGGTTTATGGACTCACAGTATACTTGCGGCTCGATTTTTGACCTATACACTTTAGCGACCATTTGTTTTAATAGCAAATGTAAAATATTTCAATGTCGGATATGAGGTATCATATGTATCGACATATGAGCTTATTAATGCCACGAAAATTCAATATATATATATAAAGGGTGTTTTTTTAAGAGGTTGCCGATTTTTTTTTTGAATAAAACACATATAAAATTATGAAATGACCAAAATTTTTTTTTATTTGGTAGATAATTTTTTGGCATTTAACATTTAAACACAATTTCTGGCATATGGCTACCACGACTATTTTTCACAAATGTCATTCTGGAGGTCCAATTTTCCAGCACTTTTTCAAGCATTTGAGGGCGTATGTCAGCAATGACACGTTGAATATTGGTTTCCAAAGCGTCAATCGATTGAGGTTTATCCACATAAACCAATGACTTCACGTATCCCCACAAAAAGTAATCGAGTGGCGTCAAATCGCACGAACGCGGAGGCCAATTCACCGGACCATTTCTCGAAATAATGTTGTCGTTGAAAGTTTCTTTCAATAAGTCGATTGTTTCACGTGCTGTATGGCAAGTGGCACCATCTTGTTGAAACCACATTTCATTCATATCCATATCTTCAAGATTTGACAACAAAAACTCATTTAACATGGTTCTGTATCGATTTCCATTCACGGTAACGCGTCGTCCTTCCTCATTTTTAAAGAAATATGGACCGATGATCCCACCAGCCCATAGACCGCACCAAACAGTACATTTATCAGGATGCATTGGTAATTCTAGAACGGCGTGTGGATTATCTTTGCTCCAAATGCGACAATTTTGTTTGTTGACGTATCCATTTAACCAAAAATGCGCCTCATCACTGAAGAGAATTTTACGGTAAAAAAATGGATCTTCGTTCAATTGATTTAACGACCAATCACTGAATTCACGGCGCAAACGATGGTCGTGTGGCTTTAATTCTTGCACCAATTGAATTTTGTATGGCACCAAACCCAAATCTTTACGTAAAATTTTCCATAAAGTCGATGGACAAAGTCCAATTTGCTGAGCACGACGACGAATCGATAAATTGTCGTTTTCTTCGACACTGGCCTCAACGACAGCAATATTTTCTTCTGTACGAACTCTTCTCATTCTTGTCGGTGGCTTGGCATCCAAAAGAGTGAATGTAGACCGAAATTTGGTAATTACGTTCTTTATGGTGGTCTCTGACGGACGATTATGTGCACCATAAAATTCACGAAGTGCTCTATAAACATTTTTAATTGAACACTGATTTTGAAAATAAATTTCCACGATTTGAAAACGTTGTTCTGGAGTTAACCTATTCATAATGATTTGCCAAACAATACTGAGTAGAAATGCCACTTTGAGCTGTCAAAACAACTGTCATAAAATAAAACGACATCTATCGGAAAAACAAACCTAGTAAAAAAACACCCGTTACAAGCAACTTAAGTAAATCGACGCATCATATGCATTTTGCAGTTTTAAAAAAAATTGGAGGTTGGACTTGAGAAATTGGAGGTGATATTCGTGCTACGGGGTAGCACCTCAAACATCAAAACGAGTATATTTCGTATAAACCCATCAATCGGTTCATTATATTCGAAATTGAAATTTTCACAATTTTAAAAGAACTTGTCGATTGTACTTGAGAAATTGAGATTAGTGTTCGTGCTAAGCGGTGGCAGCTCAAAAATCGGAGCATTATAGCCGACATTAAACTATTTAAGTTTTGCTATTTTGAAAGAATTTAGCGTTTATATGTGCTAGTAACAAAATCCGTTTGTTTCTTTATGCAAACTAATTATGGGGTTGTTTATGGTTTTAAGGGCTCAAAAATAGAAGTTATCTTAAAGTAACAGCCCATAAATAACTCCTAATTCGACAATGAAAATTTATTCGTAATACTCAGATTTTAGTGGTGGGAAGGCTGAGTCAACGTTAACTCAGCCCTCCACCCCTCTACCCCTCACTACAGTTATTTAAATTCTTGCAAAACCGAGCAAGTTGAAAATTTTTGGTTTGTGGATTTGGAGAGAAAACAAATAATGGAATCGATTGCTGTAATTCTGCATAAAGTTGGAAAACTTCAAACAACAGGTTCAAAGGATATTGTGCTTCTTAGATCAAGTTCGGAGCGTTCAATGGGTAATTTGGAAACTTTAATGTGTAGAGCCTAATCATCCTCGTGTTTGCCTATGAATGAATAATTTGGAAGTGGGTCCACGACGACACTATGAAAAAGCAATGGTTTTGACCATGAAAAAGGTACTGTAGTATAGTATTCTGTTTTTGTTTCACATTTCCGCATAAACTCAAATCAGAGTTTGTAATAGTCGGTTATTCGTAATTCTCATCAATTTTAGCTTTAACTATCTTGATACGATATTTATAGGATAATAAAGGCAACACTCATTGCCTGTATCTTCTAGCAACCGTATTGCAACAAACGTGTGCAATATTAGCCTCGGCCTGTTTTACTCAGAGTTATGAAACTATCTCTTATAGATCTTACACGATAAATTTGAAACAAGGAATACACCCAGCGTAACTAGCTAAAGTGCCTGAAATAATTCCTCCGCAAGCACCCGTACCAATGAAAACTCGATTGAATTGGTATGACGGATACATAGCGGTGTGATATTATAATAAATCATGTCTGTGTAAACATTGAATCATCCTTAAATGTAGCCTCGTTACCGAATACTTTAAGCAAAAAAAAAATCTTGAATCTAACAGCAACAGAAATCCCACTATTGCTTGCTGTATTTAAGTATAAAATTTTCGGTGTGATACTCGCAGGACAGCAAACGTTTATTGTTCAGGAAGCGCATAGCGCAACATAAGCAAAGGAAACTCTCTCAATATCACAGAGAATGGATTAATAAGAATTATTAAACCTTCAAAAGCTATAAAATACGTTCTTAGTGCATCAGCTCGGACAATCAAACAAACCACCAAGGATTTTTTCCAGAATTTAATTTAAAAAAATCAATCAATCATCAGGATATGATGTCTTACGTTGTGGTATTTTAGTCAATTTTGATTTATTTTTCGACAGTTCTTCTAAACATGCTGTAGCAAGACCCAAGGCACTGAGGTTAGTCGCGCTGTAAGAAATCGTCGAAAATCGATTAAAACCATTACAAAACGCACGTGTATATATATTCTAATTTATCAGAATTTCGATTTATTTTATTAGTGCGAAACGGTGAACAAATTCCTGTTAGTTATTGTATTAGGTAGTAGATAAATTTATGACTGATTTTAAAATTTCCTAGTACATACGTCTTAGATATAAAATGGATAGGTATCACAATATTTCGAGAAATTGGTAATGAGTGTGTCGTGTGTTTAATTCATATACCAGAAGAGGTATATCAATATTGGAAAATAATATTCTGAACATTTACGCCCGTGTTGATATTTTGAGAATTCATATCCCTAACATAGTGTCGTTTACATTTTCCCAGTATTTCTTGGTGGTAATACAAGTCTGTAATTGTGTACACATTAATTGTTTTAATTGGCTTTTATATATACAAATAATGAATATACATAAAACGATGTTTTTTGTTAACATTAATTAAGTAAATTAAAGTAGTTTATAAACCTAAGGGCAATTAACCCCGGATGGATAACTACTTTCTAGTTCAACAATATTTCGAAAAATAATTTCAAATTTAAGGTCAAATTATACATTTTGGTTATACACAGTTTCATTGGTTGTTCCAATTCCAGGGATATCGTATGTTGTGCTGAACAGAACCGCACAACTTAATTCAAATGCATATTTATACACTTGAGTTGAATGTTGTTGCTATTCATGCTGTTTAGCCGCAATTAAATTTAATATAATCTACATTACATTCTTATGTGTATACAGGATAGCTTCGTATGCCGCAGTGCAAAAGGCACCACTTTGCAAAAATAAAAAATTATGATTTATAACATTCTTATTATTCACAGATTTATTTGCAATTATATCGTTTCAGTACTGTCAGACCACACCACATAAACTAGAAATTAGAAGTTAAACATCTCAACCCTGTACAAGTTTCTTATAGGTATTTTCTTGGAAATGATGGTTTTAGTGTTAAGCTAACAGATCTGAATTAAGTTCCTTTCTCTTTAAAAAGATGTCTGCCCCTTTAAATCAAACGACCAGAATTATGCATTATTGTTTACAGGTGGCTTGGGAAATGTTTAACTAATATTTTTATTTAAAAGCCCACTGCTACTAAAAAGATAGGGCTTGAGCATGTGAACGAAGGAAATTAATTTTAAAGATCATTTTTATTTCTTACATCGAACCAATCTGTAAATCATATTTCAAACAAAGTGCTATGCCAGCTTTTCGAATTAAGATATCAAATTTTTACAAATTTCTAATTTGAAATATGCCATCGAGATCACTTTCAAAGATTGTTGTAGATGTAGAGAAACAAAATAAAATATAAAGTGATGCATTTTTGCATAATATGTTAAAACCCCACACATTTCCTCATCAGCGTTATCTTTCAATTGCTTTTGAACAGCTTTCACATTATACAGCGCAACATATTCTGTCTGAGAGGAAACACTATCGTTACGTCGTTTAGTTCACAAGATGGGTATGTCCCTATGAAGATGTGACGGTACGTACGATTTCAATTGAAAGGAAATGTAAAAATTCTTGTTTCATGAGTTTTGTTTGCATTGGCCTTGGTCACCTTGAGAGTAGTAAAGAGGTTGAATATCAACAACTGTACTTAACTGTTAATTTAAATACTTGAATTTTGAAAATTCATTGGCGGGTTTTTAAATAGACGTTGAGAAAGGTAAAAAAAATGATAATTTTGGTTTAAACTATTAACGAAAGCCATTAATTCATTAAGAGATCATTTTGAAGGGAGCAGCGGGGCCACAGAAAAATGTTGCCAAGAATTCAAAAAGATTAAGGCGACCATGTCGAAAAGTGCGTTTTCCTGACGAAGGTATCAACTCTACACATGACACTCTTCGGTAAAACAAATGATGTTCTATATTCTCTTTGAGGCCTTTCTTGACGATGTAGCATTTTTATATTTTTACAAAAAACCTAGTTTACGACGGACCAAAGCTTATTATACTTTTATTCTTACCTTAAACTAACGGACTTGAGGAAAATGTGAAATAATGTTAAGATATTCTCTTCAATTCCCGACGGGCTCGATAAGAATTTTGCCATGACGTGGTAAACGCTCGCGATTAGCTAGTAACCAAGCCGCCTGCCAAAACCCGCCCGCCATAAAAATGCATTTCGCACACATATTGGTTTACAAGTACAGACAGTTGGCGGTTGTCTTGTACTCAATTAATTAGATGTAAACATGAATTTGACATTTTATTTAATTCTGTGTTTACACAAGTTTATGTTGTGTGCCTGGCCTACTAAATTAAGTAAACTAATGATGAGTAACTGAAGCGACTAAACTGAATGTTAAAGCGTCTGCTATTGACCACTACGCTGTCGAAGAAATAAATTTACTTTCCACTTAGATTTAGTGATGTGTGGCAAGGATGATATTGGCAAGAAATCAAAATTACTGAAATCAAAAAAACTTTACAAGCAAATAGCATTTTGCAGCAAGTTAAATCAATACTAATAATCTCGAGCATGTTCATGTCCAGCTCTTGTAAATTTATCGTAATTTCAATATAAATCAAGAACAACCAATAACCTCATTTTAAAAGTAATATTTAACGATTCACCATTTCTCGTTTAGCAAGCAGTGGGATTTTAACTGTTTTTTGCTGTTATTAAAATATTGTCAAAAGCATTAAAACTGCGCCAATCCTAACGCTCGATTTTACTAGAGGAATTCAACTGCATTTCTCGATTCGCCATTTTCCACCTACCACTGTAGTAATTTAGTTACATGTGTTTGCTGTTGAGGACCTACCTGCGCTTGGTAATTAAACCTTATTATTGCTTGACCTTAAAAATTTTACCGTAATCTCAACAATTATTATTTCTAATTTTTTAACTTAGAACTTGAACACTCACCGACCAAATGGCATAGTGGTTAAAGCTTTGGTGTTTGGATCGGGAGGTACCGGGTTCAAATCCCGATAGGGGCAGGATGCAAAGGGAATTTTCATCAACAAATTACGATTTGGGATGAGAAGCAACACATCTATAACCCCCTGTCGGAGTGCAGAACTCATGGGCCGACCCATCTTCCATGCCAGTATAGGCTGGCATGGAGCTATGCAATGTACAGATGGTAATAAAATCGGACCTATATCCGTACGTCCTCGAATTGGACAATACAGGCGTAAAGGTAAGGACGTAAATAAGCGAACCGCGAAAGAGTAGGGAGAGCTTCGGCCCCAGAACAGATCTGGGGGAAAAAAAAAGAAACTTGAACACTCAATTCAACTGTAAGTACAATCAATTTTAAGATATGATGGTCTTAAAATCAAATACATCCCTATTGGCTGTACCATGGACAATTTACGTTGGAACGCTTATTTGAGTGACAACTAATAAATCAGCTATCACAATGGAATAACACTTCTTCTGACACGTTAACCCACAAATTCTCGTTGTTAAATCCGCTGCCCAAATTATAGTTCTCTGCATTCAAAATAATTTAATATATATATGGCCTAGGACAGGTTATTCTCTGTGTCTGAAAATTATTACTCAACTATCTCAAATAAGGACTGGGATCGAAAAATCTCATCCTGTCTTTGTGTAGTTTTGAGTCTTCCGATTTAATGTTAAATCTAAAAACGGCTCTTAAAATAACAATGCAAAATAATATGTTTTCAGGATTTCAGTTTGAGTGGGGATTACTGAAAAAGTTGACATTTTGTGATTTTACTGTGATAGGAGCCAAAATAATTAAACATAAAACTTTGACTAGCGTAGATTTTTTAGAATGCAAACCTCCATGTCTTGACAACAACAGTTTTAATGGAAAGTTATTAAATTTAGTGACCTTTCAGGTAAAGGTACTGAGCTTCATCTCCAATTCAAGAGACCCAAATTTTCTCCATTTTGTATTCACACTGTTTGTGCTGCCCTATTTCCAAATGAGATTAAATTAATCGAGACCACTTCTTACATAATCACTACAAATATTTAATTAATCAATTACTCGAGAAGCAAATTTGACGAGAATTGTTAAATTTAAATTTATTATCTAGATTTTAGATATCAGAGTTCCATTAAAAAAAAGTTGCATTTCTCAAGTTTACATTTGGTTCAAAATTTTAAGCTACGTTAGTAGCTTTAATCATGTAACGAATTCAAAATCTTAGTCTTTGTATTACAGCTTTAACCTGAGGGTTCAAGGTTTCTAGATTATTGTAATTCATTTCTTCTACAAAAGTTGTCTCATGGTCGAATTACGGGTGATATTGAATTTTCTCATAAGTGCTAAAAATTACAAAATATAGTATCGAGATACTTTTCATTCAGCCAAAGTATCGAAAAAGTACTATAGTATCGCCAATATGATCCCTGATGTGTGGTACTATTATGATATGTTGCCTGAGATCGATATTCTTCATTAAATTACTGATTAAACTTTATAGATGTTAGTTCGCACCATTATCTACAAACTACTTGATACATAAAAATAAATTGCAAAACTAAATAGCAGAAGACACATAGTATGTTTTAAAAAAATATTAATATTAAATTAATTTAGGTTGGCCAAGTAATTGCATCAGAAAAAAATATTGCGCTGATTATCACCGATCGTTTATTGCAATCTGAGGGTAAAGAGGGTAAATTACTTCCGCTAAACCAAAAGCGGATCATAGTTTACTATTATTCTATAGGGAGAAAAAACTGTTAAATCATATTGATTTGAAAATTCTCGGGCCCCTTGGAACGAGCATTATCTAGATTAAAATTTGGATTTGCAGTGGCAATATTCTGGCAATTCCCCGGGAATAGGGGATTGGGGAAAGAATTTATATGTAATATTTATTTGAACATTTTTTTCTGGCATACTGAGTAGAAAGTTAGTTATAATTCTTTTGAAAACAAAAAATAAATGGAGAATCATTTTAACTGCCAATTTAGTTATGGAAAAATTATTCCCAATTTAGAAATAATTACATCAAACTTTTCTCCTCAGTAAGCCGAAAAAAAATATTTGAATAGAAATTACATATAAATTCTTTTCCCAGTTCCCTATTCCCGGGGAATTGCCAGAATAGTGCCACAGGAAACATAAAATTTACATGTAGAATATATTTTCAGCCATAAAACATAACCAATGGTGGAACACCTAAAACACTTTAGAAAA
Source organism: Nephrotoma guestfalica (assembly GCA_963691935.1). Classification (NCBI taxonomy): domain Eukaryota; kingdom Metazoa; phylum Arthropoda; class Insecta; order Diptera; family Tipulidae; genus Nephrotoma; species Nephrotoma guestfalica. The sequence goes on along the minus strand of OY829913.1, from coordinate 69,614,237 downwards.
TACAACTCTGAACTATAATTTTAATTTTTTTTCGGCATTTTTCAATTAATCAAAATAAAATTGGTCAAAATTTAAACAACCGTAATATTTTCTGAGCTGTTGAAAAAACGTAGCTTATTATCCAAATCTACTTGATCTAGATCGTTAATTTACCTTTCTGAAACTTCAAGAGCAGAACGAAGCTATAACTTTAATTTTCACGATGCCGTCGTCGAGATCTTCAGGTCATTCAAAGATCAAACAAATTAATAAAGGAATTCAGTTGATTTGTTTAAGGCGCACAACATTTTTAATAAATAAAACTATCAAATTCCTTTTAAGTTATTTGTCTGCACGGATCTTATAGTTTGCTAGATCTAAATTGTCAGAAAACTTGTTTTATAAGATATTTTCTTATTTATGGATTAATATTTATGGTCGGTGTGTTCTAGCGGAAAAAATATTAAACAACTAAACGGGTATTTACTATGAAAATTTGATTTAATTTGTCCGGTTTAACTTTAATATTTAAATTAAAAATTTCAAAACACAGTGCTTTTAAAAAAAATTAAAAATTAAATTTTCCATAAAAACGTTATAATACAGTTAGTTTAATTAATTTTCCAAGAATTAGCGTTTAACTAATTTTTTCCCCAGCAGGTTGCTCAAACACAACTTTAGCGTTTATCAATAGTTGAGTATAACGACTCGGGTAGAAGTTTGAAGAATAAAGTCATTGCCGTCTCCGACGTATATATAAAATTTTAAACGATATTTTCTCGGCGTGAAAAGTCTAAGAACTATTAAAAATTGTGCATTATAACTAAGAAGTATTAAAAATGTGCATTATAATTCTATCCTGATTTGAGATCAAAATGAGATCAAATAATTGGCATGAAAAAGACTGTAACACATGGATCGCGCTAAATGAAGTCTACCTATATAAATTTTCATAAAGAAAACGTCCATAAAAAGTTCTTTCGAAGAAATCATACATGTTTTATGTTCAGTATGTACATATGTACATACGAGCATAATCCACAAAATGGATTATGAATATATTTATGCGTTTAATGTTGATTTTTGGTGTGCTTCTGTTACATAAAATTACATAAAAATTTGTAAACCGTGTATAAATTTTGAATTTATATTATGTACAAAGAAATTTCAATTGCTCGCTTATTGAAAAATTAAAAATTAATCACGAGGTACGACGAAGGGGCGGTTACACTCTATAGTTTGTTGTTGTCGTCATATTTAGGCTCTGCATCTTCTACACAGTAGATTTCCGATGCTAATATCGATTGCCTGCCCTTAGGCATCTTATATTCCTTCCTATCTATAAACGATTTCATATTTTTAATGATTTCATTAGAATTTCAAATGCAAATTAAACTTGGTTTTTCGTCTTAAAATAGAACGCAAATTTCTTGTATATTTATCTGGGTGCGTACGGTTTTTGTATATACGAAAATATGCGAATATGTTATCACCACCAATTTATTAACAAATCCTTCAAATTTTATTGTCTTATTACGGTTATACGTCGGGAAGGAGATAAATGCAGGATTTTACGAAAAGACATCTGTTGCTTTATGGAGATGCGATAACAAACAGGTAAAAATTTACTTAACACCATAAACCGCATCTAAAATAATGTTTGTTGCAATTCTTGGATTTAAATTGTATTTACATTGGAAAATTTTCGAATTCTCGTTAGTTGTAAATCTTGACCTTATATGTAAACGATTTGTTTAGCATTAGAATAAGATTAGCATAACAATTAATATTTCAATATTCAAATCTATATAATCTTGGCTAATTTTTGCTACCCAAACCTTTTTTATATTTTACCTCTGTCGACTTATCGTGAGAAAATGTTTGTATATCATGTACTTAGGTTTTATGGCCCGATCGGATGTTTAGTCTACAAATGTGACAAACAAATTATTTAGGTTTATTTTAAATATTATTGTAAAATAAATTTTATTGCACGCTTTTATATTTTTAGATGAGGATTTATTATTTTTAGGAACAATTTTGAACGAATAAGAGTGTTCCAATTTGAGCGTAATTTTTAAATTTTTAATAAAACATAAATTATTTGATAAATGTTTAAATATTTAATTTAAACGATAGCACAAAAGTTCCGGTTTAGTAACCCCTTGCTACTGTACGGCAAGCCAACATTATTTTACCAAGTTTAGTTCGATGGCATACTGGCATAATCGAGCCTCAATTTTTTTAATACAATTAATAATATTTTCCTTTGGTCATCAATTGTTCGCGGATCGTTGGCATAGACTATTGCCTTCAAATAGCCCCATAGGAAACAATCAAGGGTGTTAGATTGCAAAATCTAGGTGGCAAACTAATAGAGAACATTATTCGATTACCAAAACGTTCGCGCAAAAGATCAATTGTTTCTGTTGCTGTACGACATGTGGCATCGTTCTGCTGAAACCACTTATTCTGGACATTCATACCTGTCATTTTGTCAGAAAAAAAGGGTTGGTGTTTTTGTACTCTCTCAATGCCAAGATCATTAGGTGAATCATCCGGTATGAAGGTCAACGGAGCAAATTACACTTGAAAGCTACAGATAAAACTAAATATGTTTAGTTTTGGAATTTATTTCAAAAATTTGAATGAAACGTTCAGATATTTTATTTTTAAGTGTTCGAGAGCATTTTCTAATTTGGAATTGTATTTTGTTTAATTTTGGGAGCCTCCTACCCAAGAACGAACACAAAAGGTTTGTTTACGAATTTCGAGATCTTACAAGTCGGTCCTTATTCTGCGCAACTGGTTTTGGTATTTTACAAAATTGGATGAAAGCTAAACAGGATATTGAATATTTCTCTTAAATCGAATTTACTACCATCGTTGTCCTTGGGGTGGTATATGTGAAAATAACAAAAAGTAGCATATTTCACAGAAGCGTCCCTTACTCAAAGGATTACTTTGACTTACTCAAGCTGGCGAATAACTGTGAATTTGGACAACAACGAGACAAAATGAGTCATCGGTGACAAATGGTCGAGTGACAAGAGATTGTTGCAATGGTAGAAAATGAATAATGATTTACCAACAACAATATTATCAATTATCAGATCTAGGAATACTATTAAGAATTTATAGGCTTTTGAAGTTAGACCTAAACTAATCCTTAAACAACAAAAACAAGAAAATGTATATGGATTGGTAAAAATGAAATAAAAGTGACTTGCAGCCGATTTAATATATCGAATAATTTAACAATTTAATTTATTAGCCAGGTCATACATGATGAGGTATTTGTCACAATTATCAATAACTATTTCGTATCTAGAGCCTAAAAAACTTGTTTTTGCACGAGAATGAATGTTTGCTAAACAGCGAAGCGAGTTTGCAATCATTCGAGTACCAAGGCCCCAGAACAGATTAAAAATAAATAAACAAAATAAAAAATGAAAAAAAAATGTCTACTACCAACATCTAAAGTTTACCTGTTGATGAAAATTTTTACATTCTTTTTGTATTTTTTTTATTTTATGTAAACTGGTTAGACAGCAGAAATTTTATGTAAAAACAAGACATTTTAGATAAAAATAAATCAGAATTTAAAATAATTAATAACCGTATAGGTCTCACTCTGATTATTTAAATCCTGCCGGTGGTAATTTAAATAATCAAAGTCATCATTGAACTTCAACTTTTGTTGAAATCTCAACAAACTCAGAGCAGAGCTTTGATTTTTCATTGGTTCTTCGAGCCGGATCACAAGCTAGTTGGCGTCCGCGGTAAGCCAACTAAGATTGTAATCCGGGCACCGGCCTTATAACTTTGCCACAAACCGATCCGACAAATAATTGGCGGACAAAGCCGTCTACATCCAAACAACAACCGACAAATAAAACAAAAGCGGAACAAAGCAATTTCCAGTATAACAACAACCGGCAAATAAAGCAGATCCTACGCCAAACAACAACTAGCAACCAAAAGAGCTACCAAAATATTTGAGCTATCAAGTTTTAATAAACACATCGTCGCATATTGAAAGTGATTTATCTATCGAAAAATGCTTACAGCCAACAAGCCAGAAGTACCGTGGAATAGAGAAGTTATGATGAAGAAGATTCCTAGAACAAAATTCTGTCAAACTTTTGTCTAGCAGATTCATATACTTGAATCCGATCTTACGAAACAATGGAATACTAAAAGTGAAATTCAAATCTTACACCTATGCCAACCGAAATCCAATAATCTTAAACAAACACAACATAATAATGGTGGGAATTATCGAAGATGCCCACCATATAGCAAGTTGTTCGGTCGCATTCAATTGACTTTATCATATCTCAGGAACAAATAGTGGATTATCGATGGTAAGCGGCCGGTACGAAACGTTTTTCAAAAAAGTCTAAAATGCTTTCGCCATAAACAACACATGGTGAAATAACTAATGGGAACATTACCAGCTGCCAGAGTACAAACCAGGGAAGAGCGTTTGCTAAAACGGGAATCGACTATACTGGCCTCATCTAATTGAGAACAACCAAAGGAGCAAAGCCAGCTCCAAGACAACCACCACATAGGCAAATAAAACTTGCAGAGAGCTACCCGGCTTAAAATGCAATGTCATTCTACAGCAACTTCTATTACAATACAATTATTTAATAGCATGCAATGAGTTATTATACGAAAGCAATAATAATCGTAAAAGGAGTAATCGAGATTTTTGAGACTAAGTAAATGCATAAAAATACAATTTTACGGTGTGTTAAATATAGAGATAATAAAAATAATTTCAAATAAAAATTTACATGGTAAAACTGATCTAGGTCTCCTACCAGTTCGAATTAGTGCAAATCTCGTAGTGTAGTTCACATTAATGCACTTTGTTTTAGTGTACTTCTCAGTCTAAGGTCCAAACCCCGTAGCTCAAATTAGATTAAAAGATGAAAATTGTGAAGAGGGAAACCCTATGTCGTATGCTGTCCGTTTTTTCCCGCCTTCTGGTTTGAAATTTCCTCTTGTACATACATAGAAAACATAAATATGTAAAACACAATAAAAAAATAAGTTCCTGGTAACCATGCAATGTGGAAGATAAGACCTCATCTCGACATTTTTCTCCAAGGTAAAAACAAAACCAAATACACATATTTTATTTAGCTGTTCGCCAAATGCTTCCTAGCAGGATGTTAACTTTTCATTTCAATAAAATATATGTAGGCGTTCACCACCCAACAACCATGTACGATGTCGTAAAGTTATTCTAGGTTTTCTTCATAGAAAAAATAAAATTTTCATTAGAGCATAATACTATTTGATTTCCTAATATTTTATTTATATATCCGAATAAGATGGAAATATTTTAAATTAACACAACAAAACCACATCACATTTAGGTTTTCGTGTATTTGTTGGTAAATATGGATAAAAAAAACATAAATATTATATAAATATAAATAATCTATTTGGAATAAGATTTGCCGGAAATGACTTTTTATATCTAGAGCTCACTATAGCAAGTAATTTCAGGCAACTCGTATACCAACCCTTGAGATGGGTTTGGTGCAATTCAAAACTTAAATGATGTTTCATTGCTGAGAATGACAATTTTTCTATTAAAACATATCTTAGCTTAAACTTTTCCAGCAAACTTTAAACGTCAAAAATAATTTGAAATAAAATATTCTTGGAATTTTAAGTCAACTCCAATTGAAACAACAATTTAATGGAATGGTAGAGAATTCATCTAATTCTTGGTAACATATTATTCTAAAAGATTCGTCTAGCCGTATATAAAATTGGATTGAAATGTAACGTATTGCCGGCTTTCATTTTAATAAATCAAATAATATTTTAACAAACACATTCCTTGATTAATATGAACAAATTTGTAGTCTCTAGCACTAGTGCGTGCCAAATAGTTGCTGCATTATCGAATCCTCCTCACATTAGTAGATATGTTAGTAATTATAATGTTTTTTATTTGGGATCCCCAATTTTCACAATATTTTCCCTAGTAGACGATTAACCTATTACATGAATTGAGGATTTAGTTCCTTGATCAATTCCAATATTTCAAGCAAAATAATCGATTAAAAGTTAGGCCATTGTGTACGATGGTTGTCTTTTATATATCGAGATTGGGCAACCCTGGTGCTGCCAGCCATCTGGTATAGCCGATTTTTTTGTCATAGTTGTTGTAGTAGTACAACTTTCGACGTGAATTAACTCAACAACAGTGCATTGATCAACTTGATTCTTTTGGCGAAGAAGTGCGATAAAGGATCAGTGTTTATCGATGGTTTACAGAAATCAATCGGGGCCGCAGTTCGCTCGACGTCGAATTTCATGAAGCTCGTCAAAAATCGGTATAGTTCCGAAAAACATTGATGCTGTGCATGACCTGTACTGTACTGTATTTCAATATTGCCGACAAAAAGATTTGTTCGCGTTGGATCCCACATAATTTGACAAACGCTCGAAGAAACACTCGTGTCAATTGGTCGAAAGAAATGCTCAACAAGTATGATCGAGGTGCTTCAACATGTCTATAACATCGTGACAGGTGGCGAATCTTAGATGTATGCGTATGAGCTCGAAACCAGAAAACAGTCGACTATTGGAGGGATTTTCTAATAGCCAAATCCAATAAAAGCAAATGGTCGCCTGTTTTTCGGAAAAACTAGACATGTCGCAATCGTACTAGTGGTGCAATGTAGACCGGTCAATTCTGAATGGTACACAATCATTTTATTACCAAAAGTCTTCGACAAAATAAGAAAAGTAACCGCCGACGACGGACCATTCTCCACCACGTTAATGCGAGCCTTCACACATTGGCATAAAACACTGAATGTTTGAGCGGTCAAAACATTGAATCAGGACTATACGGCAGATGACCAATTAATTAATTAAGCGGATACGTTAAAAATACATATTTTGGAGGTACCTCAATCGGAGTAGAAAAAGTGCTCCGAAAATTGGTTCAAACGCATGCAAAAGAGTATTGATCTTCATGGAGAATATTTTGTAATACAATAAAGCAAAAATGATAAATAAATAATTGTTTCTGTTCTCTGATCCCGAAATATAAAAGGCAACCCTCGTATAGGAATTGCGAAATTTAAATCTTTCGAAAAGCGAAGACCTAAAATGTAAAAGTAAAGGGTTATCCAATTCGAGGTTGATAAAGTAGAAATCTGTATACCGACATCTGTCAAAGATAAACGTCAAGTACGCTGTCATTTATTTAGTTGACATTCTGCCATTTAAGAATATGGAGCATTTAACATACGCAAATTGGGTGTTGGAAAAACAGGCCGTCGATGCTGATTTTTCGAACAAAATTTTCTTCAGTGATGAAGCTCATTTTTCGCTTGGTGGATACGTTAATAAGCAAAACTGTAGAATTTGGGGCTCAGAAAATCCACAATTGATTGTAGAGAAGGCATTACACCCGGAAAAAGTCACTGTTTGGTGCGCATTGTGGTCTGGTGGTGTGATTGGGCCGTATTTTTTTGAGAACAACCATGAACGAACCGTTACCGTCAATTCTGCGCGCTATGGCTGCATGTTAACCGATTATTTTTTTACGAAAATCGAAGATTATGATCTTGACGATATGTGGTTCCAGCAGGATGGAGCAACCAGTCACGTAACACGAGCAAATCGAGATCTTTTGCAAGAGAAATTTCCTGGACGTTTGATTTCGCGATTGGCTGATGTCAATTGGCCTCCAAGATCCTGTGATTTAACGCCTTTGGATTTCTTTTTGTGGGGCTACGCGAAAGATCGTGTTTACGCAAACAATCCTCAAACTCTTGACGAATTGAAAACTAATATTCGTAAGGTAATGGCCGAGATACCGCCCGAAATGTGCCGAAAAGTCATTGAAAATTACCGCAAAAGAATCAAGGCCTGTAAGAAGTCCCGTGGAGGACATTTGAATGATATCTTGTTTAACTAAAAATGGCAAGGATCAATCTGTAAAATGAAATAAAAATTACAATACATTCCGAATATTTTGTGTGTTTTTTTTAAGTTTACTTTATCAAGCTTGAATTGGATAACCCTTTATTTATTTGGATGTTTTCCTCGCAGCTAATTTTTCCAAGTGACAGTAAAATTGTTCTAAGTGGACATCTGCCCGATATTATAACTAAGAAGGTTTTTAGTAAGACTAAGGGAATAGAGACCTAAGAAGCTGGTTAGTTTGTCTTATTATGACTGCGATGCCTTTTTTCCATAATTGAATAATTTCATTTACCTGATTTAGTTTGGTCAAGAAACTGCTATGAGATGGTCTGTTGGAATTTATTTGATTTATTCGTAGTTCAATGATCCTCGAATTGTCCATGCATTTGATATTAAGTAACAATGTGAGCTCAAAAATATTTTTAAGGGCAACAGAAGGTCAGATTTTTATAGTTTCTGTCGTACTTATACAATTTAACCTTCGAATTTGATTTATTTAGTATTGTGTCAACATAGGCCACAAACGAAGACCTTATAATGCCTTAGTAGAACCATAGTGACATTTGTGGACTGATACACTACGTTTCCCAAACATACGTTGCCAGATGAAGTAAACTTTATTAATTTTGGTGGATGATATACGAGATGTGGGTGCACCAAATCCGGCTTTGATCAAACATATACCGCCAGGTAATTAGCTTGCAGTACCATTTTTACGTTGAGACTGTATAGCAAGAAACAACGAAATTTTCCTACAGAGCAATCTTAACAATCGTACGTATTCGGTAAATAAAGATAAATATAGTCGCCGATTAATGCTATATCCAAATCCGGATATTTTACAAAATTTTGTCGAAGTTTTGAAAAATATGCCGCAGGTTAACCACTTAGACGTGGTTTTTGAATGAAACACAATCTTACAATATTCATATTTTATTAATTTGTGATACAATCCTTAACATTATGTATCGAATATAATGTCGGACAAAGGGCCGCCTCCAGTCGTAGCATAACAGTGAGCTATTTTAAGCATATAATTTTATTACATTTGACTTCCGGTATTTTTTCAGAATTTTCTATTGAATGTTGGGCTTAAGCAACGAAATTGAACATCACACAGGGCTGACAGCCGCTTAGTCTGACTATACTGATCCTAAAAATTTACCTCTTCAGTTTATCCTCAACCACTCTGTAAAACTATATTTGAGCTCGTTACTAGGATTCAAAACTCACTCAATAAAAATAATTTAAATGGGTATCTTTCTGGCCATTATACGCGCTTCCACCAGCACTTCTTTTGCTACGATCTCAAATACAAATGTGCAACAAACTTAGTATTGACAACACTATGATTTCTCTGTTGCCGTCAAAGTCACCAAGAGGCGTACATGGGATGATGTGCTATTACGGTTACTATGGCTTTTCGTTATTGTAGATTTTCTAGTTATGTTTCATAATTCTGGTTTTATCGCTCAGGGTTATACTGATCTTGTTATAACAATCTCAATGAGATGTATGTCAAGATTTTAAAAACCAATTGTCAAAGTCGTATCTCTTCTCTACAAATGGCTTTTGCTATCAAGACTCAGTTCTCGGTACGGAATCATCTATTCCCGGACTTGGAGGGTTCCATTCGTTTAAAAACGGTCGAGAGTTAGACTTATGCTGTACTATGAAAGAAAATCAAATTTTGAGTGATTTGAGCACAGAAAGTTATTGTTATTATGAGAATATCAACCAGGCCACACCTGTGTCAGATTCCCGCTGCACCGTTCTTATTCAGTTGGTTCGTCTGTGTTTGGAATGCTTGGCCTGGTTAAAAACTGTTGTCGTCCCTGTTGCATACCCGTCAACTGTTTCCTTGTTCTTTCTCTATTTGGACACATATTTATTCATATATACACTTCAAATGTCCACGAGTTGCGTTTACTAAGAACTCGCAGATAACCCCAGGATTTTCACTTTCCTAGATAAAAGTTAAAAGTAATTAGTAATTAATATAAAAATATGTAAAATGAATTAAAAGCTTTGGTTTATAAACCTGACGTCGTGACTTAAAAACTTTTAAAAATTCCGGAATTATTAGAGATTAAACTCTGACTTTAACTTTCAATCAGGATCGTGCCCATCCGTTTGCTCTTGAAATATTATTCCACAGAATGTTTTGATTGCATTAATGTTATTACGCAACCTAACTAGTTACCAGCTTACTAGTGGGTCAGTTCTAGCACTATCGACGAGATCACAATCGAATAACATATTCAGAGACCGAATCTTTGCATGTAAACATCGAATTTCCTATACCCCGATAGCGTTTACGTAAACCGAACACTTAGTGATATCTTATTTTCAACTCTTCCTCCTATGTTTGGCATGTAACTATGAGTAGATCTGCCATCTCTCGATTGGTTCCATATATTTAGTAGCAAAGCTACTACGGATATTTAGCAGCAAAGCTGCCTAACGTAATAGTTCACTCAACAGTAACTACTTCGATTGAGGCTGTCTCGTGTGCTTTACCAATTTCAACTGAAAGAGAGCCCTATTGTTTCTGTGCCTTCTCCTGAATGCTTAGTTATTAATTACCAGCAAAGAAGTCGAACCTTGCCTAGTGCGGACACTGTTACGCAACAGTTGCTGATCTATCAAAGAAGTAGCGGTAAATCCGAAAAGAGGTTAGACAGACAGTCCATTCTCGTTAACTGTTTCATTATAGTAGGCCACTACAGATTATCAAATCTTTATCGATATCGTCTAAGCCTGGCGCTTTAATATTTTACACAGGCATGATTGCAATTGTGGTTTCTTTACTGTTAAAATGTTCCACCCGATTTGTGCTTGGTGAAATAGAGAATTGAACACAGGGATTAGCCTTTGCTCATACCAACGTACTAAGTAATTTAATATTTTTTTAAGTTTCCCAGTACTTATTTTGTACACGAAGTAACACGGCACTGCATTACCATGTTCCGTAATGAATGACTCTAAGCTGCTTTGGCTTGATAAATTATGTCAAGTCACATAGCGACGCTTACGCAACAAAGAGTTTATTTTTCTTGAATAAAACTTTCTTAACTTAAGATTTCTAGTTCGTTTGATGGTAAGATTGTTTGACCACTACGGCTGTTTAAATTCGCTAGCACTTTTGCGAGGCAAGCATTTATCGTAAACACTAGTTAACATTTTAATGATAACCCGCTCTACTCCTTTGCCATTCTATTCTCCACAGTATCCTAGTTCGCGTATCTTGGAATCTCATCTCTTAGCTTCAATGAGGGAGCTGCCCTACAGTTTGAAGTGATAATACGTGTCGGTGTGTGTACGTGTTCTGAACATTGCCTTATAACCAGACCAACAACAGCTGTACAATCCTGTTTGTAGATGCTTGATACGTGAATTAACATATAATGTCTTTCTCATCATTGGGTCTAATACCATATTATAAGCTGTACATACTTTACTCCTTGATGAGTGCTTAAATCCGATTTTACAATTTTTACACCAGACACGCTTTGGATCCTCTGTTCTTTGGACATACCTTCTGGTCACGTTCTTTGCAAAATTTTGTTGTGCCCAAATGGCATTTGAAGCACACTGTAACGCTGATAAAGTCTAGCACTCTGCAATGTTACCTTCGTCTTTAGACTCTGTGCCAGCTACTGGTTTTACAGTGATAACGATTGACTTTGCCACTGAGGCTTTAGGATATTTTGGTCGCAGGTATCTGAGTTATTCTTACAACTTGTATCCGCACTTATGTACCATTATTTTCTTCTTCTTTACTAAAAATTTGATAGCTCAACTACCTCTTTGTGTTCAGTTTGACGAAATTTAAGATTGACTAGCTCTAGACACAAACTTGAACTCGGCTTCTGTCTGCGAAAGTTATTTTAGTTAGTTTTTTTAATTCATATTTCACACTCTAATGCAAAGTGCCTCGTTTACCATTTGGACATGATAGACCGTGACCAATAATGAAACGGTTTCCTCATCATCGGGTTCAGTACGTATTCGCGTGCACTCGGAGACCAATTTACCCTTTTATCAAGTCCCTAACTACGTATGTTCCTGCTTTGTGTTTACCCGTGTAGTGGTCTTCATTGCCTACTATGAACCTCGTTGAAATACCCAGTTGTGGATGCATAAACAATTCCCATAAAGCGTCTCACTTTGGCGATTTTAGAACAATAATGCCATACACTTCATTCCAACCAGAATAGTTGTATTCCAAGTTTTTGTAGGAATAGGAATAAAATTAATTTACGCATTTACATTTATCCTATTGACCTCTAGATCAACTTTTTTAAAAATTAGAATTTTATGATTCGCATCTTTACAAGAAAAGTCAATTTTGAATTTATCAACAATGTACATCATCAGATGTTTTAGACATTTAGGATTTTATTTAGGATTTTCTTAGGGGGTTTAATGCCTCGAGTCCTAGTGTGTTTGTCGGGAGTGTTGTTGTGTTTTTCTGATGGGCCTAGAATGGGCTATCTATGTTCCGGGCCGTTCGAGGGGCTAGTAATTTTTGCGCGATCAAATTAATTATTTTGCTAGTCTTTACTAACCTGAGAACTTACGAAGGTACCCTTGCCAGGAATGTTATTGTGTTTTTCTGATGGATCAGGATGTGGACTATCTATGTTCCGGGCTTGGAGTATGGGTGATCCTAGTCTGGACCTATCGGAAAGCATAGTAGTATTCTTGATAGACATGTCGGGTCTCGGAGTGTTCGGTTTCTTGAGAGAATCCTAAATTCTTGTATGACATCCTAATAAATGTTGGGCTTCTTAAATAATTTTTTATTATAAATTGAAATTGGAATTAGTTCACAAATTCAATATTTCGCCTAAATGACGTTCTATTTATTTTTTAACCAATACATACAAATTTTCGTTTGTTTTAGGTTAAGGATTGTTATAGGATTGAGTTAGGTTTAACGTCAAAGGCATCTTTTAATTCGAATATTTTTGTTCAAAATGGTTTTGTAAAAGATTTGGGAAAAAGAAAAAATTTCCCTTTAGAGCTGCCACATCTGGTACACAGGTGTCCACCACATCACTAGAATCATTGAATGTATGGAAAAAATGTATTTATGAAGTTTCATCCGTCTGGGCTGCAGAAAGACCGCATTTTAGTCTAAAACAGTTTTTGGTAAAATCGGCATTTCCGCTTAATTGTTGAAAAAATATTGTAGAACAATGTTGGTTTAAATTTAATATACAATCTTTTTAAAATGATGTAACGACGCCCGTGGATGTCGTCGTTCAAAAATAAAAATTAAAAAAATTCTCCTTATTCAAATACTGGGACATATTTGAGGAAAAGAACAAATAGTTGAACCACCCTGATCATGAATTCCCCCTCCTATAGAAAAATAAAAATTTAGAAAAAATATGAAAGACAGCCGTCGAACAAGAACAGCCAGTTCTGTTGTTATTTTTTATTCACACTGAAGTGACAATGTACGTTTGCAATGAAAGCTAATAAATGTTAGAAAGTACCAAAGAATCCTTGTTTCAGAAAATCAATACACGCAAAATTTTTTGTGGTTGGTAACAAAAATAAGTGGTCTGGTCGCTATAGAAATTTTATGTCATGACTTCCCATCTCGTACAAAATGAACACAGTAAAATTTCTAAGTGAATATATTTTAAAACTCTCGGACAGTAACCGTGCGATTCTAACGTATAGTCACAGAGGCCTTAACTACAATATTTCGCATAACTAACCATGCGGTTCGGATGTTAAGACTATTAAGAGGCTAACAGTAAAGAGGTTTTTCGTTAAAACACTTTTGTAAGAGGATCTCTAAATTGGTATTCTATTGATACTACTCTTAAAATTTCTATTAAAAACCCTCCAAATATTTTTGGATACCAGTCAATTGTGATTTTTATTAATGCGAGCCATTGAAATTGTTTATTGTTAAATAAACGATGAAATACGATATATTTTTGTGAAAAATAATGTTCTAATATTCAAATATTAATTTAGAATTAAATTTCAGATAGATTTACAGATGCTGTGAAATAATATTTCTTTGAAATATTAATCGTTGATTGTGTAGATTAGAATTGTGTTGTCATTATGTTACTAACTATCAACTTTAACTAGGTGTCTGTAACCGGGCCGATTCAATCAATCAATTTTGTTTAGGAAGCCGGAAATTATTAATTTAGAATTTTAATTTCAGGAAATTTCCAGATGTTCGTGAAACAATAATATTTTTTTCAGGTTGCTGATTTAGAGATGCAATTGTGGAAGACTAATACCATCGTTGTCCATTAAACCTATTAAGCCTTTTTCCTTCCTCTAGTAGATTAGAAGTAGATTATAATTGTGTTGTGTCGTACGATCGCTAGGTGTCTGAAACCGGATCGTTCTGTCCCAAAAAAAACCCGTTCCTATCCTTTCTATTGTTATGTGTACACAGGCTGTAGGAATAGGCCCGGCGTTATCCGGGACACTTGTCCAGTACTTGGTCCTACAGTCCAATCAATCAATCAATGTAAATCATCAGATGTTTTATTTTTCTTGCACAAGAAACCAAATGAAATAAACTAAATAATACAAAAAAACTTCAACGAATCCATAAATTCACAAATAAGAAATATTTACGTCGAAAACGTATTTTATATTTTTCATAATTATAGACATAAAAATAAATTGCAGACTTTGCTTTTATTAAATTTATTTACAAACAGGTAAAAATAAATAAAAATCGCTTGGCTCTTACTTTGGACACAAATTTCATTCCTATTCGAATAGTAATATTTCGCAAAGTAAAAAAGCAATAATGTCGCTGGATAGTTCTATCGTGTCATAATTGACCATGACTCCTCGATATTTCATAAGTATTTTATTTAATTTTTTAATTTTTCGCTTTAAATATGAATATAATTCGTTTTATAAGTAAAAGGCGACACCAATACTTATACAAAGCCAATACACCAATTGCCTATACCGAGCCGTAAAATTAGGTCTAATCTACAACCGTTATTGTTATTTCCCCCTATCTATACTGTAAGCTAAATTTTATATAACTGAAAAGGCTATCATTGGCCATGGTAACAAAACAAATCAACCTGGAACTTAAAAGGTATCCTATATATGTGCTATCCTAATACTGAATGTACATTTGAACAATCATCGCCTTTGGTCCTGAGTTGAGTATTATCTTTATCCGCAGTCTTTATTCTAAACAACAATTGTATTCAGTTAATCCCGAAAATGCCTCTTACATTGCCGTTTACAGCCTTCAATCTCCATTGGCAATAACTTTACACATTCAACTAAATAAATTCCCGTTTTTCAACCCAGTAAGCACTCTCAGGTGAGGCATTTATAATTGATTGCCAGAGCGCGCAATAAAATATCATTTTCATGAATCGTAAATTGTGTTACTCCTGCTGAATTATTTATTCTTTCACACTTTTCTCTAATCATAATCTCTAAAGAGGAAAAACTAAATGCGGGAATGGCATGGCGGCGAGAGTTTCGAAATAAGTAGAAAATGTGAAAATTTATGTTTCAAATGTATAAATTATTATTATTATTGTGTTGTTTGCTTGCGTACATCTACATAAAAAATATCAATTTTTATGTTGCCTCCTGGTTCATTATGTAATTATGCAGATATATCGGATACATTGCTGTTGTTGTTGCCGCCTAATAGCACTAACAAAGTATTTATCGCATAAAATTCCAATAATTTATATACAACAACAAAAATCGTCATCGTAGAAGAGTGTTTCAAAGGCATACAACCAGAGACTATAAGTGGATTAATGTTTCGTGTTAATGGCATTTATTTAACACCACGTATTTTAATGGGATAAAATAATTTATTTCTTGTTGTTTGGTAAATAATGTACAAACACATTTAGTCGTATACATAATTGAAAAAGTGTGTTTCAAGAACAAGAAAATTGTAACGTACTCACTTCTCGTATATAAATCTAATTTGGTGGAAAAGCATTTTCTTTGTGAGTATTATGTCGTGAGGCGCATATGTGTCGGGTTAATAGATTTCGTGACCTTCGCGACACGAATCCAACATAATTAAATTGTATATGTGCCTTGTATATATTAAAACCATGGAGTGGAGTCCGATCTGTATACACTCGGAAACTTAATTAATAAAAACTCATTAGTGTTGGAATTAGAACTGGTTACGGTAAGCTGACCTTTCGATTCCCATCAATGTTAATTCTCATAATAACCACAAATCGAACAAAAAGATTATAATGATAAAAATGCCTATCACACGATTCTACAATACAAATTTTGGGAATTGTTTATTAAATCAATTTTAATTGATACCAATATAATATAAGAAACGTGGATGGAAAAATTAATTTTCCAATCCAGGATCCGTCTCTACAAAAAAAATTGTATATACCACTTAATTAAATCTTATAACTCATGATGATGTCCTTTATATATACAAATACTACAGTTACTTATAATTATTTCCATTTTTTAAATCTCTGTCTTCTAAGAAATTTGAATTAAATTTTTTGTTTAATGCTGTTTGTCTCGTAAAAAAATAAAAGACCAATTTTTCCTTGACCTTTGTGCGCGCTGTCATACTAAATTACTTTCTTACTATCGGGTTCGTTGGTTGATAACATTTGTTTTAGGTGTTTTTGGTATATTTGCAATTTTGGAGTTCCATCAAGCGCATTTTAAATGGAATTCAAATTCTAATCTCGAACCTTTCAAAATTCAGATCTGTGTACGCAACTTTATGAACGCAAGACGGATTCAATATTTAGCATTTTTACTTAATTACGTCATTATTTTACTTTAACAGCTTGTAGCATTACAAGAGTTAAAGTGTGATATCAGAAATAAGTAATCAACAATATTAAGAGTTTACAACCGCAAATTTATATTTAAAGGATAATATTTAGCTTTTAGCGGATGCCTTTTTATAAAAATATAGCGATATGAACTGAAAGCTATATTTTGTTTATAAAGACCAACCTGGTCGGAGGATGTGAATGTCGTAACTCATAATTGTTAAAATTTTAGGTGACAACAGAATTTCTCAATAATCAGATTTAACATATCGATAATTTAAGATTATCACTTTCAATCTAGAGCTAGCTTTTTATATAATGTGGAATGACAATTTAGAACGATTTTATGAGGATTTGAGACTATTTTATTACAATTTCAGACGGTTTGGAATAGAACTTCGTTTGGAACGATTTGAGGTGATTCGAGATAAATTGGAACGGATTTGATTACAATTTGGAACAATATTGTGTTAAATTGTAATCAATTGTAATCAAATCGTTCCAATTTGCGTCAAATTGTAATGAAATTAATCCAAATCGTCTCAATACATGAAAATTTACATAAAATCGTTCCTAATCGACTTAAATGACCTAAAATCTTCTCAAATCGTAATTAAATCGATCCAAATCATGACAAATCATCTGAAATTTACACAAAATCTTCCAAACCCAAATTGTAACTTAAAAAATCATCTATTACGCCGCTATCAGAATTAATTCTTGTGCTGATAGCAATTAGCAGAGAATGATGCTGATCCTACCAAAAATTGGGATATATGGACAATTCTCAAAAATAATTCTTAGAACAGTATTCTCCAAAAACTTTATCGGGACTGTTCACGAAAAATAATTTTTAGAAAAAACGCCGTTTCCTCAAAACCCTTTTTATACTCACATTTTTTTTTGTGCCGAAAACACTTGTTTTGTATAACAAAATCGTGAATTGTTTTAGACTCGTTTCTTTTTTCAAAAGAATTGGTTTTTGAAGAATAAAAAATAATTCTTCCAAGAATTAAAATTTAATTTCGATAAATTATTTCTCGATGAATTTATCAGGTCCAATCACCATACTCACAATTGATCCAACAGAACAATCACAGAATGATAGTTCCACCCACCGGGAAATAATTAAAATGTCTTCTTCCTTGTATCGCTTTCTAACGCTCCACAAAGGTGAGAACCTAACTGAACAGTGAGGTATTATTAAAGCTAGACTGCACCACTATACCAATTGAGGCGAAACACCCCGAATAACTTCCATAATATTTAAAAATCCAAAATATAAATTTGTCCCCTTCAGGTTTAATGGTGCATGATCATAATTTTTCAAATGGCACTGGAAGGGGGTCATGTGATATACCATTTCAAACGTATTTTAACATACAACAATTTTGGTGCTAAATAAAATTATAGTAGTTAGTCTAGAAAATTATTTGTTTTATAAAAAATTGGTGAAAATTTGAAAACTGATCTACCCAACAGAAGAGTAGCGGGAAATACTCACAAATTTTATAAAATTAATTATTGTGCCGGTAAAACAGTGTGAATTAACAACTTAAATTATGATCGACAAGTTAGAGCGAAGTATATTTTTAAGCTTGCTCGAAAATTCGAGGATACCGGTTCTATTCTAAATACGAAACATAAAAGCATGAATTCTCTTACAGCTGAAAATAACCAAATTGGCATTTTATTTTTCAGTTAATTATGAATGTTAATTGAAATACTTATTTTATTCAATAATTTCAGAAATCCTCAGAGTCAATGGAATACAAAAAAACCATCCGCGAGTCTTGAAACACAATTTGAACGCACGTGTATAGAACCAGTGTTCTCACAGATCATATTGTATATCCATTCTTCAGTCCTAGCAATCTAAATGGTGATATGTATTTGGACTAATACCGAAGGGTAATGAAAATAGTATAATCGAGGACGACCTATGATTTCAACAACATAGAGCTTTTCTTCGTTTTATCGTGAACCAGTTCGTGAGCGGTTCCCTCAACAGTGACTTGAAAGATAAAATTATCGATGAACGTCGTAAAATAACAATTGAACAATTGAGTAGAATTCGACCTCGACTATCGAGTCGTAAGTAAAAGTAATTTTCAATGTTTCGGATTCAAAAATTTATAATTTTCTCGTTTTTAATTGAAATGTTTTGTCTCGTTTATTTTAGTACCCGTTTTGCTGATTTTTGAAACACCGTTGAACCCAGAACCACATACATAAATACCTTTTAAATTCAAATGAACTGTGACACGATCCCAGAGATCATTTTAAAAATATTAGCCACCACCTTTGGAGCGGAAATAAAGAGAAAATCTACGCCCATGATTTCTATGTCAAAAATTGTCCAGTCAAAAATTAAGTTGAGGTGCTTAGGTCGTTTTCGCTAAATTAAATATTTTAGAAGTTAGACAGAGTGTTTCATTTTAAATCAAACGCTGTATAAATAAGAGTCGAGGGCGATAGCTTTCGCTCAGGCTCGGTTTCCAAATAACTTTCGGTTAACTTTGACACTATTGTTACTGCACTGCACTAACTTCTAATTTGCACACTTTTAACTCAGATTGATCGGTTTGTTACAAAATGTACATTAAGCTTTTTTGTAGTATTGACAGTCGTAGAAGAAATTTATAAATTAAAATATGTAATCGGTCAGTGTATTTGCAATCCCCTTTATTTTCTCCTTTTAATTTGATTTAATTATAAGCCTCCCGTTTGTTAAATTTGCATCGATTCAATTGCTTAAGGTTTGCGTATACCGCCGCAATTGTTAGAGCACCACCTGGTTGAAGTGTAAATTTTTATCTTCAAAATCAAACTCTTTCGGAATGTCTACCTAAGATGTTACCTACCTAAGACGTTACCTAAAATTTGATTTAAAATTCCACAAGTTAAGAAAACGATAAATATTAAGCTCATTCCAAGAAACTTATGCTGGGCTCTGGTGGAAGATTCGTGTTTGGCTTTTGACCGAGCCAAATCTGGATGAAATCCTTGGGATTATTAAAAGCCAGCAATCCTAATATTTCGGCTAAAAATTGGATCTTCCAATGAAGGGCAACAGTGGGAGACCAAAAAGAACTCTAAATATTCCATTATTTTGATAAATAAGGAATCCCGAACCCCTCTTGCCAACAGAAAGGAGTTATTAATTTCGACTTTCGATCACGAACTCTTAGAGTAGGTCAATAATTAGAAGTGGGAAATGTACTCCATTTAAAGGAGGCGATAGCTGCGGTGGATGTCGATAGTCGGTCCACTGAAGAGATACTCTCAGAACTGATAGACGAAATGGACAGCCTTCTTTCCCAGATTTCTGACGAGTAACACTAACACTACATAGTCAGATACATACGGCGAGAACGAACCAATTAGCCTGTAATAGCAGACAGTGTAAAGAGTTTGGGAGTACTTACTTCCTTAGATTAGGAACTGGACTGCGTGGTAGATGCTATCACGAGTGTCTGCAATTGTTCTCTTGATCCCGCTTGTCCTGGAGTAAAGTTCAAGGGTAAGCCAAAGTATGTTACACACTTACCAGAAAGTATGTAAAAAGCCGTCAATAAAAAGTACTAGGGAGGCTTAGGATTGAACATCTTACAAGTGGCTCCTGTGATAAAATGGCAGCAGTCTCCGAGGCCTCCCGTTATAGTAAGATTATTGCTACTAGATTTACAACCTACCCTAATTAGTCGACTAATCCGAATGGCGTTTTCAAGTACGGAATATTTGAATATTTTGATCTAACCACATACATTCCGTATAAATGGTTTATTCCAGCAGAAATGCTAAACGATTCACGATGACTTTTTCCCTTGGCTGGAAGTAATCTTCATAGGGTGTATGTATCCCTAGCAAATAAACATTTGTTCATCAAATCTATTGTCATTTGTTCAAAATACTCTGGAAAGATTATTGACGTATACTTTCGAGGTAGAGTTAGGCCTAGTAGCTGGGCCCAGTCCCAATATTCGTGCTGTAAAGTGACGTCAGTAGGTACCACAGTACATTCCCTAGTGCGCACGATAGAAAATTCACTAGTCTCACAAGAATATCCTTAACAAATGTTGTCGATATTGAGAGTGCCTTTAACAATGTGAACACTGAGATGGTTATGAAAATTTGTTTCGAGCGGGAGTGGACCACCCTGAAATCGCTGAGGACGACACCTACGCGAGCCTTAGAGGTTAAGTTCCGCCTTCTTCCGCGCGATATTTTTGGTAGGCAGATGGCGGCCAATACGGAAATAGAACTGTCAGTGGTAAGTTAGTGAAACATTCTAAAGACGGGACACAACGATCAACAATTCACCAAAGGGGATGGAGCTCTGAAAGGACGTTCGGTACCGAAAACCGAAGCAATGGAATTTTTCATTGACGGCTCCAAGCTAGATAGTAGAGTAGGAGACGATATTTTATGTGATCAACTAACTTTGAGTAAATCATTTCGTCTTCCTTGTTGCTGCAGCGTATATCGATTGGGAAGCTATTGACTTGGTTTAGGCATAATAGTATATCCTCGATTGATATTATGATTTATGTGAATATTCAGGCAATAACAAAAAATTCTTATTGAAAAAATTTGAAATTTACAAAATTCAAAATTGCAGCATTTTAACATTAAAATTTGTCTATGACTACAGATGTTTCTATACACAAATGAAGCCGGAATTCTATGTGCTTTTAGAATTTGTTGAAAAATTGGAATATGAAATCTATGGGCCATCCATGTGTGAACTTCATGGGCCATCCATGTGTGAAGTGCAATTAAAGTTTCCTTCGCTTCAAGGGACCCAATCGTCCCATTCATTTCAATCCATTGCGGGACACCCTATATAACAAGATAAACAACTCCTCGGATATTGCGAAATAATCACACGTTGAACTTGCCCCTCCTAAGAGAATTACAAAGTATTTTAAAAACATTCAGCTAGTTCTAGCGTTTCTATGCAGAGACCGAGACCTCGTTGCAAACGAAGCTGAACAACAGTGTTGTGAATGGCAAAATCCCTCTCTGGGAATATTGGAAAGAGATTGCCAGAGCGAATGGGTAATAAGTAATTAAAAATATTGACTTAATACGAGATGGCCAAACTATGCCCCTCCAATCTGTAGCTGTTTGGCGACCTATTTAGCCTTAACTAATACTTTGTACTAACAATGACACAATGATAAAAGAAAATAGTTCTAAATAATACGCGACAATTTGCCGAAAAACAATTCGTAGAAGTTTCTCAGAATCAGAGAAGACATAAAAGTAAAATTATGGAATTTTAAATGAACGTTTTGGGCAATTTCCTGAGTTAATCCAGTTATTAAATTAATATAAAACATGACTTAAAACTGGACAGATAAAATCACATTTAGAGGGAGCGATTTTTAATTTAAGGTTCGATTAAATAAGTTTAAGAACCCCTGATTTTGATAACAATAAAAATTTGCAACAATCTAATAAAATAAACTACCAAACAGGCCTCTGTAATGAAGTTTTATATCGTATTTTCACTTTTACCACAGATTACCATTCTAGATGAACTTTAAAGTTCCTTGAAGAAGAAAAGATGAATAAATATTTCGTAGTAATATTTTGTGTAGCCCTTATAATAATTAGTAGAAGAGAATATTACCGGATTTGGCTGAACCAATCAATCCGTATGAGCTTATGTAGTATTCTATTTGGATCCTGGTATGATGTTCTCGAATAGAAAATGCATACATTTTGTAAATATGTTCTGAAATAATAGGTTGGTCCGCGGGCACATAGAATTATATACCACGCTGAACATAAAATGAAAGTTAATCCAAGTTCGAATGTCTCTAGATTTAATAATGACTTTTAAATTGTTGTGATTTTGATGACCTAAGACAATTCTAACTTTTCTCATTACTCCAACTATTATAGAAATTTACAGATGGTATGAAAATGAAATCTAAGTATAATTACATAATTCGGTAGTCTACCATCGGTTATATTTTGTTATGAACAACACAATGTTATGATGTTTACGTAAGCAAAACAATATGAATTCTAGAAATAATATAAATTTGTTATTTTACATTATTTTTCTGTATCGGTGTCTTCGAGATTTAAGATTGCGCGAGAGAACCAAGAGACGTGTTGTCGTACTGTTATTATTTAAGTATAAACATAAATAAAAAATAATAATAAAACTTAGGTACCCTTGGGTGTTATGTAGCATGTTCTTACCTGAGTTATATCCATTCGTCCCGTATAAATAAATTCGATTAAAATTTTTAATATTTCTGGTGTGATCGAATGTATGGTAACAGATTTTTGGGTTCGCTCACTTAAACCCAGGTCTGGACGGAACATTGCTTCAAAATATGCACTGCTTGCACTCAGTACTGCACGATGGGCGCACAATACTTGATCACCCGCTATTATATCCACATCACAAAAACTAGCATCCTCCCGCAATTTATTTAGATTGGCTAGCAATTTCTGTGCATACTGTGAATTAGCATACGGGCGCTTATCTAGATTACTATTTATAATGTTACTAGTGTTTAGGATATTGCCATTTATATTTAGATTTCCTGAGTATACAGGATTTTCACTATCATGTTGCTGCTGCATAGGTGAGCTACTCTTTAATGGAGGCATAACAAATTGTGTATCACTTTAAAACAAACTTAGAACAAATAATATAAAAAAAAATCACAACACACACACACGCGCTTATCGTATAGTTTTCAGATTAATTATATTCTAACCTAATTTATTTAATTAATCTTTGTATATTTGGATATTTATAACAAAATAAAATCTCAACACATTACATCGAAAAAATTTAACTTCGGCGAATCACATAATTTTATAATAATAATTAAATAATAATTTTAACACAATATTTTATTACACAGAAAAAATTCAATTGGAAAATCAAAAATTTTCTTTTTTACGTTTTCTTTTCATTCACAAGAAATTTTTCTTTATTTCCGCGAGACCACAAAAACACTTTACACACACATCACATCATATTGGTCATCGTTGTTCGGGTCTCTGCTTTGTTTATATTTTAAATGTCTTTAGATATTTAATTAATAACAAAACAACTTAATTGTATATTTTATGTATTTTTTTCTTTTGACACAACATAAACTATGTAGACGGTAGTGAAATGAAAACACGACGATGAATAAAAAAAAATCATAAACCTCGAAGTAAACGCCCAATTTTTCGTGCACACAGCTGATTGTCAATATTTTGAGCTACTACATATTTTAACAGTGTATATAGTATTTTTGTGCAGTTTTTAGGGTTGTACAATTTTCGGATTTGATTGTTTTGATTATAATCACCACGGGTTGAGGTGATTTTATGTATTTTTCTCCGGTATTCTGAATGTTGGAACAAATTCGTTGCGTAAATTTTGTAAAATGGCTTGAAGTTCAGGTCCAGTTTCATTGGTAATTTGATCTTCTTCGGGCAGTGCATATTTTAACTGAAAATAGAATTAAGATTTAGTTAATTTAAGAAGTTCTACTTGAGTAATAAAATCAGAACAACTATGTAGGGCAGGACCGTGAATACCACAGAAATTTTAGGTGGTTATAAAAATTTTTATCAGAAAAACTATTTTATCTTTCTTGTTCCATTGTTAATAAATTACAAATATCATGCATACTCAAAATCATGTTTCTTTCAAAAAATTTATTAGTGTGTGCTTCAATTGGTTAAAATGCCGCATAAAAAGTTAAAAAATTAAAACATTCTTGATAATTTTTTTTAAATTTTTATCTGTTGAATTGGTTAAAAAATTTTGACAATTATATGATTACTTATTTTACTGTATTGTGAACGTATAGCTAAATTAAAAATGAAAAATTAGTAAAATTAATAATATTTCAAATATGTATTTTTCAATTACTCGTATTGTCAGCTAGAAATAGTTAAAATTTCATTGCGATTTTGCTTAGCTGATTTTATCAGCACTTGAAGCAGATACAATTTTCACATTTTAATTCACCTCAATTTTTAACTTTTGAATTTGTATGCGTTATTATTATTTTTTGTTCTTATCTCGAAAGTTTGGTTCACAAATTGGAATTTTCTATTGAAGTTTCATCTAAAAATTTTCACTGCATATCAAAAATTACCGCTGTATTCTGGAATTCCCTCGAGAATAAGGAACCGGGGAAAAAATTTATATATAATTTCTGTTCAAATATTTTTTTTCAGCCTACTGAAGATGAAGAAAGTTTGATGTAAATATTAATAAATTGTGCATAATTTTTGCATACCTACGAGTGTGTTTCCGTTGGTTTAACTGCCGCATAAAAAGTTAAAAATTTATTCGTTGTAATTTTTTTAACTCTTTATATTGGTTAAAAAAAATTGACAATTGCATATTGCTTATTTGAAGTAATAATGAATGTATAAACGATAAAAATTGAAAATAACTAAATTTAATACTATTTCAAAATATATCTTTCAATTAATTTATATCTAAACATTATTTTTTTTTGTCAAATTTTGTACAAGGCAAACTTCTGTTTGCAAACAACTATTTTGTGTCAGCCAAATATTTCTCATATACAAAGTTGATCAGCTCTTGAAGCAGATAAAAAGTTTGACATTTTTATTCACCACGATTTTAATTTCTTATGTGGTGTGTTTCAATTGGTTTAAATGCCGAATAAAAAGTTAAAAAGGTAAAAATTTGTACGTGATAATATATTTTATATGTTTCAATTGGTTAATTTTTTTTTTGATAATTGTATGGTTGCTTATGTAACGTAATTATGAACGTATAAAAGATAAAAAATGGAAAATAACTAAAATTAATACTATTTCAAAATATATCGTTTAATTACGGTCAGTAAACTAAATACATTTTGATTTTTATCAAATTTTATTCATGGAAAACTTCTGTTTACAAACAACTATTTTGTGTTAGGTAAATGTTTCTCATATAAAAATTTTATCAGCTCTTGAAGTAGATAAAAGTTTGACATTTTTATTCACCTCAATTCAAACCAAATGAAACAAACTCTAATTGGCAGGCAAAATTATTCCCCATTTAATTTTGTTTTCAAAAAAATTAATACTAACTTTTTACCGCTGTATGCCAGAAAAAAATGTTTACATAAAGATTACCTACATATAAATTCTTTCTCCAGTTCCCCATTCCCGGGGAATTACCAGAATAGTGCCACTGGACAAGAAATTGGCACTAAAAAGATAAATGTTGATATGAGTGAAGTTGAAATCACTCAAAAAATTTCGCGGAAAATACAGCAGACGAAAAGTTAATATTTTTAACGGAGTAATACATTCGTGGTCGAAAGATGGAAGGAAAGATAACATTAAAATTTTAACAGAATTTTTTAAATTTCTTTAATATTAACTGATGGTGAGCGCAGTCAATAAAAAGTTAACTTTCCGTTTCAAAAAAATCACGTGTTTTATTACAAAATGACGCAAAATAAAAATAAAAAATTTATGTTAAGCATTATTTTCTTAGCATTGTTCGAGACAATAATTTTTGTCATACAGTAATAACCGAGTAATTAAATGCAATTGATATTTATTTTCAATTCGAACGGAAAAATGATTTTCTGCACCTATAGAAGAAAAGCTCGAAATTATTCATAATTATGGATTTTTAATGCAAGATTCTAAGTATTTTAAAACGGGTCAATCGATCACCCGATATATATCAGAAACAAATAATAAATAAAATAAACTTAAAATTAATTTAATGTTAAATTATTTTTACTGAAATTAATTCTGCTTGTTAAATAAAATTAGTGTTTGTGAAGTGCTATCGATGAAGAAAATTACAAAGCCAATTGGGATGCGAATAAAAAAGTAAATATGAGGTGAACTAAAGCATTCGGCAGCAGCCATGTACACTACACTTCAGATATGTAACAATTAATAAGGAAAATAACAGAAAACTAAGCAGACAAATAATTAAATTATTAATAGAAGTTATTTGTCAGAGCCAGCACCATCATACGAAATATAATATTTCTGGTGCAACAAAGCCATTGAATTCCGGGTACCGTTTGTATAGTTTCAAATTTTATTTTAATTCAACGAAAAGACAAGAGATTTGTTCGGACCTGAAATCAAAAATTTTTGTTTTGGATTGGAAAATTGGACATTTATAAGTAATAACCACCGCCGTCTTCAAAGCGTAGGAATTTAACCACCAGTGGCACTATACTAGTAGTTGCCCGGGAATAGGGAACTGGGGAAAGAATTTATATGTAATTTCTGCTTAAATATTTTGTTTTCGGCCCACTGAGGAGAAAAGTTTAATTTAAATATTTATCAATTGGGAATAATTTTTCTATATCTAAATTGGCAGGGAGAATTATTCCCCATTTAATTTTGTTTTCAAAAAAATTAACACTAGCTTTTTAGCTCAGCATGCCAGAAAAAAATGTTTAAATAAAAATTACATATAAAATCTTTCCCCAGTTCCCTATTCCTGGGGAATTACCAGAATAGTGCCACAGATTATTCTTGAAATTTACGAAATTTTTCACCGATTATACTATTGAAAATGGAATTGAAATGATTCTGACCACTAAAGGTAAAAATAGAAAAATTTATGGAGCTATAAAACATAAGTGTTTATAAACTTCCTAGAGAGGACAAATTTCTATAGAGAATACTATGCGCTAGTAGGGAAACAAATATTAAAAAACTTGCAAACAAATTTGATAGTTTTAAATGGTTAAAGTAGCCGGCGAATAATACCGAGAAATCTTAAACGACCTACATTCGGAATGCGGAAATTTTCACCGATTTCAAGAATAAGGCCAAAGCGCCCGTATTCTTCGAAAACTACATCAATTTCAAGTGCAAACAACTGTTAAAATTCTCAAGCATATACATCCTTTATTATTTGCACGTGTAATTCAACAGGTAAAAAAATATGTACCATATTCTTGAATCATTCGGATTTTTTTTCTTATCTTTAAATTTTTAATTCACCACTCTTAAATTGATTAAATTTTTCGTATTTTTCACTTGCAAGAGCCAAATGTATATTGTTTCTTCTAGACGCAATAGAACAGACTGAGGCAATTACATTTTATAAAATCTAGCTAAAAAACAACGTATACTTCTACTGCAATCTTTCCACAAACTTTATACCCATTCGGAAAAATCAAACATGATATTCTTGGATCATTCAGAATTTGCTTGTAACATCATTTATATTCACCACTCTTAAAATGTTTTACAATTTTTAGCGATCTTAGTTGATTTAGGAATTCTAATCGCTCATTCCGCAGTAGAACAGGCTGAGCCAATGAAATAAAATAACTTAACGTTGGATTGGAAATTTTTCTCACATACTTCGGAAAAATTGTTATTTCCATTTTTCGAATGGTTTTCGAATTTTCGAATGGTTTTAAGAATTTTGGCAAATCCATACTAGCAAAATGAAAGCGGAATTTAATAAAGGGGGCACAGTTTTGTAACTTTAGTTCTTAATTACTCTTAGAATGCCGTTGCCTCTAGATCCTGATAGATTCAAATGTTTAGTGATTATACTGTAAACTTAATTGGGAAGACGTTAAAACTTATTCAGTTCACGCTGCCCACGATTTAAAGTAAGGGCACGAGTCAGAATGTTTGGACTTTAAATTTTGAAGTATCTAATAATTTTTTAGATGTTGTTATAGAATTTATTTTAATTCACGTACCTTTTGCACAGCATCCAAAGTCCCATCTTTAAATTCCACGCTTGGATTTAACTGTTTCAGTATATAATGCTTAACACAGAACAACGTCTGTGGACACTCCGATTCGATCGTGACCAAGCCGTCCACCAATTTAAACTTAAATTTGAAATGATTTAGAAACAAATATTCGCAATATCCATCTTCATACTCAAAATCTAACGACCTCGACAATTTTTCTAAATTCCAATCAGCATTTTCTAACCGGAACTTATAAATATGCGTTCGACGAAACAACGAGCCCGCATCCGACACTCTGTTATAATTCAAATAAAAATAATTCCGATTCACATCATCGAAGTAATTGTTTAGCAACTGCATCGGAAATTCATAAGCTATCGAATCGGCGGCCATAGATAATCGTGTCACCAGATAAATTTTAAATTTGGGCAATATAAAATCCGAATTGCGATGATCAATTTCGTACTCGATCGTTTTTTTAAACGTAATTTTAGGTTCAACATTGAAAGTGTGTATCGCGTTCTGGTCGAATTGCCGCAATTTCACTAAAATTTTAAACTGGTCGGCATGATCAACAATTTTTAGATGCACGTTAAATGTACACACGAATTGCAATAATAAATTTTGTCGATATATTAAATTTGTTCGGCAAGTATTCGAATCGTGTATTTGGCGAGATTTATCCGATTTTAATAGTTTTATTAAATCGAGGAGTTGCAGTTTTTTGATTTCAGAATTTTTACGGGCTTCTAAATTTTTAATAGTCTCAGATTTGCAGAACAAGATTTTAGAGAAATTTTTAATTTCGTGCAAATTATAATTTGCATTGCTGTTCGTGTTCTGAGTCAGCTGGAAGTAGTTTGTACTGTAATTTATATTGAACAGCTGAAAATTGTTGGTGATAACAAATATTTGTTTCAGAAGTTCATTGTACGCGATCGCCTGGGCCCCGAATATGTTTATCATCTTCGATTCAATATCGATCCCATCGCAATCGTTTTTGTCGTTATAAAACGATAGCTGAATTAAGGCCCGATCGTTTGAGTAGATTAAATTATTTGTACCGATGAATTTATAGCAGTCCAGATGGACACCCAGAGTATGATAATATTTATTGATCATACTGAACTTCGTCAGATAATACAAAATTTCTACGACTCCAGATTCAAGAAGACAAATTATAAAATTCTGTGCTTTCGAGTAAGTAAAACCAGCTATTTTTGACGAGGAAACGTTTAGTGACTGTATACAATTTTCTGCATTGTACGTATTCAACCAAAATAAATTTGATTCGATCGAAAATAAAATCACATCCACATACGCTATTGAATTATCTATTGGCGCACCAATCAGGCTCTCCAGGATATTACGCAAACCATCATCAAATTTAAAAACTTGTATGCAACTCGCTTCGTTCAGACGACTAATATTCAATTTTAGATTATCCTCGATATTTAAATTATACTCAACTGGATCGGTGACTGCGTCACCGTCACAATTTTGTCTTTGGATCATGTCGTTGGTATAAAACTTAATGAACACCTCGTTAGAATTTCGATTTTCGATCAGATAAATCCCAGTAGAGTTGTACCCCAAATTTTTAATGATGACATTAGCGTCGAATACATTTAATTTTCGTATAGTTTTCGTCGAGACAAATATAAATAAACGGCCGAAAGTAGTCAAGAGGAATGTATTAACGAGCGTATCGAACACGTTTAAAATCGTTTCGTTTGGCTCAAGAAAATTTTTTATTTCGTTTACTTCGTTTGGTTCGATCATATTAAAATTATCAAGGCTTTTCATTAGAAATTCAACGGATACATCACGAAATTTGTATGTGATGACGGTATTATGGTTCCATGTGATTAGAATTAGTTTTTTTGGTAGATTACTAATGAGGTGCAAGCCAAATGGAATCGAGGTGAACGCTGGTGGAAATTTTATGTTTAATAGTTCATTTGGTGTATCCATTGCTGCAATAAACCAATTCCATTTTAAACTAAAATTTACAATCAAATATTTATTTTTCACTTACCGAATTTATTTGTTTATTGAACATAAAATATAGTTCTAGCATTTAGATATGATAATTCTAATTTTGTATTCACTTTTATTCATACAAATACTAATTTTATGTTTTAATTGACTTGCACAATAAAATGTTGCACGTTGCAGTTTTGACATTCAAAAAATGTAAACAAATAATGAGCGCAATGATCTTATAAAAATGTGTCAAAACCGAAATTAATTTGGTAGTACATCTATGTTTGAGTAGACGTACTAAATAAAAATTGCTTAATATAGCTATTAAATATATTTATCAAAAATACACTGGAAAATAAAAAGTAAAGATTCAAACCTAAAAATCGATTCTGGGAGCAATCGGTACTAAACGCTTCAATATTAGCGAAGACACTTGCGGTTTAAAATGGGCTTTTGCGTCATGCTATGATTCGGAATGTCCAAGTGTCACCAAATGTACCACTCCAACTGGAAAATTCAGGAAAATACCAATATTTCTATGTTTATTCCATTTTACCTTACAATAATTTTATCTTTCAAATTCTGCAAAAGCTTCAAGACAATATGGTACACTTAGTCAATGATTGGTAGAATCAAATGAGTTTAGGTAAACTTGTATTGGACTATTTATAATTATCTGTTGCAATCAAGATAGGTATAATCGGTTACTCTAATTCAGCATCCATATGTAATCGAAAAATATGTCCCCCAAGTCAGAGCTTATGTATGAATGCCTCCTCAAGCTAAATATTGAAGAGGCAGACACATCGAGTACATTATTAGGAAACTGGACTTCCAAAATGTTTACCAAGCTGTCCAGAAGAAATTGGTATCATATGCCTTCTGCATAGCGTTTTTAGAGGTTTTATCCTAATGAGATCAATAGGTACTAGCTTTAGGAGATCAGACCACGGTAGTTGTGAGAATGAAAAATCGAATCTTGGTAGACGCAGTTAAATAATTAACACCGTCGCTTTTCCATGGTCAATTTCGAATCAATGATTTGATGAAATATTCTTCAAGTATTCGAGAAATCAATACTGTACGCAGTTAATAACACGAAACTCAAGATGAGGTGTCAGCAACAATTAATGGTTCAACTCGTGTTGAACTGATAAAGCCATTTTTGAAAAGAGTAATAGACTACGCAGGCCCATTTCATTTTCATTTAACGAAGAGGCGTGGACAGAAGACAAACGAACACAAATGTCCGTTTATATAAAATAAAAATACAATGGCTGTTCTGTTAGAAATAGAACTAGTGAGCGACATTAGAGTATGGTATTGCAAAGTGATAGCGAGGGGTACTGTAACCAAGTTCTTATACTTTTCACTGCTTACTATTTCACTTGGATTACGTATCATTATTTTACTTTACACTGCACACTGTTCATTTTTATTGACATCTTGTACTGTTAAATAATACTGTTCAACTTATACTGTCCCTGCATTTGTTTACGGTTATGAGTTTATTCCATTTACTGTACCTGGTGATGTATGCGTATTGCAATTGTAAATCACTTGCATGTGTGTGAATTGTCCTTTTCTTGATGATTAACGCCGTTCTTAGTTAGTATGTTCCATGATGAACACCATCGCTGCCATGTACAGTTGATTTCGTTACTCCAGTATTCCACTCCACATGGAATGACATTGTAATATCCCATTTCCAATCAGTACTGGATGAATACTTGATTTGGTAACATCGATGCTTGTTAAGAATAATAATCATCCAATAAAGTTATTGACGCCGACTATGCTCGAACCCACGTTGGTTGGTAACACCCTTACCAGTTTTCTGTTTTCTCTGTGATTCGGGAAGATTTGTGTAAATATTCTCTGCATCAAGGTTGCGACACTTTACTGAATTAATTTGTAAACTTGCTCTGGCTGCATCACATTCTAAAGCCAACGCCAATACTTCGTTCATGGTTTTACATATAGTGTTGCTTCTCAAATGAAATTTCAAATTTTTTTCCTTGATAACACTGATGAATAAGCCCACTGTTCAACACTGTTCAACACATTTGCAGGAGGATTACCGTAAGCTTCACGCGCCAATTTCGTTAGCAGTTTCTCTTTCTAGGCCTTTTGTGGTCCCCCCATGTAGTTGACACTTGATTTGAGGTTGTAATTTGTAAAACTCTCTAACATGTGACTACACTTTGCAAGAAATCTACAGCTTCCTTTGAAGAGCCACAATAAGCACATTTAGCTGCCCCTCCGAAGCTCAACCATTTGAAATTTAACTTAAAATTTTCAAAAATTTGAATGATGTGGTCGCCATTAAATGTAGGATCAAATTCCTCTAGAGCTTCAAGCAGCATTCCGTAAAATCGGTTGATCTTCCAAATTATTGTGTAAGGGATGCACTTCGACACGGTCGTCAACTTCCGTAATTTTATTTTCAAGCTCCTTGAATCCACCGTCAATTCTTCTTCAAAATTCTTCATCTCTCATGTCTGCTTAGTTTGATCGAGTTTCAGATCCAGCTTATTAAATTTCGTATATTTTATCTTTACGTAGCTCAGCAAAACCACCTCGCTTCGACCTTAGTTCTGCAAAATGGAAATTACGATCTCATCTTGCTGGTCTATTATCGCACCTTGCTGGTCTAATTGATCGAATTAAACGTCCATTCTCTTAAGGTGAAGCAGAGTGCTGTTGTTGTAGAATAGACGACTGTACTGAAATTGGTTGTTATTGTTTGATCCAGCGCCCCAGTTTTCTCATTTTTTACTTGCTCTTCTGAAGGCTGAACTTTCTGCTATCATTTGGAGTAACTGGCGTCATTCATGATGGTACTGGCTTCGGGGGAAATTGCGATCTATATCCTCCTGTTTCAGCATCCTCTTTCATAGAGCTTTATAGCCTTCGGTTGAAAACCCGAAACCATGGAGCTTATCGCGTAATTGTTGAGGTGTACACGTGTTTAAGGTTATAACTATTGGTGGTATTTCCAATATCGCAATTCTAACACTAAATGTTGAGAATTTCAGTAAGCAGCAGTTTCCACAGATGTCCCCTTACAATACGCATGAGAGTTCGGTTTATAGGGCTTGATCGAGCATTTGATATGAATTTATATTTGTATTTGTGACAATGTTCTATCTAGGTTGAATTTGAATACAGCTTTAAGCCATGATAACGCAGTCAGTTGTCTATTGGACATCCGCAGAGATAATGCCATCATGTCCTGTAGACTTTAAGCGCTTAAAGCTGTTTATTGTGGCACGATATCGGAGCAGCTGGGAAACGAGTTTCCTTTAGCACCAGAGAGTTGAGATGGTAGGACTGGTAGCTAATACTCTTATTTTCTTCTCCCTTCTGAAGTGTACCTTTAGCATCAGACAGCTTATTCGTTAGTACATGAAGCTCCTGTGTAGATTTTAAATCGGCACCGATAATGAATATCCTAGAATAAATTTTGACGATATCCCATTCGGTGCAATTTTTGTCTGGTCTAGTCTTAGAGACAAGGGTAATCTAACACTTGTGACACATTGCTGATTATAAACTTGGCGTACAGTTAAAGTTACATAAAGGTTTACGAATGAAATCAACAAATAACTCACCGCATTTGTTTGTATTCATATTTCTCCTTCTGATTGTGTGATGTGAGTTTGCATCGCTTCCCATGATAACCCCAACTTTCCTCTTATGTGTCTTCGTTAGTGAGTTTTATATAATTTCAAGCGAGATATCTTTCCACTCTTGTGGAATGTTGCTACATCAGCGTCGCTGTCACTTTGTAGTAGAAATGTTAGTTATAGCTAGTTAGGATTCCAGAGTCCAAATACTTGGTCTCTACTGACCCAAGCAAGGTTCTTGGATTAAGAACTTAAGTATTTAAATTTATGTCATATCCATCGTGACATGGTGGTTCATCTTCCTGGAGTCTGATTAACGAACCCAATACCACTGGACGTGTCTCTCGTTTGTCACGTTCGTCTTTTTGTACATCTTCAGTGTGACTCTATATCTCTCGTAGATCACTAGGTTCCTCTGGGATTGCAGTTCTTCTTCCTGTCTCGCCCAAGCTCAAACCACATCTTACCTTTCTATAGCCTTTTGTAGAGCGACCGTTAGTCGGCAATGTAGCCAAGTTTCTTTAGTTTCTCTTGTTATCAATAAGATTTTATTTCGGTAATAGTTAGGAGTATAATTTTTGGATAGCTAATCGTAGCACCTTCCCTACGTATGCTCGGATAACACATTTTTATTATCGTTAATTGATTTGCATATGTCAATATATTTTATCTCACGGTCGATATTACTAATTTTAATTGCACATACGAGTACGTCTCTATAATGTACTTTCATTTCGTTAGAAACGTCCCGTAATGCACAACTGATTTACTCATGGCATGGTAAATCAAAATAAATAATTCCGTACAAAAGAAAGTATTGTTAATGCTTAGCGTAAATAGAAACTTATCAAAATCATCAAATCAAACACTAAACGACATTAGGCAGATATCTTAAACATAAAAGACGTTTGTACGATTAGCAAATAACATAAGATATGAATGATGTTTACCAATATTATCACCAAAACAATCAATTAACCGGACTTGTCGTATTTATCGCACCTTACCGCTAAACAGCCATGATCTTGAAAGCAAAAGTCTTAAACAAACGTTCGAAAATACACCACACTGACCTTTGCTTACAGACCTACATTTTGTGTAAAGTGGAAGCACGCTAAAAATTTGTTTTATATGGATAGGAGAAATTTTTTGTCGCATATTGCGGCATTGGACACTCCTTATCCAGTAGATACGAAATAAAAACGAAAGTACATTTTTGGGTGTAGGCACTTCAGAAAATCAGTATCAACTACAACAATAAAATTTAAGACAAAATCGGAGTAAGTAAAAGTTATTGGTCATCATATTATGATTTCACTTATACGATTTAAAAAAATTATTTCATGCTACTTACAGATTTAGTTATCATTATCTTACGTTCTTGAAAGTGATTTTTTTTTATGAAAGGGAAAGGAATTTTACCTGCGATTTGTATCTCCTACTTCGCATCTTGGTGTTAAAACATTTTTAACAACAACTTAATTCATTAATTACACAATGTCAAATATTTAATAAAGTTTTGTTGTTCAAGTGCTGCTTTCGTTTTCATGAGATGAAGGCACGCCAAAACAATTTGTCGATTGTCTGTAATTATAGAGATTATTATATCAATGATCGGTGTTTTAAGAGTGTAATGGAGGTGTCCGAGCCCCACAAAGCAACATTTTATTTTGGTTTCGTTCTATTCTAGATTATTTACCGGTGCTGTGGAAAGCAAGAATAATTGTTGACCTACCAGACATATTTAATCAACCGCGGCATATAACATGGCAAAGATATGCGGGCCGCATAACTAATCGCTATTTGTGGCCCAAATATCGCCCACATACAGCTCTAATTTAATATACCTAAATGCTTGAGAGGCATATAAATCTCTAAATTGAAAGTTTTGGATATTTTTAATTTATAAATAAAAACGAAATGCAAATTAAATTAAGAATGGTGTGAATTTACAAATTATAATCCAAATTAAAATAAAAACAAAACGAACGAATTTCTTAAATTTAAATTTCTTAAGAAATGGACCATTTTTGATGGTTCGTTAATTTTTTTGACTACTAGAGTATATGAACATGTATATTATACATAAAATGATGAAATTTTTTTGTAATAAATCTCGATGATGTATCATGTTTGTGAGGTGTGGAATACTCGATTATAATGTTAAAATTATGTAGCGTAATAATACGATGTCGTCCGACATTCATTCTTACAGAGTGGCCCGAAAATAATTTCGTATTTCTTGATTAGCCAAGTATTTGGTTTTCCCTTCGGTGATGTGAAGACCGATTGGTTGAGCTATTGTTTCAATCGAATCTCCTTGCCACACTTCATATAGATTTTTTCGAAAGTATTTGCTAGTTTGCCATCTATTGTCACTTTATGCATCTACAGCCATCCGTTATGGCTCCATGGAAGGACAAATTAGCATATTTAGAAAAATGCTTCAGGGGACCCTAAGCCCCTGGCGAGAGTAGGCGAACGGAAATGCATGGTAGATGCTAACACTAATGCTTGCTACCGTTTATATATGTTTCTTACTCTGTAGTGAAGTTGAAGGACAAGCTAAAGCCAATATGGTCAGCAGAGCATAGGACTTACCATAAAAACGGTTCAACAAAAACCACTTCTTAGGAAAGTTGGTGGATTCGATGGAGTTCACCAGTTATTGGGATGTTCAACTGCCTCGGACCGAATAATTCCAGCGAAAAGTAGAACAGCTCAGAGATTTTTTTCTTAATGGCTGGAGATAATCTACATAGTGTTTAAAGCTGATAAATATTTCTAGGAAATGAACAAAAGTCAACGTAGTATTTGAATGGTCACCGGCGGAGTGAACCACACTACAGGTAGATTAATCATATGTAGAAAATGGTTTTCTCGTTATATTGGAAAAACGGTAATTTCTATTAAAAAAAAATTTGAAAGAAGAAAAATGACTTGAACTCAGTTGATGGAAATATGAGACTCTGAAGGCCCTTTTAAGTGTTACAGATTCCGTGTTACAGAAAAGCAAAAGAATAGGGATACTAATTAAAAATTATGTTAGAAACTTGAAATGATGTAAATAAAGTTTAATAGGTTTGGGTTAACTAGATGCAGGGTTGCGGAGGTTCGAAGGGGATGACCACGGAGATGGGTTTGTTTTAATTGTTTATGGTGAAAGAAACCTCTGTGAAAAAGCTGAAACTTGGAAAGCGATTCAGTAATGAGGTAGAGTGTTCTGTGAATAACGAAATGTGAGTATCTCAGTTCCTCTTCCTGATGATTACAGCGTGTACAAAACTGAGGTAATCAAGCGGCAATCAAACTTCTGAACTCGCTTGCTATGACGTCTACTGTGGCGTTGAGATGTCACTCAAAGACGGTCGAGCACCATCAGATGTAGCATAACACGGAAAATTTGGTCAACGAGATGGAAGGACGAGATTTAAGAACAATCAGAGGAATTCTCACAGAACGCTGTCCCTTTGGAGAACATGCGAGAAGGCAAGGTTAAGAATCTAATGATTTCTATAGAAACTGCAGGAATGAGGAGAAGAAAGAAACTGAAATTTATTCTAGTAGTACACAAAAGGTAGAAGCATTTAGGCAATTGGTAATGGATAACCTGTTGGATCTCAAAACCAGCAAAAAGGGAGATATATTACGCTACAGGTAGTCAGTGGTGTCATCGCTCTCCTTTTTAATAAATAAAAGACAGATTAAATCTATTTTTCACTCATCTGGTATTTTCTCTGCAGATTATATCTGGGAATTTACGAAAATTCCAGTAGAGTAGAAAATAGCTCTAACCTGTGCGTTGTAATTTAACGTTGGTTGCTCGCTGAAATATCACGTCTGTTTGTAAGTTGCTAGAAAAAATTTCGCCACGCTACTGTGTTAGTATCCATCTGCAACCTTCCACATTTATTGTGAATAGTGCTGCTATGTATGTTCCACAAGAAAGTATCTCAATTTATTCTTTCCGTTTAACCCACCACAATTTAGCAAGGAAAACTATTCTCTCCACTCTATTAACTTTTTCGCGTTCGCTTCTTTCTTCAGTTCAGTTTAAGCATTTAAGTGGTAAACAAGAATATTAAAATGAGTTCTGTGTATAGAAAGCGTTTTGGACTGGTGTTCTTAGTTACCCTAGCAACCCAATATGAGTGTGAAACAGGTAGCAAAATACACCAAAACATCTGTGTCAATTGTGAAGAAGTGGATTAAGTGGTATAATGACTCTGGAAATGTGCATGATTTACTGGGAAGAGGTTTAGATAGAGTCACTTCAAATCAACCTTATCGTCCGATAAGGTCATTTTGAAGTTGTTCGAGAAAAATGCGACAATAAACTTATGGCAAGCAAAACAAAAACTAAGTCAGAAAGGTGTTGATAAGGTGTCAATAAATACAATTCGACTAAAAATAGGAGCACACAGCACAAACCTTTGTTGACAGAGAAGCACATCGAAAAAAGGCTGACTTGGGCTAACGAAAATTTGGACCGTGATTGGAGCAATGTGATGTTTACAGACGAATCATCTTTTGAGGTATACAATTATTGGTGGAAAGCCTGGACAACTAAAAGCCACAGATTTCTCTAACAAACCGTTAAGCACCCACAAAAGGTTCATGCTTACGGTTGCTTCTTCTCCAAAGGATTCGGAAGACTAGTCATCTTCACAAGAAACCTGGATGCTCAATTTAAGGTGAAATTATACCAAAATGGTTTGCTAAAGTCCGTTGAGAAACTATTTGTATGTGGAAATAAAGATTGGATCTTACAAGAGGACAATGACCCTAAACATCGTAGTCGCCGTTGCAGCCAGTGGAAAGATCAAAATGGTATTCTAACTTTAGATTGGCCGTCACAGAGTCCAGATGTTGATCCGATCGAAAACGTCTGGTGTCTTATGAAGACAAAGCTTAGAGGAAACAGAATAACAACCACACAGCAGATTGTCCGTGTTCTCAAAAACATTTTGAAAGACTTTACTCCAGAATATGCGGCCAAATTAAGTGAAAGTTACACTAGGAGAGGTCAGTCTATAATAGACAACAATTGCGATGGACTACATACTAAGATAATTACGAAATTAGTTTTAATGTCTATTATGAGAAATAAATATCAATTAGTTTATTTATTGTGTTTTTATTGTTTTCTTTAAGATACTTTCTTGTGGAACATACTGTATCTCTTAAACTGGCATTTTCAAATTTCAGCAATTGTTATTTGCGCCATTCACGATGACTCCTTCTGCAGAGATTTTAGTTTCCTCATGACTCTGTAGCCGTTGTGTGACTGCTTTCTTGGTTGGGAAAGGTTTCTTGAATTTCGGCCAGACAATTAATTATCATCTAAGGTATTTCCTTGTTTAGATAGATGTTTATCTAGATTTATCGTATGGAAGCATTTGTTATCATCGATTTAAGTAATTCACGTGTGACTGACGCAGTCTAGGATTTCTACTATCTTCGAAGTCTTTCTTCGTTTCAAGTCACTAATTTACTATGAGATCAAAGTCGGCTGCTTTGCCATTGCTCGATTGGCGCCTCCCGCAAGTTGCACGATTTGTGTATTGAAGTTACTCACCAAAACAATTTTTACATCGCGTTGGGGATTTTTGCTTAAAATACTTTCAAATCGGTCGTAAAGACACTTTCTCGTGTTCTGATTTCATCTCGTTTGGAGCATGTAGTAAATTGCAGTGGCATGCGCGCCATCTGAATATCCAGTTATATAGGTTTAACATCGGATATAAATTAATGAAAACCATTGCTGATCGAAAACCAACTCTACACTCGGCGAGGTTATTACTTTGGCAGAGAGTAAATCCGTAGCGATTTTGATTAACAGTTTCATTGATACTGTTTAAGACAGCGGATATCTACCAACGGAAAATCACAGATTACGTTACTCGCCACAAATGACAGCACTATCACAAAACTGAATTTCTCTTGTTCTTTCCTACCTCAAACGGAGGTACCACTTTTGTCATCAAATAAAAACGTTCCAGCGGGATTATATCTTAAAAGTCTTCCTTAAATTGCAAAATTGATTGACCTCCAAAGTAAAGAAACTCATTATAAAATATTTTCAAATTTTCAATGTTCCATGTACGAGTATCTCCACCACTTTTTAGCGAATTATGAGGAACTTATGATGCAATTTGGGATCCTAAAATGAGTTTAGACAAAATCCTACATATTTTGAACAAGCTAAGGTTCTGAAAAGAGTCAATAATGGGCACTTCTCATTCCCGTATTTACAAGTAAATATAAAAATATTTGTACAGTGTTGCATTTGAATTTTGGCTAGTAACTCAGATTATGACTACTAGCTCAAAAACTTGCACATTCAACCAATATATCCCATTAATTAGGATTATCGTTTAGAATTCGCTCTATAATTTTTAGAGTTTTTGCGGCCATTTAAGTTCTTCTCAGTTTCTGGCCAATATCTCGAGAATTCTGACAGGTAACAACGCGTACGGTAGTTTTTCTAATAGCTAAGGTCATACTAAGTCTACAAAAATCTTGTTGTATCTAAAAAAAAAACCCACAATTAACCATTAAAAAGAAAAAACTTATATGGCTGTAAAAACTAAAAAATTATAGTGAAAACTTCTAAACGATAAATTTTCCCAAAATTCCCCATATAATCTCAATATGACTCAATATGAGATGGATGGAAGCAACATATTTAGTAAAATTTAAAAATTTCATATACCGAATTTCTTTACTTTGGAGGTTAATCAATTTGTCAATTTAAGGAAGACCTTTAAGAATTTATTCCGCTGGTATGTTTATAGTTTGTGAAAAAGAGGTACAAAACTCATTAAGAGGTCAATAAATCAATAATTTCTGCTGGTTGTCAATTTCAACAGAAATTATCTTTTGTGATAGTGCTGCTATTTGTGGCAAGTAGTGCAACCTCTTATTTTCCGCTAGCAAATTTCCGTTGTCTTATACAGCACGTTTTATTCCCGATAAGCCCTGTTTACTATGTTTGCTCATGTTTAGCGTACTATTGTCACGGATTAACTACCAGTTGTTACCAAAAGAAGCAAATTAATTTGCTGAAGTTGTGTACAGAGATTCAATATATAAAATAATCTGTGCATGATATATGATAAGAATATTTTCTGGGCAATTGAGATAGGCCTTCCGAGATAGACTAATTTTAGACTCGAAACAGAATTAATGGCACAGCAACATGACACAGTATCATAAGAACAACAGACAGTGAGACTCATTCAATAGTAAAGAATTCGAGAACGACGAGTGTTTTACGCAATTGCAGATGCTGTGTAGGTTAGTAGAAAATTTTCAACAGAAAAACAAAAAAAATGCTACTGGCCGCTTAGGGCAGCGTCCCACAACAACAAAAAAAATCTACTAAAACCAGCAAAACCAGCAAAAGATTAGAACTTTGTTATTTCTGTTTCTTTCTTGACAAGAGAAAAAATTTCTGCTTAAATTTTTTATTGACTAGGGGTGAGAAGCAAAATTGTTTTCTTTTGAAAATTTTCTGCTATCTTATATATATGTGATCAATTGGAGTCAAACTGCATCAAATCTTCGAAATAACCTTCACCACATAAAACCTAGTGGAGAGGGCAAAAACTTAAAACTTTCAAGATCGTTATTCCCTCCACGTTTTAAGACGATATAGTATGTATTAGGCAGCCATTTACAATCTCTTCATTAAGACCGTATACATTGAAATAAAAATGTACCAAACAAAGACAGTAGTATCTGCTCTCGCGATGTCAACGCTTCATTAGAAAATATTTATAGAAATAAAGCAGTTCCTGTTGCAAATTACTATGAGATCAGATAAGGAGTTTGAAGTCTTTCAGAAATTTAAATTGAGACTTCGTAAAGAAATCAACAAATACGTAGTATGATGTCATTCAAATGAAAAGATAGTATAGTCCTACATACGCCGAGTAGATTTCGCAGGTCTCTAACAAAAAATGTAAGAATCTCTAAGGACAGAGTAAATATATTTAGTCATTCTTGTTGACATGGATAACATGAAGCTACGAGTGACTTGCCGCAGTAACTTTTCAAATCGGGCAAAAGCCTATATTTCACTGATATCATTCTGAACAAAGATAGTATAACCTTCAAGCTAAGAGGGCAGTTTAATAAGTGACTTTTTAAATAAAAGATATTTTTTCAGCAAACACGCATTTTATTTCTCAATTTAGTCTTCTTTAGCTCGATACATTTATTCTACCGTTTTTTCAATTTTTTTAATTCCTTTCAAATAATAGGTTTTCTCAAGGCCTTCAAAATAGGCGTTTGTTTCAGTGATGACCTCTCCGTTAAACCCAAATCTCTTACCGGCCAGGCATTTCTTCTGGTTTGGAAACAGGAAATAGTCGCAGGGGACTAAATCTGGAGAATATGCTGGATGGGATAGTAGTTCGTAGCCCAGTTTATGGATTTTTGTCATAG
Source organism: Nephrotoma guestfalica (assembly GCA_963691935.1). Taxonomy (NCBI): domain Eukaryota; kingdom Metazoa; phylum Arthropoda; class Insecta; order Diptera; family Tipulidae; genus Nephrotoma; species Nephrotoma guestfalica. Next base: position 69,571,715 of record OY829913.1, on the reverse strand, counting down.
TGACTACACACGTGTGCACTGCATCCGCGCATTGTTCTGATGGAACTGCACATTTTTCCTCGCCAAATTCGAATCTGTCTAAAAGCTTTGAATAATATTCGCCGGTGATCGTTTTACCCTTTTCGTGGCCATGACCTTGTTGGCCAACAAAACCATCTTGGTCTTCTTTGATGCACGTTCATTCAAAAATGATGAACAAACAAGAGTAAATGATATAACAATGATGCTAATTTTGTACTACGAATTAAGAAAAGCAATCCACTTCCTATCAATGACGGAGATGTTGCAAAAGAAAAGTCACCTAAGATAACCATAGTAATCTGTGTAGTGAAACGTCAACAACCTGGAATATATTTCAACCTCGTTTTCAATGTATGACAAGTTAATAGAAAATAATCGTATATTTTAACCTCATAATTTACCATCACGGACGAATTCGGCATAAATAACACTATGTAGCCTTCAGTGACCGTCCGGCTAACAACAGTCAAATGCATCACACGTCAAATGAGATATATAAATACTGAATGACGTAATTTAACATGAATTGGGTAAAAACAGTGCATGGTGGGGCGGATCTCCTTTTTAAGTGATTAGTAGCAAGAGAAAAGTGGTTTAAAAATTCACTGGGTGGAATTACATTGGGTCTTTACTCCAAACTCTTTTACTCGATATGTGCAATATATACTATACTTATGGTATGTTTGCTTCTAGGTGAGGTCATCCTTTGATTACGACTGTTCCTAATTGACCATTTTCCTTCCAACTCTTTGAATTGCTGGAAATCAAACTCCTCGTATAGAACTTATTGCCTTGTAAAATTGGCTTAGTTTTAAGCTTAAGCATATTTAAGATTTTTAGCTATCGAAGAGCAAAATTTTGTAACAGTCGCTGCTGAATTCTGACTTGCTATATTCTTAGGTATAAATTGTTTTTGAAGGATGTTGTAATGAATTTTATTAGAGGAACAAACTAGATTCGCCATGATAAAAGATTAATATTAAGGTATCGTTTCAAGCGAATTCTATTTGCTTTCTATTTGATTCCGACTTAATCGAAGGGATATAGCAGATTGATAACAATATCAGCACATAATTCAAAAGGGTTCCGCATGAATTTTATAAAGATCCCACAATTAGCTTCAAACTGGTTTTATAAAAACCAGAATTGTATGATCCATAGTGCACCGAACTGGTACAAATTTACAACTCCATTCTTTTCATCATAAGAAGGCTCCGGACAGGAGTTTTGAAAATTATTTTTACAGGCTAAAGGCGGCCTAAAGCTTAAGCTAGGATAAAGGGAACGAAACAACCCACATTTTAAAATTGTAAACCATTATCAACATAAATTTACTGTAAATTTATGATGTTGTATTTTTCGTGAAGAACTAATCATACTTTCACCATTAATTGGTGCAAATAATTAAAAAAACCAAACCATCTTTACATTTTACAACAGCTTTAAGATCACATCTATATTTCCAAGGCAGAGAAATGGTCCATCCAGTGGCCTACAAGATGGCTTGATTACATCCTTAGTCAAGATAATAACCATTCTATCCAGATAAAAAACGGTAGCTGGTACAATGTATGAAACTTGGTACTGCTGCACGATATTAGGTCGGAAAAACTTTATTAAAACTCCTCTATAACAGACAATTTCACTTTAATTGAAATCCATGTGTACCTACCCTTATTAGCTAACTTCGGGACACCCTGTATACATTTTCATAGGGAAATTATAAATAAAATGTGCAATCGACTTTTCTATAAATGAACCTTTCAAATTTCTATCGATAGCATTTTTGTATCAAAACAATAATACGATTAATATGCGAGAATACTTTCTAATAGAATTCGGTTGAAATCTAATTCAAAGTACGAGTATTTCAGTTTATTTATATCAATCAATTGATTGTGATTGGAAAAGTATATCGTGTTGTTTTTAATTGTAGCCTACGTGCGCAATTTTATTGAGAAAATATCAGTTTAATTGGATTACACTTTCGATTTACGATTACATAAAATCGAAAAAGCGAATATTCAGAGCTTTTGAACGATTATTAAAGATTAAGTGATGAATCCATAAAAAATCATCAATGTGAATCTAATATTTTCTTATCGGAGGAAGAAACTCGTTGTTGCCAGACAAACTGGTGGCAGACGCATTACGCCGCTTGAGTGCCTCTGATGTAGTATTAATTACCTTGGATGCGTATTTCAAACTGGTTTAGTAAAACGAATTAAGGATCAATGCACCATACTCTCAGGGACAATACAATTTTATAAAACAGAGGTCAATGCAAAATAGTCACTTTTAATCACAACAAAATCAATAACATGTTAAACCGTCACAGTATGTGTATTTAGTGCGAATTAGTCTCATTTATTGTTTTGAAATCAAAAATAAATATGCACATCCATTTTTTAATATTTGAAAGTTTTTACATTTGAAAAACAAGTATCATAATTCTCATTTCGAAGAGAAGGAATCAAATTTTTGCAAGCTCTAATTGCTACAGTAGACTATTCATGTTTTACGAAAAAGACGATGACGAGACTTGTTTATCAATTAAGCACCTTTCCTTTTCACTGCCTTATATATTCTCCGAGGCTGAGAAACTTGGTAAATCCGAAGTTTTTGGTTAGAAAGCGCTGATGTTATACGCCACCTTTCCCAAATGATCAACAAGTTCAGTTTGAACCAAAGCCATACAATAGTGGATCGGCGTATATGGTCAAGCCGAAATAAATTGAATCGGACTCTTTCATATTTCCTCTTTCCTAAGTAGTAAGCGTACCTAGTCTTACGGTACGCATGTTGAGGTACGAGGTATGAGGTATGAGGTTGGTACGCATGTTTGCTGAATCTGGAAGCATCGCACGTAGACCGTACAATCGAGATCCCTATGTTCGGGTCGAAGCCACAATCGCAGCTGTAGCATCATCAATTCAGGCAAATCCAAGTGTTTCGACTCGAGAGTTATCGGCGCAAATTGGAGTTAGCAGACGGTCATTACAACGGATAATTCATGATGACTTAAACTTGTTTCCGTACAAAATCCAAATTACAAGCAAATTAAAACCTCTGGATTTGCCTATTCGCCTGGAATTTTGCCGGAAAATTATTGAAATGGCCGAAGAAGACAACAACTTCATAAATTGCTTGTTTATGTCTGATGAGGCCCATTTTGATCTAAACGGCAATGTAAACAAGCAAAATTGTCGTATATGGAGTGAAACTAATCCAGAAATACTCCATGAGACGGAACTGCACCCAGAACGAGTGACAGTGTGGTGCGCAGTTTCATCAAGATGCATTGTCGGGCCATACTTCTTTGAAGTAAACGGTGAAACAGTAACTGTAAATGGGGACCGTTATTTAAACATGTTGAAAGATTTTTTTTACCCAGAACTGCGGCGAAGACGTATCCCTTTTAACAGCATTTGGTTCCAGCAAGATGGAGCAACTGCACATATAGCCAGACCGGTTATGGAGGAGCTCCAACGAAAATTTCCAAATAAATTAATATCCAGAAACTCCACTTTCCGCTGGCCCCCAAGGTCACCTGACCTCACTGCACCAGATTTTTTTTTATGGGGTTATGTCAAACAAGAGGTGTTTAAAACGAAACCAAGGAATTTGACTGAATTGAAGCAGTCCATTACAACAATAATTGAGGCGATCCCGACTTCAACCCTTCAGTGCGCAATGAATAATTTTCTGATCAGGTGTCGCACATGCGTGAATGAGCATGGAGGTCATTTACGGTCTATCATTTTCAAAACTAATTAGTTAAATAAAAATAAAATTGAATTATCTATACAATAAAAAAAAATAAAGCCGATTAGTCACACAGAAAAAAAGTTATTACGTTTTGTTTTTGTAGCACGATTCGTGCGCCACCCTGTACAAATCTAACGCAGTGATAAAACAGTTGGACTTATGACAGGAAAATGGCGCGAGCCACGTTTACAAGTCCATCCAAGAAAGCAAGGAGCTACCTGCAGCTGTATCCTTATTCATGAGTGAGATAAGCTAGTTTTGATGTATGGCACAATATGTGAGCGTTATTAATACAGCTTGAAACGCAGATCAACAAACTTAGCCTACCGGAGGTTCTTAGGCTCATCAAGAAACAGAAAATCCCAATTCAAGCATCAAATTTTTAGTATAAGTTGTCAATAAGAGTAAGTGTCGTTAATCATAACGATTTCGATTACCGATTAATCGTATTAACTAAAATAAGACGTTGCTCTACAAGCCGTTTTTACCGCAACATCAAATGGTTCTTAAATATTCCGTTTAATAGTCACCTAAGTATGAATGAGTTTTCATTACTGCTGAATCGAGCATACTCTTATATTTTGCAGTATAAATCATCGAACGAGTTTCGTTTTCGCAGCTTTTTTTGTGATCACTACACTTCAAGCATTTACTGGCTTTTGCAGGCTGTCAAAAATCAATTTAGTTTTGAGTTTGAATCTGGTATATTTTTATAAAGATATTAACATCTTTTTAAGATGTCCAAACTAGCTCATATATATGTATTTTATTCCATCAGAAGCGCCATAAAATACGATGGGAAAACATTCCGAGATGCACAACATGATAGTTTTAATAATGATTTAGCTGCGAAAAGCTTCTTCTGAGAAAACATTGAAAGTTACCACAATCTAGATGTTCTTTAAAGGATTCGCAAACTACGCAAACTGGTTACGGTCGGAACTTGCAACGCTTGTATGCTACACCGTGATTCTGTGAGTAGGTATTTGATTGGATGGTATTTGGGAGAATGGAAAACTACAATGGTCCATTCACATAAGATGCCAAAAGAAAAACCTCAGTTAATGAGAGAAACTTAATATCCATAATGGAAAATCAAAAGATTTTGTGGAAATTTATAAAAATGTTAATATTTAATAAAATTTTAGGATCTATGGAGAAATTTTTGCGGAGACGGTTCGAAAGTGTCGTGCATTTTTTGGTCACCGTACATTGGTCCGATTAATCGAGAAATTTGTGGCGATTTGGTCAGTTGAAACTCAGAAGCCGCTAGTGAGAGTGTTGGCCAGAGTCCTTACACCTAGTTTCGCCATTGTTCTCAGTAATTGAGACTTTCAGGAAGCAGTTTACAGCGAATGTTGACTAAAGATTTGCATTTGTATGCCTACAAGATTCAGTTGACATAATATTTGAAGCCAGCATACCATGCGCAGCGCTGAACGTTCACAGAATAGATCTCAAAACAACAACAAGTGAATGGTGATTTTTCTATGAAAATTATTTCGATGAGGCGCATTTTTAACTTAATGCCTATATCAACAAACTGAATTGCTGCATTTGAGGTGCTGAGAATCCAAGAGTGATCTTTAAACGACCGATACTACCAAGAGCTACTGTTTGGTGCGCATTTTGAGCTAGCCGGAATAATTGAAACGTTCTTGCTTGAGAATGCGGCTGGCAATGCGGTCACCGTCAACGGTGTTCGTTACCGTGAGGCCTCAAATTACTGAAATGGATCTTAACGACATGTGGTTTAAACAGGACGGCGAAACCTGTCCAACAGCGAACGAAACAATGGAATTGTTGGAGACGAAATTTAAAGAGAGAGTTATCACGCGCTGCGGCGTTATAACTTGGCCACCAAGATCATATGGTTTGACGCCATCTCGACACCAGTCAAGAGCAGTTAGTTTCAAGTAACATTTTTAGGTCTTTCGTTAGCTGTCACGTTAATTCAGGTACATTGAATTCAAAGTATTGCGTGTAATGGCACCATAACCATCGGGACGTGGAACGTGTTGGTTATAAATCGCAACAACTCAGTAGTGAAATCTACTAGTTCTTGATTTTCTAGTGCAACTAGGGAGATTTTTAAGATTTGTAATATTTCTTAGCCAAATGCAGGTTATTTTGCTTAATTCATTATACTCCATTTTGAAATAACTTTTCTTTAAACGCCATATTTAGTGCCATTCACATCTTGTGCCGTCTCGTAAGTAATTTCAGCAAGTGCTCACGGTGCGTCTTTACGGCGGTAGCTACTCCGTAACTGGGGTCAGCTAAGTGTATGAAGACTGTGGCCTTTCTACAGGGGGTTTGCGTTGGGCTTGTTAAGCAAAACAATTGTTATGTATCTTCAACAAAAGCGTCGGATAATTAACTCGGATTTACAACAACGACCTCGAACTCGAAATAATGCCATTTGAAATGTCCGATCCCGAAATGTATTCCGCTTAAACCGGTCCGGAGCTCCTAGCACTAATTCATTGATCAGGCATCTCAGTATAAGTTCGATCTGATCACCACTGATTTACTCTCTGTCAAAGCAACAACTTCGATATGATCGAGTTTGCAGTTGGATTTCCGATCAACAATCGTTTAATCCCATAAACAAGCGAATCTGCGGACTCAGATTGAGCACGCATCACTTCAACATCTCATTTGTGAACGCACAGTAGAAAAAGACACTTTTCTAGCATTAAAGATATTAAGACAAAACGCGGCACCAACATCGATTCTGACTACTTTCTGGTATGAAATGGTTCGAAATATGACGTAAGTTTATCCACCATGCACATATAATAACCAATTCCAACGAATCTCACGTTGGAATACCGAAGCATTAAACATTCAAGTTATCCGAGCCAACTTCGATGCGCTAGTTAAAACACATTAGAAACAGCCAGTGGTTGGCTATTCTGTGGAAGGAACATAATAAAATTGGCAACAACAACTGCTTCAACGGCGAATTTAGGTGAAAATAACTCAAAGCCTAGAAATACGTGGCTGGATGAGAATGATATATCTTCAGTTCAAGAAAAAAATCGCACAGGAAAACGGAACCTGGCTCAATTACACAACGACTATGGCGGCGAGAAAACACTCCAACCGACTGTGTAGAAAGACGAAACGTGATTGGCACAAACAACAAGTGCTTAAAATCGAAAGTTGTAGCGCTATTCCCAATGAATACTAAGAGCAACAAATGGGCACAAACACCGTCCTGATAGTGTAGCGAAATTAATTTTCGTCACTCTTAATTTCTACCTCCTGTTTGAGATGGTTTTATCGATTTTGTTCGCAAAGAGAATCCCACACGAGTTGTCAATTTAAAGCGAGCTCATTTTGGCGCTCTCATATTAATGGCTCTAAAAGCAAGGTGATAGAGGCAATAGCCCAAATATATATTCAACCTTCAGTTAGAATATGTCATTCGGCAGCCAACCTAGCGCAGTTGCGTGTATTATAAATCAAGCCAAATATTAGCCTACGTGAACGACATACCCATTTGAGTCGTAACATCGTGTCTCCCAAAGAACTTATGGTTCCGTTGGAAACTATACACCCCAATAAATCGGCCTAAATATTTACGAAGCGAATACCAAACACATGTCTATCGCGAGTAGGCCAACACGTGGAGAATTTTTACTAGGCGATAACACAATACGAAAAGGAGAATTAGTTTAAATACTTGGGATCGTAGGTAAATGTGCAAAACTCAGTCTCTGCAGATATAACATCATGGATTGCAGCAGGTTATTCGTTTATACCCTAACATTAGTATTTTCAAGTTTCGCTATATATCGTGCAAAACAAAATTAAACATCTGAAAAGATGAACAGCCAAAAGCTTGCCGTTTTTGAGCTAAAACTAGTGCTTATGATGCTAGGCTCTATTAAGGATGGAGAAATGCATAGGATGCGCCTGAATCTTGAGATCAGAAATTATCTGAACAACTCTAACGTAAGTGGAACAATTGAATCAGCAGCAAGGCTGATGTGGCTCGGGCACGTTCTATGTTCACAAAGTCGTGCCAAAAAACAGGCCATGAAGTCGGCACAAATAAAGACAGGGCTTCGGATTGGTGAAGTAGAACGGGTCCTTCAAACTCTTGGTTTTCTTGTCAGGCGCCCTCTTGTTGCCGATCGAGTTACCTGAAAGAGCATTGTTGAGGCGGCCAAATCCCTACATGGGGTGTAGCGCCAGCAAAGAAGAATAAGATGATCTTCTATTAAATTCAGACAATCAATCAACACAAAATTTAGCATTCTCTCCAATTGGACCATTATTTGAGGTTATACGTAAATTCAAAGTCACTTTATAGCTACCTCAAATATTAAGCTCACCAAATTATAGGGGATTGCAATATAGTGGTCAGCTTTAAATATTTTGTTAAATTTATTGTGTGTTAGTGGAGCATTCAGAAGTTCAGCCGCCTTTTGAAGAGAGGCAATTGATGTTATGACTTGAAGGGAAGGTCACACTTCCTTTATCCCAGCTTCGGCAGTATCTTTCACACTGAGAGGGCACTGGTTTATCATGACCTCGTAATTTTTTTTTAAATACAGTACTGCTCTAGAATTTTGACAAAATGTGATTCGCTATAAAAGACGTATGCCTTCATACAACTTGCAAGTTTTTATTTCACATATAACAAACTCGAATTCGTAACAATTTTCTTTCCCGGAAATGTAAAATTAGTGAACGTAATATTTCGCCGTGTACACATAAGTCTCAATATTTTTTAACAAGACGTTTTAATTTATATTCTTTGCTATATTCATAGAAATATTTCACACAAAACTCGCTTACACTTTCAATTACGATCATTAAAAACTAAAAGTAATTGGTTTTGTTAAATAGTTGCGGGATTTAATTTAATTTTCGTTATATTTTTTGCTTATCATATATGAGCGATAGTGGAGTAGTTTAAAGTCTCAGCCAGTAAATTTTGAGGTTTCATCGTCTAGGAACAATATTGGTACCCAAGACAATAGACGACTTATTATGTACATATATAATCAAATAAATGTACAATAAAGACTTTCACATAATGTTTGTGATGATGAACTAAAACTCTATATTATGTACTGTTGTAACATAAAACTATTTATCTTGCTGCGATTCATTATTTCGAGAAAATCGGATTCATTGTTTGCTTTGTTTGAATGTGTACAATGGTGGCGCACGAGAAAGACGCACTGCTCGCTTAAGTACTTAGATTTTGAAATTTTGTTGGATGCGGTTTGTTGATCTGATTGATTGTTAAAATTTCTTATATGTAAATTACGTATATATGGAACACATTTCGTTTACGTAACACAAGTACATAATGTAAGGACAAAACAATTCGGTACGGTATTTTTCACTGCCACCCAAATTAAAATACCACGATATGTGGCGTTCGGTATAAACCCATAAACCTACTATTAAACAATTAATTTAAATTATATATCCTTATACGGTTGAGTGAATAAATGAAAAAAAAAATTATTTATATCTAATTTCCAATAAATGAAGCATAACGTAAACAATTAACTTCCATGTTGAGCTATTTAGAAGAATACTGCTGTAAGACGTTTTAACTAAATATTGTGACGGTTTAATGATATACGGAAATAAATGTATAAGAAGTCGTGAGTACCTAAATCGATCGTAACTAACTAAGCATTCACGATTTTCCACCCAACAAAATCTTAATTCATTTCAAGGTCATTAAAACTTAATATTTTTCTCGCGTGTAGCGATGTGAATCACGATATAACACAAATTACAATGCTCTAAATGCAGTTAAACATCGCACGTCGATATATAAATTTACTTTTTTAGTTTTAATTTAATTTATTAAATTAAGAAAATATTTAATTAGAATTCAATAATATTATGCGTGTGTGTGTAAATTAGAATTCCCACAGCAGTAATCTCATCGTCTATAGTGAATATTAAAATGTTAATTTAGAAATTGATTTATGCATTTTCTTAATACAACATGAAGTTGAAGCCTATCTTCACGCAGAGAAGTAATCGTATACGAATAGTAATGATAATGGCAAATGAAGAAATTAAAATAAAAGTGAAATTTATTATATTTTAATTACGATTATGAGAAAATTATTAGTTAAGATTATCGTTTGAGGCAATTAGTAATTAGATTATGAGCGGAAAGGAAATTCCTTTTTGTGTATGTTGGACCTGTGGAAATTCCTACCTGTATATCCGGCCAAACATTATCAACAAGCATATTGACTGAATATACTGAAATTGATCAGGTCATCAAGAAGGAAAATTTTCAGGAATTTCATTCTGCTTAGACAGGGCAGTAGCAAATCAAATCGAGTGCATCACCTTTCTCCCTCTAAAACTTAGCAACTACGATAGTAATTCTGAAAAAACGCTTCTACTTTGTAGTTGAGTCGGGATCTGCCTGGTTATTATTAAATGAAATACTGTTAGACCACCTGTCGTAAGTTATTCTAGTGGCTTCGTCTTAAAGCTTTAGTTTTCATGTAGCGGGCACCATTTCATCATCTTTTTAATGATTTAAGATGGTTTGTACCTTGACAAATGCATTCATTTTTCTTAATATTCCCTTCCCTGGCACCTCCATTAGATGAATGTTGAACTGGTACTGTTGAAGGGTATTTTTCATTATGGTGACACCGTCTACCAGATTTAGGTGGATATGGAGGAGACAACCTCAATAAAACAATCCTCAATCCAAGGAGAGATATGAAGGAATTTTCTCGCCTGTACGATGGACCTCCAACTATCTCGGTTGATCCGGTTTCGACATCCTATTGTTCGCAGGTCTTGGTCGACGTCATCGCGCTAGTCTAGACTAGGTTTTCTTCAACTAGGATCGTTCAACGTGACCTCGCCAATTTAATCGGTTAGATTTAACGAATCCATGGACTTGCAATAATGTCACAATCACCAAGGAGAGATTAGATTTCGAAATTTATTCGAAGTCGCTATTCATTGTTCGCAACCTTAACTGGACCATAAATGGATCGAAAGACCTTCCTTTCAAAGATATACATATAATATTATAAAATCGTTAGTGGTTAAGGTCCAACTTTCGCGTAATAAAATTAACACAGAAGCCGAGAAGGCTCGATGCTATGCGAGAGCTTTAATAACTGCCTGGAAATCAATTGTTGATGTTATAACTGACCCGGACGAGTTTAAAGTCCACGTTGTTAATTCTTCCACATAAATATTCGTTCACGTAGTTATGGTCGCCCATTCCAAGATTTGTCGTAAGGATGCTCCTTGGTGTTGATAGATATTTAGTTTTGTTGCTGTTACTTTCAGACCCAGTCGTTTAAATTGTTTACATTGTCCTTGATATTCATTAGGTCTCTGGCCAAGAAGATGATATCATATGCATAACCAAGAATTTGACCTGACTTATTGAATATGCAGAGCGGATGTTCAATTCAGCTTTTTCTTACCACTTGCACGAGCGCCATATTAAACAGCAAAGGCGCGATTGCATCTCTCGCTCGCACACCTGATGTTATCTCGAAGGTAGCAACACAGTCCCTTCCACTACAATTGTACAAAGTGAGTCAGATGTCTTACAGAGTGTACTCCCAACAATTTTTCCAGGATCATCCTCAAGGTGAAAAACTGGTCAGTGGTTGATCGGTTGGGGTGAAAACCACATTGACAGTCGCCGATGATATTTTCGGCAAGGAGGACGATTCGGGCAAGAACAACATTAGCAAGCACTTTCAAAGCGGTGTTTTTCAGACTTCCATTCCACGGGAAGCTCCTAATGTTCCAAGATCGCAACGATATATATGAACTATAGATTAGATGCAAGGGTAGCTGCTCCGAGTTTTATTACATAGTTCTGCGGAGATTTCTTTAACACCAATCTACGGGACGAGTACCTCCTCGTCTGGTGGGGCTTCGTCGCTTCGTTTTAGTATAGTTTGGAAAAGAATTGCCATACTGCGGGAGCATCAACCACTTTTGTTCTAAACTCTCCATTCTTGTATTTGATGGCTGTGGATCTCAGATGGAAGTCCTTAATAGGATTTCAGGCATTAGCAGATCTCCTGAGTTTCCGTTTTCCGCTTGTAATCTGATGTTTTGATATAGGTCCTCATATGTTCAATCCACTTCTTTCGGAGGTATTGGTACGAGCTCGACGGCTTGACGGCCCTGTTCGTCGAACCAATCGTTCCGTGCTCTTGATGATCTTCTTCCAATAGTATGTTCTGCTGCGGTAGTTATGGCTGACTAGATAGCATGCCACAGACCCTGGATGTTTGGTGGAGTTTCGTATTGGGGAAACAATTAAGTTTCCAGAGATTTACAAAAGATACTTCTTGTATCTTTATTCATGTTAAAGCGTCATCATTTCTCCCTGAAAATTAGTATGTGTCATTTCGCTGAAGTGTAAATAACATAATTGTTTGTGCTTTAACCATGTCAACCTTTGTGCCAACAAAACACAATTGTTCTTCAAATTAAAACAAAAAGGAAGCGCTTCTTTTTTGTTTTAATTTGAAGCAAATTGCAGCTGATGGACATCGATTGCTGTGTGAAGCATATGGGGAACATGCTAACTCAGTAAAAACCTGTGAGTACTTGTTCCGCCGTTTTAAAAGTGGCGATTTTGACACCAATGGCAGAAAAACGCGAGGGGAGACCAGACAAGTTTGAAGACGCAAAGTTAGACGCGTTATTGGACCAATATTCATGCTCAAGAGGACCTCGCTGACACTTTGGCAGTGCCTCAACAAGCGATTCAAAACCGTCTCAAGACCATGGGTATGGTGCAAAAACAAGAAAATGGAATTCCGTATGAACTCAAGTCAAGAAAGATGAACGCCTTTTTTCACGAAAAGTAGGTTCACTACGCAACCCAAAGTGCAAAAAATTGTGGGGTAAGCCCGGTCATGCATCAATTTTAACCATTAGACCGAATATTAATGGCAAGAAGCTATTGCTGTGCATCTGGTGGGATCAGTTCGGAGTGATCTACTATGAGCTACCCCAGCCTAACGAAATCAGCACTGGAGAACGTTATCAACAACAATTAATGCAATTAAGTCTAGCATTAAAGCTCAAACTCCCACAATGCGTCAAAATACATGACAAAGTGATCTTTCAGCAATACAACGCTAGGCCACATGTTGCAAGATTCATCAAAAGTTTAAAGGCGCCTCAATTGGATGTCTTACCCTACAGTCCGTATTCACCAGACATTGCTCCTTCATACTACCTCTTGTTCCGGTCGATGACCCATGACCGAGCAGCAATTCACTGCTTACGAAGAAGCCATAAATTGGGTTGATTCTTGGATCGCCTCAAAATACGAGGGATTTGTTCGAAGCGTAATCCGTATGCTGCCTGAAAGATAGGAAAAGGTCGTCGCTAATGATGGACAATACTTTGAATATAATACATTGAACCAATTTCTCTGAATAAAGCCTCGAAGTTATTCAAAACAGAATGTTATTTATCAAATTTTTAACTTAGTCGTGTTTATTAAAAAATGCACTTAACGAAATTTCGAGTGCTAAAAAGCTGTTTTAAATAAAATAAATGAAAATGATTAAAAAAACAGTAAACTAAGCATGTAGTGCATTAAACAAAATTTGTTGTAAATATATAAAAATTTCGATACTGCTCGACCGTGTATAATTAAAATGTCCAGACCGTAATATGCAAAAATGCATTATATTTATGGTGTTTGTAACAACAACGCCCGAGCTGCAGCAAGAAATGGTACTTCGAAACGTACATCGAACGTGCAGCGAAGATGAGATCTCTCAGGTCATCAGAGAAGCCCTGAAATATCTGACAACTCAATATAGGCGAAGATAGCATAATTGAAATGGTGACAGATGGACGGACAATCTTACAAGTGTTCTTCGTTTAGCAACAAGTTCAAAAGTGCCACAGCCTACGTTGCATTGCATTTTAAAAAGGAATCGGTTGCACCCTTATCGTGTACAAGATCTTATACTGAGCTGACAATGAAGAAAGAGTGCAATTTATGGAGCATCAAAACATGCTTCAGTCATGTGGCTGAAGCAGCTCCGCCTCGCTTTGCGCACTAATAGTGAGACAGTCCCTTTACGTAAAGTAGCCAAGTCGCTGAATTGGAAGGAAAGGGACTATTCCATGGCCACCACAGTCTCCTGATCTAAATACTTTAGACTTTTTGCTTTGGAGTTAGTAAAACGAGCTGGTTTATGAAAGAGAAAAACAGACCGAGTAGGAAAAGCGACAAATTTTATTAAACATAAAGAACGTTCGTTTCGACGATTAAAGTAAATTTTAAACTGCGGTCCCGATACGTTATTTAGGCAAATGATGGGCATTTTGTTTTATTTCTGCAGCTATTTTAGTATCCAAATTTTGTTAAGTAGAGTTTTTAATAAACATGACTTTGTAAAAAATTTGAGAAAAAACATTCTGTTGAATACCTCGATGAGTGACTACTTTAAAATCTGCATAGTGTCGCATATTTTTCTGATAGTTTGAGAAATTTTTGTAGTACATTGTTGTCAGTGCCACTTCATCGATTAAAACTGTTGGAAAACTGACTCCACAAATATTTGACAAAAGACAAAAACTCTATTGTCTAAAATAAAAATGATTTTATTGGAAAGGTCGAGGACGTATTAAAAAAAACGAAACGAATTCTTGGCTTTTTTAAATTAATTTTTTTCGAGGCATGCGATTTCATTAAAAACACTGAAAGTCGATAACTTTTGAACTATCAACAATTCGATAAAACTTTGTTTGGCTATTTTGGTACCGGTGTGAAGTTTTCAACATTTATCAAAAGTGTAGCTACACAAATTAACAAAAAACAAAAATGTAGATACACAATTTAACAAAAAGTGTAGAACTACATAAAAAAATTGTGGCAGGGTTGAATTTGTTATAGTTTTCACTAAGTATAATCTAATCTAATCCGCGGCATATCACTGCGACCTTCGGGGAATTTTTTTGTTTAGTGTAAATGGAAATAATAAGATGAAAAATGTAAACCGTGTCTTGTGGGTGTTTAAGGGCCATCAACACTAAATTCTTGAGATGACACCACAAATCTGAGTATACTGGCCTTCCGGGGACACTCTCTTCCACCTTTAGTGATATGCGGCATATCACTGCGAGGTTTATTTTAAATGAGTCAATCAAAATTATTTCGTCATTTTCAAATCTGAATAGGGAAGAGATTCGGAATAAAATTAGTGACTGTTTAATTGGTATTAAAATTCCTTGTGTGATTTCATTTACGACAAATGGAATCAATTCTAAAAAAGACTTAGAATAGATTATCGTTTATGGACATTGCAAGCTGATTCCAGAACGAAAGTATAAGTTTGTCATTAGGGAAATCAGTGGTTTGATATTTGTTGTAACGGCGAGCGTTGTGGTTGTCATGAAGGAGAACAAATTAGGGGCATTAATCGAACAAATATTAAACATCGCTTAAAAGGAACATCTTGCCATAATGTGCAGTTAGATTTAGCTAATGAAACCGACGTTAAACTTTTTGAAATTGGAAACATTCAATCGTTCGATCCTCCTACTTCAATTCGTAAAATCGACTTCAATTCGTAAAAACATCAGAGCTACTGAAGAAAGATGATCTTGTTAGTGATTGCGACATAATTGATATTTGTCAAATGAATTTGGTTGAACCTAAAAAAAATAAATATATTTATGAAATGTCGCCTGATCCATTGAAAGTAGTTCTATTATGACAATCAACTTTAGAACTTTTAAAAAAATATTCAGTAAATGAAATTTACTTTGATGCCACGGGAAAAGTCACTAAGCGTCCTGTATGTCATTAACAACCAAATAATACCTATAGGAGAATTAATTTCATCGCGCCACGATTCGTTAACAATTAAACGATTTTTAGATGATATAAAAGAAAACATACCGAAGGATTTTAAGCCCAAATTTTTAGTAACCGATTGGTCGTGGGCAATGATAAAGTCAGTGCTTCTAAGTTATAATTCAATGACTGTCTCAGAGTATTTTGCCTATACCTACGACATACACTTTTTATCTTATTATTTCCATTTACACTAAACAAAAAAAAATCCCCGAAGGTCGCAGTGATATGCCGCATATCACTAAAGGTGGAAAAGAGTGTCCCCGAAATGCCAGTATACTCAGATTTGTGGTGTCATCTCTAGAATTTGGTGTTGATGGCCCTTAAACACCCCACCCGGTTTATACTTTTTATCTTATTATTTCCATTTACACTAAACAAAAAAAATTCCCCGAAGTTCGAAGAGATATTCCACATATCACTAAAGGTTATAGGGAGTGTCCACGAAATGCCAGTATACTCAGATTCGTGGTGTCATCTCTAGAATTTAGTGTTGATGGCGATTAAACACACACAAGACCCGGTATACACTTTTTATCTTATTATTTCCATTTACACTAAACAAAAAAAAATTCCCCGAAGGTTGCAGTGATATGCCGCGAATTAGATTAGATTATACTTAGTGAAAACTATAACAAATTCAACCCTGCCACAATTTTTTTATGTAGTTCTACACTTTTTGTTAAATTGTGTATCTACATTTTTGTTTTTTGTTAATTTGTGTAGTTACACTTTCGATAAATGTTGAAAACTTCACACCGGTTATTTTGGTTGAAAATGAGTTCCACTATCATCCTGTTTCTTTCGATCTTCAACTTCTGCGACATCTTAAATAAAGATTTCAATTAAATCGCAAACTCGTCTTAAAATTTCGTATGGCATGGCGAGACATTCGATAGTTATTTTCGTTAGTGTTATTTTAGAAAAATCTACTAACTTGAGCTTGACTCGAGAACACATACAAAATTAAATACAGAGAAAATTTATTTTTTGTTAAACCACAGAGAAGAAGATCTTCTTCTCTGTGGTTAAACCATAAAATTTTTTCAATTTACTTTTAAGCACGTCTTTGCAAGCAAAAGTGAAACAGACGGTATCTTGTTAAAACTCGTGCACATCATGTGTTTATTGAAGAACTCAGAGTTTCGTAAGGTTCTGCCCGGTGCTTTTATTCCTAGGCTCAAGTAATTAAAGTTAATATTAGTATTAGCACAGTTGCCCTATCCAGAAGTAAATATTTTTATAAATGTTATTGTAAATCCTCGTTCAGTTTCGAGTAAGAAATTTTCTTTCGACACGATCGAAGGCTGCTTGCTTGGCAACATGTATACTTGATTGTTTCCTTTTCCTCTCTTTTAATCTTGATAAATGTGAGGGTAGTAGTATGCCTCTGCCAAATTCGTGCCATTTCTAAGTTTCATCTCCTGAAATAATTCAGGTAGTAATAATGTGTGGATCCTCATTGCACAGCGTCAAAATTTTCGTACAACAGTCAACCCTTTTCTAGCTTTTTTGTGTAACGAACCAAGAACGATAATGAATAATGTTGAAGTTCAGTGTCCACTATTCGAAATTGGATATTTTACAAAATGAGTCTGACTAGTATTTGATGTTTCGAGTGAAATGAAATTTTAACGAAGTCTCCAAATTCTCTGATGAAAAATATTTTGTAGAGGCGTTCCAATTGTTTTATTATCTTGATACTTGTCACAATTTCAAACCCAAATAAACAAGAAAACAATGAGACGTCAAAATTTCATCGTGAAATATTATTTTGAACATTATTTAACGATGAAAAATAATTGGAGACTATTTGATGCCATCTATTGGTTGACAAAAAAATACTTTTTTCACAACTTTTTCATGAACAAACTATGTGCCACTTTAGCGGAATCAGAGGTGAAATTTTTCATTTTAGATTTCTCGATGCCAAGTTGGTATCTAAATTTCATTTGACTCGACTTGAAAGTGAAAAAATTATCTGCCTCTTTATAACCCATTTCGCGAATACAATACATTGTCCTTCAGTGCGGTCACATTTTACTAACCCGTGAAGTTGATTTTTTAAATAACAACATTTTTATTTTGAATACTTTAATCTTATTCAGGATGTGTGCTATGGCAGCATTAACCCAACAAGGATATACTTCAATTTTTCTTAATTGTATTCCATACGTTGTAACTGTGAGAGATATTCTGAAAGCCTAAGTTGGTGCATTTAGGTGATGAAGGGTCACCGTAAAGAGAAACTTCGTAACAAACAAGCAAAGTAATGCCCCCAACTGTTGCTACTTAATAGTGCAATAAATCTCATCGACGCAGTAAAAATACTTTAGATAATAAAACACAATCTGCTTCGAGATGAGTGGCATGATCGCAAATATTGCTCAATTGAGGATTTTTGTTCACCAAAAATTGAAGATTATACTTGAAATTAGAAGTACGGGTCTTACTGTTTTGTAAGTAAACTTCTTATTATTTAAGAGTTGCTTTAACTATACCGTGAGATGCTCTTGTGTGGGTAATCGTTTATAATTAAACGTGTAATATGATGATGTACTGGAAGTATCATGGTTAAAACTGATCTTTAAAGTCTGCTGTCATTATCCCACTATTGATAAGCAGCCAGTTGGTTGATTCCAAATTCATCAGAGAGTCTAAACGACCCATAAATCTGTTTTGTAGCTACTACCAGTAACAAAGTTACAGTCATGCAGTCATGTGGGTGCCAGTCCCCTATTTCTTTACATTCAAATAGTGGTAAAGTTACAATCAAACATTTAACATTTGACAACCGACTGCCATAGAGCGAAACAATTTATTACTGAGCCGAATCATCTATTAGATAAATACGCTTATACCTTGAAAAAGAACAATCTAAGGATTATCATTGCTCTCTGTCCCTCTGAGTTTTAAATTTATTATATTTGGTTCATTCTAGTGGCTAAACTAACTAAAGTAAAGTATGTCTCGGGAATGCATGTTGCAACAGTAAGGAGCAGGTGTGACTATGTGGAAATCAAATGAATTTTGTTGGATTGCCTAAATTTAATGAGGCCATTCAAGGTTGTCTAAGTATGATCCCACTTGTCCAATCACCTACATAAGTATGAAAGTCAATAAACTTTGGTACCTCAATAATCATCATATCAAATTTTATTTACTAAACGTTTAGAAAGAATTCAAGATCAGAAAGTAAAAGTAAAAGGTACTCGCGTATTTATTATAAAAATACGAAACACGATACAAATATAACAATAATTAAAGAAATTCTTTTGAAACAGCAACAACAACGTATATTATTTGTAAAAAGAAATTATTAACAATAATAAACCAAAAATTATACGTTTCTTGTTACCATTATTGATGTAAGTTGTTTGTTTCGCTTTTATTTGAAGAACAAACCATGATATCGTATATTGTGTATCGTGCATGAGATGCCAATGCCACAAATTAGAAAACAATAAACTCAAGTGCCTAGCCCCAATATACATAATTGGAATGCACATAATATTTACTATGTATATTTACTGTACTCGTATGTATGCAAGTTCACGATGAAAAAAATTTTACTTTTGTCTGTAATAGGCTTTCTTGCTAATTGTTGTAAGTTAAAGCAAATAGTTGTTTGAATGAAGGCGGAACACAAATAATATGCGTTTTAAAGACACCTTGACCGAAAGCTGAATTTGACAGTTATTTACTGTAATGTCGTAATTACATATACATAATTGCCTTGAGCCAGTGCCTGTACCTCAACAACACATAACTCAAACGATCAAAATCGTTTGGTCACTAGTTCTTTTCGTTTGGTAAACCAGCATAAGGGTAGATTGCGAAATTTCGTTAAGAACTCATCGTTCCGCACGATTTGAAGTGTTTAAGTGTGGAAATTTTATCAATACTATATAATTTGATTAATCCAACGATCGGAGTCAATTGGCCAAGTGTCGTTGAGGGTTGCTCACTATAGTTTTGGTTTGGTTATTCCAGCGTAACTATTTTTGTGAAAATTCGTTAAAAACTCATCTTTCAAATAGATTCGAATTGTTCGGGTTTGGAAAGTTTGTATTGGTAAACTTTATAAATCCAACGATCGAAATCGTTCGGTCAACTGTTATTGAGGTTTGGTCACTAGTATTTCGTTTGGTAAATCATAAGTAACGATGTATTGTTAAATTTGGTTAAAAACTCATAATTTCCGTACTACTTGGTCAACTCTTACCTGGAAAGTTGATCGATACTCATAATTTTAAAAATCCAACGATCGAAATCATTTAGTCAACTGTCATTGAGGACTGGCCACTAGTTGTTTGCGTTTGGCCGTTCGTTGAAAACTCATCTTTCCGCATGATTCTCAGTGTTTGAGTCTGGAAAGTTGACCAATACTAATAATTTAATAAATCCAAAAATCGGAATCGTTGCGTCAACTGTCATTGAAGATTGGTCATTAGTTGTTTTCGTTTCGTTAAAAATTGTTAGTAATGGCCAAATATCCAGCCTCGAACATTTAGAATCGTGCGAAAAGATGAGGTTTAACGACATTTAGTAATCCCAAACGGAAACAATTAGTAATCAATCTATAATGATAGATGATCAAACGATTCCAATCGTTCGATTTGTGATAATATTCTCGCACATTATTCTTAAAAACATCTTGCATTTAATTGTTGCAAGGTTACGACTGTGGAGATAAGCTCAACAGAGTCAACAACACATGTTTAGAAAACAACATACAGAATAATCAGTCTGAAATATTTCCAGAAACCCGACATCGATGCAGTAAACATTAATGTTTTACATTTTTTTTGACTTTCATACAAATTTTATGTATAAATTAGACCTTTTAGATAAAAATAAAGCAGCATTAAAAATATTTTACAACTGTATGTATAGTTTTCTACTTATTTAGATCTCACCAGCGGTAATCCAAATAATCATACAACAAAATCAGAGCAGAGGCCTGATTTTGCAATGACAACCCAAAAATTTAATTGATTTTAACTTTATGTCTCCCACAAAAAATTCCCGAATAAGCGGCGAATCTGATTTTATTGAAATAATACAAATTTGATTTCGGTTTTTAGCGGTATTGGCAATTTTCTCTGCACCCACTAATTAAATTAAGTGACCGCCAAACATAAAAATATTCAGCAGAAAATCTAAAAACTAAATCTCCTTTGTACCACTTGGAAATTGGTTTCCTTAAAGTGTACTCATTTACTATTGGATTGATTTGAGGCGGTTAAAAGAGATTTGAAGCTAAGCAGCCCAGAACCTCCAAATTAATATTGAGGATTAAATTCTGCATGTCATATGTACTGAGGATGTAGTAATCGACATTCTCAAAAAGGGTATTGATTATACTGTCAACAAGGCTGATATTGATTATTGTTACCAAAAAATCAATAAAAATGAACCACCTACGGCACAAACTTGTCCGCCAGTGTACATTAAATTTGCGAGGTGAACAGTAAAGCATAATATTATGTATACAAAAACGAAGCAAAAATTTGATGACACGAAAGCTGGTTTGCCGATCGGGAGCAGGATTTACATCAAAGAAAGTTTAAGCAGTATAGCAAGCGGAAGTTGTTTACGATGCAAAAAGTTTGAAGCTTCAGCTTAAAGTTAAATATGGTTGGATCCGCA
This sequence comes from Nephrotoma guestfalica, assembly GCA_963691935.1. Classification (NCBI taxonomy): domain Eukaryota; kingdom Metazoa; phylum Arthropoda; class Insecta; order Diptera; family Tipulidae; genus Nephrotoma; species Nephrotoma guestfalica. The sequence goes on along the minus strand of OY829913.1, from coordinate 69,550,396 downwards.
ATGGACATATTTTTATGAGACAAAGTGAAGGATCTGAATTGCTCAAATGATCTTGAAAAGATTACAGATAATTATAAATAAAATTTAATCTTATACGAGTATGAGTCTTAATTTATATTTTCAAGATCATAATAATAATTTAGATTTATCGTTTAGTTTGCCAAATAATATTAATGTAAGTGAAAATAAATTAGAATGGAGCGTTCATCAAAATATTCGAAGTCTTCGGGCTAACAGTTGAAGTTTGTTTGCTCAGTTATCGCGTGTCAATATAAAACCGCATATTATTTTTTTAACTGAAGTGTGTATTGATAGTACTGAAATTAACTTTTACAACTTAGATGAATATATTTTATTGGACTGCTGTAACAATGACTATAGATCTGGTGGTGTATTAGCATATGTTAGAAACATAGAAATGATATTCATTTTACGTTCTCTAGTACTCTTCTGATATTCTTCGAGTGAGTTTTACAATTGGTGAATTATTAATCTCTGTGGTACGTGTGTATCGTTTACATTCTTGTGCGGTTGAACTTTTTATTCTCGAATTTGAAAATTACCTTAAACAGATTAATCCTAAAAATCTAATTGTTCTTGGAGCCATGAATATAAACATTTTAAATATAGATCACCTAGATCCGCAGGAATGTAAATACTTTTCAATGATGTCTTCCTTAGGACTTGAGTCATTAATCAACGAACCTACTAGAGTTATATCCAATAGTATTAATTACTTAATTTACAACTATCTGATCATTATATGACCTCGTTAAAATTAAACTTAGATTGTGAACATGCGCCTAAAATACCTAGCCAACAAACTTTTATTGATTTGGAAGAATTAGACCGGTGTTTACAAGTCGAACCATGGAAGAATGTTTTTGAAGAAAATGATCCTTCTAAATCATTTGATATTTTATTTATCAACGTTATCTAAACATGTGGAACATACACAACTTCTTCTGTGATAAGCTGTAACTCAAACTATGCTAAACCATGGATAAATAATGTTTTATTGCGCCGTAAAAATGCTTTATCTAAAATTTGTAAGAAATATCCTAATAACAGAAAACTAGAAAGTAAAATAAAAACTCTTTCGAAACAAATTAAATTGAATTGCGAAACTGCTAGAAAACATTATTATATTCAAAATTTTGAGGCTGTAAGTTTTGACCAAAAAAAGCAATGGAATTACTTAACGACTTACTAGGTAAAGGTCGTAAATGTAAGACAATAAATTGTATCATTGGAGACAATAATACTGTTCTTACTGATAGTGTTGTGATTGCTAATCAGTTTAATCAATACTTTGCGAATATAGATAAGATTTTAAAAACATCAATTAGTTCCAATAATTGCACAAATTACTCAAATTATGATGAATATAATGAGTCGAATTTTTTCTTTTCCCATACGGATATTTATGAAATTCGTGCTACGCTCAAAACTAAAGTTGCATCAGGCAGTGATGGCATAAGCTCGCTTTTGATCAAGTAATTTGGTTACATCTTATGTTTTTCACTGGTCCACATTTTTAATAATAGTTTTATTCAGGGGAAATTTCCAGCAGCACTTAAAAAATCTGTAGTAATACCGTTGTTTAAAGGTGGTGATGCCCATTTAGTTTCTAACTATCGATCTATATCACTATTATCAGTTTTTTCAAAAATTTTAGAGAAGTATATTAAAGCTCGTGTTTTGTCTTATTTAAATAAAATATATATTATTTCTCAACATCAATATGGGTTTCAAGAAGGACTTCGTACTGAGAATGCACTAATGGCATTACTTACTTCTACTTAAAAAACCATTTGACACGGTGTAGACCACAATTTATTAATTCTTAAATTATCGCCAATCGGAATCCACGCAGTTACTAATCGCTGATTTCGATATTATTTAGAAGATAGAATTCAAGTAAGTAATACCAATGGACATTTGAGTAGCAATGAACATATTCAATGTGGCGTACCTCAAGAATCTGTTTTAGGGCCACAACTATTCCTCATTTACAGTAACTCATTTTTCGAACTTAATCTACAGTTGTGTGCAATATAATAGGTAATTTTATGAAATGTTCAACTAATACGTTTTTTTTTTCACAAAGTCATCAATATCAAAAATTGAAACATGATTTATTTAATTGTCAATCTCATTGTGATCACTTACCGTTTTACAATAGTTCAATTTTGAAGCGTTTTCAACATTTTCCCAAAGCTCATATACATTTTTTGGGCTCGGCAATTTACTTAAACCACGTTTTAACTTACCCAACAGGTATTCTCTCGATCGGGATGTTTGCAGCAAACCAATTTCACCTTCGCCGTGTGCTTCGGATCATTGTCCTGGTGAAACACTCAGCACAAAGACACGTTTTATTCGGCATACACAAGCATGGTATCGCTATTAAATGTCCTTCAAACACATTTTTTTGGCAAGATTTTCGTAGGCCCAGCATATAAGCCCCTACACCACTACGCGAGAAACACTCCCAAAGCATAATGTTTCCCCTGCTAAGTATAACAGCGTTTACTGCATAGCGTGGGTTGGATTTTTTTGTTTTGGGTCGTCGGACATATTGTTTGGTACAATCCAATCCGAAAAACACAATTTTTTTTTCATCGGACCACAACACGTTCCGTCATTTCGTTATGGGCCAATCCAAATGGTCTTGTATGTCGGTTTAGGGCCTTTAGGCTGGGTTCATGAAAATCTTGATACAAAAATGTTTACAGAGGACATTTAAGGGATACCAAGCTTGTGTATGCCGAAGAAAACATGTCCTTGCGCTGGCTGGTTCAGCAGGACAATGGTCCGAACCACACGGCGAAGGTGGTAAAAGACTGGATTGCTGCAAATAAAATTAATGTAATGGAAGTTCAGCTCAATCTCCCGATCTAAACCCAATAGAAAACCTGTGGGGTGAGTTAAAACGTGGTTTAAGTAAATTGCCGAGGCCAAAAAACGTTCAAAACGCTTGGTGGAACATCCCAGTTGAAAGGTGTCAATCACTGATAGATTCTATGGGGCGGCGATGTAATCCGGTGCGAGTTAACGAGTACAGCACCAACTACATATTAAATCTTTATGTACAAATTAATTATTTCTGACGAATAATTATTTTTAAACAAGATTGCTTAAATTTCCCTATTTAATTTGCACAGATGAAGTAAATGAATTAAAATTGAACTACGAGTATTGTAAAACGATACGTGATCACAATGATGTGATATTGTAATAAATGTTTTGTTTTTTAGAAGAGGCTGACAATTAAAAAAATCATGTGACAATTTTTGATATTGATGACTTTGTGAAAATAACCTCGTATATGAATACGTGGTATATGCTGATAAAGTAGCGTTTGCAGATGACGTGGCACTGATACACAGTGGTACTAGTAGTTTGAGCTTATCTGTGAAAATAACCCATGATTTGAAAGTTTTGCGAGCTTGGTTTGATCATCAGTTTATGATCGTGAGTGATAAATCTAAAATAATTCAATTCGGTTACTGACAAAGACTATAAGGCAACAGCGTTAAATAATGACGTTTGGATCATTATTACTCTGGACTCAGATACTTATAGAACCTTATCTATGAAATTGAATGCTGAAAAGTTTCAGTGGTTCAATTACGAGAACAAACAGCCCCGACCTATAAAAGTCATGGCAAAAGGTTTTCATCACACTTGCTCAAGCAAAGAAATAATGGAAGACTTACAAAATAAAGGTCTTAAAATACTAGATGCTGTGAATATTATTAAAAAAGAGAGAACAGAAATCCAGGAAGGAAACCAAATTATCAGTAAAAGGGGTCTCCCTCTTTTTATGCTAGTATTTGACAACAAAGAGAATGTTCAAAACATTTATGGGATAAAAGGAATCCTTCACCAGAAGGTGAAAATTGAACCACAACACGCATACCTCAATGCAAGAAATGCCAGGCATTTAATCACACCCAAAGATATTGCGGCCGGGATCCAAGATGTGTAAAATGCTCAGGTAATCATTTTACCAAGGCATGTACAATAGGGAGAGATGTGCCAGCCAAGTGTACTAATTGTAAGGGCCAACATCCGGCTAATTATCGAGGCTGTGAGGTTGCTAAACAACTACAAAAATTAAGAGAAAAAACAAGAAATCAACCGCAAAATCACGAAAATCGAAGGGTTCAAATATCAAATCAGATGGATCAAAACCCACAACCAAGCAATACAGGGCAAAGAAGTTAATTTGCGCAGGTAGTGAAAGGTTTGGGTTCAACCAAACATATGGGCTTTGAAAGTAACCAAATTATGGAAAACATTATGAGCAGCATTGCAGCTATTACAAAGCGGCTAGATGACCAAAGTAATCTGAACAACATGATACTTGATCAACTGAAGGAAATGCAACTCCCTCAACGCAATCCAACAAAAAATGTTAAGTAAGAACACAACTTTCAAAATAGCACTCTGGAATGCGAATGGCATTATGCAACCAACATATTCCAGAAATAGAAATATTTTCAAATTCAGAAAAAATCGATATTATCTTAATATCTGAAAGCGTTGTAGTTAAATCTTCGTTTGTTAAAATACGGGGATATAACTTATATCACTCCATTCATACAGCGGAAAGAGCAAGAGGTGGTTCGGCATTACTAATAAAAAAAAATAGAAAACACCATTTAGAATCAAATATCGAAGAAGAAACTATGCAAGTCACTACTGTAAGGGTCCCAATTAAACACAGACAGCTTACTGTCTCTGCAATATATTGTCCTCTCCGGCATAACTTGAAAAGGGAGGACTACCTTAAACTATTTAAATCGCTTGGACGTGATTTTATTATTGGATGTGACTTTAATGCGAAAAACACCTATTAGGGATCTAGACTTACGATGTCAAAAGGTAAACAGTTGCTTCAAGCAGGGCAGACATCAAAATGTGAATTTTACTCTGGTGGTTCCTCAATATACTGGCACAGTGACAGAACGAAGATACCTGACCTAATAGACTTTTATGCAGCAAGAGGTATATCCCAGAACTACATTCATATTGAAGACAGTAATTCTCTAGTATCGGATCATTCTCCGGTTATCATGACAGTCAGTGAAATGGTAATTCAAAGCGAGAGTGCACCCAGATTAACAAATTCAAAAACAAACTGGGATCTGTTTCGTGAAGTAGTGGACGAAAAAGTCAATCTTCAGGTACCGATACGAAATCCTCACCAGTTGGAAGATGAATTAGAACAACTCAATGAATCAATTCACTATGCTGCTTTGGCAAGTACTCCTATTATACAAAATAAGAAGAAGCTTAATATATCCTACCCAATGGAAGTTAGAGAGTTGGTAAGACAAAAACGACGAGCACGTAAAACCTGGCAAATAACTAGAACTCCGGAGAACAAAACAATTCTTAACAATTTAGGTAACAGTCTTAAATCTCTTCTTAAAGAAGTTAAAAATGCATCAATCAACAGATATCTAGTTAGCCTAACTGATGAAAAAAATTCTGATTATTCTCTGTGGAAGGCGACAAACGGACTCAAAAGACCCAAAATGCAAGTGCCTCCACTTAAGAAGGAGGATGGAACTTGGGCAAGAGGTCCTAATCTGATCTGTTTGCGGAGTATCTCGAGGATACCTTCCAACCACTACCAAGGCAAACGGCCAATGAAAATATAATGTCAATCCAAAAGCTAGATGATTTTGATACACGCCCAGTAACTCTCAAAGAATTAAAAGAAGAACTAAAAAGCAACATGAAAATTAAAAAAGCCCCAGGATATGACTTGATTACTTGCCAAATAATCAAGGCTCTACCATGTAAAGGATTTCGTAAGCTATTACACATAATCAATGCAAGCTTTCGGATCAAATATGTTCCGTGGCAATGGAAAGTAGCAGAAGTAACCATGATAGCAAAAACTGATAAACCACCTAACGATACAAAATCATACAGGCCAATTTCATTGCTGCCAATTATGTTAAAACTCTTTGAAAAATTATTACTAAAAAGACTTAAACCAATAATTGAGGACCGACAACTAATTCCACCACATCAATTTGGATTCAGGGAAAAGCACTCCACAATTGAACAGGTGCATAGAATCACCAACGTTATTGAAAGAACGTTAAAACGCAAGAAAGTATGCTCCAGCATATTTCTGGACGTCGCCCAAGCATTCGATAAAGTGTGGCACAGTGGACTGGAATTCAAGCTGCATAGAGATCTGCCGAGGCAATTCTATGCAATACTAAGATCTTATTTATCCAATAGACATTTTCGTGTGATATATGAGGATGAATACTCCGAACTAAAGAAAATCTCTGCCGGCGTCCCACAGAGGAGTGTCTTAGGACCAATCCTGTATTTATTATATACAAGGGATATTCCAACAACAAATGAAGGAACCATAGCCACCTTTGCAGATAACACAGCAATCATGGCGATTGGAAGTAATGTAGCTGATGCAACGAGCAAACTTCAGAAGATTACCAATGCGGTTTGTAAGTAGACTAAGCGCTGGAGAATCAAGCTTAATGAGACGAAATCCACGCATATTAACTTTATATATCAAAAGGCTTCCCATCTACCGATATTAATTAACTCACGACCGGTGCCATATGCAAACAAAGCTAAATATCTGGGCATGACTCTCGATGCCAAGCTCAACATTAAACTAGCCTTGGCAATTTATTAGTTAGAATGGTATTGGTTAGATTTATTTCCAGATTACACCTATGGACTGTATATTGATGGCTGTTAAATTTCCAATAATCGGGGGGATGAGAGTTAATAATGCATTGCTATTCGAAATCAATGACATGTTCACTTTTGGACACAGTCGAGTTGCTCTTTTTATTTAGTATATGACAATTCCCAAAATATTGAAATTAAAAAATCCTTTCAATGGGCAAGAGCGTTTAAGTAGAAGTTAGAACACTTCGAAAAGTTGATTAATACAGCAGATAGCTGAAACAGCAAGTACTTTGAAAATGTTTCCCAAATAGATTTAAAAGTGGGACACACAGGGGCAGAACCATCCTGGGGCACTCGTGATATTGTTATGGTGTTTGTTTTAGTTTTTATTACTCTAACTTCTGCTCTATAAACAAATTCCGTTTCAAATTGTGCTAAACTCCAAGAAATTGCAATTGACATGCTAAATTTATATTATTACTATTAAAAGTCATAACAAACGCGCCATAACAGCATTGACCACATCACGTTTTAACCAATTTTTTTCTTATGCTACGTCTTTTATATCTATGAATATAATTTATCTTAAAATATAAAGCTTTGCACAAATTACAATTTCCTTTCTTTTCAATATATATAAACCACACCGCCGCCCATTATATCAAAATACAAAATCTTTCGATTCTTTTAATTCTAAATAATAAACTTAAGACTTGAATTAATAAGATTTTAAAAGTAAAATATTTTTACGATTTTACAACATACAGACATTGGGCATAATAGTAAATATATAACACAACTATGTATAACGTAAAAAAAAAATATAGTTGAGCTTTATTATAAACAGGTTTGAAAGTGACAAGTATTATTGTTATTGCCTCTAAGTTATTAAGTAGAGCACTTGTCTTTTCACTTCGTACGAAAATAAAATGAAATTTTTAGAAGAAAACAAAATTCGTTTTCGAGAGATAAAATAAACTCATTAACGATTTAATTACGATTTTTGGTGTTCCAACTTACGATTACATTTCCAGATCCACATACGTTTGATTAAAAGTGTTTAGGTAGGCGGTGGTGCACATACATATAGTTTACTGGTAAAGCTTTAAGTGTGTCAGGAGTAATAAAAATTATAAACGACTCTCCCATTCACTTTATCAATCGTGGTTTTTATTTAAGAATGTGGACTAGATGAATTAGTCAGAAACAGATTAAGTTACATTTTATTTTACTCTTATATGTAATCACTTTTCAAATTTTGAAAGTGAATGTCAAGATCAAGATCATATTATTTTGTTGTTATATATATACATATATATTTTGAATGGAATCTATGTAAATTTTATGATGTGAAGAAATTATTATTTTACATATATGGTACATATGTGCCTGCCCATGCTTTGTTTTTGAGTTTATTGAACGTGTTTCTACATAATATTTATATTCTTTGTTTATAAAAAAAGTAAAAGTGTTGCAAATTTTGAAAATATATGGATATTACTCGTACAATTAATATTTTTCAGCAAACTAGTACAATTATGCGACAGTACCAGTAACATAATATAACTTTCGTTTTACATAAAAGACAACGATGACTCGCTTGACTTTTAAAATCGCTTTATACTCGTACTTAACTTGAGTAAACGCTAAACTTCGATGTATCAAAAGATAATAATCTCAAAAACTTTATGGCGGCAACCAATACTGATGTTAAGAGGGGTCGTGCAAAGAAAGAAGAGTATTTTTAAAGGTGCCTGCAAATAACATTTTCAAAAACGATGTGCAAAGACCAGTGATAGTCATCTTGCTACTTATAAATATTACTGATAATGAAAAAATGCTTTTGTAAAATTTGTTTTAATATGCTTCATCTTCAATAGGATCTGGAAATGCGCTTGTTAAAAATTTTCATCTAGAAATCTCTAATATTATGCCAATAAAATTAAACAAATAACTTGCAATCAAACTGTTTGACACTAGCCGGGATCAAACTTAATCTGCAACAACAATCCTCTGTTGAGGATTTAACCACAAAAGGCACGAATAAACAAATGAAAATAGAAAATTTATTTTCCGCCGGGTACTGTTAATTTTAGGTTAAACATTGTTGAGCAAAGTAGGTTATTATTATTTTTATTATTCATTCTCATAAAATAACAACGACGGATTATCCAGTGAATTTAATGTTCCTTTAAGGATAATCCAAGTTGTTATACATAAATATACAAAAGTTACAAAATTTACATAGATATATAAATATTATAAAAATTAAAGATAACGGAGATTTAGTTCCAAAATAATAGAATATTCGATTTAAAATAATTTTTAATATTTTTTTAAAATTGTAAGTAGGTTTCAGATTCCTTTATAAATTTAGGTACTTTATTATAAATAAATGGGCCCATAAACGTGATCGATTTTCTTCCAAATTCAGTTCTAATATGATGCGAATCAATTCTGTTACAATTTCGAGTTGAATACACATGATTAAAGTTTATATTAGACATAAATGAAGATACATTTAAGCTTTTGTACAAATTAATGGTTAATTGAAATTTATATAAGACATTAATGGGCAATATCATAATATCATCTTTGCTATATAATAACCTAGTGGAAAATAGAATTGGCAATCTGTATACTGCTTTTACACTTTTGTATTGCATAACTGGCAATTTCTTCAGCCTGGTTAAGGTAGCTGTTCCGTATACGATAAGGCCATAACTAAGTCGCGAATGAATAAACGAAAAATAAATCATAAGTAATACCCTAGTAGGAACAAAGAAAGATAATTTTCTGAGTAACCCAACAAGTGGAGCAATTTTCTTACTAGTAATATTTATGTGATCATCCCAAAACATGTGTTCGACAAGTGTAACTCCCAAATATTTGAATGAACTGACTCTCTCAATGTTAATGTTACTAACTTCAAATAGAGGTGAACTAGTCATCGATTTATATGGGGAATGAAATACCATATATTTGGTTTTAGATATATTGAGAGCTAAAATGAGAAACAAAAGTGGTCCTAAAACTAACTACCCTGAGGGACACCACATTTGATATCTAACATTACACTTCCTACTCCATTTATCATAACATACTGTTTTCGATTTGATAGATAACTTTTCAATAAGTTGTAAAGAATTCCACGTACGACGTAACAGTATAATTTGTTTAGGAGTAACGGATGATCAATACAATCAAATGCTTTCTGTAAATCCAAGAAAAGCGCCCCAACATATCTTTTTGCAAGTGGAACCAACTGCTTTTGAAGTATATATCATACTCCCAATTTCTGCCAATGCCAATTCGTTCCTAAACCTTTTCTAAATCCATATTGGTAGGAATAAAAAAAATTATTATAATTTAAAAACGTAAACGTTAAATATTAATTTTTCAAGAATTTTATCGAATATTGAAAGAGTAGAAATAGGCCTATAACTATTAAGTAAAGAAGAATCTCCATTCTTTAGAATAGGAATTACTTTAGCGACTTTTAAACATTTGGGATAAACACCAGTTATTAAACTTTCATTAAAAATATCAGACAACATGTTCGAAAAAAACTCAATTCTACATTTCAGCACGCAGCTATTAATTTTTTGCGGACCTCCACCTTTACCGCTACTAAGCGAACAGATAACATTACAAACGACAGCAGGTGTAATTGGTGATAGATACATGCCTTCTGAAATCCATTTAATAGTTCCAAACCTGTGTATGACTCTGTCGGAGGTAATAGATTCACTAAGTAAGTAACCTGCATTAACAAAGAAGCAATTGAAAAGATTAGCTATCTGAAAAGAATCACTTACATATCGGCCATTAAAGAAAATTTTATCAAATTTAAGAAATTCGAGATTTTTATTAAAAAATAAGTTCACGTTCTTCCATAAATCCGTCTGATTTAAATCTGTAAACATGTTACTAAAGTAACATTTAGTGCATAATATGCATAATATTGAGATAAACCGTATACAGGAAACACCAGAGTGTCGATTTTGTACCAAAAATGACAGCGCGAGCTGGCGAGGCGATCAATAATTTTGTGTACACATACAATGTATAATATACAATTTTATATTTGTATTGTATTTTTTCTCTTATGTGCTTCCGAATTTTCCGATGGCAAGTACCAAAATAAATGGTTCCGGTTGAACCGGTTTAATATGTATGATGCTGACGGCTACCTCACCTCTTCTATTCGCTTGCTTTTGAGCAGTGGAACCGATTGTTTACTATGTGATTTTTCATATTCAAATATTTGAACAATACGAAGCCGCATTTGACACATCAAATAAAAAATATATATAAACAAGATGACGCGCATGCGCTCAAGCAAACCAATATAAATAAAAAAACACTATGTTTTTCCGGTTTGCTCACCTCGCACTGTCATTTTTGGTACAAAATCGACACTCTGAAGAAAACCTTGCTGAAACCGTCACACTCTTTCATCGATAATTTATCGCTCAAGCTTGTTCATTGAAATATGTCGGATTATTTTTCCGATTAATTGGACACTGGAATTCTTGAGAACCGACAAATTGAACATCGCCGGTTATATGTCAATCACGAACTAACGACAACTTTGCCGATTTTACTTGCTACAGCTAATAAAAAGAAAAATCAAAAAATTATAGAGTTCGAGACTCTTATAGCCCTTCTATTAAAATCTTCAACACAGCCCAACTAAACAATGCCACCAAGAAATAACAACAACAATGTAGTTAGATCAAAAATTCCTAACTCCAAATCTAAAGACTTGAATGAATGCAAACTTCATTAACTTAAATCGTATTCGATTAATGGTATAAAGATGATTATTCCTCAACTTGGGTGTCTTGTTATATAAATACGTTACACGAAAATTCATTTTATTTAAACAATCATAAGCCAGGAAAGAGACGAATTCACATAATTGTGAACACCTAATTATGAACATAAATATATTTCATGGATTTATAGTATATCGGACCACAATGTTATTCTTTGCCAGTTTATAAACACTATTTATTCTTCAGAAATATAATGGGTCAACAATTGTTAAACACACTAAAACAAATAGCAACTTACACATGATGCTTAGCAATCCGATTCTTATTGATACCAGTGCCCTAACTCTCTAAGCAGGAAGATAATTTGTAAACGTGTAAACGATAATTTATCTTGTCTTTTTACAATATTCGCATTCTCTAATTGCACTCCAAGATAAAATTTAAAACGGCAACGATAAATAAAGGTCAAAACTTAACATACTCTTATGCTATATGTAGATTCATATTTAGACTTTGAGGGCCCATAACTACCGTTCCCATTTAAATTTCAACATTAATTTTATGGATCCAAGTTACTCTAAATAGCATCTATTCACAAACAATAGTTCAAGTTGTTATGGGTTGTGGTATGGGTAATTTAACAGGTGAAAATTTTATACAATAAATTATCTTATCATTTTCAAATCGTATCCTGTAATCATTTTTTTACCCAAGATAAAAATATTGCCATCAAGCGAACAAGACAACATTAAACATCAAAACGAAATGTTAATTAATTTATATCCTTAATAACTCAAAAAATACAATCTCTAGAAAGGTAATTTTTGCATATACATCAAAGCCATCTAGAGCCACATATAGCCCCAAAAGTCGTATAGTATTGTAAAGTTGTCGGAGTCAGGAGTTATTTGATATTAAAACCAAGATACGGTTAGATAAAGATATAAAACAAATCTAATGTTTGGAAAAATCATTACAACAGTCAAATATTTCTCTACTCGTATGGTAAAAACGTGTACAATATACTCGAAGTCTTATTTACAATTCATCCGTTGAATTTTGATGAATATTGCATAAGCCTAAACCCTTTAAAGGTAAGCTTTATTCTAAGTACAAAATCACGTTGTTCTGTAATTATTATTTACGATATGTTTTTGAAATTTAATCAAATCTGTGTTAAGCAGACCTTAATTTCAGTGTATTTCATTGTTGAAGACGAATTGCTCTGAGTTAACAATATATAAGTAATAGTCGGATCTTGGAATCCGGAATATTTTCTGTAATCCCGGGATTATCGTACTATAGAATTTTGGAATTTCGAGTAAACTACAAAAAACTATGCGTTTTAAGTAACGAGCTCATTTGGCCAATCAAATTTATAGTTAGTCACTGCGGGTTTTTCGAACTCCACGAGTTCTTCATCCAATAATTTTTTTATGTGCCTGAGCACCGAAAATGTACTATTAATAAATGTGTTATTAATCGAAACCATTTCTAGTTATTTGATTTAGGTCTAGTTATAGAGGGAAATTCTAGTTTTACCATTTATGTTTCACCTTCAGTTAATTTTTAATCTTTGTAAAATGTATGGGTTAATCTTAAGGATCGGTAACGAGTAGGAGGTGAGACTTGAATTAATTAACTATTTCTTGAGAAATCGATTTTATGAAATAGTCATCTTGTTCCCTTAGTGCTAGTTAAAAGTTAGATTCATTGCATAATAAAATTAAATTTTGTACTCATTTATTATTGTTCTAAATTGTCCTAATTATCAATTTCTCAAACATAAGATTAATAAATCTAGTCTAGAATTAAAGCATTGTAAGATTTTACAGATTGTTGAGAGCTGCTAGTGCCTCTAAATGAAATATTAAACATCTGCATTTTTTTAACTAATTTAGATTTTCTATAGGCCGTCATATTTATTCGACTCATCAGTTTTCTTAATTGAGTGCAAGTGTGATGATCAAGTAAAATATTACGAGTACACAACAAGTTGAAAGATTTGCTTGATATGTGGAGAACTGATCCAGCTGTTGTCAAATTAGATACTTGAAACACTTGACTTTTATATTTGAACATTGCACAACTAAAATGGCTCTTGCTGTAATCCACATACCATCTAGTTTTAGAATATTCTACTTCTTAAGTCTCCTTAAGACGATCAAGTAAAATATTCGAATGTTTGACTTTACTGAAAGAGTATTTTAATTCCATCGACAACAGTCAATTTTTATAAGTTCACAAATTTACATTCTAAATCGAAATAATTTTATTACTTTTTATCTAAACTATTGCAGTTAATTAAATTGTTAGAGCTTGAGCTTGTTTAATTCTAAAATAAAACTATAAGCTAAAATATCAACAGTTGCAATTAATTATTAATAATATCCAAACGACAGCCTTTTATACATTCCTTTGCTTGATTATTCCACGATAAATTATTTGTGAGACTTTTTGACATAAATTTATCTTGCCACCTTACATTTTATGTTGAAAAAAATTTAGAGAGTGCAAATTTACTAAAACATCACAATATCCAATATAAATCTAGACTTCTACGATAATTTTTTTCGTATGTAAAAGCTATCACTTTTACAAATTGTAATTTATCTTGGCTTTTAGAGAATTAAGGCACAGGAAAAATAAATTTACAACTACAAGCGAAATTATGCTGTGCCGGAGAGAATCCAAAGGAGCCCTGGATTGATAATGAATTGCATCATCCTTTAAAAATCAATAATTTATGGTACAAACAATTAAAACGAGCAAAAATAAATGACCAATCTATTATCACATTAGGAAACTGAAACTGAAATGTAAATTTCGGGATAATAAATTTACTGAGTAAGTTGATGAGGTCCAACAACAAATCAATATTAGGAAAATAAGGAAATATGAAGGGAAATCAAGATCGCCCTTGCTGATAGTGTTGAAAAGCAGCACCAAAATTAGTTTTAAAAATTAGAGACTAAATAATAATAGAAAAATTGAGAAGAGTTGAATCTATATTTTGTTGGAGTTGGAGCATCACTTTCGATGATGTTTAATACCATGAGCTATGTATGTATCTCCTAATCTTAATTATATTATAACCCGACCGTTTAATTTTGACCATATCACTGAACACGAAGTCATATTATGAATGAGTATCAACTTAATCAACGATTGCCCTGAAGAATGTGTAAATTTTTCCTAAAAGAGTCAAAGGATGGACAAATGTAATTATCACCCGATACTCTAATTCTCACCCAAATCTCGAGTTCAAAGCCATCTGGAGAGAAATAAAATGCTCAGTAAACAACAATACAGGTTTTGTTCTAAGTCTAATACTACCATCGATTTGTGTTCGGTCATTCAATCCAGCATTTTTCATAAGTATTAAGCCACTAACATTTCTCTTGACCTTCAAAAAGCCTTTGATTCGGTCAACAAAGCGGCAATCAAAAAATTAGAAAGTATATGTATTGATGGGCCTCCGTTAAAGTGGTTTTCAACTTATTTTACAACTCGCTCCTAATATGTAGAGGGTGTTTTTATAGAGGTTCACGCAACTTTAAGTTGGCAACACTGTTTTGTTTGACAACCGATTCGACAGCTGATACTTGATTTGTCATTAGTTTGATTTGCCATTTCATAATGAAAACTCACGCCACAGCAACGCAAATTGTTGAATTTTTTTATCAAAATAATGGTTCTGTTCGCCAAACTCATCGTGCATTATGTCCATTTTACGGTCGTCATAATCGTTTATCAGAGCGGGTAATTCGGTTAACTATGAATCGTCTTCGCACCACGTATTCTCTAAATGATAATGCGCATCTAGTAAGACGTGAAACAGTGCATACCGAACAAGCGATAGACGCTGTACAGCGTAGCATTGAGGAAGAAGTCAAATCAATCAATTCGACGTCGTCCTCGCCAACTGGAGATGTGTCCATTCACTTTATGGAAGATTTTATCTCAGGATCTTAGTTTACGTGCTTACAAAATTCAATTTGTGCAGGAATTAAAGCCATCCGACCATCGCACACGCCGCCGATTCGGCCAATGGGCTGAACCACAAATTGATATTGATGTTGATTTTCCAAACAAAATTTTGTTCAGCGATAAAACTCACTTTGGTTAAATGGGTACGTTAATAAACCGAATTTTCGGATTTGGAGCGAAGATAATCCACAAGCCTTTGTCGAAGCACCATTACATCCAGATAAAATTACTGTTTGGTGCGCTTTATGGGCCGGCGGAGTCATTGATCATATGTCTTCACAAACAATGATGGGCGGAATATTACAGCCAACGATGAACGGTATAGAGACATGATTTCTAACTTCCAGTTAATTTACTCAAAGAAATATTTGATGAAAGACCAATTTCACGTAATGGTCCTGTTAATAGGCCACCGAGATCGTGTGATCTAACTCCATTAGATTATTTTATTTGGGGATATGTTCAATAAACCGGAGACGATTAATCACTTAGAACACAACATTCGGCGAGTTATTAGCAAGATCGGCCACAATAGTTGCGAAGAGTGATCGAAAATTGGACCTCCAGATTACGCCATGTACGCGTCAGTCGCGGCGGCTTCGTGGCCGAAATCATATTCAAGCATTAATGGCATAAAATAATCTATCCAATAAAGCTAGTTTCATCTAAAAAACACCCGTTATATTCATCAAATCAAACTCTAGCAAACTTCCAACCTATTCTAAAACTCCAAACAAGATGGCATTCCCGGACCAACATTGTTTCATATTTTCATCAACTCTCTGGAACACTGTATTTATTTGCAGATAAAATAACCTTGCTGTATGAGACTTCTAGTATTGTTTGCATGAAAGCAGCCATTAACGCAGATATGGTCACTTTACAGTATCTATCTCCTCAACACAACAATAAAGATACTCTCTGATCATCCATGATACAATCTCACCTACGAGCTGACTTTATACCAGGAAGAAGTTGCACTAATCATATCAACTCAATCCGTATCATCAATAAACAATCCAATGAATGGAATTCACCACTCTACCTGCTCTTCGTAGATTTCGAACGCGCATTTGATACGATAAATTGGAACGCAATATGGCAGACACTTCGTGAAATGGGCATTCCAAATAAATTGATTGAACTTATACAAGAAATGTATCGGGATGCAGGAAACCGAGTCCAATATAAAGGCAAACAAAGCAAAAAATACTATAACACTCGAGGAGTAAAGCAATGATGCATACTCTCACCAATGCTGTTCCTGATCGAATTGGATAATGTAATGCGGAAATTGGTTGTCACGTCTCTTAATGGCATACAATGGGGACTAACGTGTAAACTCAAAGATCTGGACTATGCAGATGACATATGCCTGCCCACACACAAACACTCAGACATGCAGCAGAATTAGTTTACAAATTGAAGATGTAAACGAATTTGTATACATTGGTTGTACAATAACGAAAACAGGTGGGACAGAGGAAGACATAAACAAACGCATAAATAAAGCCAGACACACATTCAACATGGAGAACACGGTGAATGGAGAAGCAATTCGAACTCCAATTCTCCATCATCATTCTTCCATCGTACAAATTCTTCCTTCAAACGCACCAATAATGCCATGTAATCATTGCTGTTGAAAGTCTTTCCTTCAAGATAGTCGGCGAATAAAACACCTTGCGATTTGATTCCGGAGTGTAGTGGTGGATCCATGTTTCATCTATTGTATGTGTTCACTTACCGATGAAAAAAGTTCTGTTTATAAAAATTCTGTTAAACAGCTCCAAACAGCGCTCTGAATCATCGACCCCTTGCTGTTTTTGATTTAATTGGACCCAGCGAATAAAGGAAATAGAAAATAAAAAACCGAACTGTATATCTACGATCATTAACATATGAAAAAGATACTGACTATTCATTGTGGAAGACAACAAAATAAATAAAACGCTTAGTAAGTCTGATTCCACTTACGAAGTTTGGCAAGAAACTAAATGAACAATAAGCACAAGCCCTTGCTGATCACTAGAATGTATATTTCAGCCTAGGTATAGGAGAGCAAACAATTACAACAAATAGAAGAAACTAAAAATCAAAAAATCACTCTGATTTTTCTAGTGGAAGTGATCAAGAAAAAAAGAAGGACATTCAAGCGGACAGAAACAGAAGAAGTCCTTAAACAGTTCCGAAAATCGACATGAAAAATTGACCTGTCTAATCAACGCACCATTTTAAATCAAATATGTACCAAAAGTATGAAAGTGTACGGAAGTGATTATGATACCAACGGTATAAAGTCCGGTAGACTATTTTCACTCCTATCTATTATGTCAAAATTATTTAAAAGACCCATCCCTATACATCAATATAGATTTCGAGATAGGCATTCAACAATACTTCATCTATTGTAGGAGGTCCTATCATAGGAAAGAGGCCATCATTAAAAAGTACTTGAAGTAAAGAGTTTCCTGAAACTTATGAAAGTTATACCACCACCACAATTCAGTCGCCTTCTTGAGTCATACAGTACAGAGAGACACTTTCTTGTTAAACAGGAACAAGCATACTCATAAATTGGAGGCATCAATGCTGGAGTACAAGAAGGGAGTTTCTTAGGACCAGTCCAATACCTTATATTCTCCCTGATATCATACGAGTAGATGACACTATAGAGGAAGTTACTAATACTTCACAGAGCGATAGACAGAATTAACGTATGCACGAAGCGATGGCGCATCAGGTTGAGCGAAACAAAATCAGCACTTGTAGACTACACCAACAGAAAAGTAAACCAATTGCCTGTGGTACTAAGTAATGACCCACTACCAGAAGCTAACGCAGCGAAATACCTATAGGTATGAATCTAGATGCTATGGAAGGTACATGTCAGAAAAAAATGTGAAGAGCTTTGAATGAAGCACAGAAAAATGTACTGGCTTTTGGGAAGGAACTCCCAATTGTCAACACACAATAACCTGATGCTATCGATATATGTAAGATTTAGGACAATCCATTTAAATAAATAAATAAATAATAAATAAATAAATTAATAAATTAAGATTTTAAATTAGGTTAGAAATGAAATGTTGTCAGTCAATATAGACTAGATAAATTGTAATAATTTTTTATGGACAAATAAAATTAACGAAAGAAATTTAAAATTTGGAGTTGGGCTCTAATACGAATTATGCTGTGCACAAAAGAACTGAAAGCATTTCAGAAAGTTTCAAAATAGGTTTCTGATTGTCTTGTTATAGAAAAGTGATTGGGATTACGACCATACTCAACAAGATGCACGGATTACAAAATATGCACGCTTGAAAATAGACGACTTCTCTTAGGTGCGGCTTTCATTGGTAACGTTTTGTTTGATCACATTGATTCAGCATACATTTTGGAAAACATATCAATTCATGCTCCTTGCAGAACATTTCGAAACCATGAGTTTTTATCACTAGAATACCGTTCCACAAACTATGGAGAAAACAACCCCATTAATAGGTTGTCTAAAATCTAAATCATTCAACATCATCGACGACCTATTTGACTTTAATGTATCAAAGGACAACTTCAAAAATATCCTGAAGAATTATTTTTTAATTTCTTTTTTGTTTTAAAATTTTTTGTTTAAATTTTTTTATTTTATTTTTGTTTTAATTTAATTTTTTGAATAGATTTCTTTAAATAATAAGAAATTAATTCTTTAAATAATATATGACCAACTACGAGCCCATTACATCCCTTCTCGAATCTTTACAGCACAGGCGGATTGTATAAGTGCTTTAGTTCTATTTTCCTAATAAAGCAATTACTCTTTTCACCGACATAGATTTGGGTATCAATTATAATATTCTTTATAAGAATCATTATTTCTGTTTTTTCCAGAAGCTGACACTTCTGTAGCAAAAGTTATTTTTCTGTGACCAGTTCATCCTCCTCGAATGTTATGATCTGCGTTTTTCATTCATTTTTATCTTCAAAACGTCGAGCAAAATGGGTTTGATTTCAATAATTTGGACCTATACGGCCGAACATCGATCAGCCCATAAATTTTGCACTACATCGAAGGATCATAGTTGTGCTCAAATAAAATATCGATCGTAATCAGATATATTTGCCTTTAACGGTATCCGTATCCGGCATCTGTCGATCCAAAAACTATATTTTTAACCACCGTGTCATTTGATCAGTGAAATATTTCGTTTTATGTGCTGTTTGGGCCGTTTGTTATGCATTTAAGTATTACATATAATCTACCGTGTTTATGTAAAGATATAAGAGAGTTCAGTGAAACGAAATTATGGAATTCAAAAGCATTAACCTAACCCAACATATTTCTATAAACGTCGCGCATAAGATGATTATATGTTTACAAGTATTTAACGACTTTACTCATCCATCTGTTAATAAATTTCCTGTATATACTTAATAAAACCTATTAATTATTTCTTCCATAATTTAATTAAAAAGCTTAACAAAATTATAATTAAAAAATTATTTTATCTTATACAAACTCGCATATGAGGATATGCTGTATGATTTAATTATTTTATTATTAGTTTATAATTTTATATCTCAGTAATTTCACTCAAAATATATTTTTATAAATACAATTAAAGGTTGTGATAGAGAGTACAGTGTGCTAGTGATAAGAAAGGAATTCTGTCTGTGTCTACTACACATTTCATATTATGTCGTAAACTTGTATATCGTGTAAATAATTGAGATTGCCGGTTTATGTTGTAAAAATTAGTTTTTGTTGTTTATTTTATCTCTAGACTATGGCTAGATGTAATGCAATATAAACAATTTTATTATAGTTGAAGAAAGCGCAACACTCTTAAACTAATAAACTGGAGTGGAAACTAAATATTCCAATACTAAAAATATGAATAATAAATAATTATTAATGTGAATCGCAAATATTAGCTAACCAGCTAGACCATTTCTTATATCTGACGACTAGAATGCCAGTTTGAAATTAGTGCTTATACATGCGGCAGTCGTGGCCGAGTGGTTAAGGCGTCTGACTCGAAATCAGATTCCCTCTGGGAGCGTAGGTTCGAATCCTACCGGCTGCGTATATTACGTTGTATTTTATTTCTTTAACCAGAAATCTTATTTAGATTGGTAAAATATAACTCTCACAATGTGTATAGTACTTGTTTGCTGCTTTCGTTATCAGTAAACTTTAACTTTGCGCTTTAATCGGCACACGCAATAATCAACTGCCCACAATGTCAATAAACTTTATCCAAAAAAATAGTAATTAAATTTCTAAAATGAAAATTTCATTTTTATTCTGATGTTAACAATATAAGAAATTATTGGGTTGACTTGAAAATAATTGCGTTTTTCTCTATACCTCCGTTTTGTTGAATATGTATTCCCTTATCGACCTCTTTCAGAAAAAAAACGAAATAACTTTCTCGGCAATCTAATAATTTTCTTATTTATCATCTTATAATTACTATTGTTGTCTTGTACATAGTTTACCTTGAAATAATTAACAATACTAATAAAATCGCATTAAAATTTTTTTATTTATTCATTCATAAAACACAATACACAATTATAACAAATTTACAATTTAATACTCATTGAATTTAACTTTTAATTTATTTTAATGTAATTAATTTTTTGAATGTACTCGTATATACAGGATTTGATTAATGTTTTATTTTTGGTATAATAAAACGAAGTTTTATTGTGGTAAATATAATTTTAATTGAGATTTAATATGGGTTGTTATGCCGCAGGTCGGATATGCTACGATAAATTAAAATTAAAATTTTAACAATACACTGCCACATTGCATTCTGTTCTATTTCTTTTAAGGGCGGAACCCAGCCCAGATCTAAATGTTAAACACTTAAGTTGTAAGTGTTGGCACAATTACCACTGCAGATCATTTTCAAGTCGGACAATTCAATCTCTTTGAACTTTATCTTTGCAATACTATCATTGATTGCTGAACGTTGGGGTATAATGATGGTGAACTTGATCACCTCCCTGAGTAGTCTCTCTAATTTTTGCGGTTTCCAAAAATGTCTTGCCACCTGAACCAAATAACGTTCCAACTATCTTAATTATCGCTAAAACCTAAAATCCGCCCCCATTGGTATACCTGTCGTTGCTTCTACGCCATGAATATTCCCTGACATCTCGAGTACTAAGTTACTAAGAGGCTTGGCTTTTCAAGCATTCATTTTCGATAGATCTGACGTTTGTTGAACAAATTACTGAAAATATTATGATAGAGCCAACTCTCTAATGAAGAACCCGAAAAGAGGTTTGCTTTTCGTTCAAACAACATCCGAAGCACATCTGGTATAAATAAATTTCATATTAACGCTTCTAGTAATTTTGCACAAATGCTAGAATTTTTGTAAATTATTTTTCCTACTGTATAATTTTTATAAATTTTGTTATGAGAAGAAAACAATGTTATTAACTCCTTATCTCAAAAACACTATGTAAATATCTTTCCAATTCCCTATTACCAGGAAAAGTTAGAATAGTGCCACTGACCCCGACGCAACCGTCGCATATTTTCTTATTTGATGAGTTTTGTTCAGTTTGGTTGCTAAACATGGGTCAATCTGACGCTATTCCGATTAGGCAACTCAAACCACATAGTATTCTTTTATATTCTAGGAAATTTATGTATATCATGAATTGCTTGTATATACATATTTACCACATCTTTTTCAGTTGCCTGGAAACACAAAGGTCCAGGAGAATTCGATCAAAAATTCCAGAAATGCAGATAGAGAGTGCAGAACCACCAAAAACTTCAACAATTATGAAATTAAACATCTCACATCCATCAAGAACAACAAAACATTACTGTAGAGCCGAGATACGAGTAGTCCAGCCCAGACTATGTATGATAACAAAATTACCACAATTAATAATTCTGTGCCAGAAGAAACGTTTCATAAATTGTTGAAGAACATCGTAAAAACAGATGACGCGTTCTTTCAAAAATTCACACCGAAGTCCTCAAATGGGTTGATATATGATTACATGTCCTAAAAAATTAACATTCCTGGTGAATTATTTGGACAGATGGACTTGTCGCAAAATAATTTGAATGGAGTCAACAAAAGCTTTTTTAAAAGCAGCAGACAAACCACCAACTCTAATGACAAATTTTAAAATGACAGTAAAACCACCTTGTATTTAGCAAGTAGCCTACGATATAAAAATTTAAATGGACGCGATGTGTGAAATTAATGGTCGATGTTTATTCATTTAATAAAGCCATGTGCTGTGATCTGGATTTTTCACATCTGCATTAAGTTCAAGAACATCCGAAATATTCCAACTGGACCTAGATGTATTGTGTAGTGTTAACCGTCTAAATAAGCTAACTAATTTCGTTATCAGCACAACCGGTTGAAACATCCAATGAATATTAAACACACCATTTAACGACATGATTAAACATAAACAGGTTGTTGAAGATCAGATAGGCACATGTACAACATTTCTTAATCTGTTCCCACAGTTAGAATTTCCATTGGTCTAGACATATCAAAATTATTTCCGTTAGCATTAGTCCTTCGAGTCACCACGATCAACCGGTGGCAAAATCCGGTACGAGTTATCGACCATTTTACATTAGTCAATCGGGGCCATCAAAAACAACTGATAATAAACTGCAATGCTAGATCTTTTCACCAAGCCAGCCGAAGTAGAAGCGCAGTTAAAAAAACTCCATAAGAACTACACAAAGGATGGAGATAGCCGCAAAACTGGAACATATTTTGAAAGAAAATCGAACAGCTAAAAACGCTGTATACAGAACACACTAAAGTAGATGAACAAGTACTCAATCATAGTCCAGCACCCAACACAGAACAAGAGTAGCACCAACAAAGACAAAAGTAACAATACCAAGACTGGAACGAAATGCTACACTTCTATTAGCCGAGAAAAATAAAAGTGACTAAATATACGATGTAAATGAGGCCGAGAAGATCATAATGAAGCACATACAACGCAGCTGCTATGACTCAGAGATATCTCAACTAATGAAGAACAATTTAATAGATAAAAAAGTAAACTGTTATCCTTAAATCCATTCCTCGATGCAGAAGGAATATTACGAGTAGGAGGTAGACTACATAAGTGACTTTTAAACTATGAAGAAAAACATTCAGCCTAACTTCCTGCAAAACACCAATTCACTAAAAGCTTAATCAACTATGCACACTTGAGAATGTTGCATGGATGTATCGAACTCACCTCCTCATTTACACGGGAGAAATACTGGATCAAAAGAGGCAAGATCACAACTAAACAACAATATCGAAATGTGTTACATGTCAGTCCAAACAATAAGAGCATTTACACACACCGGAGTGGATTATGCCGGTCCCGTGCAAATAAAAACAACCAAGGATAGAGGAAGCAAGATTTACAAGGCATATCTAGCAATCTTTGCTTGCTTATCAACCAAGGCTCTACATATAGTGGCGACAGATCTCACTGCAGACGCTTTCATTGCGGCCCTTAAAAGATCCACATCTAGACGTGGATTATGCACAAACATACATATATAGCGACAACGGAACAAATTGCATTGGAGCCAATAATCAGCTAACAAGATTACAAAAAATCAACTTCGATGACATTGTTGCTCAACAACTAGCAACAGAGGGAATAACCTGGCACTTCCAACCGCCCGCATAATAAAATTTTGGTGGATAGTGGGAAGCTGGAGTCAAATCGGTTAAAATTCATTAAAAATCGAAGGAGGTGCATAACTCATTACTTAAAGAAGTAAAAAAAGATCTGAAACATTTCTGGACTTTTTTTTTTAAAATCGAGAAATAAATGACCTTCAAACTATATCAAATATGTCTGCCGATTTCCTTCAATCAGTCTATAAGCAGGAGTTCATTCATAACTTTGAAAACCTAGACAATGATGATAACATGGTATCTGTAATTACGCCCCATATTTCAAATGAAGATATCCGTCGTGCTCTGAAAAACAACCACGGAAAGACCACTCTTAAATGATCATCATCAACAAAACTTATAGAATTTATTAGTTACACGACCAAGGAAATTGAAAAATAAGAGATTGAAGATAATTCAAGCTATTTAAGAGGTACCACAAGAGTCACATATTTGTTCATTATTTTCAATAATGGGATAACCGATATTCGCAGATGATCTTAAAATTTGCAGAACAGTGGAAAATATCGACGATACTAATAAACTGCAAGAAGATGTCAAAAATCTAGCAACTTGATGTGACTCCAACCTCCAGTCCATTGAAAAGTAAATCCTGATACACAGCAGTATCATATCAATTACATACTTTTATAAAATGGTATTCGAAATTAAAGCCTTATGGCTTACTTTCGTCGAAAATAAGTGTTTTACCAAGCACATAGAACAGGGCGTTGCTAGAGCAAGAGAGACGAGCATGACATTCAAATAATTAAAATCCTATATAGTGCCTATGTCAGATCACAAATGGTATACGAGTATATCCAACACACTGAAGATATTAAAAAAAAAAATTTTACGGTGCCTGTATGAAAGATGGATGGGATTACGATCAAGAATTGGCGTACCATATTAATCTGCAACAGTTGGCTGCAAAATTAGAACATTTTGAATCTCCAAAATAGACGTGAGTTGCTAAAATGATTTTTTATTGGCAACATGCTAGAACTGGTTAAAATTAAGGTACCTTAACCAGGATAATGTGAGTTGCTTCAACTAGACCTACAAAACACCAACTAAGGCGCAAATCAACCAATCAATATGATTTCGAAGGCCTTTTTATTAACATTGACTACCTATTTGATCTTTGCATAAGTAAGGACAGCTTTGGTCGTAGGTTATAGAAGTCTTATGTGCAATCTGAATTTATTATTTTTATTTTTATGCTTTATTTTATAACTTATGGTATTTGTTTAATACTTGTATGTTTTATTACGTTTTTTTAATGTTTTAATATTTCGATTTTCAAGTCAAATTTGTAGGCTTTTCTCAAATAAATAAATAAAAATAAATAAATAATTTCGCCTCTTAATCGTTCCTATTGCAAATAATGATTTCTCGGCTGCTTACTGATGAAAGGCCTATTTGCATTTTGCCACCCTTCTCGAAACTGGATTAACATCTGTCACAGAGCAATTTTACTGCATCATGTCCAAATTTTATATATATACTGGGATTGCGCGTAAGAACAGACTTGTCAGATTTTTCAACACTTCAACAGTCTCAATCACAATGTACTGCATTTACCAAGCTGAGTAAGGACATAGTTCGAAATAGTTCGATTATAGTGCTTCTTGGTTCACATTTGTTGGCAGATCTCAAAGCATAGTAATTAGCAACATGTGCTCTTCTTCTTCACTTATCTTCAAAGGTGTTTTCAGGGCACCATCTTAGGGACTCTTTTGTTTAGCCTTTTTATTAATGACATTCCTATAGTGCATTCACTGCTCTTAAGAAGCTTATCATTAATCGACTCCAAAGCCAAAACTTTGCCTCTTCCCGTTTACCTCGTCATCACCGGTTAAACTCAATCACGATTTACAGTTGATTATTCATCACATTTTCTTCGAAAGTTTTGCGATTTAGTTTCGCATTATATGGCATAATTTCAGATGCACACATCAGTTTGGTATAATCTAAGCTGTGTTGGTTACTCACTTCATATATGAAGATGAGTTCAACTCTGATACTAACCAAGCTCCACCAACTACGAAAACGATGTATTCGGTTCATTCATTTTTTGAGGGGTTTTAACCGTATCTTGCAGCGTTTCAGGAGAGAACAAATCTTAGTAGGTCACATTTCGTATTTAACCTGTTTAGCAAACTTATATAGGCATATATCAACTCTCGTATTAGTACGAGCCCTTTTTTCGGGGCTGCTCATTTGTGGAATGCCTTTTTCTCGTTTATCACAAATTTAACATACATTAAACCGTTTGCTACCACCCAGTACTATGGTGATGGTTTGGACAGCCGTAACGACCGAAAGCCATTCACCGCTCGTTTTTTTGTACCGTCGCATCAAGATAAATGCTCAAATTTATCGGGATCATGTGTTGGAGGGAGCGTTGAAGCCTTGGACACAAAAACATTTCGGCAGCAGAGTCTGAACATTTCAACAGGACTCGGCACGGAGTCATAAAGCGCGCGTCAATCAAGATTGGTTGAGAAACAACGTTCCGCGGTTCATTTCCACTGCCCAATGGCCACCAAATTCACCGGATGCAAATCCACTAGATTTCTCCGTTTGGGGTATTTTGAAGAGGTTGGGACAAAAAAATACCAAAGTGTCGATCATCTCAAGCGCTTCGCTGGGAATGGGCCAAAATACCGCAGAGCCACTTTCGTGCTGCATGCAATAGCTTTGTCGGCCGTTTGAAGGCCATAAAGATTTAAAAATAAAAATTATATATAATAAATTTAGTAATGGCTCAATTTTGGGCCTTTTCTATGATTTTCAACAGGCGACTTATTTAAATAAGTCGGTGATCAGAGATAAGTCGGTGTTTGAAAAAGAGCCATAATGCACTTGACTTACGGTGATAGCATAGGCGAAAATACTTTGTTTTAATATGTTGTCCTTTTCGAAACAACTTCGTATTGTTGAGACTTATCAGAAAGGCTTTTCAGAAAGTTTCACGAAAAGAACTCCTGAATCTTTAGAAATTTCAGTTATTATTTGAGGAATACCAAAATATATGGCATTTTGTCTTAGGGCTGCTTTATCTTCCATAGCAGTGCAATATCCGTTCATGATATTATGATTTGTATTATATTTAAGCGTCCGTGCTATATTTTTAATGTGAAATTTTAAGAGAATCGGTAAATAACCACAGTGTAACGATCAAAGTTTCCATAAAGTTCGAAGAGCAGTCCTGCAGCTCCTATTTAAGGTAGCGGGCTTTAATCACAACTTGAATTCTCTCTGGTTGCTTTAATAAGCCAAACTTATAACAACTTGATGAATAAAATGGTACAATGATCTGATAGTAGAACCCTAGATACCGCCAACGGCACCAATCTCAATTACAGTGGCAGTTAGAACCAAGTCAGGTTTCCCATTGTTCCGCGCGTGCAAAAGCATAATCTCAACAATTGATTGTCGTCGCAATCTGGGATCAAGACAACTTTTATGTCCAATTACCCATGTGACATACATAAGTAAATCTACTGAATCCAACCTTCGTACTATTGGCTAATGTTGTCATCAGTGACTACTATAGGGTTTTAGTCTCCAGCCATCAACACGAACCACTGCTTTACCTTGTGAGAGATTTTAAAAAATTTTGGGAACACAATTAAACCTTGCAACGTCCCTCTGTACCATTCTAGTTTTCCTGTGATAGTATCTGACAGCTTCTATCAGTCTAGCCTCAAATATTTCCTGTCAGTTAAGTGTACATATATTTGATTGATACCCAAAGGAAGCTATAAAAGCATTGAGATTCCTACGCTCATTCAATCTTATTGAAATCGAAATATTTTCACAATATAGTGTAAACTCGCATTTTACAAAGCACTTATACTAATTTTCTCAATCAAATCTCGAGGCTATCTTCAAAACACAATTTGTTTGCACTATTCGACTTTAATCACCATAGTTAGTTTTTTTCAAGAGTGATACGAGAACATTAATTCTAAATTTCTAACACTTCGCTAACATGGCCTTAAAATCTAAAATAGGTGTTTGTTTCGGCTATAACTTCAGGATTTGTCACAAATATCGTTCCCTGATTCCGCTGGGAGCCAGGAGAAGATAAGGTGAATACGATGGACGGGGAGGCAATCCCAACTTTGGGATTCAATTATGTGCAATTTTGCTATCGGTGCATCGTCTTTGAAAGAGCACATTTTTCTTTTGCATTCTTTGATCAATAATGCCATGTAATATTCGCTGTTGATGATCTTTCCGTTTTCAAGATAATGAACGAATAAAATAACTTGCGCATCCCAAAATACATAACAGCTGATATTTTCATGTTTGGTTGTTTCGGGCGGCTTTCACTGCCGTTCACTCAACTGAAAGTCGTTTAAATTCCAGAGTGTAGTGGTGAATCTATGTTTTAACCATTGTCACCCATCGATGCAAACAATCCTGTTTATTACGGTTAAATAGCTCCAACCAGCGCATTGAGTCATCGAGAGTTGCTATTTTTGGTCCAAATATAAGTGAACTCCTACAAATCTTGAAATTAAAAACAGCCTCATGAAATACTAAGGTATTATCAAATTCATGAAATTTAATCTATTTAGATCAATGGTGGAAAATAGAAGGCGAGAGCTACATAGAGCGTGGCGGTTGGCAAATAACCGTGCAAGCGACAAAATCCTTTTATAGAATATATTATAAAAGTTAAAGAGAACGAAAACCTTTAAAATGGTACTAATAATTTCCACTTACACTGATATGCTTAAAGTTATAAAACCTGTATGTCAAACGCATCAGGAAATTGGTACGCAGTTCAATATTGTTTATTTTAAAGCAACTATCACTTTTCATAATACATGCAAGCGATACGATGATCAACGATCATTTTGAATTCAACTCAACTTCAATTTGAAAATTGCTCACAGCATTTATAGTAGATTATGCAACTAGTGCTATTTGGTTATTTTGGTAAATGTCCGAGGGCGCTAGCCCGAGGACTTTTTACCAACCGAGGACATTATTACTCATTAGTAACAAAAGTCGGATACTTTATTTTATATCATTCTCGACTATATAATGGCACTTTATCATCAAATGAAAAATCTTAACTATAAATATAAACGCAACTTTTTCTGACATTTTTCGTACATCTAAGTGACCTTTGCATTTATTGTTTGTCACTATTGTAAATGAATAAGTTTTTCCTAATTGTGAATGAAAATGGCTGCATCTAACATTGAAATGGTCGGTCAAGATTATTTATACAACAGACACAATACATTTGGAAGCAGATAATGTAAAGAATGGCGAGCAAATTGTTCGTGGGGTGCAAATTAATAATTGCAGTGTAACGATGAACTTCAATTTCAACAATTAAATCAAATATCGCAATTTACATGCAATTGTTTGATTTATATAAAATTTTCAATTCACAACAATAGCCTCGACTATTTAATTTTGTATTCACAATTGTCTCGACAATTAAATTCTTAATGGTAGAGTTACCAAAAAACGCCTTTATTGGTATTGCTTTCTCTTACATAAAGTGCCTATTATAGTCGAGAATGATATAAAATAATGAATGTAATCCGTATTCGTGTTTATTATAATAAACCAGTGTGCCGTTTAGTAATGTAACAGCTCTAATATTGATTCAAAATTGTTAAAAGGGGTTCAGCTGAGAACCAACATTTCAAGAAATAACAACAATATAAAATGTTCATGATGATAAAGCCAAATTTATAGGGGATTATTAAATCGAAAATGAGTTTAGGCAAAGGTGAAAAACAAACTCTAAGGTTATGTATATAGTAAAGGCTCCGCTAGTGGTCGCTTTGCGCTCCAATTAATTTCACTGCTCTCTCTCTCTCTCTCTGCCTCTCTCCCTCTCTCCCTCTCTCCCTTTATATCTCTCTATCTCTCTCCCGCTCTCGTTCTCGCTCTCAAAAGAAAGAACTATAAATTGTGTTAATTCCGGTGGAAAGTAATAATAAACACTACAAAATTGTATTAATTGACGAAAGTTCGGATACGACCTAAGACGGTTAGGAAATTTACTAAAAAAGAATTAGCATTTTGGGTTCTTTCTAGGAGCGAATTGAAATCAAATTGTTAATCACATTTCTGGATTTCAAAACACTTATTTTTAAAATATAATAAATTTCACAAATAATACACAATAATTTGAAATGCTCTTCTTTTGAATTGACTTTCAAAATAGGTTTGGGTAGGCCGAATTTTGCTAGAGTATAGATTTCTCAATCACGAGACATTGCAAAGTGTAAAAAAATATTAATTAAAATATTTAAAATCTTATTTATAGACTCTTAAGCTAACTAATAAAATTCTCAAACGAAGCGGCAGTCAAGCCTCGATTAATCTATCGAGTATTACCTGTTAAAAAATAATAGTATTTTTAACAGAAATTTTCTTTACCAAATGGGGAGCAAACCGACTATATCGTTTACAATCGACAATAAACTAAAGGTAATTTCCTTAATAGGTGACAATTATCTTGGTCGCTAAGCATCCCTATATGTTATTTAAAAGCAACATTATGAAAACCAAAATATAGGATTATGTACCTAATTCTTTTAGCAGGTAGCTTAAAATTTAAACTTCAATAAGAATTTAGAAAAAGGTCGTTTTAACTTCGAGTTGCGTCAAAAGTGCGATACAACTAAAAAATGACACGAGTTGAATCGAGGCAAATCGAGGCTCTAGTGTACAGTGTTATGATTATAAAAAGAGGAGACAGTCCGAACAAAAATCTAATGAAGCAAAATGTTACCCTGCATAACAGAGAAAACGATTATAACGAGAAGAAAACATAATGACTGTGAAGTTTCCGACAAAATTAAAAAATTACAAAACATGGCGAACTAAAAAATTTGTCGAAATAACAAAAATGCGCATGTATTAGTAAAACAGCACACGAAAGCAACGCTAGGATTATTCAAAAACTTTGTTATGAAAAGTAATAGTCCTTGTCCTGCCCCCCCCCCCCCCCCCCCGTCATACGATGACCCATTTCTTATTGACCCCGACGTTGATCAATTGCTTTTGATAACAAAATTTTTGAATAATACTAACGTTGCTTCTGTCAACTGTTTTACTAATACAAGCGCATTTTTGTTATTTCGACAAATTTTGTAATCCGCCATGTTTTGTTATCATTTAGTTTTATTGGAAAATTCACAGTCGTAAAACATAAGTAACCGAAATTTTGATTGTAAGTAAACGACAATGAAAATCATAACCGAAAACTAAAGTTCAGTAATCAGGCATACTCTAATAAAACAGAGAACCAGAAATTAAACTCACAATTAATAAGGCTTTAGATCGGAATGGTGGGTTTAATAGCACACTACAGTAAAATTTATCAGTAGTCGTATAGCTGTTTCCTGCAGAAGTAACAAAGGCTTTGAGATTCTTATAGGAATGATTGCAATTAGGAGCATGATCTATTCGAATACTTACAAAGCACAATCAAGCCTAAAGTGTAAGACTCTAAGCATACACTACTCAGTATTCAGATTCACCTTCACAGAAAGAAGAAAATAATGGACGAAATGAGTAAATGACAGACGCATGCGACGTGTTTGCTGACCAGACTTAGTAACAGTAAAGAACTAAGATGGTTGCGGGGAATAAAAAAAGAAAAGAGGTTAATTTCTTAAATTGGTCAGCTTTTGATGAATTTGGACGAATTGAATCTTTCGAAAAAAACTCGAAAATCGATGAAAAACTTATAATACCTTATGAAAATGATGGCCCGATTGGACACAAAAACACTCTAAAATCTTGCAGCACATCGTGTGTGCAGATTAATTTAATATTTTTAACAAATATATCACACATTACAAATCTTCCCCTTGCAGCTCTGAAAGTGTGACACAAACATAATTTATATAAAATTCAACTTGAATAACACGTAAAGCACTCGGCAGCTGAATGATAAGATTTAACTGCAGCTCGAACGATACAAAATAAATAAATTATTTTAGTTTATGGCACGTATTTTAGGCCAGTTTGAACTTCCTGATATATTCTCGGATATCTTCATCACTCATTTTATGTTAATACATATTAGTAATTTAAATTCATTTTCAAAATTATTGTCAAATTCATTTCATGAGTCATTATAACCGGACGCCACGTAACATGTTATTGAACCAGTTACGACAGCGACGCGCGTTTTTCTTAAATTGTTAATATGATTCAAATGAAAAGTGAAATTTATTTTGTAAAAAATGTAAATCGCGCTCGCGAACGCTGTTAATACGACCGTATGTACGCATTCCACGAGTAAAAGTGAAATTAATAAAATAATTAAATAAAATTCATTACTTGCGGATATTGTGCGGATGTGGGCCACATAATTTGTATATCGTGGGTGTGTTTTTGGTACAATATATAATATTTGGATCAAATTTCGTAATATGTATACGTATATAGTTTGATTGATTAATGACTCGAGAAAATTCGCAAAGACGACTTGAAATTTCTAAATTTCCATTTATAAATGTTGTTATGATTTAACCACATGATGTTAATACGCAGAATTGTAATATGCATCAGCCCAAAAATTAATACGAGAGGCAACCAGTTCATCGCCTTATTAAATTACAGAGACGTTACATTAAATAAATAAATAAAATAAAATAAAAACTTTTACCGAACAGGTTCTTGCGATCAATGAAATTTTCTTTCTTCAAGATTGCATTCAATTTAATATTTATTTATCTTAACATTTTTATGTATATAAGATTTATTCATTAATGAAAACTTTCCCTATATACATATATTTGCAGCACAAATAGTCAGTGTACGCGTCAATTGCAGTTATATTTCTTAATTAATAACGGTATACGCACGGCATTAAGAAACCACGATTAATCTATTGCTGGTTCTTGTACTTAACCTTAGGCTGAAAACATAAAAAGCTTAAGTAAGACACCTTTGACTCAAAACCGGATAGATACTCGTACCTACTTTAAAAATACTTAAAATTCCAACGCAGCCTCAAAATACATGCTAAGTTCGCATATTAAAACTTCTAAAGCTAATTAAATTTTAATTATGATTTCACTACATATTTCTTTTTTTCACTGTGCATATCCAATTTCGATAAAACCTTTTAAAAAAAGTAAAAATGCATTTTTCATCATAATTATCGTGGAATTTTCCTAATTACTTTATAAAGACAAAAATATTTAAATTCCATAACAAGTACTTTTATCAATATTATAGTTTATATGGGGCGTTATGTCATCGATAATCATATTAGCTAAGCTCACCCCGCTATTTTGCACTTTCTTAGACACAATTTTTTTTTACTTAACTGATATAAATTTTAATTGGAAATCAATAAATTTCCGCGATTTAGGAGAACAATTTATAATTACACAATCTTGTTATTCATGGCTTCAGGTATTTGCTCAATATTTCGAGTTATACAATGCGCTTTTATATGGTAAACTGATTTAATTGGTGGATAGTTTGAGTAACATTTTATTTCTACTAATAACAGTTTATGATGTGGATGCGATTTGGCCATTTGTAGAATGACTGTACTGTTTAATATATGGTCTATACCCCATATTTTTATGTCATATTCAATAAACGTAATATTAGGGCTAGAGCTCTAATTTTTGAGCTCACTCAAACATTTGATGTGAAGTAAGGCCTTTCAATGATAAAAATATCTTGACTCCGGTATTTTCCGGCATTTTTAAATTACTTGTTAAAATAGGTTAAGCACATTTTTTGTCGTAACTAACTCCAATTTTTCATTTAACAGCCCAAGTAACGGTTGAGAAATAAAAATAAAATTTTTGAGAACTGAAACTATTATCAATATGGCTGTAGTATGTAGGATTATTGCTGATGTCTACAAAGGGTTTATGAATTTTACTAAGGAGCTTTTACCGATACTGAATGTGAAAGATCATATTTTATTTGCAGGCGATTAATTTATCAAAATTTACCAAAAATTTCCCGGAGATGGGCGGACGATGATTTTTATGGGTCTACTAACTAACTGTGAATGACTTATCGAAGCAGGTGTTAGATAACATTAGAAATTTAGGGACTCGCCAGTTCAACACGGCTTTTAGCGATCATGGACGAATTTTCTATCTAGTTTTCTCATCTTTACATGACGTTGAAATCGAAGCGTGTCTTGATTTAGCTGGACATTAGTATTAGCTGGATACCAGTATTTATCACACACCACTTTTGATTAAGTTTTATTTTAATGATTTAATTACTTCGATTTGAAAAATATTGGTAATTGCAAGTCTAAATCATTTAAGGTTTATAAACGATCTGGTGGAATTAATTGTAAACGAAAGTGTAGCATAAATGATATCTTATATAAAATGTACATTCTAAAGACAGAGAACGTTTTTTTTCATTCATTAAGACGAAGAGGAAATCACAGGGCTATCCGCCTGTAAGGAACTACAATAATTCGTCTGGTCACTGATTATTTTTGACGTTCTATATGTCATCCATTGCTTCAGTTGTTTAAGTCTTTCCACTGCTTCCTTTCCCGATGTTTGAAAATTGTAATTTGTTATATTAACATTTAAAACCGGCAGTAGAAGTGGCATTACGAAGGAATGTCGATTATATCCGTGATTCTGAAGCTTTTCGAATCTTTAGTTAAATTGAGACTTGATTTTTATTTGATAAATAGAATTAGCGAGCTTCAACATGATTCTTTGCCGGGTAGATTTACAATTACTAACCTAACAAGTTTTTCTAGGCATGTTGATGTCATTAAACCGATTTTTCTAAAGCGTTCGACAAACTAAATCATAAAATTCTTTTACAGAAATTGATGATCTTGTTCCGGTGTTATTTTAGTTGCTTGAATTGCATCTTATTTAAGTTTACGAAAGCAAAACGTAAGCATTTCGGGCAATAATTCGTTCGTATATAACGTACCGTCTGTTATCCAACAAAATATACTTTTTATAATTATTAAGGACGTAGTTCGGTGTTTCAATTATTGTAGATGTGTTTTATATGCAGACGGTCTAAAAATTTATGCAAACATTAATTCTTTTATTGATACTAAGCGTCTACAGAGTGAACTTGCCATACTTTGTAATTGGTGTGGTGAATAAGTTGTCCTAGAATGCTAACAAATGTTAAGTTTTATCTTTCTGAAGAACTCGGACATCTGGTATTGAGGCTTCATATATCTTGGTGACATTCCAGATCATGGAAAAAATTTCAAGTAATCTAACATTCAATAAACACATTGATTACATAATTTGTAGGGCATATTCTATGTTGGGTTTTATTAAAAGTCATAGCGGAGAATTTAACGATCCCTACACGTTAAGATCTCGTTATATTACCTATTTCAGGGCAATTTTGGAGTATGCCACGGTTATATGGCATCCATCATATTGGGTTCATGCTGATAGAACTTAAAGCATTCAAAAACAATTATTGAATTATGCTTCACGACGTTTACCATCCCTCATGGTCTTAATGATTAATTAACAAAGTCTAAATCAGAGATGCGAAACAACCAGTGCCGTGCTTGAACGTGATATTCATGTGTTATAGGATTGATTACCCGGAGTTAGGTTGGACCGGACAAGTGGTGCAGTGGTTAAAGCTTCGGCACTTGGACCGGGAGGTGCTGGTTCGAATCCCATCAGAGGCTAGATGCAAATCGAATTTTCATCATCGATTACGATCGGTGATGCTAATAAATACAACTAAGACCCTCTGATGGAGTGTAGCATTCCGTGTCACGGGCCG
Source organism: Nephrotoma guestfalica (assembly GCA_963691935.1). NCBI lineage: Eukaryota > Metazoa > Arthropoda > Insecta > Diptera > Tipulidae > Nephrotoma > Nephrotoma guestfalica. The sequence continues at coordinate 69,514,467 of OY829913.1, read as the reverse complement.
ACCCACCTTCCATGTCAATGTACAGGTTGACATGGAGCTTGCAATGTGCAGGTGGTATACTGTAGTTGTGTGAGTAGGTGAAGTAGGTGGGTTAATGATGTGGAGTGAATGAGTGGTATCACAATGGGCCTAAAAATTGGCCTAAGTGTGCAGTAAGCAGCCACTGAAACCTACCCGGAGTTGGTTGTTTAGAAATTTAAGATTGTGGCCCGGTTTTGTCCGTAAACCGTTTTTCACAGCAAGGAGACAGACATCGTTAAAAGTAGTGTTGTGAATAGTCAAACTAATATGTATTTTAAATGATTGATGGAATAAATAAAGAACTAAATAAAATAAAATTAAAATTAATCTGGACTGGAAAGAATGACCCTATAATGATGTACTAGCACTTGAAGCACAATCTAATGAAAGTTGTACTAGCATTTTTTACAAATTAATTACAAATTTGTTACACAGTTAGAAGAATTTTTACAGGTCCGATCACGCTGTAATTCACCCATTGGCTAGCATTTGACAAAGTTAACCACAATTTTCGAATTTATGTTAATACTTATTGTATAGCGCTGGAGGTGGTACTGGAATTTTTTTTACAAATTAATTACATTGTATTTGAATAATCCAATCTCAAAGAAACTAGCTTTATGTGAGGTGCAACCCTTTAAATTTTAAAAACCACAAAAGTATATAGCGCATAGTTATACTACGCTTCTTGGATTTCTGGAAATTTTTATTCTATGGTACTGAGGATGGTACTGGAAACTTTTAGAAACTAATTACAATATATTGACATAGTTAACCCTCAGAAAACTTCCCAAATCCTTAAAACCCATATTTTCCTTTAAACCACGATTTTTGCTAATAATTATTGTATTGTACTGGAGCGATACTAGAAATTTTAACAAAATAATTACAATATTTTGCAACAGTTTGATCTCTATAATCTCTATAAAACTACCCCTAAGATGTGAAACTATTTAAAACCCATATACCTTTGTTTATGTAATAGGCTTTCTATAAATGTAACAGACATCTAAAATTTATTACAATAGCCCACACCAACAAAAATTGTTCATAATGCATTAAATTACATCCCTTTACAAGAAATTTGTACCCCTGAAATTATTAAAACAACCCACACCAACAAAAATCCACAACAATGCATTAAATTACCTTCCTGTACAAAATGGGGACCGAAATGGGGACTGGGGAATTTATTACAATAGCCCACAATAACAATAATCGACCATAATGCATTGAATTCATTGCAACAGCACAGAACAACAGAAATCGATTAATATATGCATCGATTTACCTTCATGTATAAAAAAGGATAATTGAATTTATTAAAACAGCTCACACCCACAAAAATTGATAAAACTGCATCGAATTGTTTTCCTGTACACGAAATAGGTACCCCTGAATTTATTGTAAAATCCCAGACCTACAAAAATCAATAGTAGTGCTCTGAATCACTTTCCAGTATAAGAATTTGGAATCCCTGAATTACAGCTGCAAACACCCAGAATATTCAAGAGACGAAACAGGGACGACATGTTTATTAAAAAACAGTTTTTTTGTCAAAAAAAGACTTCATTTCCGCTTAAATTTTGGAAAACTAATCTGGACCGATAGTGTTCCAAATTTTATTTAGAATCCTTGAGTTCATAGTCATCTTTCTCGTAAATGATATACTTTTCAAAATATTTGCGAAAAGGAAAAAGATCCTATGGAAAATGCCACTTCCAGTATACCGATTTCGGTTACAAATTATTCGGATTTAAGTATAAAGTTTCACCGTGATCAGTCAATCCACCTTGACTACAGAGAACCAACAAACCTTTAGTCTGCATGGCACCACACACACACAGGCACACACATATTGAGTTTAATATGGATGAAACTTCCGTGCTTCAAAATGCGCAGAATATGATTTTTACATGAGACACGACAAATGGTTGATTTCTTGGTCTGCGATATAAATAATTGGCAATATAAAGCGTTTGTTTGTAAACACAAATTGAATGTGGATGTCTATTTAACCGATATAAAATGGGGTAGACGGTATAAAAAAGGATCTCTGTGCAATTTGTTCGATTTATTTGAAAAGATTGACATGTGGGTATGTTTTCTAGAATACCGAACATATAATATTCATAAAAAACACAACCAATAATCTAATCAGAAGAAATAAGTAATTGGTTGCAACAAGTTTCGAAGCAGAAATTTGTTTAATAAATTTTTACAAAATTTACTTACAAAACTTACAAAATTTACCACGAGCGTGGTATAAGTTAGTAGAAATTTGCAAGCCGAAAATAATAATTGGTAGCACTTTCGCAAACCTAGAGAAAATTATAAATTTTCCTCGTATCTCGTTTTAGGGAATATTAAAATGCTGAACGAAACTCAGTCTGCCGAGATAAAACACAGAAAACCATAAGATAATTCAAAACGATAAATCTTACTGTCATACTGTGGGCAAAAAATAGTAAGACTTTGTTCATAATTTTAAAATTCTTTATTTATTTCTCCAAATTTCGTCCCCCTCAAAGTAATGCCCCCAGGCCTCAATACACTTGTGCCAACGTCTTTTCCAATCCTCGAAACAGTTGTTAAAGTCAATTTCCGGTCAATGTCTTCAATTGACTCAAAACGGTTTCGTCGGAGCGGTCGTTTGAGTTTGTTGAACAGCCAGAAGTCACACGGAGCTAAATCAGGCGAATACGGTGGTTGCGAAATGATATGGATGGAACTTTGGCGAAAAAATCACGTAAAACCTATGCAGTATGAGAAGGTGCATTATCGTGGTGCAAAAACCAAGAGTTGTCAACCCATAATTCCGGCCTCTTTTTACGAATAGCTTCGCGCAAACGACGCATAATACTCAAATAGTATGAGTTGACAGCGTGGTCGGTCGGAACGAATTCGGAGTGCACCACACCTCGATAATCGAAGAAAACTGTCTACATCACCTTGATTTTTGACTTGCTTTGACGTGGTTTTTTCGGCTTCAGCTTACCTTTGGCACGATATTTGGCCGATTGATCGTCTGTTTCCGGGTCATAACAATAGATCCAAGACTCATCGCCAGTTATAACATGTTTCATGACATCCTGGTTGTCGGAAAGCATTATTTCACAGACGTCAACGGGACGCTGTTTTTCCAAAAAAATGAGTGATTTTGGAACCAATCGTGCTTTCACTTGTCTTAGGCCCAAATGATCTTTCAAAATGGTTTTGAAACTGATCCTTCCGATATTTCAACGATGCCAGTAAGGTCTCTGACTGTTAATCGTCGACTCTCAAGCAGCAATTCCTTGATTTTATTAACGTGTTGATCATCAGTTGATGTTGATGGCCGTCCTAGACGTAGTTCGTTGTCAACACGTTCTCGACCCTCTTTGAACAATTTGTACCAATCAAAAACACTTTTTCGCGACATACAATTATCACCGAAGGCCTTTTGCAACATTATGAACGTTTCGGCACCACAAAATTGATTCCGCACACAAAATTTAATGGAACTTCTTTGTTGAATAATTTCACTCATTCAGCGTAAACTAAACACTAATGATTATGTTGATGTGACATTTGGCACAGATGTCACTGACAGTCATACCAACATAGAAAAAAAAATATTTCGAGGAATAGTTTTCCGCGTGAAATTTAAATTAAGATGTCTTACTACTTTTTGCCCACACTAGTATATCAAAACGACCTTAGATAATGTCGGTCAATAAGTCCCGAAGCTGACACATGCTACACACAAAACAGAACGTAACGTAATGCGTGAGATAGCCGACACCTTATCAAAAGGCAGTGTATACACTATTGAAATGAACTATCCGCATGAACATTTGTCTACGAGAAAGCTCTGCTCAAAGTGGGTGCCGCGATTGCTCACAAAAAAGCAACTTATAGATGATTCATAGTTTTTTTTGGAGCTGTTTAACCGTAATAAACAGGACTTTTTGCCACCATTTCACTTCGGAATCAAATAGTTAATCACCTGAGTATACAGCAGCCTTATTATGAGATACACAAGGTATTTTATTCGTCGACTAGCTTAGGAAAGATCATCAACAGCGAATAGTGCATGGCGTTATTGGTGCGTTTGAAGGAAGAAAGTGCGAAAAATGGTCCCAAATGCAAATGAAAAAGTGCTCTTTCATTTAGGCAATGCGCCGTGTCACAAGTCGTGGACCACGATTGCACAAATTAAAGTTGGAATTGCATCCCCATTCATGGTATTCTCTAGATCTGGATCCCAGCCTGTCATAGTTGAAACAAACGCTTATTTTGAAGCCAAAGATAAATCGTTCTACAAAAAAGGAATCGAAATGTTAGAGAAGCGTTGAATGAATACTCGTATCACGCTTGAAGAAAACTATATCGATGAATAAACTCAAATTTTGCAAAGAAAATGTTTTTTTTATAGGTAGCCTCGGGAAAATGCTGGTTACTCATGGAAATTTGTGATATATTGACCACAAACTGAAATTTATGGAGTGGTTTCTAAATGAGATAGATCTTACCCGCATATTCCCAATCCATAATCGCAAACTAACTAGCATGGACAGACGCAGAACTTCCTTCAAAGTATATTAGACTCCCTATCCAGTCTTATAAGAACTTTATCCCAAAATTATGTTAAACTCATTCCAATTCTTACGAACTGGCAATGTTTAGGCCAGCATGGACAAATTTTAACACTTCGTTCAAAATACATGTTAGAATAAGAATATACACCTACTAAATTTCATCATTATTGGTTAAGAAATGGTGGAGTTCCATTTATCATGAACAGACACAAGTATTTTATCCGATACTTAGTTTAGAATCCGATACGAAATATATGAAAAATGTGCGCTGTTTATAAAGTACTAGCTTCAATTCTTTTGCGATAATACTCGTACTCTTGTGGTGAGTTGCGTAAATTTTTATTTTCCTTCAAAGAAACAAAGTTGAATTTTGCAGATGTTGGTGTTAGTTGCTGCTCATGACGTCGTGCCAGGAGGAGGAATGGTATTAGAATTATATTGACACCTTGTATACCAACAGTCGCCTTGGCATAAAGGTAGTCGAACTAGTTGGTGAGGTCTAATCTTGCGTCAGACTGAAGGTCGCCGCTAAGGAGAAAATACTTTGTAGGCCTAGGTGGGACCTAGATTCCGGAAGGATTCTAAAAGTACATTAATAGGATTCTAAAAGTACATTAATTTTTTGTTGCTGGCACCATCTCCCAAGGGATTTGAATAATCGTTCTTCTTTTATTTTCTTTCGTTGCTTGGCCTGACCTTATTCCTTTAAGTTATTGAACGAGAATCGAAGCGAAGAAGCGTGAACATGACAAGCGCGATACAAGCGTACAACGGTAAACGTTAAAGGATACCGTTTATTGAAATTATAAAGAGTGTCACGATTGATGATAGCTAATCAACATAATTAATTGTATAATAGATTTATTAATCATATATGTTTTCATCATATATACTAGGAATTAACAAAAATGCAAAAATCGCAAATCTATAAACACAAATTTATATTTATTTATTCGTATTAAAATGTAAATTAATACAAAATGATTACATAAAAATAAATTTGTTTTCTATCTAAAGTCTTGAAACCTGATCGAAATCAGATCGTCTACAACATAAACGATATTTGTATCGGAAGTAATATGCAGATTTATAGAAATCTAAAATTTGCATTCAAAGCGGCCGATTAAGTAAATAAACTAGATCTTTAATGTGTTTGATGGTTATGATGATAACACGTATCGTCACCGTCGTCGTAATATTATTATGTGGCATATGACTGGTTTCATAATATGAAAGTAAATGTATTGTAAATGTTATAATCTTCAAATCTTCAACAATGATTGAAAATAATAAAATTTTATGTGCACCATGAACTATGATGATCTTGGTAACGCTGACGGTAATTTTAATTGGATAATTATTGATTAATTGGTAAATAAAATCGCGCTGCAACCAATTTCTAACAATAATATTTTAAGGTGTGGTACCAATATTAAACATACCTCGTTTAACAGAAGTATACGAATCTAATTCAGTTTATGAGATGAACATAAAATTTTAAAAACTGCAGTATATGTATATGAATACGGCATACCACGCTCATACTGAAAACAAGATACGGATTACTTAACCAACGAGACCTTCATGATTTCACCAAAGCATATTTCATAATACATATTATTGTAATGTTGTTTAGAATTTGATGACACCGAAAATATATGCGATTGGAAAATTTTTTTTTATTATTAATTATACATATCGAAAAGAAACGACGAAGAAAATTTCCGGTTCTCTCCGGTTGAAGTGTCTTGCAATTAGTGCGTACATATTACGAACAATTTAATTTACTTTTAATTAAAAAAATTTGCTGCGCTTACTGTTTATTACGCTCAAATCAAATTGTCGACCTTTACTCATCCAATTTCGAGGTTGTCTAAAATCGCTAAAGGGAAAATGTAATTTTGGAAGTAAATTGTTTAATTTATGTTTGTTTATTAAATGTTTAACATTCAATTAAGGTTGATAGCATTGAAATTAATTTTAATACATAAACGATTATTTGATAGTGATAGGATTTGACTATGGGCGAAATGAATGGGAGAGTAGGATGTAAAAAACTAATCAATGATAATTATATAGGAAGTAAACTTTTAACTAGATTGATTATCTATAGATTAGTTCATAAAAGAGATAATCATCGCGCATTATAAATTCACGAGATCGAGCGATTTATTTACTACAAGACGTTTAGAAATCTTATGTCAATATAAATTTCTATGAAATTAAACACAAATGAAAGAAGCTCGTCAATATACTTGTAGTGTACCGGTGCCTGTTAATCTGTTGTATGTATTATGAAAGGGAAAATCGAAAAGTTCAATGAATTTGATTGAACTTGTAACAAAAACGTTTATTTTTCGTTCATATAAAACAACACGAAACACAAATAGTAAATAACATCATTGTGGTTAAGAAAAATTATATTGTGTTTAATAAGATGTATCCATTATATGTAAGACATGAGTGAAGCTGTTTAATTTTTTATTTGTTACATTAACTATTATATACTTAATCGCACAAGCTAACTAAATTGCATTCTTGCCGACGTTTACTCGTAAAATGAACAATATTCAGAGCCGCCCAGGCTATGCGAGTCTGGCTTTATGTGCTATATTTTAAGGTAAGTTAACGGTATGAATAATTTTTTTAAACCAATTTGATTTCAAATTTTCCAGTCAGGGTAATATTAAGTTTCATATCGGCTTTATATTAAACATTAAACCTAATGTTTCCCACTATCCTGATCTAATTGCTACTATGTGTATATCACGAATTGTATACGATTTAGAAATGGTTCATAATTCTCTCTTATGATTATACTCGATAAGTTCGTATAGTGATCAATTAATCTCTCCTCTTTAAATTTAAAATAAATGTTCACAATTCCACGAAAACTTCTACATATAATAAAACATAGGTTTGGGCTTAGGCATAAGTTCACTGCATAATACTGAGTCGAGTTCTAATGTAAAGCCCTCAAAGACATCAAAAATTAAAACATTCTGGCTTTGGTCTACCGCAAGTTATCCATAATCGCATGACAACAACAACCGGTTGTAAGATACAAATTTGCCTCAACTGTATCCGTGGCACCTGGCTACAATTCAATGAACCGATCAATCAGTAATCCGAAGATACGGTTATTAAAGTAAAATTTATTAAACTTTTTATGATTATTGAAATTGTCGACGTATTAAACGTCAACTGCCAAGTAAGCACGTAAAAATATAATATTAGGTATATAACTTAATTTGTACAGATTTTTCAGCAAATTTATTTTATATAAAAAATAGACAACAACGAATTTAATCTTGGAAATATTGTCCATCGCTTTTTATGAACTTCTGCCATCTCCCAGGTAACATACCAATGCCGTCGCGAAAGAAACTTGCAGGCTTCGACGCGATAAGGTCATCAACGAATTTACGCACATCGTCCAGCGTTTTCAACTGTGTATCCACTATGGGAACTTCCCATTCTAAGTTCTGGGGGGAGGGTCTTCTGAGTCACGCGAGCAACACTTATTTTTTTTTTTTAATTTTTAATTATTACAACTGATTTACAAATCTTCTAGTAATTTATCTTGCATAATTTATATTTCTTATTTGGAGAGTTGTAGCCTTTTGGCTAGTCCCCTTTACAATCTTATTATATGTTTAGTCGATCCTGATTGGATCTTGTAGATCATGCGGTTTCTTCCTTCGCAGCCGTCTTACTGGGTTTGAATCATCCAACATACGACGTATCTCAGCATTTTGGTGTAGACTAATACGTTGCATGTGTTTTCTCGCGTGTTTGCTTATTTCTTCACTAACGAAATCCATCTTCAGATCTCTATGGAGGTTGTCATTTCTCATGTACCACGATGCATTTACTATTCCACGAAGAACTTTGATTTGGAATGACTGGATGATGTTGACATTGGTTTTCATGTACAGCCCCAGAGCTGAATACCGTAAGTCCACACAGGTTTTAGGATTTGCCGGTATAGTAGCAATTTTTTATGTAGAGTTAGCTCAGAATTTCTTCCTAAGAGCATATCCATCTTTCTGTATTTGATGTTTAACTCTTCTTTTTTCTTTTTCGCATGCTCTTTCCATTTTAGTTTTGTGTCTAGAGTCATGACTAGATATTTTGCCGTATTTGCATAGGGAATTTGCTGGGAGTTCAGTTCTACTGGTATCCAGTTGACCTTCTTGTTGGTAAAGTTTACGTGAACAGATTTTGTTTCATTAACTTTTATTTGCCATCTCTTGGTCCAGGTACTACCAATATTAGTAGCCCTTTGCAATTTGCTTGTAGATTCTTCTATGCAATTAGCAACTGCTAAGATTTCCGTATCATCCACAAACGTCGCTATGTTAGTCTCCTCTATCGTTGGCAGGTCCGAGGTGTATAGAACATATAAAGTTAGTCCCAGAACGCTAGCTTGTGGTACCCCTGCTGATATTTTCTTTATTTCTGAGTATTCGCCATCTAATTTAACTCGAAAGTGTCGGTTAGATATGTAAGATTTTAGAATTTCATAAAACTGCTTTGGTAAGTCTCTTTGTAATTTATATTCCAAACCTGTATGCCATACTCTGTCAAAGGCCTGTGCTACATCCAAGAAGATGCTTGAACAAACTTTCTTTTTTTCAAGTACGTCTTCAGTTATGTTTGTAATTCGGTGTACTTGTTCTATTGTTGAATGGTTTTCTCTGAAGACAAATTGATGTGGAGGAACAAGATTTCTTTCTGCTATTATTGGTTTCAGTCTCTTTAGGAGTTTCTCGAATAATTTTGAAATTATTGGGAGTAAGGAAATCGGCCTATACGAATTTTTGTCATTAAGTGGTTTGTTTGGTTTAGGTATCATAATTACTTCTCCTACTTTCCATTGACTTGGAACGTGTTTAAGTCTGAACACTGCATTGATTATTTGGAGTAGTTTACGTAGTCCTTTTTAAGGAAGAGCTTTTACTATTTGTCCTGTAATTAAGTCATATCCTGGAGATTTCTTTGTATTTAGGTTGAGATTGATTTCCTCTTTTAATTCTTGTAGTGTGACAGGAGATATATTGCAGTTATCCATTTTATATACTGGTGGTATGTTTTCCTCTGCAGTTTGTCTAGGTAGAGGCTGAAACGTGTTCTCGAGGTGGGTTGCAAACAACGAAGCTTTTTGCTTTGCGCTTATTGCCCATGTGCCATCTTCATTTTTTACTGGTGGAATTTGTAGTTTAGGTCGTTTTAAACTTTTTGCCGCTTTCCAAAGGGAGTACTCGGTATCTTTTTCCCCAGTAAGGCCACTCAAGTATTTATTAATGGATTCGTTTTTGATTTCTTTAATTAGCAACTTTAGTTTATTGGATAAAAAATTTAGAGTTGTTTTATATTCTGGCGCTCAACTTCTTTGCCAGGCCTTTCTTGCTTTTCGTTTTGCTGCAACCAGTTCCCGAACTTCTAGAGGATAAATTGCATTTCGGTGCATTTCCTTTGAACTTGAGGGGGTACTACTCCACGCAGCTTCTTGTATACTGTTGTTGAGTTGTTCTAGTTCTTCTTCTAGCTGTATCGGGTTTTTAATTGGCACCTGAAGATCAATATTAACCTCATGAAGTTTCTGGAATTTCTCCCAGCAAATTTTTTTGTTCGTTAGCGAAGGTGGACTAGTTTTTTTAATCATCGTTGCACTGATTGTCATAATAACAGGCGTATGATCCGACATAATCCCCTCGCTGCTTTCTAGGTATATGTAGTTTTCGTCTATACCTTTGGTGATAAAGAAGTCAATGATATCGGGTATTTTGTTTCTCCTTTTGTTGATCTCCAGAATGAAAATCACAATTGCATAGTCTTCCTGCTGCAAACAGCGAGCAACACTGGAAAAAAACGCGCGGCGATATTTACCAATTTTGCTGTGTAAACCCAAATTTGTAATTATTACCAATAATGTTTTAATAAAGTACGAGCCTTGTAAAATTTGCAGTGCAATATTTACAATGCATTTTGAAATATTGAAATTTTTTTGTTTTTTTCATTGAGAATAAATTACAAATTTTTTTAAAAATGTATTTACTTTTAAAATTTTACTTTGCACTTTGTAAAACATTTTTTGCGGGGAGATTATAACCAATCAAATCGTTTATTCTATCCGATTTTGCATTTTCTTCTCCAGATGTTATTTACAATTTCGAACAAAAATTAGTATACAAGTGAATTTAAATCAGTCCATAGTTCTAAAATTAGAATAAAAAAAACTTAAAACTTCCAGCTCGGGTAGTTTCCAGATTAATTGGGCAAAAATGGTAATTATTTCAGAATAAAATAAAATCTAAATTATATTTATTTTTATCCTTCATTTGTAGTTTTACCTTACTTGGTGGCGTCGCAACAAATGGCCCCGACGACAACGATACATGGTAAAAGAAAATTAAGTTTACAAGCCTTTATTGCATTAACTTATATTTGTTGCTTTCTTATTTCAATTTCAGCAATTATAATGAAAGCAATTTTCGAGGACCGGGCAAACTCAATTTCTTGAATATTAAATGGTTGCTTACAGGAGTTAGAAGAATTTAATTTTATTAGCAACATTACAACGGTTCAATATCTTTCAAGGCTGTAAAGGCAAATTATTTTTTATAATACCTCTATTAAGATAATGAAAAGAGTAATATGTACATGGTACTCGTATATCGAAACCAAAAACAGTCTTAATCAATATAAGACATGGCAAAAAGTTGCATCCACTTACCATAGAAGAAAAATACTTATTTTCAAAAAATCTGAAATAATCAAGTTACCCAATTGTTGAAGAAGACCTGGAAAATGCTTATGAAATTGGATATAAACGAAATTATGAAAAATGAAGATTAGAGCTCTAAAAATCAAAGTTAGCTCTCACAATGTAAAAGGTACCGTCATAAGAATTCATCCATAACAATGGCAACAGAGAAGAAAGAAGTGTGGAACATCAAACAAAATGTAAAATTCAGAGAAAATCCTCAAATGTGTAAAACTCAAATGTGTAGCCACACACAATCCGAAAATTAGAAATACTGCACAGTTGCCCTATAAGAAAAAATCAAACTTATGGTGGCAATAAAACCAAAGGAAACGGAATTCAAATCGGCATATCAAAGACATAATGTACAGCAACCCTGTAATATCGACGAAAGTTGGCCCTCATTTGAGACTCTTTAAAATAATATAGATCGATAGACTTTCAGAACGTTTCCGCCCAGCTACGGTTAGCTATACTCGACCTAAAGCTAAAACATCAATTGGGGAAACAAGAAACTAAAGCGAAAAAACAACGTGATCAAAAACCGAATATTAAATTTTCAACTAAATCACGGCGTGATCCTACCACTAAAGCGAAAACCAACCAGAAAATGGTAAAAAGAAAATAATTTTGTTAACTAACTAAATAAAATTGCGCCGATGTTCCATCTGAGGCTAGACGATCAGAGTGACGGACGCTTTTGTCAAATAAGGTTTTCTCAATGTTCCACTCCACCATTATAACCAGCTCGGACTTAAATTGAAATTTCACGGAAATCGAAACGTTAATTTGATGTTTAGCCATACTTTAACACTATAGTCACCCTCACAGTTTTTCCCACAGCAAGCACAATTTAAACAATTAAAACGTAATTTACAAATTTTTTAACACCTTTTTATTACTCTTATTCGCGGATAACCATTCACAGGCTTATTTGTTTTACTATTTTATATTATAAATGAGCAATGACCAGTTATCACCACTAATTGTCATACAAATAGACGAATTTTTTATTTAGTGTTATAAACATTTATGCTTTTACTATAATGTAACCACTTCACACATGAAAGTCTCTTGTGTTGTCAATTTACATAATTTTACACACACCACTGGTTATTATTCAACACCTTCGTTATGTGACTTATAAATAACATATTTATTGGATTTTTTATGTGGACTCGGATAAAACAGAAACCAAACCATGTCTCATAAATGTGTTTGCCTTTTCTCTTTCTACAATTGTTTTGACTGATCCAAACATCTTTGATTTTACCGACCAAATGGCACAATGGTTTAAGCTTTGGCGTTTGGATCGGGAGGTACCGGGTTCGAATATCGATAAGGGCAGGATGCAAAGGGAATTTTCATCAACAGATTACGATCTGTGATGAACTGGAACACATCTATGACCCCTTGTCGGAGTGCAAAATTCATGGGCCGACCCATCTTCCATGCCAGAATACGCTGGCATGGAGCTATGCAATGTGCAGATGGTAATAAAATCGGACCTATAACCGTACGTCCTCGAATTGGCCGTAAACTCTGGCGTAAAAGTAAGGAGGGAAAAAGCAAACCGCGAAAGAGTTGGGAGAGCCTTGGCCCCAGAACAGATTGCGGGGATAAAAAAAAAATAAAAATCATTGATTTTTAGCCCGGGTTTTCTGCAACTCTCGGGACATCCAAACAAATAGGAAATTAAATTCGCCGCCGAAGCGCTTCTTTTGCAAATTTTATGCTTTTCACACTACTTACTATTGATTGACTGTATTGACCTAAATCCGTTTTGTTTTCACAAAAATATAATTATTTTGTTACTGTATAAATTAGCCAAATAATGTTGACACGTCTTTTGCAATCAAGATGAGATGAGTGGAATGGAAAATGGATATTTGGATGTCAGTATGAAACTTTTGAGAACTAGATAAGAAAATTATGGCAGCTTTATAAGGAGTGCGCTAATTTAAGGTTATCTGGACAACGTCACAAATGGATCACAAAACGGCTCTGATAATACATGGTCTTTGGTTAAAATTAGAAAACATCACCGTTGGGATAGCTGCAGTCATACAAATAATCTGATATTGTCGAAAAATTAGATTTATATATACAGAGGTCGGTACTCGAAGTTTTACCAACTTCACGCTGCTGTAGCAACCAAACGGCTAAAGACATGTATTTGATCACGATCAGCCATTGTTAGTGAGCTACGACAGATACACATTACAATGACACTGGTAGCATCAAAGAACGCCATGGAGGTGGATATCCAAATACAGCAACATCGCCAGAAATGGTTCGAAAGGTGAAGTCCAGAATTCAACGTAATCCACGACAAATCGCAGTTCAATTGGCGAAAAATCTCAATGTGTCTGCTCGTAGCATGGGGCGCATAGTAAAAAATGAACATTTAGAGAATTACCAGAAACCAGAATATATAGGTTTTGTAGTTCTAAATCATAATTTTTTTTGCAATTTGATAGTTAAATAGGCCTGAACTATAAAACCTAGATAAACCGGTTTCTGGTAATGGGCATCTACTACGAATTCAGACGACTATAGCGGAGCTCTAAATCATACAATATTTTGCCACTTGTATTAATATTTTGGATTATTTAGTTTTTTCTATCTTCTCGTATACCCTCATACCCCGCTATACGGACACCCTTCCATTGTCAACTTACTGTTGTCCTTTATTATGAATTTTCTTTGTCATTTATATTTTTGATTTGCCATTTATATTGTGCCGTCTTGGGAACGGATCGCTTATAACTTCTACGAATTCATATGAAAACGGGATTTCGATTTAACGCCAGCTTTTCCGGAACATATATCCCTTTCCGTAAAGCGAGGTATGAATGTACTTAATTTTCCTATTTTATAAACTTTATACCAACATGATTTTTTTGATGTCTTACACGTTTTCTTGATTTTGAAAATAATTCGTTTTCTTGTTAGGAAATTTATTGTGACATAATTTTGTCCGGGTTAGCATCTGTTTTTCAATAAAAAATAAAAAAAATTTATGAATTGATATAGTAAAAAACTGTCATGACATATGTTTTTCCGGGATGACATTGAAAAGTATCATGATATTTGTATTTTAGTGTTGCAATTTTTGCGGGATCGTTTACGGGCTAACTTCACATAACAAAGTAAGAGATATTGTTATAATGCTACGGTCAACACACTGGTTGGCCATCGAGAAATTTAGTTATCTAGAAAGTCAGCTCAAGGGTGAAACAAAATAGGTAGAACAAATAGAAGAAGCCAATAAAGTCCACATAGGTTTTAGAATTTGCCGGTATATTAGCAATTTATTATGTAATGTTAGCTGCAATTTTCTTCTTAAGAGCCAGCCTATCTTTTTGTATTTAATGATTAACTCTTCATGTTCTTTTTGACCTGCTCTTTCCATTTTAGTTCCGCGTCTTGAGACATGCCTAGCTATGTTGACGTGTTTGTCGTACAGGAATCCAGTTAACCTTTTTGTTGGTGAAGTTTACGTGAATAGATTTTGTATCATTAAGTGTTACAATACCTACCTACTGGGGATCAAGGGTAACCTCTAAAAAAAGGAACAGAGCAGTTTGCAGCAGGAAGACTATGCAATTGCGATTTTCATTCTGGAGATCAACCAACTTATTGGCCTACGGATAGAAACAAAATACCCTATATCATTGACTTCTTTATCACTAAAGGTATAGACGAAAACTACATATACCTAGAAAGCAGCGAGGGGATTATGTCGGATCACACGCCTGTTATTATGACAATCAGTGCAACGATTATTAAAAATCTAGTCCACCTTCGCTAACGAACAAAAAAAACCTGCTGGGAGAAATTCCAGAAACTTGTTGAGGATAATATTGATCTTCAGGTGCCAAACAAAAACCCGATACAGCTAGAAGAAGAACTAGAACAACTCAACAACAGTATACAAGAAGCGGCATGGAGTAGTATTCCCTCACAAAGGAAATGCGCCGAAATGCAATTTATCCTCTAGAAGTTAGGGAACTGGTTGCAGCAAAACGAAAAGCAAGAAAGGCCTGGCAAAGAAGTCGAAAAAATAAATTTTTATCCAATAAACTAAAGTTTCTAATTAAAGAAATCAAAAACGAATCCATTAATAAATACTTGAGTGGATTTACTGGGGAAAAAGATACCGAGTACTCCCTTTGGAAAGCGACAAAAAGTTTAAAACGACCTAAACTACAAATTCCACCAGTAAAAAATGAAGATGGCACATGGGCTATAAGTGCAAAGCAAAAAGCTTCGTTGTTTGCAACCCACCTCGAGAACACGTTTCACGCTCTACCTAGACAAACCGCAGAGGAAAACATACCACCAGTATATAAAATGGATAACTGCAATATATCTCCTGTCACACTACAAGAATTAAAAGAGGAAATCAAACTCAACCTAAATACAAAGAAATCTCCAGGATATGACTTAATTACAGGACAAATAGTAAAAGCTCTTCCTGAAAAAGGACTACGTAAACTACTCCAAATAATCAATGCAGTGTTCAGACTTAAACACGTTCCAAGTCAATGGAAAGTAGGAGAAGTAATTATGATACCTAAACCAAACAAACCACTTAATGACAAAAATTCGTATAGGCCGATTTCCTTACTCCCAATAATTTCAAAATTATTCGAAAAACTCCTAAAGAGACTGAAACCAATAATAGCAGAAATAAATCTTGTTCCTCCACATCAATTTGACTTCAGAGAAAACCATTCAACAATAGAACAAGTACACCGAATTACAAACATAACTGAAGACGTACTTGAAAAAAAGAAAGTTTGTTCAAGCATCTTCTTGGATGTAGCACAGGCCTTTGACAGAGTATGGCATACAGGTTTGGAATATAAATTACAAAGAGACTTACCAAAGCAGTTTTATGAAATTCTAAAATCTTACATATCTAACCGACACTTTCGAGTTAAATTAGATGGCGAATACTCAGAAATAAAGAAAATATCAGCAGGGGTACCACAAGGTAGCGTTCTGGGACTAACTTTATATGTTCTATACACCTCGGACCTGCCAACGATAGAGAAGACTAACATAGCGACGTTTGCAGATTATAAGGCAATCGTAGCAGTTGCTAATTGCATAGAAGAATCTACAAGCAAATTGCAAAGAGCTACTAATATTGTCAGTACCTGCAGTACCAAGAGATGGCGAATAAAACTTAATGAAACAAAATCTGTTCACGTAAACTTTATCAACAAGAAGGTCAACTGGATACCAGTAGAACTGAACTCCCAGCAAAGCCCCTATGCAAATACGGCAAAATATCTAGGCATGACTCTAGATGCAAAACTAAAATGGAAAGAGCATGCGAAAAAGAAAAAAGAAGAGTTAAACATCAAATACAGAAAGATGGATTGGCTCTTAGGAAGAAATTCTGAGCTAACTCTACATAAAAAATTGCTACTATACCGGCAAATCCTAAAACCTGTGTGGACTTATGGTATTCAACTCTGGGGCTGTACAAAGAAAACCAATGTCAACATCATCCAGTCATTCCAAAGCAAAGTCCTTCGTGGAATAGTTAATGCACCGTGGTACATAAGAAATGACAAGCTCCATAGAGATCTGAAGATAGATTTCGTTAGTGGAGAAATAAGCAAACACGCGAGAAAACACATGCATTAGTCTACACCAAAATGCTGAGATACGTCGTATGTTGGATGATTCAAACCCAGTAAGACGGCTGCGAAGGAAGAAACCGCATGATCTACAAGATCCAATCAGGATCGACTAAAAATATAATAAAATTGTAAAGGGGACTAGCCAAAGGGCTACAACCCTCCAAACAAGAAATATAAATTATGCAAGATAAATTACTAGATGATTTGTAAATCAGTTGTAATAAATAAATAAAAAAATAAAAAAATTAGGTGTTATTCGCCATCTCTTCGTCCAAATATCGACAATATTAGTAGGTCTTTGCAATTCCTCCTGCTTGTGGATTCCTCTATGTTATCACCTACTGCTAAGATGGCCGTATCATTCACAAACGTTGATATGTTTGTCTCCTTCCTCTATCGTCGGCAGGTCCGAGGTATGTTGTACATGTAAAGTTGGTCCCAGAACGCTACCTTGTGGTTCACTTGCTGATATTTTCATTATTTCCGAGTACTCGCCATCTAATTTAACACAACAATTTATATTCCAAGAGTTCATGTCATACTCTGTCAAAGGCCTGAGCTACATTCAAGATACTTGTTCTATTGTTGAATGGTTTTCTCTGAAGCCAGATATTGGAGGAATAAGATTTATTTCTTCTATTATTGGTTTGAGTTTTTTGAGAAGAAGTTTCTCGAATATTTTTGAAATTGTTGGAAGTGAGGAAATCGGCCTGTACGAATTTTACTCATTTAATCTTTTGTTGGGTTTAGGAATAATGATTACTTCTGCGACTTTCGATTGATTTGGAATGTGATTGAGTCGGCATACTGCGATAACTATTTGGAGGAGTTTATGTAGTCCTTTTTCAGGAATGGCTTTCTATTATTTTTTCTGTAATTAAGTCATATACTGGAGGCATCTTTGCACTTATGTTACAATTGATTGCCTCTTTTAATTCTCGTAATGTGACACGAGATATTTTAATTGTTGACTTTATTTAATGGTGGTATGTTTTCATCTAATGTTTGTCTAGGTATAAAGGCTGGAATGTGTTCTCGAGCTAGATTACAAACAAAGGAGCATTTTGCTTTGCACTTATCGCCCATGTCCCATCTTCATTGTTAACTGGTAAAATTTGAAGTTTAGGTCGTCGTAAGCTTCTTGTCTCTTTTCAAAGGGGATACTCGGTGTCTTTTTCACTAGTAAGGCCATTTAGGTATTTATTAATGGTTTCGTTCTTAATTTCGTTAATTAGCAACTTTAATTTATTGAACAATAAATTTAGAGTTGTTTTATATTATGGCACTCGACTTCTTTGGGCCTTCTAGGCCTTTCTTACTTTTCGTTTTGCTGGGACCAGTTGCTTAACTTCCAGAGGATAGATAACATTCCCTTGAACTTGAACTAGTTTCTGAAATTTCTCCCAGCAGGTTTGTTATTGGTTAGCCAAGGTGGACTAGTTTTCTAAACAATCGTTGTACTGACTATTGTCATATTACAGATGCGTGATCCAATATAATCGGATAGTTGATCTCCAGAATAAAACTCGCAACTGCAGTCATCCTGCTTTAAACCTAAGTAAGTATTTCTTGCTTTAAAATCACCTCCGATTATGATACTTGATCCAAGTGATTTAAATAATGTGCATTAGTGTTCCTTAATTGGGTTATATCTTGGAGGGTTTGTTGTTTTCTTTTATAACCACCGACGATCCTGCTCTTGTCTTTGCTGCCAGATGTATGGCATAGTAACAGCTGTATCCAGATATTTTAAGATATGAAGTTGAAGTAAAATGGGTTTCCGATACTATAGGCATATATCTATTTCTTCAGTACTTAGGAAATTTTCGGACTCTGGCATATGTTGTTGCCTTAGCCCATTTGCATTCCAGGTTACTATTCTTAATGTTTTATTTGTGGTTGTTTGCATCATTTTAATTAATAATGGTTGCAATTTAATGTACTAAGTCTTGCTCATCTAGCCTAGTGCGCTTAGATAAATCTTCAAGGTATTTCTCTTGTTTAGCTAGCCGAATATTAATAGCTGACATGCTTCTTAGTATCTTTTGGAGCACTGTTGTATCTTCGGCAGTGCCCTTCGAAATAACTGGTTTTGTCATTGCTACTTGCGAGTAGAGTTTTAGTCAGGTACAATACTGTAGTTACAAGCTCGTATTATTTTATATAATTTAAGCAGTCAGCCTAATATAATTCTGCTTATATGCTTCGGACACATTATTTGCAATCATGATGATCGGTATTGGATTACAATTAACAAATAATAATTTTTTGGTCAACGTATGTTACGTTTTAAAATAAGTGCGACATTCTATAAAAGGCAAAGTTAACGATTCACTTATACACTGAGGTCCAAAAAAAAATTAAATTTGTTTCTAACAAATCTACTTTCAAGGCTTTACGTTTTTTGTGGATGTTGTTACTTATAAAATATTAACATTCAGATCGAAGGGATTAATACCAGACAGATAATAAAATCTACTAAAACTCATTCCTCTGTACTTACAACTTTTCTTATATTGTTAATAATAAACATAATTGTTGTAATTCATTTCACTCCAAAGTCTTCCACTTCTTCTATAATTTTATATTTTTAAACGAGCAACAAACTAAAAAAAAATTCCATCATACAACCATCATTGTATATTAGTTTATAATAATAATGTTGTTTTTCTTTACCTTTCTTTTCTCTTAAGACAACAACTTATTTAGTCTTAGTTAAGATTTTATGTGGTGAAGATTGAAAAAAAAAACACAAACAAAATAAAAATAAAAGTTAAATATTATTAAAAATTTAAAAATTGGTAAAAATCGACAAAATATTTTATTAACCGATTCACGGAAAATAGTTCAGTTTAAATGAAAACTCTAAGGATTACGTGCTTCTTCTACTAATAATAATATTCAGTGGGATATTTTTCAAAGTGTTTTTATATTGTTAATGGTGATTAAGTTTGGATATTAAGTTTATAAGTGTAATTCTAGTGAATTTTTTATAATTATTAAGAAAGGTCAGTAGTGTGACTTGCAGTGAAATTTAATATAATTTCTTGTTTAGTTCGTTATGCATTTTCTGGTTGAAACTTAATTTCCATGAAATTCGTATAAGAAGAAAATAGAGAAAATGCATTTGTAATTTTACAAATAATTTTTTTTTGTAGATCATAAGAAAGTTTCTCTTCTCGTTCTTATAGAAAAAATAATAATAATACCGATAACATTAAGTTTGCTTCTATGTACGCGCGAGTATATAAAATAAACAAAGTGGTTTAAATTTTTCGGTCGGCTTAATCCCACAAAGCACTTACTCTTATAATATGGATAGAATATTTATTATAGGTGTATACATAATTCCGATACACATGACTACTTGTAGCAAATTAAATTTTAATTAATTTATATCTCAATGCAAAATTTCATGAATAAAAATTTGTGGATATTTACGTTAAGTGAAAATGAAATAATTTTTGGTATAAAATTGACATAAGATAGCGGTTTATGTATTAAGCTTTAATATTTAGAAATCGAGCTTTTTTGTATGAACTGCTTGAAATAATTACATATATGGACTTTATTACGCTATTTGTTTGTACATTGTTTTTCCATTTGTGACCACAAAATATGTATATAGTTTCAAGTCCACCTCGAATAACCAGTTCAGCAATCTAACTAATTATTAATGGAGTTGTTGGATTAGATATACTATACCTAAATACAATATGCAGGAGAATTGTGAAACTTTAGCTTAATTAGTGTATATTCTAAATAATATTTGTGTGCGGTCAGTGAGTTTGAATGTATAGATACATATTAAAAATTTCCACACTTTCAAATTAAGAAAAACTTAAAGAGGTGTTAAACTTTGTGCATCCGGTATAGTTAGGATTTACAAAATTTTGATAAATATATTTTGTGGTCACGCATTAGTTCAAAATTAAGCATTAAAAATTATACCGGATGTAACATAAGAAATTTTATTACAGAGGTTATATACAGATAGAGCCACTCGGTATTTCAAATCCCATTCCAACTTCCTAAATTTATTTAATTGGTGTTAGAGTCACAGTACAGAAATTATACAATTCCCAATTAGTTGTACAGTTACACTATACATAGACTATAGCGTAGTATCATCTAGATATAAAGATAAATTAATCCGAGTCTAATAGAATTAGACGCCTTTCTGCACTTTAATAGATTTGTTTCCATCAGAATATTTCCTGGTACAATCGTAATGGACACTTTTACTCTGCCTTCGTTACATAAATATCTATAGGTAAATTGGCTTGGCGAACAATTCAATTATAAACACAAATATTTTCTAGTACTTGTACAATAACAATGAAAATTTGAAATTCGAAATTTAACCATATACCGGAATTTATCTTAAAATTTATAGTTGAATTTTGTGGTAATTTGAAAGTTATGATTTTCAATTAATCTCTTTGTGTTGTGGTAACTACCTAATTATACTATACCAATTTAATTTTAATGATAGTTAAATAAGGTATTAAAATATTGTTTATTATTTTGCGATACCGTTGATGAGATCTTATAGTTGTACTGTAATCTTTTTAATATAAAACTAAATTAGATATTACGAACATTTTGATTCAAGTTGAACAGGCTCATTAAGCAGTATCTGTTATGGAAGTTAAAGTTTAGAAAATACCAAGTAATTAGGAACTATTAAATCAAGAGAGTGACTTCAACTGAAAACCTGAAATAGGTAGGAATGCCGACAAGACGCTACTTTAGTTAAAATTGGTAGAAATCAATTATTTTGCACCAACTAATTATTCGCAAATTTATGATTTATAATCAGATCTAATTATTATTAATTATTTAAATTTAGGTATAACAAAATTTTTATGAGGCCTCCGTTTTCTCTATAAAATCTTTCAGGTATATCAATTTAACTCTTTTTTCTTTTAATTTAAGCTTTTATTTAAAGCTATAGCCTATACTTCGTCTCAGGTATTCAAGTACCATAACCATTCTACCTAAGAAGCATTGTTGTTGGATACTTAATGTATTTTAATAGTTGATTAGATTATACTAAATGCAATATATATATATCAGCCAAACAGTTCTGTCGCAATCTGTTGAGTTAAGAAATCACAAAGCTCGACATAGCCAAAACAAGAAGAAAATTAAAAAAAAATTAAATAAAGCATTACTATCTGATTTAGGTAGACTTTGGTGATTTTATTTGTTCGAAAGTGTTGTAGACGTAAACCAAGGCAATTTATATTCAACGGGAACCGCGGATAGCAAATCCGGGATTAGAATATCAGAAAATAGACGAGATCCTAAGAGCTCTGCGGCAGGGTCATAAATATTATAAACGCAAATTTGTGTAATAATCTGTTAGTTTTAAAGTTCCCAAAAACCTTAGAAATTCGTTCGATACGATTGCTATTAAGCTGACGAAAGAATTTTAATTTTAGAAGCAGACCAGGCAAAATTTCGTTGTCGTGTGAAATGGCTGTATGGCGTTTATAATCTGAACCATAACTACGGGAGTTGTGGATGACAATCACTTACCTGAATAATAAATGTTGATTTTTATTATCGAAAGAAAAATTTCAAATGGAAAAATTTCTTTCCGAATAACGTGTTAACCAGTTTTTGAGAGCAACATAGCTAGATTAACTAATAAAAGGTTATATTTGATAGAATATTGCTACAATGCCAAGAACATACATTATAGGAAGCAATATAAACCGTGTGCTGACTGAGACCTCAGTAAGGTGCGCTTTAAGAAAGACAGCATACTTACGTGTGTTAGGATGTTACTTGCGTGTGTGTATAAAAGTCCGTGAAGCATCGCTATATATGGCTATATATTTTAAGATTAAAAAAATCTAGAATACAGTATGAGAACCAGTAAAATAAGGCCTACCAAATACAATTTTTTTAAATTTGAAATTTCTTCCTTAAGCAGAAACACCTACACCTAAATCATACAAAAATCTATGCAAGTAATAATATATTTTATAATAAAAGATTTAGCGGTTTCCTTTTAAAATGCAATAAAATCAACACAAATCAATATTTTTTCAAATGTTTCCGATAAAACAGACAAGAGGCAATGATCCGATTATTGATGAAATACAACTTCATTCAAGTGGCTGCTCCGGCTTCTAGGCTCTATTTCACGAATAACTCCAGCAATGTAGTGCTTAAGGGCCTGAACCGCTTTCCGATTGTCCGCGTAACATCAATCTTTCACGGCACTCTACAAGAAGATGTCTAACAAATTCAAATCACAACATCCCAATACAAATTCACATCGGAAAACTCCTAATTACACCATAACCAAACTTAGTGATTATTCTCCTCAGACTTGTACGGCTAATGTTGAATTCCTACGATTTGTGGTGAGTTGATATTCCTGGATTGAGTGGGGACCGCATTTATAGTATGCATGTGGAACTCATGAACTTTCCTCGTGAATTTGCGTATGGCAGGCGCGGTTGGTGTTTTCAATACAGCACTCACTTTGGAAATAAGTTTTCAATCCCAACGTTGATTAAGCGTAAATGTGTTAATTTCGAACCGAACGCGTTTTACAGAGTCTTCTTGTAAATATTTCGAGCGGGAAAAAATTGTCAGCGTCAAAATAACATGTGACTCAAAAGAAACTGCTATAACGAGTAAAACAAAGAGGTTTGGCTGATTACTAATGAATATTTATTTATTTTTTACAACTTAATGTTTTGGAACAAAAAATTCGTATGGTCATAAAAAATATTGCCAATAAAAACAATTTTATTGAATTTTAATAAAGAATAAATTTTTGAACCTCAAACCTAAAATAAAACCCATTTTATTATTTTACTAAAGCAATAACAAACTTGTTTGAGGACCAACAAATTTTATATTTTTCCAAACGGTGGTTGCTGTTTAAAAAGTAAATTGGAACATCGAAGACGACTGTAACAAACTCCAAGCAGATTTAGATAGATGTTGTAAATGATCAATTGGCTATGTATGCCTTAATGTCAGTAAATGCAGAAATCTGCAACTCCCCTATATTGCATCTATATCGTTTGTATAATGAAGTTGTTGACAAAGTGGAGTTCATATCTGACCTAAGAGTAGTTTTTTCAATCGATGCGACTTCTAACGTCTTATTAACACTATTGTCCCAAAAGCTTTCAATATGCTAGATTTCATCAAACGAAATTGTAAAGATTTTCGCGATGTGATAACTCTGACTTCAATATACGTTTCATTTGTGCGATCAATTTTAAATTCTGCATCCACCGTATGGTCAGTCACCATCATGCCAGTGTCATTCGAAAGAGAATTGAGAGTGTCCAGAAACAATTTGTTTTGAACGCACTTCGATGTCTACCATTTAGACGGACAGTCGATTTTATGCTTCCGCCTTATCAAGATCGCTGTAACTTGTTGCTGCTGCAGTCTTAGTTAGAGATATTTTTGATTCTCGTATTGATTCCACGAAACACCTACATCGGTTAGCTCTCTACGCTCCCGCATGTCGTATTCGTCAACAGTTTTTCGGAACCAAATTTGAGGGCATCGCGTATATTTAATTCGGTATGCGATCTATTTTATTTTCATTTCTCGACAAACATGAACTCCATACGTTCAAGAGAGATTTCAGTAATTAAACATGTTGTGGCCAACACCCGATTTGTTTTTACCACGAATGTACATAGAACTCCAATACATCACACTTGATTTATAAAGCGAACAATTCAACTTACCGAAATATTGGTCTGTCTTATATAATTAAACATTATTATTATTAACCAGATCAATATCCTTATTGAAAATTTAATTTTTAATTTTATTTGAATTTTTTAATTCTGGGTCGTTTTTGTAAATGCTGTACTTTTCAATACAATTACAAAACTTGAAAAGCTGAAATTTATGGAAAATGCTAAAGTATAAAATATTAGCCCAATTATCAAAACTGACATTTTCAGTGGAATTTAAAAAATGATCTGAACTAATTTTCTTCATTTACAATCTTTTCGTTTTAAATAGTTTTTCGGAAATGCTACATACTTTTTAAAATATTTCAACCGATTTCCGAAAAATATCACTGTTACCTTCCAATTTATAGAAAAACCTTAGATAATAAGTTTTATCTCAATCCGGCGTTGTAGTAAAGAGGCCGTAGTTGTAATAGAGAATTTTTGTTGATAAACAGTTGTTTGCTAAAAATTGTCATTAACGCTTGACTTTTGAAAACTAACGTGTCGATATAGTAGCAAATTTATTTTAGAAATTTTTAATTCATATAGTCTGTTTTCTCACAGAAGATATAGTTTTCAAAATATTTGAAAAAAATTATAAACCTCTTATGGAAGCTGTCACTTCTGGTAGACCAATATTGGCCAAAAATCACAGCGCGATCCCAGTTTGTGGAAAAAACTTAGATATGAAATCTCATCCCGATTGGATAAACCGTCAGGGCTGTAGAGAAGACACAGAAATTTAGTAGGCACAGCACACATCCACAGAGAACTTTTGAAAACCACTTTTTTTACTTCGACGATATACCGAATGGTAAATCTGCAAAAATCTCGAGGTCGAACATTTTGATAATTACTATAATGTATTTTACTACGTAAAATAAAGTAAAAATGTAACCCAAACTTTTTTATAGCTTTATGATTGTGTTATCAAACAAAAATGTTAGTTTATATAGTCAGGAAGGAAAGAAATTAGAAATTTTTTCATTGAATCACAACCTGTGTAAACTGGCAGATCGCGCATTTTACACACCTAAATAAACACATAGTGACTTCAAATTATTTATACATATTTTAGAAATTAAAAACAATTTAAGTTAATATATGCGGCTTCAAATAGCAATAGAGACAGGATGGAGCAGTAATGTGTTGCCAAACAATGCCTGGCTCTCTATAGTTTTCATAATTTTTTCTTTGAAATTGTGGGTGGTAATCTGTTTTCCTTTAAATTTTTTATATTATTTAAAAAAACAAACAAAACGAGGGACGAGATTATGGATTTAACTATATTATTGCGAAACAAATTTGAGTCTATTGTTATTAAATATTCCGATCGAGCTTACACAACTTCTGAAGCAAAATATTAAAAGAAAATTTCGCGAAAAGGAAAAAGTTAAGCACGAATTTTCCATAATAGCTATTGAATATCAAAAAAACTCTAGTAAAAAATGTTCCCCCAGATGCTTATCGAACCTTCACAACTTACTCTTACTTCAGTAAAGAACACTCAAGAAGACTTAGGCCCATTGCACACTTGAACTGTGTTTTGAAATCACAGCTTCACAGTTTACTTTGCAAAGCCGAAATAAGTGAAACCGAATTTGTAGAGGTTATAGCTCGTACGCCATGATTCATTTAATTTCTTTATTTAAAACTGTGGAATACAAACATAGTTAATTATTTATCTCCAAGGCGAAAATAAAATATTTAAATATATAGCTTTACACATTGAGTTGATTCTGAGATTGATCGACGATGTTTCTCTTACTTGAATTTTGAAAACCAAAACGGGAAGCTGTAAAATGAAAACATATGTAGTTCATTAGTCAAAAACATTGCTCAGTAGAAGCATGTCTATACAACAAAATAATTTTTTGGAATCACAGTGTAGTATATGAATGTGCTATGATTGTGGTCGTACCGACGTCGACCGTAAATTCTCGGCTCCAACTATTTCTGTCAAAGATACATGTTTTAAAATATAGTAGCAGCAGCGGTAGAAGCGACTGTATAGAACATTAATTCTACCCTAAAAATGTTGTCTTATATTTAGTATAAGCACTACCGATGCGAGTATAAAATAGTTCTAAGCGACTATCTTGTCGTCGGCTATCTGACATTCTTAGTTCTTTTCTAGCATATGATAAGCACGAAACAACTACAAGAAAAGCGTTAAAAGGAATTGTCTAAACGGGTTCAATAAAAGAGCATGTAAAATTTTCGATAGTGTTAATATATTTAAATATTTATGGAAGTAAATATAACATTTTGTGGAACACATCGTCAAAATCGTCAAAAAAGTGGCGGTCCATGATCATTTAAAAAGCCCTCATGACGTGAAGTTTGATTTCAATCTGTCATTTAGTTTGTTTACAGTACTCAATTTTGTCAGTTCAGAAAATATTGCAGAAGACTTACTGTGAAACGACGAGATTTGCCCCGCTATGTGCGGCCATCAACGTTTTCAATTGAAGCTAACATCAATAAAGTGAAGGAAATGGTGACGGATAATCGTCATTTAGGGTTGAGGGAGATAGCCGCTTTCTGTGTCTCTCTGTGTCTCCTCTGTTTGCGTAAAGGTTGCTGAAGGTATGCTAGATCGAGTCAATTCTGACCCCACATTCTTGGGTTCTAACTGGTGATTAGATATGGATTTACGGGTTTGACATGCAAACCAAGCTTCGGCATGGTGCCTTCCAACTGATCCGAAACCGAAAAAACCACGTCAAAGTCGATCAAAGGATGTGCACTCGGCATTCTTGCCAGGTCAGACGGTAAATAAAGAAAAATTAAGAAGAACTTTTTCATATAATCGTCCGTGATAGTAATTTATTTCAGATCTTTTTCGGCTTTTCGGACAAAATATTGTTTTTAGCGGCATTCATACAATGTTTACGAGTTTTTTAGTCAACGAAAAGTAGAAAAATACACCCCCTCCCCGTTTTAACCCCAGGGTATTTAAACCCTTATAAAAATGAGAACTTCCTTAGATCTCTTCTTCTCTCGTTGCAACCTGATGAGTAGACCAACTTTTTATCAGTACGAAACCAAGCTGCCAAGAAGAGACCTAACACTAACGTGCGTTCCCATCTAGTAGTCGGACATACAACTTTTTGATTTGCAAATTTATGCATTTACAAAACGAAATCCAAAATTTCCCAAAATTATAAAGGGAAATTTTTAATCTTGCAGTAAACACAGCCAACTTGTTTATGTTTTGAAAACAACTATTATTCTGTAATGTCAAAATGTTGTGCTAATAAATGGCCGTAGGTCGTAGGATGATTTTAATATAGTAAACATTTTTATTTTTCGATTATTATTTTATATTTAGTTTAGGAAATTGTTTTAATTGGTTCAAATTGTTGCTCTCAGAATATAATGAATATTTTTAATAACGAAGCTCGTCGCGTCGTTGCTTTTCCTTTGTAGACATAAGTTTTGCTGTCCTTATTTCGGAATGCTATTAGCCGTGTTTTTTTTATTAGCACTCGATAGCTGTATCCGAAGCACGCAATTTTCTATGTCAAAACTTATATTTAGCGCGCTATTTTTGCATATAATTAATTTTTTTAATTCCAAACTAAGTTTTTTCGTTCAACTTTTTAGTTAAAAATCGATAAAAAGATATATTGATCTACCTATTGATCGGGAGCCGCTATCGGGAGTGCTATTCATTTTAAAGGGAAATTTTAAAATTCCTTTGTTTTGTACAACCCTTAAACCGTTAGAAAATTCATCTTATACTAAAAATTTAAAACGCGGCAAGATGATTTATTTTTTATAACGTCATGCCAAAATAAATGTTAATTGGTATATTTCAGGTCGTTAAATGTTTGTTTTATGGATGAATTTATTTTTTTATTTTTATGGTATAACGACACCAGTGAATAAATAGCAGTACAAATTTCCCTTCGGCGCCGGATAATGCTCCAATATTAAAACACGGCTATTAAAACACGGCTATTGTTGCCATTATCCAAAAATCTCATGTAAATAAGTTTTATTTATGTTGTTATTAAGAGATACATGAAATCAAAATTTCCCGAAATCAAAAATATTTTGCAATCATGTTAGATGGGAACCTATAGTAATCATCAAAATACTTTTAATATAAAAAAACAAAAATTACTTACATATTGAGCAAGTGGCAACACACTCACTTCATTTTGTTTTGTTAATCGATTTTATCAGGCAATGTAACAAAAATTACACGTTATTATTATTATAATTAAACACCATTAGTGTTACATTTAAATTCAAACAATACTTACAGAAACTAAAAATGTAATTTTAATTTGTGAGAATTAAATATTTTCAACATTTAGAATGACACACGGAAATATTTGAAAATCGTGTAGCTGTTTAGCGTTGATGCCAAACGATTGCCTCGGGTGAGTGACACGCGAAGTATAAATAAAAAATTTTTAAGTAAAGTTTTCCTTCATTCTGTTTCGGTTGATCAATATTTTTGAATGTAATTATTTTAATCTCATCGTTTTTTAAACGGTTTTCTGCACAAATATATTATACGTGTAATTTAATTGAAAGTGAATGTGTTGATCTAATTTCATTCAATTTTTACTGTTCAAACTTTGAATAGTTTACTTAGGGCTAATATGAACGGGGAAATAACGTATATTTTTTGGGTAAAATATGCTTGGATCGAGGTCACAAATAACTAAAAAACTTAACCTCTAATCACAATATATAATTAAATTGATTTCTAATTGCGGTAACAAGCTGTTATTACATAAATTTTAATCATGTTCGAACTTCGTAATCCGGATATTATCAAATATACAGCGCTTTACGTTCTTTTTGCGATTCAAGCTGATTAGCATCTCTAAGCGATGTTGTTATGACACAGCTTAAATATATGCTTACAATCATAATATACTCGTGTATTATACATAAAAAAACACGGTAACAAACAATAGGATTTTAATGAGTTAACAATAAAAACAATAATAAATTTAGAATTTCATATCAGTTTATGTGTTTATCTCAATCAGGATTGGTACACATATATGGTAAGTTATGTGTCTTGCGTAATACAGTACGTTATTAAAGTAGTAACTAGAGCAAGTTGTATCTAAATTGCTGTAAAAATTATCACATGAATTTCGTAACCGTTCGTCCAGTATCGTTTTAGTTCAGTGTTAATCTGCATAAGAATATATAATACCATATACAAAACATATTTCCTATATACTATAAGACGGTTTAATTGTTTTAGTGAAAGTTTTAATATACATTTTCTATGTGTAATAACTAGGCGACATTCCATTTCGTGAGAATTTTCACAATATTCTGTGTTTTTGTACCCTCAATGTCATAATAACCGTCTTACACTATTTTTAATCATAAGTCATCAGCTTCTGTATACTTTATATGATTAATTATATAAGTATTCCACTCGTAAAGCTCTTTAGACAGCTGATCGATTTCAAAATGTATAATTTCCGACTTAAGCGGAATTATAATCATTAAATATTTTTGTTGCTTCCATCGACTCGAATACAATGCGAAGTAGACATTAGAAATTTCTAATTAGCATACAACATGTAATTGCTTAATATTGTGATAGAGGCAGACGATCGTGCGGACAGGTCATCGCATCACCTATCAAATTTGAAGACTTTATTGAAATAGTTTTAAGAGAAATTAATTATTTACTTTGTAATGAAGCATGATGTTATGTTTGAATTTACTTACGTTACAAACCTTCCTCAAGGTTGTTCTCGGTTTCTGTTTTGTTAACTTTCAGTTTTCTGTTTATTTTGACTGGGTCTTTTAAAGTGCGTGTGTGTGATTGGATAAAAGAAAATGTATGGTTAATTAATGAGTGGTATTATATTTCAACTGATGTGATGATTAATTTATATTAATAAAACAATGAAAGCTGTAATGATTCCGGTATTAGAATTATTGTTTATTAACAGTTCACATCGAGACACACCCTTATATGCCGCAAACTATATTAGAGTAAGTAGTTCCTATTCCATTTCATGATTCGTTGATGACTCCACTTTTATCCTTGAAATTACAGTTTAACCTCTAACGGAGACAAAAAAATAATAAACTTGATATGAATTTGCCTAAAAGCTCGGATTATAAAATTTGTATTGCCCAATAAACCTAGTTATACATTAATTCAAATTGGTTTGTTAGTGGTCATAAATTACTATACATGTTCCAACCGAAATATTTTGGTTTATTATCCGGTGAAGGTCGGTTTATTTGGAAATTCATTGGTACACACTTAATAGAGCAGACAGAATCGCAATCAAACAAAGGCGAATCACTATTTTTGCGGGCTTTGAAGCGAAATATCAATGCACATCTAATCGTCAAAAACTGAAAAGCCCAAAAATACACTCAACCTTTAAGTTTTAATTAGAGGTTTATACTATAAACAGAACTGCATTATCAACCTACTTTATATACATTTGACGGTAAAGCAGATTAGTTTTCTGTTGAATTGTTTTGTTTATCTGTACCATTATAGCGTTCATAAAGTTTTTGAGTTGGTTTATTTCGATTCTTCCGATTTTAATATTTTTAACGTGTATTTCAAAACTCTTTGTAGCGCTTTATCTAACAACTTACCCAGAACAACTACTTATTTTATGTTGATCTTCGCACACCGAAATATTTTATTTTCATACGTCACCAACCGTGTACTTTGATCGCGCCGTGCGATCTTATTTGTCGTCCTATCTTAAAATCTTGCAACGGCAGTGGTCTCGAAGGAATAATTCTTGTTGAAAAATAGCACAGCTTATGAATGATTACTGCCTTGTATTGTACCTAGATTTTGAACTATAGAAAATTAACGTTTATTACGAAAGTCTTTAGATCATATTATATTGACGCCAAGGTATTTCGGTCGATAAGTTCTCGTCTTCTTTTCTTAAAGCATTAAAGAGGGTCGAACGGTAAATCATAGGAAATGACCCTGTATGAACTTTTAACTAAGATTTAAAAATTCCTCTGCAACAATCGTCTAATACATCGTTTCATACGATAACTAGTGCGTGCATTCATGCCATACCAATTTTGGTATGGATGGTAGATACGATTTAATTCTGATTTCTAAAATCATAAGCCCGAAATCCCTAACTTGTAACTATACCGCCCTTTTCCAACCACCTTAATTCTACATTCCATGCTGCAAATTGTAAATTGTAAATTATCTCTCCAAATTTCGATGACATACAAAAGAACTGATTTTACGCTTGTAAAGGGTTTTTCAATAAGGACATGACAATTTTGTATTTCACATTGAGATTAACTATGAAATCCAATCTCGTTCATACGACAACCGCGAGCACGTTTGTCGCGATCGATTCTTTCTGCAATTTCGACATAAACCAACGATATAACGTATCCCCATAAAAAGAAATCCAACGGCGTTAAATCGCAAGAGCGAACCATTTCTCGAGATTACGTACGGTTACTGAGCTTCTCCTTCAATAGATTAATTGTTTGACCAGCTGTGTGGCATGTGGCACCATCTTGTTGAAACTATATATCACTTATGTCAAGTCCATCCAATTCTAGCCAAAAAAGTCTTCCAACACGGGGCGATAGCGAACTACATTGACCGTAACATCGCTGAAGATGATTTTTCGATGAAATTCCAGATTTTCTTCAAACGTTAGTGGAGCCCAATCCAAGAAGTTTCTGTGAAGTGATAAGTTGGTTATCTGTGAACTGAAGCACTTACGGTTACGATATTTTCAGTACTTCGGCCGATACTTCTCACTAGCACAGGAACATCCAGTTGTGCATATTTTGACTCGAATTTATCCACCATAACATGCACAGCTTGTCTGATGGGACGATTATTATGATCGAAAATTGGAGTAAGCGCTCTTAAAGTTGCGACCACCGGCTCAAAATTGCGTTACTCGTTCGTAAAATTTTCCATGATAAAAATGTTACCCTTGACTAACGTGTTGACATTGACAGATCATGAAAAACGTGCAAGAGTGCGTGCGTCTTAAAATACAAAATTGTTATCACCCTATTGTAATACCCGGTAGTTAATTGCATCTCTAGTCTCCTTAACTATTCTCCAATAGAGAAAAATTTGTTTGACTTAAGGAAGAAGTCATTACAATAGTTTAACTCGTTAAGTCTTTTGTATGCGCCTTAATTTATCGCGGTCGCAAATCACCATAAAATTGTGGTGATACGAATAGGACAACCCATACCGAACTCCACTTTTGTTGGTAAATAGGGCAAATTACAACGAAAACTTTTTGAATTTGGTTGAAAAAAGTTTTCCTTCCTTTCCGTAATCTCATTTAACTGCTGTTAGTGCTAGTCGGACGCTTTGTGGTCCTTTTATAGGGTAGTAGCATTTACAATGTCTTCAGTATTAGGAGGGAGCTAATGAAATGTCTTGCGTTTAAAATACAGAGTATTTAAAAAAATTTAAGAAACGATTAAGCTGTTCGTGCTCTGGTATTATTGTTACAATTTCTTAAGGTCGATCGCCCCGGATGTTTTAAATAGTCGAGGGTTCTTTAGCTTCAGTCGTAATTTCGATGTTTATCAACTGTTCTTTGAGATTGAGCCAGTTGGTTTTAAGCTACCTTTCATTAATTTGTCTCCAAGTAGCTTGTCAATTACGCTCGTACGTCGCATTACGTTGGTAGCCTAAGTACCTTCACTAGGGGATGAGGAAATGCGTTTTGCACCGTCAGTGAGTAGGTCTTACTATATAGTTCCTCTGATGTGTGGGGCCCACTAAACCCTTACTTATATTTTACAGTATTCACAATATTAGCTTCGTAATAGTATTAAATGACAACTCTAGGGCTAATTATTTATTATGAGGCATATTTTCGACATATAGCGCAGCGCATACATATATACAATTGAAATTATCTTACCGATGGTACTGCTCTAGTTGACTGCCCCTATATATACCTTTTTTGGTGGTGGGCTCACCGTATTACGTAAGTACTCGGCGAAATACTTATACCGGTCCAGAAACTGGGTTAGGTAGTAGTTTGTTTATCAAAAAACATTACATCCACTCTTACATAGTGTTTATCGGACTTCCGAGTTCATCTTACTATCTGGTTATCCGTGATTATACTGTGGATTACAAGACCGTGCGATAGAAGTATGGGACTCTTAATCTGTGCCCAGCCGACTATCCTGCAATTACCTGATTTAGTTCCCTCAGGACAGCCTAGATGGTCAAAGCACTTATTAGGTTATTATAAGGGACTTCAGAGAAAATATCATATCGGGCCAGCGCGACGAATTGAACCCATTTTTAATATCTGGCATTACCAGAATTACAATTCTGGAGAATGGTTCGCAGTTTGACTTTTTATAGATGTTTTTTCAACATCAAAGACCCATTTTCCTTGATTGGAAGGTGAGGCTTTTCACAGACCCTCGTTGGTAAACAGCAGAAAAGCATTCACTTCAAACTTCGGGAGAGAGGGGGACAATGAGTCAACCGTATGTCGAGTTTGTTGGGAGTTTTAATGGGGTTTGGACCATTTTACCGATATTTTGGTAACTACTGTGCAGCCCAGATTAGCACCTTAATGAACAAAAACCATAACATTTACATCAAAATTCGTTAAATAATCGGTAATATTTAGTATTTTAGTCACCAACGAGTAATTTTTATTTGCGAAAGCGCGAAATCAAAATTGTATTAATTCAATAAAAACAGGTTATGGGTTGGGAATTTCATTCTGTAAAATTAATAACAAATCCAATGAGAATTTCCATTTAATTTACTTTCCTTTTTAAAGAATTGCATCTGAAGTGGAAAACCTAACGATTCCATATTTTGGTTGTTAATAACTTGTTTGGAAACGTTTAACTGCGAAGCATACTCTTTTGGGAATTTTTGACTCTAGACGATCCTAATATTTTTTAAAATTCATTCACGAATACGAATGTTTGGCTCTGGAATATTGACCAATCCTAATAGTTTTTCAAATATAATGATCGGAATCGTTTGGTTATTTTACTTTGACAATTGGCCAGTGTTCTAGTACCGCTCAGTTATAACCGTGCGGAAATCCTGAGTTTGTTCAAAATAAATTTTCACTAAAAATCATTTCATATAGGAATGGCCAAACAAGAACAACTACTGACTAATCCTCAATGTCTTCGGCCGTTGAATTTGTGAAAATATTAGAATTGTCCAACATTCCAGAGCCAAACATTTGTAATCGATCAATTTTTGAAAATTTTAGGATCATCAAGAGTCAAAGTTTCGTTTTGAGTGATTTGAGCTGGACCAATCAATTCAGAGAAACTTACTTACTACTTACTGCTACTGGAAATTAAAATTTTAATTAATTATTTTCTAGTTAGTCTAATCAACATTTTAATAAACGTTGAGCTATAATAAAATAATTGTAAATTGAATTTAACTTTAATTTTTCATTTTATTTTGAACTTTGCAGTAACCCATTTCCTGTTTGTTATTAAATTATGCATTCAACATTTCGTTAAATCTCTAAATCTCGAAAATTCTACTGCCATCTTCAGTTCAGAAAAGTAACTGTAGATATAAATTTGATGACGTATCAAGCGGTACTCTAGGTGCATTGGTAAGAGTAGCAAATGTTAAGCTAGTTACACCATACCTCCAATTTGTGTCGCCAGCATGTCTTAAAATAATTAAATTGGTTACTATAATAGGATACTACTAATTAAATGGGTTACTCAAAAGTTTCAAATTTGTTTCACAATCATCATACTTTCTTTTTATTATCTAGGAAGTATTCAATCAAAACTTAAATTTCATTTTGAAAGAAAAACGAACCGGTTAGAACAGATACATGTTGATCTCGTTTTGCGTGATACTATTTGGAACAAACATTTCGGAAATTATTGTGCAAGATAGCAACATTTGAATTTACTGCTTTATTGAAAATGAAATGTTAATTAATGTGTTTTAAATATCTAATTACCAATTAGTTAGGTTACAAAATGTTTAATTATTTTGGCAATTCCCTTTCTAATTTTCACGAATTAATTTTTAATTTGGTATTTGAGATGTTTAATTTTAAAGCCTGATGTAGATGCAAGGATACTATTAAAGTTAGCCAAAAGGTACAAAAGTCGATAATGTAGATAGTGTCTTAACTTTCTCAGCCGAAAGTAAATAAATACGTCACGGTTGCTCAACATTTTTCAGTCGAAAGTTATCAGCCGAAAAATTTATTTTTATTTCAACAACACATTAACAGAAGCCAATTTGAATGAATTATTAGGCGAAGTTTTTTGTAAAACCTAATTCTATTTAAACTTGTGAAATACAAATGTTTAAATCAATTAATCGTAATTTGATAAGCCATATTGCTAATTTTGCTCCAAAGTTTGGTGGGATGCCACTATGACCATTTGATATGTCATAACGTTGGTCAAAATTATGGAGAAATTTTAATATGGATGCAGGGGTGTAATTTAGCAAAATTTCGCTAATTCAATATATCGAAAATGCATTGAATGGCCTGTCGTTCTATACTAACTTGCTTTGTCATTAATGTCACTATGATCATTTTATAGGCCATAATGTTGGTGAACTTCGGCCTAATTTTGGAGAAATTCTGATGGGTATGCCCACATACTGGCATGACAATTGTATAGCGAATTTTGCTAAGTTACACACCTGCATCCCCATCAGAATATATCCACAATTCAAACGGTCATTCTATCAAACAACCATACTGGCATTAATGACAAAGCAAGTTAATCTAGAACGACAGACCATTCAATGCATTTTCGATCTATTCAAATAGCGAAATTTTGCTAAACTACAGCATTATTTATTACATTATAACCTATCAGCAAAATATTAAAATTGATTAGTATTGATTAGTATTTATTGTTAAATATCTTTTCGGCTAAAAAATTTCGGCCGATATATTTTGATTGATGAGCATCAACCAACGGATTGGAATTGATTACTTTCGGTAGAGAAATCTAAGACACAATCTACATTATCGATAACGTTTTGCTTTCGGCTGGAAGCTTTCGGCTAACTTTAAGAAGATGATGCAAAGCGGAGGTAGAGTGTAAATATCTTAACATGCGTAAGCTGCCATATAGGTTTATGCATAAATTGACGTCATGTAGAAATAAGAGTTTTGTGTGAGGCCGAGCATCAATCAACGGATTGGAATTGATTACTTTCG
This sequence comes from Nephrotoma guestfalica, assembly GCA_963691935.1. NCBI lineage: Eukaryota > Metazoa > Arthropoda > Insecta > Diptera > Tipulidae > Nephrotoma > Nephrotoma guestfalica. Next base: position 69,477,516 of record OY829913.1, on the reverse strand, counting down.
GCTGATAAATCTAAGACACAATCTACAGTATCGACATTTTTTCATCGGCTGGAAACTTTAAGCTAACTTTAATAAGATGATGCAAAGCGGAGGTAGAGTGTAAATAACTTAACTTACGTGTGCTGCTATCTAGGTTTATACATAAATTGATACATAAATTGACACAGAGGACAGTCATTGCATCAACTGAGTTTAATTCCGTTAAAAGTGGTAATTTTAATAACTGCTGTGTTTTATTGCATTCGGAGTCCGACAGCAGCATTTTAATTACTTTAGAAAAAATTTGGAAATTTTAAGTCTTATAATGCCTGTATCCACTCTTAACAACTTAAGCAACTGTATATTGAATTGAAATAATTGCTCTACCCACCCATCGAAGCAAATAATATTATCTCATGCAAAAGCAGTTTGTATAAATTATCTTAGGTATTTTGCATCATAATATTTCACATGCGGGTAGTTGTGTACTCAAAACAATTGTCTAACGCCCAAACATAGACTCCTAGAATAACCTCACGAAATTATTTCAACTATGCAAATTTTCTATATTTGAATAGAGTAAAAACTTGTCTTAAGATTTGCTGGTTCTGTTCTGCACAGAATTCTTGTAAATAGTTTCAAGGATAGACCAATGTTAACTGTTAGAGTATTTTGAATGTAGACGAGTTGTTTAATAGTAAAGGCGTTTTAGTCAATACAATTTTGACTATCTAGCTGCCAGCATCAAAATGTATACAGATATCCGATCAAAATTATCAAGGCTACGGTTTCAAGATAAATTACCAATCGTGCAATTTACGAATATAAATAAGTTTTTCAAAGATGATCGATTAGTTTTATAATCAACATGATACAAAAATGGCTAAGTGCACTAAATCGCTATTCGGATTTCAATATGAGGTTTCTATGGTATAAAATCTCGATACCATTATACCGGAACTGTGGAAACGTAAATCGTATATAGTTGCAAATTAGATACAAAATCTTTAATGATTTGTTTATGACTAATTAGATATTATTATATTTTTATATTTAAGAGTAACTTGAATTAGAAATCGAGTACTTATTTATGCGATATCGTGATTTAGCAGCATAGAAGAGATATTTGTTCTAATTAACTATGTGCAACGTAATGATTTGGAACCTTTTTTGAAATGATTGAAGAAAGTGTACGAGTGATGATGATGTTACATGTATAATACCATCATATTATTTTAAATAATTTAATGAGATTAATATTGCGGAATTCCAAGGCTTTTGTGGTATTTTGTAATGGCTTTGGTAATCGGAATTGCGTGCAATTTATATATAAATATTTTATGATTCACAGAAAATAATTTATTGAAACAAAAATATTTTCTTGTAAAAGCTCTTGCTCAATACAAATTGTTTTTGTTAGGTAATTACACAAGAATATATTGTACTTGCCTTTTAGAGACATATAAATTAACGTGCCGCGCTTTAATTGTAAGAAACACAAGGCTAATTAAAATACGGTTGTAAATATTTGAAGCTTTAATTAATTTATTAATTTAAAGAACTTAAGTAATTAAATTGTTTGTAATTAATTAGTTTATTCTAACCTTTAATATAACCTAAAATATAACATAAATGCATCGTGTTTGAAAATATTTTATTCGCAATTAATGTACTCCGAGTAAAATACGGCTTTACAAATTTTAAGGCGAGGGGGAACTCAAGCAATAATTTTTACACTTCAAATCAAAGCTCTAGCACCTCATCAAACGAATTTTGCAAAAACAAAAAGTTGGTGTAATAAGTCACTAAGTGGTCAACGAGAGGAAAAATTTCATGAACCACTAAAAAGTTTAGCATCCCAAGTAACTATAAGGAAAATCAAAAGAAAGTATGAATGCCATCGATTCTGATAATTGGTTAGGTGAATCTAATAATTGGTCTGACCTGCAAATCTATTGAAACAGTTACAAAATATGGATTTACAATGCTGGGTCTGTGATAATTGTCTGTGTAATTTACAATTACAATAGGAAAATTACAATTTTTTATATAAAAAAAACATTTCTTGTTTGTTTAAGTTGGTGTAACTCGAAGGATTCTTTTATGCAACTACTTTTAAATTTTACATTTAAATTAAACTGTGTTTAGTTTGGACTAATATCACAAATAAAAATAGTATTAAACTTCTAATCATTCGCCATGCAGTTTCATTAAACATAATTTTATTGAGATTCATAAACGTTGTAGTTTTTTTTATTTATTATCCCTGCAATCTGTTCTGGGGCCAAGGCTCTCCCAATTCTTTCGCGGTTTGCTTTTCCCGTCCTTAATTTTACGCCAGTCAGCCAATTCGAGGACGTACGATTATAGGTCCGATTTTATCACCATCTGCACATTGCATAGCTCCATGCTAGCCTATACTGGCATGGAAGATGGGTCGGCCCATGAGTTTTGCACTCCGACAGGGGGTTATAATGTGTTCCATTTCATCGCAGATCGTAATCTGTTGATGAAAATTTCCTTTGCATCCTGCCCCTATAGGGATTCGAACCCGGTATCTCCCGATCCAAACGCCAAAGCTTTAGCCACTGAGCCATTTGGTCGGTAACGTTTTAGTTTGCACTTTAAAATTTTTCAAGGTCGTAATATTTTGAATTTCGGTGGAAATCTTGTTATATAACGGAATTCCTCTATACAATAAATTACTTCTTGTACAGGTATTTCGAGCGAGAAGTAGTAGTGGAGTTAGTGGAGTTAGTATACGCATTATATACCAGAAGCAAATGTTCTTGAGTTAAAAAGCTCCTTATACGTTTAATAATAAACACGTAATGACCATCGATTTTTTGATCCAATCTACATGATTCTGTCAATTTAACATGTTATCGATTGACAATCCAAGATACAACATTTAGTCACTTTATTAATTTTTGTGCTTTTATAGAGGACTTGAAGATTGTTATCTAAATCTTGTTTACCAAATATTAAATATTTTGTTTTCCCGCCATTGAGTATCAGACGATTTAAATTTAACCAAGTATCGTTGAAGATCAGATCGTTATTAATCATTGAATATAGACAATGTTTTTAGTCCATTGTAAATTCATCACTTATAGTTCCAGTAACAACCACCCTCTGTTTCCTTCAGTAGCAGTATTTCATGATTAACACAGTCAAATTTTTGAAATCTAGAAACAAACAAGCATATTTCTTCCCAACATCTAAGTTTTTTGTAATTAAGTGTGTTAGATTAGAGCATGCTGATAAAGCACTTGATTTATTACGGTTGTGAAGTTTGTCCCACCAAAAATTCCGTATACACTGTACATATACAAATCCAATAAGAATTGTTTAATACAGAACCATTCAGGAGGATCCTCCTCAATTACAGAACAGTATATTAGTAATTTTGGCGAAACAACTATATTATAATAAAAAAGGGACGAAAATAGGCGCCATATTTTTTAGTTTGTAAAAACGATAGCAAAAGAAAGAGTAAGAAATAATCTGGAGAAAACAAAATAAAACACATTAAGTAAATGACTTGAGACAAACTCTACGATATGCAGAATTTATCTAAACTAAAACTATTCAAACCAATAAAATCGATTATATGACAAAAACGAAAAATGATAATAACCTAAAGCAAACATATCCACATAATGTAATTTTTCGACAAGCTCTTCTGTGTTAATATAATTTATTTTAACAAAAATTTCGCAAACTGATAAAATCGACTGGATTTAGCACAACTAAATGGAATACCCTTCTCTAAATTTGGAGACTGGATTCATTTCATTGTGTTTCATTGTGTTCATTTCATTCAGTCAAATTTTCCGACAAACTGCACGATTTTAGTAAGTTACTTAAACTAAAACTATCCATACCGAACGAATTGACTTAATTTACCAGAACAAAATTCAGAAGTATCCCATTTTTATGGAAATCTGCTTTAGCTCGATTGTCTTATTTGTCTTCTGGATACCGTCTTATCGTCTAATTTCTACATAGTGGCCTTGTACACAAATTTTCTATACCCATTTAGAGATTTTGAAATATTATCTTCTGTAAAAAAAATAATGAGAATTTTCCGGGTTATTATGAAGAATGTAAAATAAACTTTTTTGAGTTTATTTCCTCGATTTCACTCAAAATTCTTATAAGAATGTATTTAACAGTGTATTTACAAGTATTTGTTTATTTTTGTTATTTGGGACATTCATTGCCATGGCTTTTTCTGAAATCCCAATTTCAGAAAATTTTCAAGACTTCTTGGAATTATTTTCTCAAATACCTTGGGGAAGATTCCGTTTTTAAATACGGAAACAATTTTGGTTGTTCTAAAGCAAGTGGGAAATTCAGCTCTAAATAATTATATAAGAATTTAGTAACAGATTCGCCAAATTTCCAAAACAAAATATTTAAGAACTTTTGTCGAAATTCCATCAAACCCGTTAGCCGGTTTTGTTTTTAAAGTGTTAATAGTTGTTATTAACTCGGCTACTTCAATAGGTTCAAAACTAAAAGGACCGCAAATATCCTGCTCCTATTTATACTACTAAGTTTCCAGGGTTAGGATAACACCTACCGGTCATTAACTTTTGGGCTACAGTAGTAAAGTGTTTATTGAATAAATTTGCAGCCACTCTATCACCAACTAAAGCACCAAGTTCATTCTGAATAACTTTTTTTAATTGCTGCCAGTGTTTCTAAATTGCTGCCAAACAAGAGTATAGTGTTATTATTGCCTACGCTTGATTCTATCAAATTCCCATTATGGAGCTTTTAACCAGTTTTATTTGATGCTTAACTAATCGAACTACTTCTTCATATCGTACTCGTAAATAGTCATTTGTGGAAGCCTTTTTACCAACGTCAACAGTCCACTTCTTTTCTTAATATTTTGCAAAATATGCATTATCTTCGTTATTATGTGGCTGTGCCGCGTAACTAATTTTCCTAATTCATTTATGAAATTCTCGAGATTCATCAATTTGAGTAACTCATTCCAACTCTTATCGCTACTAAATGCTTGAAAATTCAAGAAATTGTAAGATTGTTCTCTGCCTACTTTCTAATACGCATCCCACTTATTTCGGTTATGATAATCGATGGTCAGTTAGGTTGGATACTTTGTAAGGTAGATGGTAGTCAAAACTAACTAAATCCGTAATAGAGTGATCAATTACCGTTGCAATTCAGTTGTGTACCCTAGTTGCAAATTTTCTATCAATGGAATTCAAAATTACGAAACCTTGTGTGTCCACAATAGTGATTTCGTATGAGAAACCAAAAAAATTAAAGAATTTGATAAAATGTCACACTGAAGCTTTTGGTTATACAAATCTCAAGCATTTAATTTAAATTTTCCAACAAAATTTAAGTGTTTATTAAATTATATTGAAGTTAAAAATTGGTCCGGCAATAGATACAGTTAATTACAGTTAGTTAATAGGAATAAGGTTTGTTAGGTTATAGCAGCCATGTTGTTAAACTAACATCTGTCAAATTTGTGAATTGTTCAGTAGTGCAAATCACCATGGAAGGTTATAGCGTTGAACAACGTGTGCAAATCGTCAAATTGTATTTTCAAAATCATTGTTTCGTTTGAGAAACGTTCCACGCATTACGTGATTATATTTTCGCCAAAACCGTCCTGCCGGGCGGAATATTCGACTTTGGTGACCAAATTCGAATCAACCGGTTCAATAAATAATTAACCAACACCCGTACGTCACCAAACCCGAGACAATCAATTTATCCTCGTTCACAATATGGGCTTTCTGGGACTTCAACTGGACGATTTTTGTGTCGGAACTTGGGACCATTATCTAACTTAAGATAAATGACCTTAGACAATGCCATGTGTTCACTGATTGGGCTCTCGAGCAGTTGGAAGTTGGCCCATATTTTGCCACAAAATTCATCTTTAGCGACTTAAGCTCATTATTTGATGAATATGTAACAAGCAAAATTGCTTGTTGGATTTGAGGCGATACCAGTCCACACGAGATATACCAGCACTAAATACATCCCTAGAGTGTACTTCTTCCAAGACGGAACTGGCATTGTCATAACCGTAATCGGCGAGCGTCACAGATCGATGATAAGCAAGTTATTGTGGCCTAAACTGAATTATATGGATACCGACGACATGTGGTTTCAACAGAACGGTTATCGGCGGCGACATAAACTGACCGCCAATGTCGTGCCTTTAGACTTCTTCCTTTGGATGGTATCTTAAATCGCAGGTCTATGCGCAAACAGTTGATGCAGTTGTCAGCAAAGTCAGAATAACGAACGCCATCCAGCAAATTCAGCCAGATTTATGCGACAACGTCATCGAAAATTGGAACCTCCCGAATTCGTGCCAACAAGCCTTAATTTCAATTTTTAACACTCAACTTGGTTGGTGCAGACAACAACAAAGATAACAAAATTGGTGTATCATCCTCAATATTATTTCAAAAGTCTTGGTACCAAACTTGAGTATTTGAAGAAACTAAAGTACGGAGTTAACTTGACATTAGATGCTGGTATTTGATCAGGCATAATGAATAATTGGTCCGGCTGAGTAAATAAAATATTTAATTTAAACGAAAAAAATTTCTGCGAAACCAGTACACTGCCTTATGGAACCGGGCGAGGTCTAAAAATGCTGCTGACCAGTACTTCTTTTGTTCAAAAGAATTTCTCATTTCTGATATATGATCATATGTGCTTGTTCTCTTGTTCCATGATCTTCTCTAAATCCAAACTGGTACTCCGGTATAATACATTGCTCTTGCAGAATTGGCTTAAGTTTTTAAGAAGCATTTTTTCAAAGAGTTTTGACAGAGCTGGCAGTAAACTGATTGGACGATAAGAGTTTACTTTTGTTTCATCTTTACCAGGTTTATGGATCATTCTGATCTGCGAAATTTTCCAAGTTTCCGAAAAATATAAAGTTTTCATTACAACATTGAAAATGCATGTAATTAATTTAATAATAATTAGATCATGAACAGACACCTTTTCGGGGTTTATATGTTCGTATTGTTTTTACTTCACATCATTTATATTTAATTGGTTGAAATTCTGAAGCTTCGGCTTTTTCAGACAGCAATTCCGAGTGTCCATTATTCTCGTTGGGAGGAAATACCTTAGCTACACGTTGAGCGATTATATTTGTTTTATCTGCATCGCTTCTTGCCTAGTTTCTATCGAGAAGGCGAATTAGAGGGCATTATTCTGCAGGCTGTTTCAGATTTCTTGTAGCTTTCCACAGTGAGTAGTCCGTTGTCTAAGTTAACTTAGATAGTATTAGATGGACTCATCATGTTCTTTTGTTAGTGCTACTTTCAGGTTTTTGGTAGCTTTATTTAGTTTTGATTTAAGTTCGGTGATCTATGTAATTACCATTGCCTGCGCAGTATGCGTTTGTTCTTTAAGAGCTGCTGAATGTTCTGTGACGGTTATGCTGCATTATCACCTTAGTAGAGTTGCTGCATGTACCATCCGTTTGCTGCTTGCTCTAATATATTCGTTAGATGTTGTAGTGGGATGCTCAATGAACACTCTCTTGTTATTGTAGATTTGAATTAAGTCCAATTAGTGTGTCGGTTCGTTAAGAAATTCCTAATTTAAAACTCGCGTGCTCAATGTTATTAAAACCGGCGAATGATCAGAAGATAGTTCGTAGCAGGTTTCAGCCGTAACAAAAGTTCTAACAATACTCTTTGGCACACAGAAGTTGCTAGGCACACGTAATCTAGTTTTTTGCTGCATACATTCTCACAGCTGCTTGTCTTTTGGTGATGTTAATCTGGAGCTCCATTGGTTGTGTTTGGAGTTAAAATATCCTCCTGCAAGAAATTTATCTACTAAAGGTTTTGAATAATTTGCAAATTTTTGCGTTTAATTAAATGTTTCGATGGGCAGACCATTCTTTTAAGCAGATACGAGTTGCCTGTATATTCTCTCTCTAATCGTAATTCCTGATCCACCTCGAATTTTCCCCGCAGGATGTTGGGTATCGTAAATTTTGTAACCATTAAATTTTACACAGGTCATTTCTGTAAAATGTATCTCACAGACCATCATGATCTACAACATTGACATTAAGAAAATGCTGTACTTCCAATTAATCTTACGTTAGCCCATTGGCATTCCATAATGCTATTGTAAGTTGCATCATTTTCAATTTTGATTATTCTTTAACAGTTGCAGCAGGGTTGTGTTGTTTGATCGGTCGCTTTGTTGATCAGTACGCCGCATCTTCAAATTCAGTTTTTTGCTACGGATTGTTGCTGGTGCGATGTATTTTATGTAGAGGCTTCTGGCTACCGCATGAAAGGATCAACGCATACTAAAATCTATGTGTATCTATTAGATGGTGTAAGTGGTCCATCAAAATCTAAATGGATATATTCAAATCTACCTGGCCGAATTTGGAAATTCCCGTGAGCTGATTTGATGGGGCGTTGCACTTTGTATTTCTGGCAAGGTAAACAAGATTTCACCCAACTGGTTATATCTTTGTTCATGCTAAGCCAAAATAATCTTTAAATGACGAGTTTTTAATTCGCTCGTGCACTTGGATGTAAAATATACAGAACGCGGGAGGGGGAGGGAGGGGGTAATCTTGTGACTAAAAAGTTAAGACTGTTTGTCCCAAACACAGATTTTGCTGTATTAATATTGACGCCATAATTTTTTTATAAGAGTTGTTACAAATGGAATAGGTGTTGCTTCTCGTCCCTTAATGCTACGAGAATGTTGTCAATGTGAACCAAAATGAAATTCAGATTTCTCACGATTTTGTTTATGAACGCTTGTGCAGCATTTTTGAGACCATATGGTATTCTGTAACCCCAAACGGTCTCCAGTCATTGTTGTTCTTCTTTGCCTTACGTAACGGACATATAATTGCTGATGAAGAAGGTCGGCAGAGTCCTACAGTACTACCAAGTGTTGCGGAGTTCTAATGAAGCTGCTTACGTGATCTCGAAAATGGTAAATAACCTCTGTTCACGATGTATTGTACTACATTGTGCTTCACAGGAGAGTTGTAGATTGGTGGCGCTGTTAAAGAAAGAAATTTTTTGAACAATGCACCATAGACATTGTTGATTGTGTAAAACAATGAGAAAGATGTATCAAAGAGTGCTGATGTTTCGTAGCAACCCGAACCGTTAAATTGCGCCTAAATCTATAAGCGGCGATATTGAGGTTGCCTTAGGTCTGCCGCTGCGACCTTAAGACTTATTGGTTTGCGGAACCCGTAACTAGTTGTGTTGAAGTTGATATCTTGTCGATTGTTGGTTGCTTTTGCTATTCAAACTTTCCTGAGATGATGGGAGTTTTCACGAAGCAGAAGGTGTTCTTCATGAAGATTATGAACTGTGTGAGTGATTGATTTTCTAGCCTTGCTAGTCTATCATTGCTTGGACATCTTTTCGAGAATGCTGATTGTTACAATTTCGGTAAATAGTCGGACGACAAGCGCGTCGAAAACAATTGTTCTATACAAAAAGTGATCTGGAGTCAGGACATTTTAATGTGGCGGATCATTTCCAAGCACTTCCAAAGTGCTGTGATCTCTCATCGTTATGATAAAATTCGATGAGTATAAGTTAGGATTAGGATTTTTAAATATATTTGGTCAACAGTTTCTTGGTGTGGAAATTAGCTAGCTCTGAACCAAAAAACAAATAACCAACCAATCAAAATGTTTCAAATTCAGTTAATGTTGGCATTGACCATGGTTTAATTTTTTCCCCAGATAGCAAAATTTCATTTATGTATTAGATTCTAAATATACCGAAAAAATGAATGTTCGGACATCGGTGTTCTATCGTCTTTTTTAGTGATTCTGGTTTTTTGTCTAGAATAGAAGCTTTCATTCCTACGTATGCGTTTTTCGGTCACTTTTCAATATCATGGATTTTATTGACAGTTTTTGAAGAAGTGCAGTTCATTTGGACGTCTCCGGTGCTCAGTGCTATTTGCTGGTACAACTATAATGAAATTTAGTGAACCATTCCGACGAAGCAGAGACCGACCCCATAATATTTTTGGGCTAAAATTCTGAGCAGCAAGCCAAATTTTGATTAGGATCATGTTCAATTCACTCACATGTGTATCACAACCATACATTTGTTTACTAGTTTGGTTTGGTTTCAGTTTTGACTTCTTCATCAATATCGAAAATGTTTAGTAGTACGACAAATTGAATCCAAGTTCACTCTCACTCATATCCGTTAAACATTACACCACAAATAATAATCCAGTGACAAATCCAATTATGTAAAACAAAAATAAATCACACCACCCAACTAGATCCATTCAACGAAATAATTTAAAAAATTAAAATATATAATTTATTTGTCTAAAACCAAACAATAACTTTGGTTAACATGACTAATTGTGATTTGCACCTTTCCACAAAATTGTATACGAATCTTGTGTTACGCAGGTCGCACACTTTTCCACCTTTCTAAAACGATTAAATTATCTCAATTTAATGTTTAGCACAGAAAATTAATTGAAATTTAATTTTTTATTTTTACAGATCGTTGACAGCGGTATGTTACCAAAAATATTAGTGTTACTGTTGATGATAGGATGGGTGAAGTGCGAGGGGCGATGGTCAAGGCAAATTACAGGAACTGGATTTTCTGCAGCAGCCATAAATGATTGGATACCGATTAATCAACCTTGTCCGACTTGTCACAATGGACAAGAGTCGAGAAGAGAGACAAGTGGACGAGTTTTAAATTTTCCTCAATCAATTCAGAATTCGATTTTCCAAAGTGGGTCACAGTTACCGTCAGCCAACACACAGTCGCAACCATTTCCTTTGCTAGGCGAGCCATTTACTGGTCCGCATCAATTTGTACTTGCACAAGCGGAGCAGATAAATCAGCTTCAGCAAAATAATGGCCTACCATTTCAAGTTCAACAACCGCCACCACAACAGCAGCCTCAAATTATACAGCAACAACAACATCAACATCAGGTGCAGCAAAGTTTTAATCAGCAAGGTCAACCTCATGTGCAACATATAATCCACCAGCAACAGCACCATCACCAACAACAGCACCAGCCACACCAACTACAACCACCGCAGCAACAACAACCATTTTTATTACCCCAGGAAAATCCACCACTTCCACAACCACCCCAGTTCAAAATGAAATATCAAGTTCAACATCCAACACACCATCATCATAATTTATTCCAGCAGGGATTTCCACAACACGTGCTACTTCCCCAACAACAATTTCAGCCCAATCTCCCGCCACAACTACAACCAAATCAACAACAAAAACAAATCGAACAATTTAGGCAAGTTCCGCCACCACAACAGCAAGAACAGCAAGGATTTTTACCACAAAATTCTTATAAATTTTCAACCCAACAACCTCAAGAGCAGTTTATAAAGCAAGAAGAGCCAAAGCGGCAGCCACAACAACAACAGTATCATTTCATTCAGCAGGAACCTCAACATAATAACAATGCTCCTAAGCCACAGCCCCACATATCAAATCAACAGCAACAATACCATTTTATTCAACAGGAGCCACAAGTTAACACTCAGCAAATCGTAACACCTAAGCCACAACAAGCTCCGCAGCAATATCATTTTATTACTCAGGCGCCACCCTCAATTCCGGTTACTACACCAAAACTTGAAAGTTATATAAAATCGGAGACTTCATCATCACCGAAGCCTGAGAAGCAACAGTACTTCAGTCATCCCAACCAAATCAAAAACGCAGAACAACAAAACGAAGAAATTCAACTACTTTATGTGCCACTCGACACCCTGCTCAAAAAAGAGAAACAAAACTACCAAACCTCGAACTATTATTCATCAGGAGCACCTGAAACAAGCACAATTGAATACAACCCTCGAAAAACATCACGCAGACCAACCACAACCACAACCACAACGACAACACAACGTACACAATACGTTCAGACTGTTCCAACCACACAAAAACATAAACCAAAACCGCATCAGCCACCTCTAGCAATTTTTATGATGAACGAAAATTATCTTAAAGCAAATCGTGTAATTGATGTGTTGATTACACTGCGGTATGCGAACACAATTGAAGTAATCGATACGCCAACCAACGACAACCCGAGTATTTTTATTGGTCCATTTGATTTAACAACTCCGATTGGTTATTCAAAATTCGGTTTGCCGTACCTATCAAATTTAAACTTAAATCAAAATCGTCTTGATGACATGACGTATTTTGTTGCGCCTCAAAGCTATAAACCTACCAAAGAGTTTAATAAAATTCCGCTTCCTTCGCCACATGTTGGAGCTTTAATTATACGCATACCGCAAACTCAATATTCTCAATATCAACCTACGGCTCCTATATCATCATCTACCACTAGTCGACCGACTACAAGTAGGTCTACGACGTCGACAACAACTACTGAAGCTACGCCGTCGTACGAAAGTCATAATTTCTATAGTTCGACACCTTTGAACTATTACGAGAAAAATCAAAATATTAATGATTACCAATATAACCAGTACACGTCTCCCACCCCGCCGAAAACAGACAGATCCAAAAATCGTTATCAATATACAGACGATTACATTCAATCGGTGAAATCGTCTGAGAATGAAAATACACAGCAGTATACATCCCCGATTCAATCATCGCAATATGTCGAACAGCCGGAAAGAGTTAAGTCGGTTCCGACCACAATAAGTTTCGAGGAGGTTCAGAGAATGAAAAATTATTTTAAGGAACAGCAGGATTTTAAGAGGCGGCCAACTGTCGTTGATGTTGCACCACCAGCGGTCGAGGTGAGCCCTAATAATTATAACCAAAATGAATATATTTCCTCGACTTCTGAAGTACCAGTAGAGAAGTACTCGATCGGAAACCAACAGAATCAGGAACAAAATTACTTCACCAACAATAATTATCAGGCACAAAATGAGTATCAGCAGCCGGCTCAACAGTATGAGGAAATTAAACATGAAGTTCAAAAAGATTCTGATGATTACAGTGCATCACGGCAGCCTCATAAAATTTCAAGTTCGCCAAAGGAACAGCATTTAACCGTAGTGCCATTGGAGAAAGATAGCGGAGAATATGTAAGCTCTCAGAACTCTTATAGCCTGCCATCGGAATTACCGGTAATTTCTCCCCAACTACCCAGCATGATAAATAACTTATTTGAAGGAGAACCCGAAGAATTAGATGAAAAGACCACAACACTTAGAACGAGTCATAGAGTACCAACAAAATCACGTCGACCAATACCAACACGCCGAGCGCCAGTAACTACTGAGGCAACGACCTCAGCTGAAACATATCCTACTGATACAACTACAAAACGTGTAACGAATCGAGTAAGACAACCACAGCCAACTCGAGGTACGTACAATCCAACCCGAGCAAATGTTATACGAAATCCTAATCGCGTTCGATACAATCCAACGAACGAGGAGCGACAACAATTCCGTAGCCGAAAGAAAAATAAATCGTCAGCCGAAGATAATTTAGAATACCAACGTGATGTTTTGAATCAAAACTATCCAGTAATTAAACCATCCACACCAGTAACAACGAGTACAACAACCACAACGACCACAACAACAACAACCGAAACACCAGAAACCGATCAAGATTATAATCAGCAAACCGAAATAAATTACCAAACGAATCCATTTGCTTACCAAGATCAATACTATCAAAATCATCGACAGATTATCGATCAGCAGAAATTAATTTCACCATCGACAGAGCCATCGAACTACCAAGGTGAACAGCAATACACACATAAATTTGAAACATCATCTTCGACGACAACACAAGTTCCATACGTTGATGAAAATTATGCACAGCAAAATCATCAAAATGACCATACTCAGTATTTCAAAGAGATCCAGGGGCACATGCAAATTCCGGAGAATCAAAGCAAATCAAAATATTCTCAAACCTATCCAGATGTTTATTACGAAAATGAACCAGTAAGGGTACAAAAGCAACCACAGCAAGAACAACAGCCCCAAGAATCATACGAAGAAGAATCGATTGGTGATAGATACAATCCAGTGTACATTCCAACTACAACCGAACTAACCACAACGAGTACGAGTACCACCGAAAAAGTTGAATATTCAACTGATCGGAATGAATTATTTAAATTGCGGCGGCCAAATTATGTTAAACGGCCAGCATACAGTGGACACACGACTGAAAGTAATTCAGCTGGAACTACGGCCAGTAAACAGGATAAGATTACCGTAAGTTTGATAATAATCTAACCATATCTTAAAAAATATTTACGTGTTTCTTTCTTCTTTATATAAATAGCTTCGGTCCAGAAAGCGATTTGAATCGGGCCAAAATAATACAAGGCCTTCGGTGTATAGAAGTCGTGTACGAACACGTGTAACCACAACAACCCAACCACCAGAAGAAGATGAAGAAAATATTGGTAATAATCGGTATAATAAGAACCAGGATAATTATGAAACATCTACACAACAACGTGAATCAGCTAAACCGACTCGGGTATGTCTCTGATCTCTAAACTGTAATGTTGGCGCGACTACAAAATTCAATTATTTTTTTCAGGGAAAGTACACAACTCGAAATCGTTCAAGATTTCAATTAGAAACTCAAGAATCCCAATGGTCACCGGCATTGTCTCTTAATTCATTCCAACCCGTTGATCCAAATTCATCTGAGGAAGACCTACCTCAATTTAAATCCAATGAGCCAGAGATCGTCACCGCTGGTCCTGAAAATGATGTAATTTGTTAATTTAAGCTGTAAACCAACCCTCAATTAATCGTTTATATTTTTTTAGGATGTTTATCTCATAACAGTGACGCCAGAATCGAATTTTTCCATCTACAAGCATAACAACAAGCCAGCCGAAGAAAATAGATACCCACAGCAATACGAAGCAACAACAACCACGACTACAACTAGTTCAACGACAATTGTTCCCGATTCAAATCAACAAAACGATACAATTTCGTTTGCCGATATGCTGGAAGACTTTATGTCCGACTTTTCTAATGATCTTGTCGGTAAAAACGATCCAAAATCGACCGAGAGTAGTAACGAATCAACGCAGATAAGCAATAAAAATGATATCGAGAACAGCGAAGAAAAAGTCCAGGAAAATAAAAAATCCGGTGGAAAACGACGGGGAGTTTGGCGTAAAGTGCGCGTTCGTCCAGTCGATACATTTGAAACTGCCGAGTCGCAAAATATCGGATCACAAATTTTTAACAGTCTCTCCGAACAGAACAACAAGAATAGTGAGAAGGAAGTGAAATTTCAATTGAACACATTCGAATATGCGGATAAAAGCTCCGAACCCGAAACAACGACGGTAGCCGAGCCCGAGGAAGAAAAACAACCCGAAACAACAATGGCCTCACTAACTGAAACAACGACTGAAAATTTAGTTGATTTTGTCGATACGACAGGGCAGCCAGAAAATTTAGATAGCGTGGAACGAACATCGACCGAAATGTTTGATCAAATTCAGCCGACTGAACTAATCGCTCCCGCCGAGACGGAAACATTTGAAGACGAACATCGGAAAATGGATCAAACCGATACGTACCACGAGGAGGAACCGAAAGAGCCAAGTCTCTTCGACGAGGTGAAAAAGAAGCTAACCGATTTATTTTCCCAAGAAATGGACGACGAGGATGAAGATATGATCGATGGAAATTCTGATCCAGTACTGCACATGACAAATGATTTTCATCTAGAGAATAACGAAACGGATCAGGATTACGAAGATATTCCGCTCGTCAAACAATTTAAACCAAAATATCAAAGCATAAATCGTTTGCGCAAAGAAAAACAATTTCCGGTGGCCGAAACTACAACACCAACGCTACCAGAAACGCTAACCGAGTCACAGCAATCGATCGTATCCGATCCAATTGGTATGCTTATTTATGCGACTTCGACATCCAAAGAGATATCACACGAAACAGAAATATGTTATCGAGGACGATGTATTAAAACAGAGGAAAAAAATAAAAAAAATAAGGTCATTAATTAATTATAATTAATAAGCAAAATTATTAATTTATTAGCTTTAAGAAGTGAGATTTTTTTCCTCATTGTATAATTTGAAGGAAAACATTGTTTTAACACCAAATCCAGGAAAATAAGTAAAATAAAAAACAAATTTTCCTTTAATTATAATTAAGGAAAAAAATTAAAAATTGTAATTTATAATATAAAACAAAATACAAACTTCTATTATAAAAAAATTTCGCGCGAACTATATAAGTATTTATTCTTTTAGTTTTTAATTTAAAAATAAAAGAAATAAAATTACTAGATTAAATTATTAATTTTTAATTAATTACATATAGAATTTATTTTATATTTTTTATTATTATTTTATTTATAATTTATGAATTAAATGTAAATACTAATTAATTATATCATTAATTTTAATTAAATCAGAAAATAATTTAAAAATATCCTCGGGTTTTATTTAATAATTTAAAGAACTCTGCGCTCAGCTAATTAAATATTTGGACACCGGAGTATTTTAAAAATATTGTGTGGCTTCAAGTATTAAAAACGCGTAATTTATGAGGTGTTATAATCTATTCGTGCGTTCTGCTTCTGCTTGAAAGATAGAATAAGAAGAGAAGCTTTCCACATGGATGGATGACATCTGCGAAAATGTTATGTTGTTGTTCGAGAACGTCGTTTGTCCGACGATTTATTTGGTGCCGGTCGGTGTCACCTCCGACTGTTGTGGAGATTTTTACTGTCATCTCCAACTTTGCTGGCTGGCCTAATTTATTTTAATACTTTTGGGTTGATTGTGGTTGTCAAGAATAGGCAGCAGATACAGCATTGTCACTGGTCGCTTGCATACGCCATTTTGGGATCTAAATGTGATGACTCGAACTTGTCCGTCAGATCCCAGATGCGTCTCGATGATCCTCCCGATTTCGAAGGTGAGATGCTTTCTTCCAAAACTTCCAAAAGTGATGGTACATTTTTTGAAGTTGCTGGTAGAGATTGAGATAGTTCTTTAACACATCAAGTAGTATAATGATTCTGGAGTCTTGATTGGTGCCTCCTCGATTAAGAAATACCCTGGAGTGAGGATTGTACAGTCGTCAAAGTCATTCGTTATCGGACACAATGGCCGCGGGTCGTCAATGTCGCTGATCGACATGTCTCGATCTGGTACAGCAGCGTCGTCAACTCCTCTAACGTAAGCAAGATATCGCCCATGCCATGACACGCCGTAAATGATGTTTGACCGATTTTACTCCTGATTTCCACAAGCTGCCAAAATGCGGTGAAACAGGAGAAATGAGGACACATGAGGAGAACAGGAGTTCCAGGTCGTGCCATTCTAAGCTAATAATGCAGCGATTTCCGGAGTGACCTCTCGTGCTCTGCTGATGCAAGAATGCTAGTTGACGACTGGCTCCGCCAAAGTTGGTTGTGCAATCGCTGTACAGCGATTTTAAACTTACTGAATTCGGACACCAGCCCCAAATTTAGTGCCTTCGTAGATAGGCTCACGAAAAAGCAAATATAGCCGTTTGTTGATGCACTATCACAATCTTTTTGTTGCTGTCGACATAATTCCAATCGGTGGGTTAAGCGTAATCTAAGATTTGCGAGTCGGTCGATGCATACATTTAAACCTGTAGCACGTCAAGTCACTGCACGATGGTGTGCATGAGTTTGGCGAGAAATATATTGGCACAAAGCTTCAGACGTGGAAGGCTGATCATGGTTGTTTTTGCGGATCCATCTGCTACCGTTGTTCGAGCATACATCACTGCTGCGTATGCTTTCTCAGATGTGCCGCTGAGCCTGTGAAGAAGATTGCGAGTTGTCGAATGACGTATCCTGCGATCGATCCTGAGAGCCTCCAATGATGATAAATGAGCTATCTTTGAGCGATTGATTTTTGAACCGCTTCATCCCACGATATGCCGAATAACCACAATTCTTGTAGTATAATTTTTGTGATAATTCTGGTAGGAGATTCCCAACCCAGCAAACAATAGTTGACCCTGATGTTCGCAGAATTGGCTTGGTATCTCATTGAGATGCTGCTGACTGTTCGAGGACCACTTCCACAGTTCGAAGCCGCCACATCTGAATAGTTCCACAATAGTCGTCGACGTAGTTGTTGGATGCGACTTTAACTGCAAGTGGGAATTTACCCTGTTCATGTCGTGCTAGCTGAAGAATGGGCGTATTGTAAGATACGAAGCGCTGGTAGTACCGTACGTGACGGTGCACAAACAATAGTCCCAAACTGGCTCATCTGGAAAAGATCGCCATACGGTCCGCTGATAATTTCTGTATTCGGGCACCATCAAGATTTGCCGATACGTCTGCTTGATGTTTGAAACGAAAACCAATTGATGTTGTAACATTGATTATGTTCCAGCAGACTAATTGTTAATGTAGTTGGTGATGATATCGTAACGGCGACATTTTAAAATATAATCAGAATTTTTGTCTTTCTGGTATAATTTTGTTACTTGGCTAAACAAATGATAATTACTGGTATAATTGGTGTAAATGAGAAAGATTACCATAGATGGTGATGATGACGGCTGGTATAATTTTTAATTTCGTCTTATTATCAGATTAGTTTCCCCACCTATACCTACACTACTATTGACAGAAATAAAATCAATCATTCTGTTTTTGTGAGTTGATATCGATACACACGTAGTGATAATTTAACTTCAACAAATTCAATTTGTGTATTAAAATAAATTGAAGTTGAATATTTTTGGTTGTGAAGTATTGTGTATTGTGCTAAGTGCCACAGTTATAGTGAATACCAAAATTGTCTTGTACGGTATTCACTTGTACAAATAATCAGTGTGTTGTGGTATACCGTGGATTATAGTCTTGTTCTTAAAACATTTCTTTCTACTTACTTTACTCTCTAGAAACGGGCAGATTTAATCTAAAGAAGAAACCTACACGCGAATCGGATTTAACGGGTTCCCCGCGACGGTTTTATTTTATTTTGCCGCGAGAAAAAAAAACGGGAAATTGCACAAATAGCGGACAAAACATATGCTATAAACGACCTTTGTACAAAACAAAAAAAAAACGGGAAATTGCACAAATAGCGGACAAAACATATGCTATAAACGACCTTTGTACAAAACAAAAAAAAACGGAATAATACACAACGAGCGCAGAGACGTATAAATCAAAAATCTAAAGATTTAAACATGTAACCTGTTCGCCGCTAATCGCCATAACTGCCAAGGCACCGCCCTTGCATCACACCTTAAGTTAAGTGTTTTTTATTTAATTTATATTAACTAACTATATATTATTATTTCACCTATAGAATTTATGTTATGATTTTATTTTTATATTATTTATTATTACTTATTTACCATTGCTGATATGTGTATATTATCGGTAATATTATTGTATTATGTATGTTAAAAATAGTACTCTATAGTATAGTATCTTCCTTAAGTAATTACGAAGGACCGCGGATCCTAATTAAATAATCAATGAAACTATAATTCTTAACCGCCATATCTGAACGCGTCATTGATTGTTTAATTTCCTTATAATTAAAATTTAGTGTAGTAAAGATAAATTCAATATTCTTATGTATTAAAACTGTACCTAGGTTTAATTAGTCATTTATACCAATAATTATATTCAAGTAATGGTAATTTTCTGTGTATTTTATTTCTGTTATCGATATGATCAACAATTTCTCGTTTCTTAACTTTGTGTCCATCATGGGATTGTATATCATGCCTTTCCGTAATTAGTCTGGTCGAATAATAATTATGTGTCGTTAATTTTGAGATAGTGTAAGGCTAACACAATTATGAATGGGGGCATACCTTACAGTAGATGCGCGGTATTGCCTATAGGGAAGGGTGGAGTAGCATGTGGTTTACAACAACTTAATCACAATGATGAAATGGCTGTGACGTGATTTACCGATAACTAAATAAGATTGGTTATGTGGTCTTGATTCTCCCCATATTTGAATGGTTAAGCGAATTGTTTTCTATTTTATTTTTCCCTCCCCTCGAAATCGTTAATATGGGTAACATAATGAGCAGCACTTCTCGATCATTGTAGCTGGTAACAAGAACTCTACCCACCGACTTCACCTAGCTTGGCAAATGTGCTGCTGTTACCGGTATATAGAGCTACAATGGTATTCTGCTAGCGGAGCGAAAACTCAACCAGAGGACGTTTCGTTACAATGTTTGCGAAAACGGGTTAGTATTTCGAAGACGTTCTGCTGAAGCTTAGGGCCAATGCGAAGCTTCTAGTTAAAGTGATATACCGGTTGATGTTTTGTGCAATGCGTCGAATACGACGCACAGTTTGCGTTTAATCTCACCGTGTTGAGGAAGATAACATGAGTGGGCCGGCGAGTTGTTGTAATCTTCTGATACTTCCTCCATATGAACCTGTTGTTAAATTAGACGGCTAATTGGTTTCCCTATGCTCCAGGTCGCTGAAGTGGATATAACCAAGCTTCGTATATCGTGCGAATGATGAACCATTTACGCCGCTGATGCAACCATCCTCCGAAGACGTCGGCTCCGAATAAAATATCTATCTTGTTGGGTCGATAGTAAAGAGGATCGGTAAGTTCCAATTGATTCTAGTGTGGTCATTGATGCGTATCAATTGGTTGGGATGGTAGCGTGCCTGTGGTCTTGTCGACGATGCGCGCTGTGTCCGAGAAGGAAAATTATGAATCAATTCGGGAGTGATACGAATTCAGTGGATGCCTCGTTCGCACAGATTCCACTGATCGTGACTGCGGTTGATCTTCTCTGCAGATCTGATTTGCGGTACCCTGGCCTTTGCGAGATTTTATTTTATTCGAATGTTAGAGGTTTGAATTGATCGGACTGGAATACTTTGTGATTTACAGCACAAACTGAAGATGTGAGAGTTCAAAATGACTACGAAAAAATGAGTTGATTGTGTCACAAGTTTGCGAGGTGCTCGATTGCGCAACGAATGCGATGATGACGGACTCTTTGTGCGACTTTGATGGCTTCAACTGCGTGCTTTAGTTAAGGAAATCATCGCCAGTGATTGCCATCGTTCAGGAAATCAAACAACATTTTGGTATGATGGATACTGCGCTTGAGTGAGTGACATCTCACAATATAGATGGGTTTCTGGATGCTACGCCGGTCTCTTTTGGTCAACGGTCTTCGTTCCGATATGATGGATTTCCGACGTTTTCGCTTCCTCGTTGTTTTCTCGACTTATTGCCAGTTCCAGCCAATATATGGCTTTCTAGTTTTTCCCCGCAGATTCGATCGTAAGAATATCATTTTAGAAGCCCACGAATGAAACGCTCTTTCAAAACACAATTTAACTCCGATTCAAATTCACAACTGACTGTCATTGCTTTAACCCGATTACAAAAACCAACGATACAGTTTTCGCCTTTCATGGAATTGAACGGTTTTGTCTTTAAATTGTTTTTTTAGCATGATCACAATTTCGTCGTACTTCAAGGACTTCGGAGATACCGGTGAATTCCTTAAAAATCGGCGGACCTCTATGGAAATGGACGCCAAAACATACGTTTTTTTTGTCTGGTTGAAAATCCTCAAATCAACCTAGTGAGGTCGCATGCAGAACTGTTGACTGTGTGGTGTGCAGTATGCCAACTGCTTTGTGTGCCCTTACTTTCTGTAAAGGAGCGATGCCAATGATACAGTGAATGGAGAGTGTTATCTAAACGGTATGCACATATAAAAATTTAACAAAAATTGAATGCCGAAACCCGGGATTGAACCGGGGACCTTTAGATCTTCAGTCTAACGCTCTCCCAACTGAGCTATTTCGGCTTCTGATATTTGATTATTCTTCCATCTGAGCTGATTTCCGTTTGGAGAGCGTTAGTATAAAGATGTAAATGTTCTGCGTTTAACGTGAGTTTCGGCATAATCATTGTGCTTCATATTTGTGGATTAACTGAATTCGGGCCCAATACGCAGTTAAACTCTGGAATATTAATTAATATGACAGAATTTTCACTGGTACAGTACAAACGGCATATATTTTTTGCTTTAATGATTTGGTTGGTATAAGTGTATGACACATGTTACAGTGATTGGAGAACGCTATTAATACATGCTGGCACAATTTTTCCGCAGAATTTTGCCGACGAAGTATACCTTTCCGAAATGTATGGTTTCAACAAGATGATGCCAATTTTCACATAATAAGACTATGGCGGCTCTGCGTGTGAAATTGGGAGAAATACTAATCTCATGAAACACCGAACATTCTTGGCCTCCAAGGTCACCTGACCTCACTGTTCCTTATTTTTTACGGGAATGTTGTAAGCAAGAGGTATATTAAACTAAACCACGTTGAAGGTGAAACACATCTAAAACAAATTATTTTTGAAAATTAATTCCTATGTTTGAAATATTTACATTTGGTTTTGTAGCAAGGCTCGTGCCCCACCCTGCATAAGGTGGCACTCAGATCATTCATAACCTTTTAGTTTACTAATATTTTCTACTCTTTGATTTAAAACTTTTATGGACTAAATGCTGAAGAACAAATCTGTCAGAATTCAGATTCGAGATTTTCTGAAGCAGTTTAATATAAGACATCTTCATATGGTAGAAACATTGAGTATTAGTCAGTGCAATTTCATGAGTTACCGAACCTTTTTCCCACTCGTATAGAACTGAATTATGTTATATACCTACCACGATGATACAACTGCACACATTGCCCAACAAAGCTTATCGCTTTAGAGGAATGTTTTTGGGGATCGCTTATTATGCAAATTTGCTCCTGTTAACTGGCCTAGAATAGCATGCTTCAGTTAAATAAGATAGGCGTCATTGTGGATCGAATATGGCCCATACAAATTGAGTTGAAATTTTATAACCAGACATGTTTCAAATCGAATCCAACGGTGTGATTCAGCTATTTAAAGTAACCCTATACACATATTGATTGTACTCGTAGTTGCGACCAGCTGCAGTTGAAGTAAACTGAAATTGATGCAGAAACCGAACTCAACTTCCATGAAGACCTATTGAAATCTGCCTAACTGAAGCTAAAGAACACAGAAAATGGGATGGAAGGTGACTTTCTACAAGGCCTGTCTTCATTAACAATATCAATTATATGATAGCAAGTATAAGATAACTAAAGACGACTGCATAAGTTAGAACATCGATGTATGTGTACTTCATAGAGGAAAGATTGTGCTATTGTGTGAGTAGGCATGGTCAAAAGATTTTTTTTTTTCTATACGTCCCGAATTTCTTTAGCTGGCAGATTTTTGGTTGAGAATTAAGAAATTGTCAAACTCTAGACAACTACTAAGGAGATGATGCACTTATTTCGCAAGAACTCCTAATGTAGGGAGGTATATGCTCTTTGTTGGTTCCACTATAAATATCGAAGCAAAGAAGCCTTGTAATTTTGAAGTTCAGTCTTCTCAATCCAATAACGAATGCCTCGACATGCCTCGTTTCGTAAATTAGTTCCCTAGTGTTGTAGAAACAAATAACAACAACCTATCGGTAAATCAGTTTATCGTATCTAAGGTTATATCTCTTCCTTTTAGAGATTACATCCAGTCAAACATAAATTTGGGAATACTTAAAATTCTACCTTCATGTCGTCCTTTGAACTCCATTCAACACGTTTCTCTACAACTGGATGGTTGCAAGATTTTCTCAAAGTAGTTTGTAGAATGTAGAACAACACTGGTTTAGTGGAATTAATGGAATGTACGCATACATAATATTCCCTCGAACATGTTCAAAATGTTCGATTTTATTTTTTACATCATAAAGACAATATTACATTTACAAAATCATAACAGACCTCCATTGCCAATTGCAATATTTCATGAATAAATAATAAAATTAAAAACTGCATAATTAATAATCCATTACACACGACACATAATCCGCGTTTTCCCAATCAAATCAATAGTACGTCAATCATACATTGGCTTAACTAATTTTGCTTGTATGTATTCAACGTCGTGAGAAATGCCTTCTCTGCGAAGTTACATAAAAACCAAGAAATTTCAAAATTTCATTAAGTATTTGATCCAGTATTTTGATAATGCCATGATTCATGGATTAAAATATTTTGCAAAAACTACGCTAAATTTAATTGAAGTGTAAGTAATTTACGGTGTTTCAACGAATTTACTTTAAGATTAATTCTTTTTCTGTTCACAGGATCTTCTGGGCTTTACTATTGACGTTATCAATTTATTTCTCTGTTGTAATCGGCAAAACAACCTGGAATCGTTATCAGACCTCAAACACAGTAGTCACAATTGAGAAAAATTATCGAGATTGGAATATTTCATTCCCGAGTGTTACACTGTGTTCGACTAATAAAATTAACGAGATAAAATTTAACGAGTACGTGCAAAAATATGATATCGACACGGTTGTAGAACGGGGCGAATTTCGAAAATTCATCAATTCGTTGGCAGATTTGAGCTTAAAAAATTTAATGGAATTTGACTACACCTCTATTAGTGATGTAATTTCACCGGAAGACTACGCGGTAATATTATTCGAGTAAGTTATAAAAGTACGATAGTAAAATAAAAATAATTTACAATCCAGTTATTTCAGCATTATGATTGATCTGAATCTCACGTCTAAAACGTATAGTGGGGAGCTCGATATAATTCGAACAGTTTCCGAAATCGGTATTTGCTACACGACCAATAATTTGATTGTTACTGAGCTTGCATCGAGGCACTGGAATGATGGGAAATATTTTCCAGAAATTGGAAAAATTTTCAAGGTAAACATGTTTGACCCGCCTCCAATTGAAAATACGATAACGGGATACAAATCAGATGTAAAATTTTATCTACATAGTCCGTATGAAATCCCAGTGATTAGTGATATTGAGGTGTACGCTAAAGATAGGGATATTGTTGAGGCTTATGTTTTGAGTTCTGAGATTACCGTTGAAGACAATTTTCAAATGTAAGTTTTGTTTAACACTACCGGAATAGTTTACTAACAGATTTCTCGTAGGTACAGTAAAATTTCCCAACGACAATGTCGATTTCCGTTTGAAAACAATTTGAAACATTTTCAATACTATTCGTTCCATCTGTGCCAGCAGGAATGCAGAATGTCACTATGTTATGATTTGTGCGGTTGCATTCCGTATTTTTATCGACAGAGCCGTGATAGCACTTCTAAAATTTGTGGTGTGGAGGGAATGAATTGCTTATATCAATATCGTGAAATTCTAAAAACACTACGTACTAATCCGGAAAAACCAGATACATCGATTAGTTGTGATTGCTTGCCTAATTGTTACGAGTCAAAGTTTTTTATGACTAAATTGGTATGTGCATAAAAAAATTTAACAAAAATGAAATGCCGAAACTCGGGATTGAACCGGGGACCTTTAGATCTTCAGTCTAACGCTCTCCCAACTGAGCTATTTCGGCTGCAGATATCCAATTATTCTTCCATCTGAAATGATTTCTGTGTTATTTAAGAGTATTGTATCCCAAAAATTTAGGGTTTAGAGGTCAGCGACATTATTACGGCTGAAATCGCTGAGTTGGGAGAGCGTTAGAATAAAAATCTAAATGTTTCGCGTTTAAACGTGGGCTTCGGCATAATCATTTTGCTTCATATTTTTGAATTAACAGAAT
This sequence comes from Nephrotoma guestfalica, assembly GCA_963691935.1. NCBI lineage: Eukaryota > Metazoa > Arthropoda > Insecta > Diptera > Tipulidae > Nephrotoma > Nephrotoma guestfalica. The sequence goes on along the minus strand of OY829913.1, from coordinate 69,451,833 downwards.
TCGAGCCCAATGCGTAGTCTAAACTCTGGAATATTAATTAAAATGGTAGAATTTCCGTTGGTGCAGTACAAACGGCAGATATTTTTTTCGTTTCACGATCTGGTTGGTAAGTATATGAGATAGTTGGAAAAATATTTATAAATATCCGATTTCCACACAGTATCAATTGGTGGAATACTGGGACTCTTTCTGGGGTGCAGCATTCTAAGCTTTGTCGAAATAATATATTTTTCCTCGTTCCATTTGTATTGGTATTTAAAAAAATGATCATTTTGTTTTGTTTTTTAAATAAAAATCTCAATTAAAGCACAATTACTGATAAATTTTATTGAAGTTTGTTTTTAAAAAAAACCATTAACGACATCTCACAAACAGAAATTATTTAAATTAATAATAAATTTCGCTTGGCTTAATTCTTAATATTACAGGGACGCTGGTACAAGGGAGTATAGCAATTTCGGTTACTACAGCAGTAACTAATTCAGGTGGTGTGACATCATAGTACAAATGCAAGGGAGTTAAATATTTATTTGTTGCCCAGTCACGAAGCGGATTATTCGTTTGATTTTCAGGATTCCCTTTGTTCAATAGCAAATCATTCGGGTCGCCAATTTCGTTAAACACGAATGCATCGGTTTGTACTCGATCACTAAATTTATGAGTTTCACAGCAGACAAGCACGGGAACATTAAAAGATTTTGCGATCATTGCAATTTGTGCAGTACCCGCCCTTGACATAACGTACCCATTTGCTAATAAGGCGTGGGCACCGAGCAGCACTTTAGTCACCTCGGGCATTATAAATCCAACCGCGTTAATTAGCACCGAAACACATTTAATTTTATGCATTACTAGACGCCGCAACATTTCTTGTCCCTCGTTAAGAGGACGTGCATCAACCACAATTACCCGAAAATCAACATTACGCCTTCGGGCCTCAAGCAAAATATGTTGGATAAGTGACGAGCATCCAAACGTTAAAATTACATCACCATTCGAAATTTTCTCTTGCACCGATATGCTAATAGCCTGCGCCGCCTTATCAATTTGATCTCGGATATACGTCTCAATATTTTCGATTAAAATGTGTCTCTGTTCCGAATCGGTTAGTGTCGGATCTAAATGTGTGATTTGCCGTTTGATCAGTTTAACCGCGTTTGTCATCGAAACCGAGAGGGGGCGGCATTTTTTCAGGAAATTCATCGATAATTGAATTTCAGCATCGATTTCACGTGAGAATTCAGTTTGGGGCGGTGTTACATAATCTTGTATAAGAAATTTCAGAGCATCTAGAAGTGCGATACACCGAGCATTAGACCCGGCCACAATTTTAGTTGATAATTGAATACCTAGTTTTAAAATTTCAGGGTGTACTTTTGGAATTTCGTTCAAATTTTCTAAATTAATGCGTTCCTCGTAGAGGTGGCTGAAGAGCTTAACACGTGATTCTATGGGAAGTGGTTTGATGCGTGGAGCAGCCGAAACTGTTGTGGTGGTACGTACAGTTGCTTTTTTAGGAATAGGGGCTAACTGATTTTTTATGTCGCTAGGTTTGGCAATGTCAGATCTTTTTGCTTGACCAGCCTTTTTTTCTTCTAGCGATTTAGCCTTAGCCGCACGCTGGGCTTCTTGAATTGCTCGTCTTTCGGCCTTGGTCAGCTGTTTTATATCCGTTTTTGAAACTACTTCTAGATTTTCCATTTGAGAAGCTAGTTTTTGTATTTCTGGTTGTGCAGCAGGCTTTTCTTCGACTTTTATAGGTTCGGTTTGCCGAGGCGACAGTTTTTTATCAGATTTCTTCTCTACATTAGAATTACTTTCTTTCCTTTGTACTTCAGAATCGTGTTTCGTTATCGGTTTATTCTGTTTCGATTTTTGTTGTGGTTTATTCTTCTTTTCTGGTTTTTGTTGTGTATTTTCTGGCACATCAAGTTTCGGGGCCGATATATTTTCTACTGGTGAAGAAATTTCACCTTTACTCTTCTTCAATTTGGCATCGAGTTTAGCTTTCTTTTTCGCCTCCCGTTCAGCCAAAATTGTCTCTCTCGATTTTTGCGTTGTATCTGAATTTGCACTATCCATTTTGCTAGTAAATTCACTGTAATTGAGAACAAATCAAAGCTTATGGTTAACATAAATTTGCAACGTATTACATTCCCGCAACATGCTAAGCAAGGTAAACATTTTACGCCAAATTGATTACTAAACTAGGCCATATTTACACTTTTATGATAAATGAAGTATAAACTTACAATAAATTTACAACTAAATTATACTTTTATACAAAAATATGTTAATATTTTAAGAAATTTAAATCACGTTATTTCACCATATGAAAACAATAACCAATAACGAAAATCTAATTTGACAGATATGACATTTAAAATAGGCGAGTTCGTTTTTTAAATTGTACAGTTGGTTCAACAACAAAAAAAAGTTATTCACCACTATGTTTTGTTGAAATGTGAGGCGCCCATAAACGTTTACAAACTGATTTTTAAACATATATTTATTTGTGTGATTTTTGTAATGTCATAGAAGATAATAAACATATAATTAGTAAATGTATGAAATATAATACTATTAGAAATAAATATCCTCTAATTTTAAATAATAAAAATAATTATAAAACATTATGTGAATTTACAAAAGAAATTAATTATAATCCTTAATTTTTATTTAATATTACTTCATTTTTAATCATATTATATAGTACGTCTTATACAGCTATAAGTGCTGAACATATGAAAAAAAAACATATTCAAAAGATTATTAATTTAATAATTAATAAATTATTTTTGTTTCGTAATTTCATAAGATACACTTAAAATTTCTTATTTCAAAATAAAAATAAAAAGCGAAATAAACATACTTATGCTCGATTGTAAGGACGATGATAAACCGCTTGATTAATCATAGTTTGCATTTGAACGCCAACAATGAAGAAAATTAATCGTTGATTAATCAATTGATTAATTGTCCGTTTTATCATCTCTTTTTGACGATTAAACCAGAGAGTAAAACTACTACATACTTTAACGTGGAGTTCTATGGTACAAAAAGATTTGATCTACTATAGATCTAAAAAATTTATTTATTTGAAATTTAATTGCTATTTGAGAAAGAGTTAAAATTAAACATAATTAAATACCAATATAATAAAAAGCCATTTTCCTATATACAAAAAATACATGAGTTAGTGTAGGAATGCGCTATACAAATAAAAAAAGTATGGGAAATTTTCTTTGCTTGCAATAGATCTTAAATATCTTTTAAAATCAGTAGAAATTTTTATTAACTCGAACTTCACGGTAAATATTGAAACTTTAGTTTAACTTACAAGCAAAAAAACTCACAACATTTTTATTGGACTTGCCCGTACTACCTCAGTTATAACGAATATAGCTTTCATTAGATTTGTTTTGATAATAACTGCTGTGTCTATGCATGTGGATTGCGAGACAAGAAAAGTTGAAAAGTTTTTTTGGGTTTATGAATTTATATCTAATGCGGCTGAAAAACACATTTTCATTCTCCTGAGCATGAACTTTGTTTAGTTATCTTTAATTTTGGTAAATTGCTTTTTATCTTAAGGTAGTTTTCATTAAGAAATTTAACATTATCCGCTATGATGTCTTTAATCGACGATCATCAACGTCATATAAAATATGTAGAGCATAGTTAATGAGTATTAATGAAGAGTAGTAATTTTGCTCATTTACCTTCTCTATGTTATTGACTCTATGTGCAACACACACATTTTGCCAGGAAATGGTAAAACTCTGAATGGAAACCAACTTGAAAATGAAAAACAATTTATCAAAATGAATAGTAAATAAACAAACTTTATGCTCAGAAGACTGAAAATTTATTTTTCCGCCGTTATAAACAAATAAATTCAACAAAATCTTAACAAAAACTAATTTCCATAGCATTTGTATGAAAGTGTTTTTTGTTTTTACGTTATTTGAGCCTGCATACATAAAAACCATATTTCTTTCATTCGCCTTCTATTTGACCGTATGCATAAACGCAATGATAATAATAAAGGTCAAAGAAAAACTACTGCCAGTCATATAAAAAACTGCTATAAAACTGCAGTAAAAGAGAGGATACATTTTCATTTAGCGTCGATTATAACCGCGGGCGGTTGGTCTAATTTGGTTGAATCGGATGCCAAATTTAATGGTTTGTAGACAAGTTGGTCAACAAAATTATGTTGGATGTGTTCAATGGAAATTCTATACAACCGACCAACTAAATTGAACGGTGTGTAGTAATGTTGGACGATATTTCGTCACTCATGTAAAAAATTCCATTGAACACAAAACCAAATTAGGGTGAAACAAAAAAAGAAGCGAAAACTAAACAAAACAAAAATAGTGGAAATTAGATGGTAAATTGGATAGTGTATATACAACATCCAATTTTGTTGGATCGACAGTTGGTCCGACAAGTTGGCTTGTCTGTAGCGCTCTATACAAGGTGCAACACATTTAAAATCATCGAGTAATGATTAATCAGGGCATCGTCCGTTCAATTTATAAAAAATCTATAGATACTTCTTTTTTCCTGAATTTTTTTTTCGGCGATTCTTTAATTCCATTCTCTAATACAGTTAGCAATTTAGGGTTAACTTTCAATAAAACTCTTACTTGGGGTGACCATTTAATTAAGGTAAGCAAAACGGGTTTTGGAATGCTTAGTTGTTTGTATAAAGTTGTAGGGTTCACTGATAGTATATTCCTCTCGCACCTTCTTCCACATTTTCTATATGGTGACGTCATTTTGTTTGGAATGCTTCAGGAGAATATGAATATTCTTCAAAGATGTTTCAATGCTTGTATTTGTTCATTTTTAGTATTAGGAAAAACTATCACAATTCTCACTTTTTGAATTTGATTCTTGGCTGTAGTTTAGTTGACTTTTATGATTCGTGTTTGTCTTTTTATTTTTATGCTTCTCAGAACTAAGCAACCTCCCTATTTATTTATATTATACAAGTATACTACACTTACACTTAGTACAATTATACTTCAATTACTATACAAATATACTATAATTTTTGTATTATTATTATTATTATATTATTTTTATATGTAGTCTGTAAGTATTCACTTCTTGCAGTATCCTCTCTACCAAAATTGTAATGTCGATCGATAAATAAATAAATTAATCAATAACAATTTGAATGTGCCAAATTGTATGTTATTAATTTAAACTGTCGCTCGCACGCCTAAGATTTTTGTATATATTTAATCTATGCAATCTGTTCTGCGACCAAAGCATTCCCAACTCCGATTTACGTAGAATCATCAGCGCTTTGCAATGCTCCTTACCAGCCTATAATACTGACATTGAAAATTTGTCGGCTCATGAGTTCTGCACTCTTACAGGAGGTCATAGTTGCGTTCAGGTTCATCACCGATCGTGATCAGATGATGTAAAATCGCTTCATAATCGGGATTCGAGAACCCTGTACTTCCCAAATCTAAACACCAAGGCTTTTAGCCACTGTGCAGTTTGGTCGGTAAGAATTTTCTTGAACTGTGAAATTAAGCCAAAGAAAATTGGCTTTCACACTAATATGTTTGCCATAGCCTTATTCTACAACTTCCTTAGTAAGAAAAATATATATATGTCATCGTGAAATACAGCCTTTAAGCATAAATAGCTTATAGACAGACAGGTTAATTTTTTCACTTACCCTATTTCATTTTCCGTAATTAGCTTTTCTGGCGCAGGTATCACTCTGTGGCCATTTTTACGAATTTCGAATAACTGTTCTAAATAAATCAAACTGTAAAACCATTGTGGAATAATTTTGAAGTGTCAAAAAAAAATAAAAATCGAGACAAAAGCTCCACTTTTCGATATTACCCATCGCTCTTTTGCATACAACAAATAATTTCAATAACGTTATTCCGCCGTTCCACACTTAGTTGTTGTTAGTTTATTGGTGAAGGGGAAGGAAACGAGGAAAGAATCACCACTTTAGCGAATTGTAGTTATATGGTATAAAAAGCATTTTTTGGTCAAAACTGTAAACCTTTTTCTAACTTGTCCCTAAAAACCAAGACTTTGTTTTGTCTTTTGGAGCACAGCGACAAACACTGAAGTTTCCAAGAGAGTTAAATTAGTTGCAAAAATGTTAGCAAATTTGATTTACCATACTAAATTAAGTTGGGTGGCTGATAGTAGGTCTTAAAATCGTTTTCTTAACATTTATACCATCCATAACCCTGTTACCAATGCCGACATATATTTTTGGACCGATCCACCTTCCATCTCATCGAAAGTGTTAGGAGCGCTGCAGCCATACAGTTTGATTGAAAAGATGAAATTAAACCATAAAATAGCCGAGATTTTGTTGAACAACGAACTGATTCAACGGGATTTGTTTTATTCGATTTTGAAAATAACCGAATAACATAATTTTCCTTGACCACAAATACGATTGATGAATTATTATTTTTTGTTTTCCTTTTTAACAATATAGCACTGAAATTGTTGAACAATTGAATATATCCTTCCTGCGTTAAAAATTGAACGATTATATTAATTAACGATAATTGAAAGTAATAACGACCACACTCAACCAACATTTATCTTTAGTGGTGATTAAAAAAGACGTCGTTATCACGTACACAGTTTTATGGTTGTCAGATACAGCACGCAGCCTAATTTTTTAGTCAAAAATCAACAAGGCAAGAGTACTGATTGCAAGAGGAATATAATATAATAAATAAGTTGTAAAAGTTAAGAAAAAATAATAAAATATTACTTATTTAAAATAGTAAATAATTGTAAAGAAATAGACAAAAATGAGTAACATACCAAAAATAATGATATTTCGTCCAACTTGGGATGAGTTTAAAAACTTTTCCGAATACATTCAGTTTATTGAATCCAAAGGAGCTCACAAAGCTGGATTAGCTAAGGTAAAATACTGGAAATTAGGCAAAAAGAAAAGAAGTGCTAGTTTTAATTCAAATGTTTATTCGAAAATATTTAGATCATCCCACCAAAAGAATATGTTCCCCGAAAAAGTGGTTACGATATCGATAGCCTGGACATACAAATCAAGTCACCAATATGTCAAGTTGTATCGGGTAAACAAGGATACTACCAACAAATAAATGTACAGAAACGTCCGCTCACTCTTAAGCAATTTTGTGAACTTGCTAATTCGGAACGACATCAAACCCCAAAACATTACGATTACGAGGATTTGGAACGTAAATATTGGAAAAACGTTACCTATGTATCACCAATATATGGTGCAGACATCGATGGTACGCTAACTGATCCGGATGTTAAGGAATGGAATATAAACAATTTAAACACGATCCTTGATTATGTGAGCATGGATTATAAAAAAACAATAGCCGGTGTTAATACAGCCTATTTATATTTTGGTATGTGGAAAACCAGTTTTGCTTGGCACACGGAGGATATGGATTTGTATTCGATAAACTATTTGCATTTTGGTTCACCAAAAACTTGGTACGCTATTCCACCCGAATACGGTCGAAAACTAGAACTACTGGCAAATAATTCATTTGCTGAAAGTTACCAAAACTGCAACGCCCACCTACGACATAAAATGACTATAATAAGCCCACATGTTCTAAAACAATATAATATTCCCTTCAATAAAATCACCCAAGAGAAAGGTGAGTTCATGATAACATTTCCGTTTGGCTATCATGCTGGTTTTAATCATGGGCTAAATTGTGCTGAGTCAACAAACTTTGCCACGCGTCGATGGATCGAATATGGTAAACGGGCATCACATTGTTGTTGTAGAAAAGATATGGTTAACATCTCTATGGATACCTTTGTTAGACGATTTCAACCGGAACGATATGAATCCTGGTTAAATGGAGAGGACACTGGTGGTCATCCTGAAGATGATGAAGAAACGAGCTCTCGAACTTCAAAAGAAAGTGAGCTTGCGAGGTAAGTGTTTTACTTATACATATAATTTTTTATAATTTGTTAATTAAGATAGAATATTTTGATCTTAAGGAGTAGATGGTAGTAGTGTTGAAATCAAAAACTACATAAATAACCAAACCTATTCTATAAATTTATTCTAGGGTCCGGGCAATTAAACGGCCATATTCTCTAAATAAAAGTTTAGAACAAGAAATAATAAAATTAAATCGTTAAATTCTTATAAAACAATTAAGTTATAAAAGGACCTTGGAAAATCCCGACTAACGGTTTAGGTTTAATTACAGGCATTAAAATAGAAATGTACATACTTGTAATTTTTCCGGTATCACCCTGTTTAAACTAATTAAAAAATTCTCGCTTGATTTTATTTTTACCTGAGACGAATGCTAGACAGTATTTTAAGCATCGTTTTGTTCTGCATACGAAATTTAAGATAGAACATAAGTACCTTGTGGCAGAACACTGAATTAAAATTATAAAGGTCTAAACATGCATTTAGGAATGAAAATTAGTTTTATCATACATATAATAAACGTGCCGTTTTAGGTAGGTAAATAAATTTGTTTATTTAAAAGAACATACACATTATTGTGCCTTGTATTAGGTATAAGGCGCGTGTATAATCACCTAGACCTGTATTTGTTGAGAAATTTGTGATTTCCAAGTGTTAGAACAACTACATATTGCCTTATTGTGAATAAAGAAAGATTGAAAGTCTCAGGAAGCCTTAAAAACACCATTATTATCGGATTTTAAGAGCTTCCGAATTTGTACTTCACAAGTTTTGAGAGATATAGTATCATAATCAAGTGATATGGGTCATACAATCTCTGAAGATGCTAATACACGATTCGAAATATAAAGATCATTGTATTAATGGTAATTTATATGATGTAAGTGTGATAGGAGGACTTAATAAATGATTAATCAGTCAAGTCATCGTATCAGTCATATAAAATCATATTCGATTTACAATAAGAATTTTTAAAATTTTATTCAAATTAAATCTGATACCTGCCAAAATATTTCTGAATACGATCCGAAAAAGAGAGTACTAGATTCTTATTTAAAATTGAATAGGAATCTAGTACTTTTGTTTTCGTATCGTGTTCAGGAATAGGGCCACTGTTATTGAGGGGATTAAGTTCAAATGAAAATATTCTCATGGAATGGTTACCCGTTTTGCAAACTGTATAGAAAAGGTAAGGTTGTGTGAAATGTTTTATGAGAAAATATAATTTTTCTAAAATTTATAATTGTCTTTAATGGGATCATTCGTGTTGAATACGTTTTTGATCCTCCTAATCGAGCTGTTAAGCCTGTTTGAAGTGAATCCTGCGTTTTGTGATATTTAATTTTGATTTATTTTGTTACCGGCAATAACAAATGTTGGGATTTTTTGCTGGAGATACCAATACTTGAACTTTAACGGTTAAGGAAATTGCTAGAAAATTCAATAACGGATGAAATCAAAATGTTATACATGAAACCTGTAACGTGGAAAACTAGTAAAATCGTTCATGTGATTGTTAAGCCAATGAGGTCTATTGAACTTGGAAAAGGTCCCAAATGCAAAAATAGTATACTTTAATGTTTATATTACATTTTAAATTGTTAATTTAATTAGTAAAAGCCATTTGCTTTTAGGTCAGAAGATAATGTTACATTTATATTACACACTCTTAGAGAACTGTCGGTAATGAGGGTACTCGCAAAGCGAGTAATCGATCAGTTAATGTTTAAAGTATAGCTGCGCTCTGCAATATTATTAAATAATACATATTCTAACATATCGATAGTATTATATTTCGCCTAGAACAGAAAATTGCATTAGAATACCAGATATTTTAAAATCAGTGTAATAAAAGAATCCGGAATGCCGGAATGAAAATCAAAAACATTATCTGTGACAACAGCTTTTATGCCATAGACAGACTACTAGTTTCATAACTAGTTTCGAGATCATGATTTACTAAATGAGAACTCAAGACACACTACAATTTCTTTTGTCTTCTCGTTAGGTTTTAAATAGTAACGATCCTAGGTAACGTCATGGTGAAAATAAAAAATTCGAGGAACTTACAAGGAATCTCGAGCGATAATCACCAACAACCATTGAAGTAATGAACAGGTTGACTTCAGACTAAGAAGAAGCTGTACAGATCACATCAACTTATTTTGCATCATCAACGAATAATTCAATGAATGTTGCTGTTCTTCGTGGATTTCAACGCATCTTTACCAATAGTGCAGTCTGGAAGACACTACGAAATAGACATGCGTACCAGGAATGTACAAGGAAGCTGCAAATAGTTCAAAACATAGGAGGCAGAGTGACAAAAACTACAATATACGAGGAATCGAAAAGGATATAGGGGTATACATTTTTTATTTCTCATTTCTCATCCTGATAATATTGGACCGAATGGTATACTGTGAAATCCGACTCTATAATATGGACTGTCGATGACTATGATATATCGATGATTATGAGACTTATACAAAGATTAACACATATTGAAGTGTTGCGAAAGTCCACCAGGAAACGAACAAAAATGTTGATAAATTCGTATACTCGGTTTTACTGTAAGAAAGCAGAAAGAACAGAAGAATAAATTAACCAATATATCAACGAAGTTAGAAATTCTTTCATTGTGGCTTTAAGATCCAGAATGCGACCGTCCTGCCAAAAAATGAAAAGCTTCGAATGTTTAATGCCTCTGACAAAATAGTATTGCTGTTTGGCTGGCAAATATGGAAACACATGCAGTAGATCAACATTTCAGATATTTACAAATATGCACCAAAAAGGATAAGATCTTTCGTGTCCTATAATATTACAAACCAAGAAGTTCTGTGGCAAAGAAGACTGCAAAAGTTTAGCAAGTACAAGTTTAGCATTCATATTTTATTAGTAATTATGAAATGTATGTTCCTTCGCCAGCTGCCTGTCATTTGCCTTGTGAAATCTGTGAATTAGTCCACGGTGAGGGATGCCTATCTCAAACTAATAACATCAGTTACACACTTCATCGTGTGTATGCAACCTGAGTGAAAGTATCTGTTTAACATTGGCATTGGCAGTTAACTAAAAATCATTTCGCAGATCCATCTGGCACATTCCGGACTCGATGAGAGTAGCGCTTCCCCGCAGTGTAACTTAATTATTCAAAGTTGGTCACCGGTCTACTTCATTGTAGTTTTAGTTCTATTTTAGTTTTTTGGAAATTTCGAATGAATTTTGAGACGAGAGAGACACTGTGTTACGTATCTTAGTTTCCTAAGTGATCATGTTAGGAGTATGTTATGCATATCCCTTCTAAACCCAAAATAGGGTAGAAGAAGCAATTGATCAGGTTCAAAAAGCAGCCCAAACGAACTGGGGCGCCTTGGTGAACTAGTAAATAGAAGACTGATGAAACATGTTCAACAAAGCCACGAACATCGATAAAACGAATTTCTGGGGTTTTATATAGATCAGTATACAAATTGTAACAAGAGAAAAAAAACATTGAAATGGAGATATTTCTATGAAGAAGTGGCCTTTCACTGCTTAATGCGGCTGGAAAATTTAAGAATTTTCTTTCTCGATCGAAAATTCAATATTGGAATTATTAGACTTTTACGAAAACCAGTTAGAAATCCTTAGTTTATTGGGTATCCATTTCGCAAGAAGTAGATAATAATGAACTCTATAGTGACAGTCTTAGCAGCCAGTTTCCGACCTGTATCCAGGCCTCCTTCGTTCTAAATGTTTAGAACGCCTGATGGAAACGTATTTTAGAGTTAATTTTCTTATTTAATTATCCTTGACACCTACCAGAAGGGTAATTTGATAAACATTTAATAATGAACCCTTCAATGCTATTTTATTAGCAGCCTTGAGATATGGTAGAGAACGCTACCAATAGCGTAAATCTATAAAAACTGACAATTTTACTATCCCGCTCTTCTCGGAGGTAAAGTCTTTTGGGGTACGGTTGGATCAAAGGTTTTTCACAAAAACAGTTAAAAAAAACTTTACAAATACCCGACTGCGGCATTTGACCATTCTACGTTTAAATCTGGAGGGAAGAAAGCAAATTTCAATGCATCAAGCCGTCGTTCGGGAAATATTATCTTCACCGACGGGCAAGTTAGCTTTGTTCTATCGGGTGTTGGACTGCCTGTATGTGATCCTGCTATCTATGGGATTGCAATCGACCGTATGCTCGATATTCATTGCATTGCCTGGCTGTCTTAAGGTTTGATTTTTTTTAAATACAAACATATTGCCAAGAGAGAGTTATCTGAACGGCTTTCATCACGGCAATATGATGAGCAAGGCTCTTTTATTGAACATTTAAAGGCTGAAGGCAAGTGATTTACAATGTTTATTACATTTATAATGATTGCTCCGTTTCTTAGAAGCCTGGGATAAAATTGAAACCTTAAATGTGCTGTATAAAATAGTGAAAATGTGAGAGCACAAAATAAGAGGTTCCGCACTTGCCACAAGCAAGGACAGCACTATTATAAAATAAATTTCTGTTATTATTTTATAACCAGCGGAAGTTTTTAATTGATTTGTGTATCAAGAGAATCGAAGTACAGAGAATTTTGTAATACAAATTAGATGAAACCCCACCATCGAATTATGATGAAATGTAGTCAATAATATTCGATAGAGGGGATTCTAAAGTGAGTTTTGGACAAAATTATATGATCTGTCCTTCCTGGATCCAACATCGCCATTTCGTAACAGATCATTAAAATTGGTTTCTAGAGTTGGTTTCGGATTCAAACATAAATATTAATTTATGTTCTGGTATCTGCCCATGCTAGATGGTTAAAGTTGCTAAATCTTAACCAATAATGGTGAAATTTAAACCATAAGTCTAATTTGCAATACTAATATGTATTTTGTGCGAATTCTGAAATGAGTCCATGCTGAGTGCCGCCACTCATCCACTTCTTAGCACATAAATATAAGACTAGGTACTCGCCGGTTGCGTTTGAATTGGAAACTTGCGATCTAAATAAAAATTTAAGGGGGGCCTATCCTTTAGAATTCACAAAATAAGTTTTGTTTTTTGCAGATTATGGTTAAATCTCAAACACTCCCACAGGTTACTTTTGGAACTTTTTGAGATGATCAGAAATTGAGCACTTATAAGCAAAAATTTCGAAAAATATAGAGCGAATGGTAAACGATAGATTCCCCTTTTTTTCCACGAAGCCTCCAGTGTGGTCTTAGCTATTAGAAAAACAACCGTACATATTGGTTACCTGTGTGAGTTTTCGAATTATTGACTATAAATCGAAAAGAACTAAACACTACAAAAAATTGTAGAGCGAAATATAAACTAAACCCGTATTTTTCCATTTAGATAAGCTAATCCAAAATTAAAATACAATGCTACATACTAACTTTATATTTACTTGTAAAGAACTGGACTGGACAAGTAGCGCCTAGCCATGAACTCATTTTAGAACCTCGTTTAAAATATATTTTGGAATTACAATATAGACGTCCGATCTAAATTTCACCATTATTGGTTAAGAATTCACCGAGTTCTACCAGATTATCCAAATTTAAAAACTTCCTTCAAAATGCATCTTAGAACCTATTTTAATCGTATAGGAGCAGATACCAAAAATGTACCCTAAAATTTGTGTTTGAATCTAAAATCAAATTTCATACTGATTCGTTAGGAAATGGCGATGTTGGGCCCAGGATGGAAAAATCATATAATTTTATCCAAAACTCACTTTCAAATCCCTATCATTGATTGACCAAATTTCATCATAATTCGTTAAGAAAAAGCGGTGCTCCGTCTAATATTTTAAAAGTACAAAATTCCCTATACCGCGGTTTGCTTGACTTCGGAGGCAAATACATAGCTATTGTGTACTTCGAACTGTGATGAATAGTGTAACCGCTTATTTTCCGCTATCTTATACAGAGGATGCCTTAAATAGAGACACCGGATTGATTGATTGATTGATTTTGAATGTACGACCAAGTTCTTAGGCTTGAGTTCCCGGATGACGCCGGGTCCACCGTACACCCTTTTTTACACATAACAAAACCGAAGGATTGGATAGGTTAGTTAAGTGGGACAGAATCGGCCCGGTTACAGACACCTAGGTATAGCCGATAGTTAGTAACACAAAGACAACACAATTCTAATCTACTAGATGAAGGATAAAGGCTTAATAGGTTAATGGATAACGATGGTATTGGTCTTCAACAATTGCTTCTTTAAAACGGCAACCTAAGAAAAAATATTATTATTTCACATGCATCTGGAATTTTCCTGAAATTTAATTCTATTAATACTTTTCGGCTACCTAACCAAAATTGGTTGACTCGACCCGTTACAAACACCTATGTAAAGTCGTTAGTAATAAAATGACAACACAATTCTAAACTACACAATCAGCAATTACAATGAAGCATTAATTCACAAGCATCTGTAAATTTCCTGAAATATAATTCTGCAACTCCGCAACTTACAGTAGAATTTCCTGAAACCAAAGTTATTTGAACTATATTCAAAATAACTCTAAAATTCATTAGTATATTTAGGACAATATATATACAATATAAAAAATTATACTTGAATAAAATAAATGTAAAGAACGATTAGTATTAACTAAATTAATTTGGTTCTCATAAAACAAATAAAATAAATCGAATCCAGGAAAGGCACGCACGGCCTTCCTAACTTCTAAGTCTGTTGATTTGATGGATTTATTTATAAAAACAAATATTTATGAAAGTCCCTTGTCCTTGTCATCCCTAATCTAATACAAATATGTTTATTTATAAAAATAGAAAATGACCAAACGAAAACTGGTCCCAAAAACAGCTAATTTGGAATCTGTAAGGTAATGTATTAATAATGAATATTTTTCACAGCTTTAGAATCCCCAATACCTAAACAGATTCAACCAAAATTAAATAAAACTATTAAAGTAATCAGGAATCTGTAAGATAACAGAATTAATAATAAGTAGCTAGCACATCTGTAGGATCCATGATAATCAAATAACCCAATTATATGGTTCAATGCTTTAATTATAAAGTAAATAAATCAGAAAATATTAAATTAATCTACGATAGTTAACTATTGTATATATATATATATACATATACACACACATATACACACACATATACACATACATATACATATATACACACATATACATATATATATATATATATATATATATATATACATACATATATACACACATATATATACATATACACACATATATATATACATATATATATATATATACATATATACACATACATATATACATATATATACATACATACACATACACACACATACACACATACATACATACATATACATACATACACATACACATACACACACACATATATATATATCTACAACAGCATTAAATAAATTATAAATTATATAATCGACATACGTCGATAATTATTTGTCCAACCTAGAACAAGTTAACCAAAACCTTTACCAATTTACAGTCTTCCAAATAATCTAGAAAAAAATTTAATTAAAAAGTGCATGATCCCGAAAAACTATCTACATATAACAAATTTGACTGCATTTCAAATGTACTCCGTAGCTTCCATGTAATTCCAAATATTCAAATATTCGCAGAAATAGCAAAGTTATAAAGTTAAGCCAACAATTCCAATTCGGTCACAGCCGCCTACCTCTACATGTCCTAAACTAGAGTTCCAAAATTCGTTAAATTATTATTTTCACGTTCAAAACAAGAATAATAAGAAATTTAAGAAATTTAATTTAATTTTACACTAAAACCTAAAATTCAAATTAATAAATTATTAATTTATAATTCTACAAGGATCTTCATATATGAGTGCGATAATACGTTTTCCGCGGAACCAATCTACCGTGTAAATCGGAGGATGGGTGTATATGAATGAATGAATTCATCTGTCAAGGAGAAAACGAAAAGTACAGAATATCCACGATCATGCTTGTTTAGTTTCTATCCAATTTCGTCATATATTTATCCCCTCAAAATTTTGTTTTATGTATTTTATTTGTCTATTTCCTGTTTATTCTTTTTTAGTTGAAACTTGGAAGGGATAAATTATAAAACACTAAGCATGATCATAATAATCTATTCTCAGTTCTCACTCACGCAACAAGCGCAAAAACAAAAAATAGAAATGTATGTATATATTTAATATACTAAACCAAAACATATAAATGAAATGGTATTTCATTTTACGCTCCTCTCTTAACACGTTTACGCAAATAGAAACAGTTAAATACATATTTTATATAATTAAAATTTATTTCGGAAAAATATGAATTAAAATAATGAAAAACACTTATCTTAGGCATCCATTGGAATCAAAAAAGTCATACATATTGAAGATTTACATACACTGCGTACGTTGCGTTCAAGCAACGGTATCAAAATACATATAAACGAAAACGTTATGTACATATTTTATACAATCACAAGCGCACCGTACACAGATTCAAATAAATATACAATACGTATAACTATTCACTTCACTTATTAAATTCACGCAAATTATTATTGAAATTATTATTTATTAAAATTATCAACTATATCAATATTATACTTTTTATTAGTTAATTAAAATACATTTAAAATAAATTATTTATTTATTTAAAGGAGAGACAAAAACACGTCCTTCCTCTACGACGATCAATCGCCGACCATCGCCTTAAATAGAGACACCGGATAAAACAAAATTGTTTCGTTGGTGCCCTGAACTTAATGTGTTTATTAAACTATTAACGTTCACGTTTCCTATTTGAGGTTCAATTACTGAGTTATTGAAAATTGTAGACTTTACCGGAAGAACGTACGATTATCGATTCTTTCGCTAGAATGATCCATGTAGCTACGAATATGAGATAAAACTGCGGTTATTAATAGGCGGATGTGTAACTTATGAAAACGAAACTCGTTTGAAATTGTGTAAATGTTTTTTCCTTAATTAACAAATTTAATTGTCTTGAATGTCAATTTAATTTATAAATTCTTTTTTAAAATTATCTATATCAAAACTTTTAATTTGTAGTTCGTTGTTTACTTTGAAGATAACATTTTCAATTATAGTACGCAGTGAATTAAAGCACTTGATCGTCCGGAATTTTTATGAAACTTATAGCTGTAGCTTTTAAAAAACTTTGCTTGAATTAAAAATGACTAATTTTATTGTAAATTTTAACAAAATGGATTAAAGCAAATTAATTAGGTACACTACTTGGAAATCAATCAAGTGCTTACCAAGTTACGTATTACATATTTGCTTTTTTGCTATTTTTTTACCAAACAAGAAAACGGTTCGATCCTTCAAAACGCATAGCTCTGAGATAGAATGTCTCGTTATTTATTTTCATAATATTGACCTTGTACTTGTTTAGAGACACCGGGTTAATATATTTGAAGAAAACGAAGGGACACAATAAATTTAAAAAAAATAATTCGCAACGAGCTTTCTTCAATTTCATTCCAGACTTCAAGACACAGCAACAGATGCATCCCAAATTATAAGCCCGAACAATAAACGGTGAGCGTAACAAATTTTGAAATTTTCATTTGAAATTTTAGACATAATTGAGTAGTGTGATATTTTACTTGAATGACATTTAATGCGGCGAATAAGAACTATTTTGCTATTTTGCATTCTGCATATTTGTTAAAAATTTCATTAAAATAATATCAAACGACTTTTGTGTAATTTCGCTAAATTTTTCTATATTTTTGTTTCTATTTTACAAACAGTCAATGGGAGCCTGTAGTCCGATTACAGAAATTAGAAAATATCTGGAATTCGATAAATAAACCGGGTGGCATAGCAATAAATTTACTAGACGCGGAATTAATTAAAAATACAAAACGTATGCGCTTTCAAACTAAAGTGATTACGTTACAAAATGAAGCTTGAAAATTTACATTTAAACTTGTTTAATTTATTATATATTTGTAAATGTTTTCTTTATTTTTCTTTTGAAAATAATATATTTTATTGTAATTTGTATAACTAGAAGAAGATTGGTAATTAGATGGCTAAAATTTTAGTTGAAATATTAGAACTATAATTTATATAAGCAGCTGTAAACCAAAATTTCAATGAAATTTTTCGTTTCTCCATCGCGTCCTACCAGATTCATACCACACAAGAACACAAACATACACATTCATCCCTTCAAATTGTTCATGGCTGTGATTAAAAATTATATTCGTTGTTGTGCGTACATCACATTAATTAGCCCCCCGCATCTCTAGTCTAGTTTAATATTTTTTTTGTCGATTTTTGTAAGTTGTTTTGTTTTAATTAAAGCATTGAATTAAAAATATCAATTTAATATTATAAAATAGTGCAAGGGTTAAAAAAGAACTAAAAATAAAAATGTGCGATTAGTATTTTTATAAAATATTTAATTTCATTTACTAAAAAAATTATATGTTTTCTATCTTATTTTAGTTTTAAATATAACAAAAAACAGATTAAGTATTATTACCTATATTATATTTACAAACATACACTACGTAGTTTAAGATGAAATAAGAACTATTTTGCGTTTATTTTTTGTGGTTTTGTAATAAATAAATATAACAAATAATAAGTATATGTGAATAAAAAATATTAAATTTAATAAACCTTAAATATATAGTAAAGTATATTTCCTTTCATTAACTTTTTTTTTATATATACAAAGGGATAAACAAAATATTCAAATTTTTATTTAGGCCACATGATATAAAGTTTTTATTAAATTTTTATTTTATATTATAATATAATTCGATTATCACAAAATACGACTTTTTAGTTTAATTTTATAAAAAAATATATATATAATATTAATAAACAACAAATTATTAATAATTAATTATAAAATGTTATATTATAATACAAAATTATCACGAGCATGAAGCTGTTGGTGTATATCGAATAGAGTTTGATCATCATTCTCACTGTCATCTTCATCAATTGCTAACGGAAGTGGGATTAGCTCTTGGGTACCTTGTTGCCCTTGTACACCATAACGACGTTCCGCACGTGAAAAACGTCCTCTGTGGACGGAAAAAAATGTGTGTAATGTTGTTATTACTGATTGAAATAAATCTTTGTGTGTATTTAGCACAAAAAGCATAATATGTATATTCCATTGCAAACAATTTGTGAAAATTACCCGTAAGGTAGACCACTTTACACAATAAATATTACACAAAACAATAATGATAAATGCAAGAAATTGTATAAGGTTGGGGGAAAAAATCCACTATATATACGTTTATTTCGGGGCTTTATTTAACATGGCTACAATCATTTGTTTTAGCTCAAATATGCACCTTATTTTTCTATAACTTGTTGCCATTTAAAAGGCAATTTCATTAGATCGCTTTTCCTAAACGCCTTGTCCCTATTAGCAAAAACTAAGATAGCCAGATTTTACAAGCCTCTCTTAAGGCCATTTTTACACTACCAAGAGCATTTGCCATGTACAAAAAAAGATGATAATCGCTTTGTGTCAAGTTCGGACTATAAGATGGATGTATAATAACCTCCCAACCAAGCTCACGAAGCTTCTGGCGGGTCATCATGGACCTGTGATGCCTGGCGTTGCCCTGGTGGAACACGACGCCTCTCCTATTGGCTAATTCTGGCAGCGTTTGGTCGATTGCTGCCTTCAGTCGGTAAAATTTTTGGCAATAGAGGTCCGAATTGAGCATTTGGCCATTGGGCAGCATAGTAGATGATTCCCTTCTAATCCCACCAAACACAAAGCAAACCTTTCCTGGCCGTCAATCCTGGTTTGGCCATCATTTGGGCCACTTCGCCGGCCTTCGACCATGATCGTTTCCGCTTGATATTGTATGTAACCTATTTATCGGCGCCTGTCACTACCTGCTTCAGAAATAGCTCTATTTCGTTCCGTTTGGTCAAGGAAGGCAGCTGGAAACACTCAAACACAGTCCATCAAGTTTTTTTAAGTCAACTCGTGCGGCACCCAAACATCGCGGTTATTTTTGAAGCCAGCTTTATCCAAATGGTTTAAAACTGGTTTGTGGTCGATCTTCAGGTCCTGGACGATGCTACTACAGCTCGCATGTCGGTCTACTTAGACAATTTTTAGGATTTTATCAACATTTTCGACGATGGGCCTTCCAGTTCGTGATGCATCCTTGATATCGATATTACCAGAATGGAATTGAAACTATAGCTAATCGAAGCGCGTGATTGGCTGTGACAGTATCGGGACCACGAACACCATTCACAATTTCAGCCGCCTGACTTGCGTTTTCGCTTTTATCGAAGCAAAATTGTAAAATATAGCGAATTTTCTCTTTGTTTACGTCCATCCTTAACACGCTATAACTCACAACTGAATCGATCAATCAAAACAATGACAAAATTATTTATTAGTACATGACTCCCCCTTTCTAACGAGTATAAATATGGCCCACTGCGACAAATAAATCACGAGATATATGCCACTAAGGCCATCTAGCGAACAAACAATGAATTTCTTTTTCACCAACCCATTATATCGCGAAAAATTACGATATGTAAAATTTGGTAATTAAAGATCAATTATACAAGGTTTATCATCTTTTGTAATTGAAAGGAATCAAGACCTTTATATCAGGTGGTCGATTTAAGTAAAAAATCCACAAATCAATATTTTTGAGGTGCATTCACTGCTATGATTTGATACTCCGTCTTTTTTTGAGCAATGGTAACTTTGAAATCTTAAACGGCAATCCATATTTGTTATTGCATTCAGGTTCTGCGACAAAAACCGGCAATTTTGTTAATTTTGGGTCATTTTCGAACTGTCTAAATTTTTACAGCGACTGAAGCTGGAGCCGAAGGCTTTTGCAAAGTTGGTATATATACTACTCAAAACAAGATAAGAAACACTTGCTACTGGGGTGTTACATTTCGTTGTAGACCAATTTTAACCAAACTAATGATACCATATTTTTCATTAATATTTTGTTTTTTGGTATATCTAAAACCAGATTCGTATTTCATAACTGTAAAACGCAGTAGACCTTTCCGTAAAACAATAGCAAAATTAATTTGTTTTTAAATACAAATTGTGTGAAAATTATTTTTTTCAATAAATTAACAAAATGGCACGAATTAGGATTCATCGCATTAGGCAGCACTGATCCTAGAGGAAAAAAGTTGTACGTTTTGTACGTTTTGTAGCGAAATTAATGGGAGTATCCCATTGTTTGGTACGTAACGTTTGGTTACGTTTTCGTGAGAAGGGATCATATGGAAGAACGCCTGGGAAGCAAGAAAAGCAGCCATATGCCCCATTTTGCTGAAAGACTGAAATTTTGTCAAGAACATAGGAGTTGACAGTTGCGACATTG
The DNA here is from genome assembly GCA_963691935.1 of Nephrotoma guestfalica. Lineage (NCBI taxonomy): Eukaryota > Metazoa > Arthropoda > Insecta > Diptera > Tipulidae > Nephrotoma > Nephrotoma guestfalica. The sequence continues at coordinate 69,430,476 of OY829913.1, read as the reverse complement.
GCGGGCCTTACTCTTCACGGATGAATCACGATTTTGTTTGAGTACCAGTGATTTATTTATTTATTTACTAATTTTGGAATGATCTACACACCAAATATTGAGCTTATAAGCTCATTTATAATATGATGTGCAGTTCAAGAAAATCCAATTAGTTAAACCTTTTCTCTCTGGGTCGTAGAGCGTGGGGATATGTCTCACATAGTAATATAAATTCTAATCTGCTATTTTTAACATTATTTTGTAAAATCCCCATCAGTAGATGAATACAAGATGTGATGTAATTTGCTGGTTGCTTGCTATCTTCTCTTGTCTGATTTGTTAGGGGTTTTTCGGCTTCCATTTATAAATTTACGTAGGCGGACCAGTTGGCAATTATATATCCATATTGAAAAAAGTTAGAATCCGATAATTTTACAAAAAATTGTAAAAAATGCGACTGCTCGACACAAAAGTCAAGGCTTGTTTTAGTGATAGACGGAATCAGGTTTATAGTTGCATTGGGGAGCGATATATTGACCGCTGTATACAAGAAACCGATAATTTGGGTGGAGGTTCAATAATGGTTTGAAGTGGCATCAGTTTGGAAGGAAAGACAGGTCGTAGTCATTGATAAAGGATCGATTACGGGTGAAAGGTATGTGAACTCAATTCCCAGACCCCACTTCAAGGTATATGTGGATAGGTATGCTCCAGCCTTTATCTTAATGCAGGATAATGCTAGGTCTCATAATACTAACGTTTCCAAAAATTTCATTAGAGATGAAAATATTGTGGCAATGAAGTAGCCAGCGAATAACCCAGACCTAAATTCCATCGAGGAGCAAGCGTGGAATATTCTAAAAAGACGAATTCGTGCGATGGTAAACCCTCCATTAACCATACCTGCGCTGGCTAATGCTGTTAAGCTTGAATGGTGTAAAATAACCCAAGAAACCACAAAAGGCTGATAAGGAACATGAACCAACGATGCTTCGAGTGTATTAGGGCCAGAGGAGGTCCTTGTACAGAAAATACAATTTTTAATTTTTAAAAATAATGTTTCCACTTTATTTTTGCTATTGTTTTACGGGAAGGTCTACTGCGTTTTACAGTTATGAGATATGAATCTGGTTTCAAGAACACAAAAAACCAAAAGATTAATTAAACATATGGCACCATTAGTTTGAGTAAAATTGATCTACAACGAAGTTTAACACCCTAGTAGCAAGTGTTTCTTATTTTGTTTTGAGTAGTACATTACATTAAATATCTCATCTTGAATGTTATATTTTTGGGTAAAAAAATATACTGACATCTATAGAAGATATAGATGTAATACCTCTGTAGAATGAAACATCAAATCTAAATTCGGTTCCAAAAATTTGTGTCACTCTGGTTATTTTCACTTCTCTAGAAAAGTTGCCAATTTTAATTATTCATAAAATAGGATACTTAGAGTAATTAACAAATTTATACAAAATAAGCCGGAATACCAGTAGGATCACACTCTTCTTCGAATCCTTTCTATTCTCGCCGAATGTTCTCGGGCGGAGTAAATATGTTAATATACATAGTCAATCGGTGCTTGGTATCTGCTAGAGGAAGAAGTGCAATCATAAAAGAAATATATTAAATTTTGAAGAGGGAAAAATGAGAAAAACAAGAACAACAATCCTAAAAAACAATATTCAGAGTTGTTCAAGCGTTTGTGCAAAAGGTTACTAATAGGTGGCGACTTTATGCAAAGTATACATTGGGGGTCAAGATTAACCGCAGCAAAAATAAAAGAACTACAGAATGCAATTATAGGAAATAACTGTTAATCCTTTTCAAAAGGAAAACCAACGTACCGGCCCACTGACCAATAAATAATCCAATAGATTTCTTTATAATCAAAAATATTTCTAACAATTTATGTAAGGCGGCTCAAACGAATCAAACCATATGAGCTAACCGTATGAAAATTATAAACCAAGGGAACTGGACACTGGTCCAGCAGACTCACACAAGTTTATGCTTATCTCATAAGTACTAATGTCAACCTTACTAATGAATTAATAATGTTTAAGATTGTAGTAGCCATATCAATAAAGTTGTTAAAAAAAAAAAAAAAATTTATGAAATACGAGGAGAGCCAAGACTTAAATTCAGATCATTATCCAATAAACCATCACTCAAAAGGAGAATAATCTGGTTCTTGCCAAAAAATATTCCTATTGGCAGTTTCAAAATATACCTTGAAGAAAAAATAAACCTCGCAGTGCCATTGTTAAATACTGATCAACTTGACATAAAAGTACTAAAAATTGTCACAGACATACAACACTCGGGTTGGGAAAGTAATCCAGAAACCAAAGATCCACAAGATAAAAATATTATCAAACCTAACTCAATAACTATCGAGAAAAACTCAGAAATTAAAAAATGGAGCAACTCCTACTTGAGTAAGTTGACAAATACTGACTGTTTTCTTTGGAAAGAATCTAAAAAGTTAAAAAGGAATAACAAAGATTTGCTGAGCACCTTGAAAATATATTTCAACCACATGAACATCAAACTGAAGAAATGTTTGAAAACGAAATACAGGAGCTTGAAAAAATTACACCTACATTCTCTACTGAAATAATACCAAATCGAGTTCAAGAAACCCGGTTCGATTTAATAACCAGAGCGTATAGGAACTCTCAAGAAAGGCTGTACGAAAAACAGGAAAAACGGCTAAAAATACGATTCCCAAACCAGGAAAACCTCCTCACTTAGTAACATTATATAGACCCATTTACATACTGGTTACAAATGTCAAAACTATTTAAAGTTACTATTAAGTACTTACATAAAAGAAAGATACTTCACGGTTATGGAAAACATCGAATACTCTGAAGTTAAAGAAATCAACACAGGAGTTCCACAAGAAAAGGCACTCGCTCCCGTTCTCTATATATTATCTATCTGCGATCTCCCAATACCTGAAAACACTACTAAAGCTACTTGATACACGTACATATTTTTTGGCTTTAAGGACTCGATTCAAGATAACACGTGGCCGATTTTCATATGTAAGACACAATAGAATTTATTTATATTATCAAAAGATGGAGCGCATACAGCACCATTTTGAATTTTTCATTTAAATTGTATCATTCGTAGTTTTTAATTTTTTTTTATCTTTTGGAGGTGAATCAAAACGAAAGTACAACAAACATATTTAATGACCAGACAGATCTAAAGAGGGTGATGTATCCCCTAGATTTATTGGTCACATGAAAACTTTTGAAACAGAAAACAAACATCTTGTTTGTTTTTGTTTTTACATTTCGGGTGTAGCTGAAAGTCTGTTAAAGTTCACAAATTATTACGGCTGTTTCCAAAAATTTATAGTGTTTGAATGTTGGTAGTACAATCCATGAAGAGATTTCGCCTCTTCACCGTAACTACTGCATGGGTAACCAAAATTTTGAATCCTATTTTGAACTGAAATACAAAAGCTATATTCCATATTATATACTAAACGCGAAATTGAAGGTTACCCAGCCTGGATGAGGTTTAAAGATCAAATGTTTTGTCATCCACAGATCATAACCAACATGTTTGCTGAATTTTTCCAATCTGTTTAAAAGGCAGAAGACTTTGATAATTACAAAGATCCAACCGATAGTAACTATAGTACAATTATATTTACTCCACATATTGAGCCAAAAGACATCCAGCGAGCACTGGTAGGATTCACAGAAGGATATGGTGGCTGATGGTATTTCTGCTCCATTTTTGATCAATTCTGGAATTTTGGCAATCCCTCTAAGCATTTTATTTAATGAATCATTAAATTTGGCAACTTCCACAAAAGTGGAAAATAACTAGGGTCACGCCTATTTTCAAAACTGGATCTAGAAATAATGTTTCGTGTTACAGAGTATGTAACTCATTCAAAGCAGTGCTCCCGCAGTATATCTCGCAATACCGACTTGGTTTTATGCCCAAAAGATCAGTGTAGGCCAATCTCATATAATGTACCAACTATTCTATTAAAGAAATTGAGAAGCACAAACGAGTTGATGTAATATACATCGACTTTGCAAAAGCTTTCGACTCCGTCAGCCACTGCAAAACTTTGGACACATTTTCACTTCTGGTTCAAAACTTATTTGAGTAATCACACCCAATGTATTGAAATAGGAGATAATAGGTCGATTACAATAGAAGCAACCTCGGTGTACCATAAGGCTCTCATGTTGGCCCATGGATTTTCACAATCTTCATTAGTGATATTACTGAAGTGATACAGCATTCCAAAATCCTGAGATTCGCAGGTGATTTCAAAATCTACAGAGCCATCGAGTCAGTCGACGATGCCAATAAACTACAAGAAGGTATGGACAACCTAGCGATATGGTGCGTGTTTAATTCTCTGAGTCTCAACATTGAAAAATGCAAATTTCTATCATTTCATTGAAAAACCAACTCTGTTACATAATACTATATGATAAATGGTGTACTTCTTCAGGAAGTATCAAAACTAAAGACCTAGGTGTTGCTTTCGTTTATAACATGAGCTCTACTGAGCATATGGAGCTATGTATATTTGAAGAGGCACTATATTCGAAAAAATCATAATCATTTGAAAACTAAATAAACATTCGAATATAAAGCCTACGCGTTATGTTCGGGATGAAGATTGTAGGCTTATGATAATATATAGACTTTAGTCTTGCTATGGAACATACTTTCTTGGTTAGAACTTCAAACCTATTGAAACAGTATTTTTCAGGCACTCGCCAAAAACTCATCTATTTGATCTGAATGTGTCTTGCATTGTCCATAAACTCATCAATATCGGAAATAAGCTTTACAGAGGCATAGTACGCAGTGTGTGACAAGGCCATCAGCCTAGTCTCTTGGAGTAACTGTATGTAATTGACGTAACGTTGAATGGTAAGTGTTAGCAAACTGTTTTTAAATCTTTAAAAAAGATTTAAATGTATATCATAAATGTTTCGTAAGAAAATCGATATTTTTAAAACTAAGGGTCCAAATAAAAAGTTGTAGAACTAAGGCATTTGACATTTTTTCACCTAGGTTTAACATGGTATGTTTATCGTCCGTAGCTTTTTAGTTTCTCTGAAATAAAAAAGCAGCCTGAGCGTAAATTCTGAAAAAGTGAGAATTTTTCATGACTTTTTTTTATTAGAACAAGATATTGTCACAGAAAATTTTCGATTCTAATGAAACGACTTTTACAGCAGTTTATAGTAGTTACAGTTGCATTGCTAAATTGTACTCAACTTTTAACATATTTCGCCAAACATACAACTATTACGTGAAAATTGTCAAAAACAGCAAATTCGCAACAACCCATTATTCAAATTGTTTTATTATTAATTTTTTATTTAATAATTTAGTTTTGAATTTTGTAATTTCGATTTAATTCAATACAAAAATGGTATAAAAATTGTAATCACACTAATTTTATAAGAAAATTTAACGTCACGGAAAATTAAATAGGTGACAATTTTGGATTATTTGTCTTTTCAAAACGTCACCACGCAAAAGTCATCTCATCAGCATCGCTTTTTATATTACACAACTAAATTGCCATTTTATTGCAGTTACAATTACAGTTGCAGTTACAACAAAGGATGTTTTCCAATCACCGACTTATTACAGACTTATTGACTTATTTGACGCCATCTTGAATAAGTCGGCCAAGCCATTCCAATTCATTGTACCGACTTATTTGTGGCGTAATAATAAAAAACAAAACGTAATTTCTATTATATGGAAGAACATAAATTTCTTAGCATGTTGGTCGTTGCCACTAGATTTGAAAATAAAAACTGCTTGTATTACATCATAAATCAAAATATACATAAGAGGACTCATGTAGACATTCCGAGGTTAATCTATTTTACTATTGGCAATCTGTATAAGCTTAACAAGAACAATGAACTATAAAATAACTATGCCGCTATGTTTATAAGTACATATATATATGGATTAAATATAGCAAAAAATTAAATTTGTGTATATAAATATATCAAAACTATAAAATAAGATTAACCTCGGAGAAATTGGCTTCTAAAATTTGTACTACTTGATTTCTCTTATATATTTAATCCTCGATGATTACATTTAGTCAAGACACATTTTTGGAGACATGCCTGTGTAGAAGTACTTATTTGCGGATACCGACTTATTCAAATAAGTCTCCTCGCGAGGTGACTTCTTAGGTATCCATAAATAAGTCGGTGTTTGGAAAACAGCCAAAGTCACAAAAAATAGCATTTGTCACTTGATCAGAATCTAGTAGGCCTGGATGTTAAAATTGTTTTGTTCGTGAAATTTACGCAGAACAAATTTGTGGTTTTTGTTTGAAAAATGTTTTAAAACATTTTGTATAAAACATCACCCTCCCTATGGATGGAATTCTGCACCTCGAGACCAAACAATTTCCAAATTCGATCCGATCCCTACCCCGACAACGAATATTACCAGAAAATGTTACGAAAGTAGTGTTTATAACTGTATTGTAATTTGTCCCATAATTGGTTAAGGTGTTCCTTGTTCAGCCCCTTTCCGAACTCCGTTAGTAGTTAAAATGTTTAAATACCATGAAACACACGATTGATTTCCGCAGAAGGAAGATCTATTTACTAAAAAAAAATAATCGAAGTTTATTAGGTAGGCTCCTATTAAAAACAAAATTGCATGTCATAATAAAAAGGCGTATTTTTAAAAGTATCCCGCGAGGGCTATCTTAGAATTAACATATAAGGTATATTTTTTCTTGTACAAATGCATTTTGAATACAATTTTTGGTTGTTAACAAACACCCATGACACTAAACTCCGAAATTTTATAATCAGTTTTGGATTTCGGCGGTAACAAACAACGGCGATATGAAAATGAAAGCCAGTAAGTACATAACCAGGTTAATTATTTAAGTACCTCATCTAAAATGCGTGAATTCGATAATTCTTATTTTAAAATAATTCTACCTAATTAATTAAGTTAATTATTCCTTGCAAATAACTTCCATATTAATCAACGGAGCTAAGGAGCCTATATAGAGATTGCTTTGCTGTCTTACGAGATAATTTGAATAATATTTTCTGTGTGCAGCAAATTATAAATTACATGAGACATATTAATTAAATTCAAGCTCCGTCAAAACATTAACAAGGAAACTGAGTCGCAGTTTTAACCTAGAAGAGGGTATAATATGTCTGGAAGAGAAATTTCCCTTCTTTTGAAACAAGACGAATACCAATTATTTAAAATCTGAATAATGTGATTGACTTGACCAAGCCGGAAATATATCACACCCAAGAAATGTTCCGCATATGGTAAGTTCTCAGGATTCAGAAGTTGGAATCTTGATTCATGTCTTAAAATTTGATTTAAAATAAAATTTGTAAGATTAGCGTTTTAACATGGTTTTTACGTTTTTAATATTTCAATATTAAAATATAAATAAATACCTACTCAGTATCAGCTAGTAGCAACTGGGAATTATGAATTAGACGATAAACAAAAGTTCGCACCCAGCAATACCGAGCCAAGGAAATTCCCATGCAAATCAAACATATTTCAATAAACTTTTCCAGGAAATTAATTGCTTATGTAAATAAAAGCAAGTTTGTTATCATCATATCATACAATTAAGCCCCAAAAACCCATACATCAAGAAAATTGCGTTTACGACAAGTCATTACTCCTATATTAATTTTCAGCAAAATATTTCGTGTGATGCACACCTATTTTCAGCCACTCTTACATCATCACCATCCACATTAATTTAGTGTTAATTTATTTATAAATACGACAAATAATTAGAGCAACATTATCGATAGTAAACATACAAATCGATATAAAATTAGAAGCAAGTTGTAGGTACCCCAAAACCAAATGAGATGAAGGCCATCTGTATTATGCTTTATACGTACCGATAAATCTTATAAATTATAACAACGATCACTACAAATCCGAGCGATGTGAATATAAAAAATCCACCTGGGACCCTGTTGCCATCGTAAGCATTTTGTGATGGTTTCGCCACATTTTCAGGTGGCTGCGGCTTCTGTTGTGGCTGCTGTTCAACCACTAAAGGTACTGTATTATTATTAGTATTTACTGTATTAATGAAACTTGTTTTATCACTAGTTGTTGTGCTACTATTCGCTATTTTCACCGTTACATTATGATTTGGATTAGCTGGCAAAACTACAGCGTCATGACACAGTAAACTATTAAAATATATTGAGAGCAGTAATAGAGTCCAGAGTGGCTTCATTTTTAATCTTATCAAACCCACGTTATCCTTTTAATCACCGTATTTTTAAATCGTATCTAATCGATGGTGTATACGTAATATTTGTTTTTAATTTTAATCAACAACTAATATATATATTTCTACGGAACTATACAAAATTCATTATAATTTGAAATATGTTTTCGTTTTTTAATCATAACAAAACTTGTGTGTATTTTATGCGTTCGAATTCGACAATCTGATTCGTAGGTTATGTTAGTTGGTAATTCGTGGAATGAAAATGAGGGGAAACACTTTGAGTAAACAATTTGTTTGTAGGGCAAAAGATAAAAAGGGGCTGTAAACCGTATAGAAATAAACATTTTAAGATTTTAATTTTATTTTATATTTTGTGTATAACTTTTGTGGAATGCATGTAATTTATAATAAATTAATCATAATAATCAACATGGTCGCCTGATTTATATGCACCCCCATCTAAAACATGAAGTAACTTTAAAGTTGTTTGTGGCGCCGTTAAAATTTCACGATTATCAATAATTTTCCCAAAATATCCTTTGATATCGGAGTCGCATGAATTTTTCTGTATATCAGCCACCATATCGGTATCAACTGGGCCCGGTGAATAGTTTAGCACGATAATATTTGGCTCTTCCTCGGCTAAAACCCGGAAATACATTTCTCGACCAGCTTTCCCACTACAATATTGAGACATGGATTTGAATGGTGTTATACCGCAGGCCGACGTAATATTCACTACAACCCTTTTCTGTTGCGGAAAAAGTTTAAGAAACAAATTGTTTAACCGTATTACAGAAGTAACGTTTAGTGCATAATAGTTGTCCAGCTCTTCAGCTTCAAAAATATGACAAGCTTTTTGTGAGATGTCACCAATCGAACCAATATTATGAATTGCGATAACAAATTCGAATTTGGATGGCTCTACGTCGATTAGAGATTCGGCTAAAATGCTGTTCAACTCATCATTTGTAGGCTTGGTGAGATCAATCGGTTTGATTAAAATTTTGAGGTCCTTATTTTCCGATAAAATTTGCTCCTTAGTATCCAGCAATCCAGATTCGGATCGAGCCAAAAGCACAACAATCGATTCGGAATTAATTAATTTTGAAATTTCAATAGCGATGGCCTTTCCAATTCCACGAGATGCTCCAGTTATAAGTAAATAACAACATTTATTCTTAAAATTAATAGAATTCATTATTAATATGAAATATGGAAATATCAGCAAAAAAGGACGGAAACTTATCGACTTGTGTTATCGTCCGAATCTTTTCCACTCTCTTCCTTATTATCGTTTTGATTTTGCTCAAGATAATCGTATTTCACTAAATGCACAACTTCTCCCACAGATATTGGTTGCTCGGGATTAATATGCCGTATAATTTCTGACGTAGCACTTTGTGGGTTGATCGGTGCATCCAACTCTAAATCACTGTCACTGACGATATTCTGATGACTATCGTTCAATAAGTTTTCCAAACAATTTTCTCGTTTTTCTTTTAATTGATTTAATATATTTGGATTATTTTTAAGACGTTTTAATTTCCGTTCTACAAAGAGTAAATTCAATATATTATCTTAAGACCTTTACTTTTATTGCGTACACAATTACTGTCAAAATACTTGTGTTTCACTTACCAAGGTTGGCGAGATATGTCTCAGAGTCTTCAAGTGCTATGAATTCTGTCGGTTGTTGCGGTGGTTGAAAATTATCTTCAAATGAATTTTGTGTGGTAATTGCAGCATCATCGTTGGGCCCTGAATCACTTGAATTAAAATTCCACGGATCCATAATGATCATTGTTTTCTATTATATTTATCACAAAATTATTATTATAAAAATTTAGCTAAACTCCGCCTTTAATGCCCTAGAGACAAGTCTGTTGACGTTTTAATTCTACACTGTTAATTTTATAAAAATAGTTTTAGTACGAGATACGCATGTTTACTCTATTAAGCTATATTGTTCGTGTATGTATTGTTTAAAGTTAAAGGCCGGTCCATATTGATGGGATGAGTACTAAGTAGTGAGCACGAAATGATTATTTTTCCCAAATAATGAAAAATAAAACAAAAACTGTAATCAGTTATTTTTATATTAACGATCTTTTATAAAGCTTACAAATTATATAAGATGAGGGACGCGAAATTTTAATTTATCGTGACCAATTACAGATTTTCGACGATAACGGATTTTCATAGAAAAGCACACATTTTTGATCAATAGAAAGAGAAGAAAATAAAGACAACCTATTTGTAAGAATGGCACTCCCGATTTTATGTTGCTATAATTTTTCGTTAAAAATATCAAATACCATGTTTCCATTTACCAATTTAAACGGGTTTAGGTTTCGTTGAGTTGAAAATTTGTTTGTGTTAACTCATACCATTTCCATGAAACCGAGTAAAGTTAATGGTTATGTTATATTTTATTTCGACAGTTTACCCTTGTTAATTTTAAAATAATTTCAGAGTAAAATGGTATAGGTATTTATCGAATACCTTCGAATTTTAAAATTGAAGAAAGCAAAAAAATGATTCGTTAATAGTTCGTATACGCACCGAATTTTTCGAATTCGATTTTTTTTAGAGGGTTACATTTTGTTCATGTCAAAACTTCTTGAACTTGTTTACCATAAAATAAAAATGTTGTGTGTCAGTCGCTCTAATATAAATTTTAGTTCTTGTCTTTGTTATATCAGCAATACTTTTGTGTGTTTTCTGTGGAATAATTAACGAAGCGCAACTTTAGTTCCCGTTAATTTCGATCAATCCATCATTCCACACTTTGATTCTTTCGTCGTGATTCTTTCCTCGCTTCCTTTCCCTTCACCCATAAACTAAGAACAGTTTGCTGGTGCAGGGGAAGGAAACGAGGAAAGAATCACGACGAAAGAATGTGTGGAACGGCGGAATAGTACTGTAGCGGTTGCCAAACTTTGTCCATTTTTTGTTGAATAACTGGCTTTGTCGGATGCATCAATCATTACTGCACGCTCGCTCCACTTAGTCGGTTTTAGGCGAGATCGAAGGCAGCAAAAGCTATTTCCGTTCCAATGGCTAACTCGAGAATCATTTTTTTGCCTCTTTAAGATAATTGCGGAAGATTGCTGGATTCCCACTGGTATTCGGTATAAATGTGTGATAAAAATTCAACATACCGAAAACCGTCTTAACTGTTTAACAGTTTTTGGTCTGTTGAATTTGAGAGTTGACATGCTCATCGAAAAATATTAATCCTGCATTACTTAATCTCTTGAACACAACCTTTAAATGTTGTAAATGTTATGTCGTTGGGTATGAAGCAATTAACAAGTAATCAAGGTAAGGAAAACAGAAATTCAGACCATTATAGATTGAATGGATGAATCTTTGGAATGTGTTAGATGGATTTCTCAGATAAAATGTCATTCGAACGAATTCAAATAGTACGAACGGTGTAGATATGGCGATTTTTGGAACATCTGCCTTAGGCGCGCACTAAGCCGATGGTGGAAAATACCGTACATCACTGTAACTGATAGGTAAAATTCTGAAGGTAAGGTATCGGGTATCTATATAGAATGGTTATGTTATTAAGGGCGACCAGAGGCAAAGGGCTGAACCAATTACGTTTAGATGGTCGAAAAATACCTTGTGTAACCTATACTCGAACTCTTTTTTGCTATGGCTAATTTCTCCGTGGGTAAACGTCTAATTTTCCATGCGATTGGAGGACCTCGAGTTGCAATATGATGAGCTACGTTATGTTTAGCAGCTGTATTCCCTTATGTAATCTCCTTGAATTCGTTGATTACCAAACAGGTGTTGTCGGTGTCGGTGTCCACAAATAAGTCAGTGTTTGGAACACATCCTTAATAGGTTAGTGGGTCGACTAAACGATTGTGTCGGATATCGACCAACAAACCTGAAGAAATGTTTAATAGCCATCGTTATATCTACTACCGCCCAAGGATGCGGAAATAGCAACACCTAACAATATATCGTGGCCATATCCATTAAATGTCGAATTTGGAGATATTGGAGAAAATTTCGAGTCGTTCAAGTCAAGCTGGAACAACTCTACCATTAGCATTATGCTTTCCGCAATTAGAGTAAAAGCCTGAGATAAATATATGGATTTTGATTTTCAGCTGAGAACGCTAAGATCGGATATCATGACCTTAACAGTAATGCAAAAATATTTGGTCGGAAATTCTAACGTTACAAACGATAGATATAATTTTAACGCGGCTAATCAAATGGAGAATGGAAGTTTCGATACGTACTTTATTCGTATAAACAGACCCAATTTCGTGATTATCCAGTGTCCTATCCACATTAGATGAGTTGCTCCCGATCGAAATGTTGTCGGCATTAGAAATTGTTCTGACAAGAAAAGTTTAATTGAAAAGAGTAATTTAACTTTGAAATATGCCATTGATACTTGCAGAATCAATGAAGTCGACAACACAAAGCAGAGTCAAAAATGTTGGAATTGACACGAATATTCAGAATAATGTTGCTGTGAATAAAATTTTAAAAACAAAAAAGAAAGTGCCAAACAAGAGTTTGAGAAAATGTCGATTTTGTGAGACAAAACATGTGATTGAAAAGTATGTTGTCTGGCCTGGGTCTTGGAGCGGGGAGCTTATGAATTATCCTGATCCACACATACTTCTAACCCAACAATGGACTGGTTAACTTTAATGGAAATCCTATACACAATCAATTGGAGAGGTACTCATTCCATACCGATTCGAAAAATATCTATTATAATCCAAATTATAAAGAACAGCTATTAGACATTGTTGTTTTCAAACGCATCTTCAGCTCTAACACTGATAACATACAGTTCTGAGGTGAATAATTTTTCAACACTATCGGTAACAAATCATCTCATTGAGTTGGTATTAACTACCATAGTAGAACAAACCTCAGATGTAAAGCTGTCTAAAATGGATGCATAGCGCATTGTGGATAAATATGCCGCTTTATTTGAAGATTATTTGGTACAACATTCGGCGAAGACGAATTAGAGATTGAAGTAAGCATTAAACCTGGTGCAATTGGTTGCTGATGATCTGACTGAACGTGTAGAGTATCACACCGTTTAGGTGAGTAACATTTTAATAGTTCAACTTAACAATTCTTTCCGAATATGTTTAGATTCTATGCCATTGAAAGAAGCTTTAAAATGTCAAAACTATCAGTACACTACCTTAGACGAAGTCTACGCTTAACCATAGCTAGGCAAAGCGAAGGTATTTTCCACGTTCGATGCAAAAAAACAGAATTTTGGCAAGTGAAATTGACAGAGACTAGTGGCAACTTTACTTGCTTTTGGACACCTTTCGGAAGATACACATGGTTGAGAATGTTATTTGGAACAACATCAGCACCTGAAAATTTATATATTCCTGGTGCAGAGGTACTCGCAGATTAATATTTGGTCGTAGAAATACAATGGAAGAGGTGTTAATCGATCATAATAAAACCTCGAAAATTTATTCATTCGTCTCAAGCAGAACAATGTGAATCATAACAAATCGAAACTTATTTTATGTCAATCTTCAGTAATGTTTTTCTTACCCGTATTAAGTAGGGAAGGTTTGAAAGCCGGCCAATCCAAAACACTGGCAATCAAAAATATGAAATTACCTTCAAATAAGCAGGATCTGCGGAGATTCATTGGTATGATTAATTACCTATTCCGATACATAAACGATTTAAGTACCCAATTTTCACCATTACGCAAACTCATCAATGAAAATATTCCATGTAATTGTACACAATTGGAGAAAGAAGAATACTTAAAGATTAAATCTTTAGTATCAGATATATAAAGTCTTTGGGACATTTCGACAATAGAAAACAAATAGTAATAGAAAGCAAATCCAGCGGTACGAGTATAGGCGCTGTAATGTTACTAGAAGGCAAGGTCATCAGTTATGCTTCGAGAACCCTAACTGCCATAGAAAAAAATTATTTGCAGATAGAAAAGGAACTTCTCGCAATTGTTTTCACATTAAGATTCGTCCAGTCTGATAATTCGGCGTTATTCTTTGCAACTAGAATTTATCGAAGGCAAAAATAATATAATCGGTGATGCCCTACCAAGAGCAGATTATGATTGAGACCAACAAGAAAATATTTTAAAGAAAGCGTCAATTTATCGAATTGACGAATACGCACATCGGCATCATATGCCGAGAGACAAGTTATAAAAGTCAAAATAATTAACAATCTATGTGTCACTAATGAACGTCTCAATAATATTCGTGAAGAAACTTTAAAAGATGTAAGTTTTCAAAAATTAATTCCATTAAATAAGAATCAATGGCCAAGAAATATAGGTGATCTACCGGATGATTTAAAAGTGTATTATAAATTCACGCACGAGCTTTCAACGGAAAATAGACTGTTATTTAGGAACGATAAAGCAAACTAATGATGCCAATCATAATGGAATCGATGCAACCGTAAATTTGGTGAAACAAACCATTTCCGTTTAAGCTAGACGATGATCCGATTTCTTCGAAAAATAACTTCAGAAATAAGAGTTAAACTAAATACTACATATGTGTGAAATATTCCCATACACAAACAACACCGCTTGTCATTCAACAGTCACCACAAGATTCATATGTAAAGCCTGAACCATAGATAGAATAAAACAAATAAAAGAAATAATATATTGAACGAAGATAATAATTTGTTATTCCAATTTGACGTTTCGGCCATAGATACCTTAAAATATTAAGTTGATTCATATATTTTTGTAATGTTTTTTTAGTGGCATATTTCCTAAAATCTTGAATGAAAACTCAATAGTTTTGAGTAGAAACGTATTATATATCAACAAATATATTTTTTTAAAATTATAAGAATTATTTATATGCGGTTTAAATTACCGCACTTCGATAAATTATTTTTGTAGGTTAGGCTTAGAAAAATACAATTCTACAGTGTATTGACAATTATTTTTGATATTATATTTTTCTGATTTTAGCGATCATAAATTAATAAAATTCATATTAGTATATGTGTACATGAATATTTTATAAATAGAAAAGATAAAATACACCAATTATTCAAAATTTCTTTATATAAAGAAACATGCATATAACATTCAACGCGCTAAAATTTGTTTGATCTTTGTTGTTGTATTCATTAAGTTTTTTATTCTTGGAAGAAATTTTCGCTCGTTTTAAGTGGGAACCAGCCAAAAATAAAAACTTCACTTAATAAAAAACTAAGAATGCGATAAAACATGCGCTTGTCAGTGTTATTACCTAGCAAAACTTAATTTTTACTTAAGAAACCCATCGAAACTTTGTTAAATTTTAGCTGTCACTTAAACAAAAAATAGTCCGCGCGTTTCCTCGCCCAAAAATCAGAAAACTTAAAAAATTGTACCGAATATCTAATTGTTATTAAATAAAATGGCGGAAATTATTTCAATTGTATAACTAATTACTAAATTAATATATAAAGTTATTTGAATAATTTTATATGCATCTTTCACTTATATATAATAAAATTATTTAATTTATGAAACCTGACCTAAAAATTAGATTGAATTGTACAAGTTGTTTAAAAAAATTAAAATTAAATATCAGTCGTAGCTTTTCTATTATTAAATGTTTGTTCTAATAAATTAATCAAAATACATAAAACTCTAATCATGTTTTATTCATAAAAGTTGTAAATTCATATTGCGCTGATTTCGTTATTACTTAGGAATTATAAGTTGTTCATGACTGGGATGTCAAAAAAAATAGAAAGACAATTGGAATCGGCAAAATTCTCATTTTTTTCTTAAGTTTTTATTTTTGACTAGTTGGGCTATTATTATTTTTAAGTGTCAGTATTGGACGAATATTAAACGAAAATTTTTTTATTCTTTTTATTTTCTGAGTATGGTCGAATACATGTAAATCCTATCTTTCGTTGGCTTACGTTACTTCACTAACCCCTCGATTCTGATGATAAGACTACTAAGATCATGAAGACTTTCTTGTGAAGACTATTTTTTAAAGACTAAAGCCTTCATTGAAATTCTAAAGGCAGTAGTCTTAAATAATATATTAGAAACTGTCCAAAGTCTTTTCCAAATTTTCACCATATTGTTTCAAATTTATGAACGAGAAGCGATAATTCAATTCGAAATTGTTAAAAGAATCCCAATTTATTTATATTTATTTATTTATATATATGTTAAAAGTGTATTATAACAATATAAAATAGCATTTTATTTTGAATAATTTTTCTGTTTTTAAAACCAATTATAATTATTTTGCCTCTGTTTAAATGTCAAAATTATTAACTGGCAACAACAAAATAATAATTTCTAAGACCACATATTTCCCTGATATTAACGAAGACAATTTTTCGAAGACTACTGACAGATAAGACTAAGTGCAGAATAAGAATTTATAGTCTACGGTCTTCGTTAAGTCAAAAGTTTTTGCTAAGACAGAAAATACGTCTGTGGACGTCAGAATCGGGGGGTAAGTCGTACAAGAAGTAGAGTAAATTTTTTAAGGATTTTATTTTAACTAAATGAAGTTTACCTTCGTCAATGCAATCTGAAGAGTATTGTTTTGTAATAGAATACAATTACAATTAGTAGATACTTGTTGTAAACACTGTATTGCTGCTTGTTGAGTACGATGTATTATCCATGCGACATATGGAATTGAGGAGTACATGCCAACCCGCTGGATATAAGAACACATGAATATTCCAAGTAATTAAATAAAATATAAATATAAGTATTTATTTATAACAATTCGTCGTAGTTTCGTTCGTTTACGGTTGGTTATACATATGACGTTAACATTATTTATGTGCGTTTGTAAACGTCAAAATAAATTTCAAGAAAAGTTGATTTTTATAAATTGATTGCGATAAAAAAATCAATTTGGAAAGAACGTGTCACGGACTTGCGATCAATTTTTATTTTTGATCACAATTTTTTTGGAAAGATCTGATAATTTGATATAATAACGAAAACATCGTCAGTTTTTCCTAAATCAATATTAAATTAATCGTCTAGTTTTGCCTTTAATTTAAACCCTACCAACCAAATTTTAGTACAAAACAAAATGCAGTTTTGCAATAAAAAAAGTTGTATAAATTTTTAGTATTTGTGTGCGTACACCATCTCTAATCTGCATGTAGAGAGCATATATGGCGATTGTTGTGAAGCTGTGGGTTTTTTGTGTTTTGAAGTAATAAATCAATTTTTACGTGTAATAAACAGTATTTTTTACAATATCCAATTTAAAAACTATAAAGTAATTGTATAATTTACGGTATTACACGAAAGTATTATGGGCGCGTATTTACCAAAACCTAATATAACTAAGGATTCATTCGATGATGGAAATGAATTTTTGGCGTGCGGTGCAAGCTCTATGCAAGGATGGCGTAGCAGCCAGGAGGTAAATATATATTTCGTTTTCTAGATTATATTTTGAGAGCAATCACGATTTTTGAATTTAAATTTCGTAATTTTGACGTAGACGATGATCCGATTTCTTCGAAAAAAATGTTTTATTAGGTTAGAACAACCACGACAGATATTGACTTGTATGGTGGAAACCGGCGCGTCTTATGTGTAATTGGATCAAAATGCTCCAATTCCACTGAAATCCATAGCATTATTCAGTTTCTGTTTACGTTATCCGATAATAATTAGATTATAATTATTTATGTATAAAACAAATTCTCTATAAATTAATTTATACTGATATTGTGTGTACATGCACATTTACATGTGTGAATGTCAAATAGTCATTTTAGGCGCGATGTTGTCTATTTTATGGTAACATGGAATTTCCCTTTAATTCGCAGGATGCACACAACTGTGTTTTAAATTTTGATACTAACACGTCATTTTTCGCCGTATATGACGGACATGGTGGTAGTGAAGTGGCCATATATTGTTCCAAATATTTGCCAAATTTACTCAAAGAACTGGAGGAGTATAAGAATGGCGATCTTGAAACCGCTTTGAAAAAGGCTTTTCTCGATATTGATGCGATTTTACTCAGAGAAGATGTGATTGAGGAATTACAGGCAATTTTGGAATCGGAAAATAAGGGCGAAGGTGAAACTGGTGAAGACGAGGAGGAGGATTTAGATAAACTGTGTGAAGAAAGTAAGATGCCGTTACACGAAGTTTTAGAGAAATATAAAGAAATAAAGAACAGACCAAAAGTGAACGAAGAATCAAAAGCTGGTGGAAGTAGTAGTGGCAGCAGCGGTTCAAATAAACCTGGCGGTTCAAGAAGCTTACCTATAATAACATCTTCGTCATCATCGAGTTGCTCATCTGTATCGTCGACTAGCAAATTAGATACTACTGACAAAAAGGATGGCGAGGAAGTTGCTAAGAGTAGCGAGAACTTGTTAGAAAATAAAAACGAAAGTAATTCCAATAAAACTAATGTAGAAAATAAGGTTATAAATAACGATAAATCGGAGACCAATGACGAAAGTAATGAAAAAGTAGTAAATGGTGAATCGGATCTGAAACCAGAAATTTGTAAGGTTGAATCTGAACCGGCAGCAGATTCCACAGCTGAAAAATCGGAATGTGAAAGTTCCAGTTCTGCCACTGAAAATGGAAGTCTTAAAAAACGTTTCAAACCAAAAATAGAGATGGATAGCAGTGATGATGATAGTGAGGAAGACATGGACGCGTCCTATGAAGGTAAATGATTGTAACTATCAATCAAATCGTGTTAATATTTTTGTTTTATATTACTAAATAGAGAGCGCCGAAAGTTCGGAGGATGTTGAGGAAGACGAGGAAGAATTAGATGATATCGAAGAAGAGGAAGAAGATGATGGAGACATGGAGGATGAAGAAACTAATGCGTTTATGGAAAACATCACGGAAGAACCAGGAAAGGATAGTGGATGCACGGCAGTGGTAGCTCTTCTTCAAGGTAAAGAACTTTTCGTTGCAAATGCCGGCGACTCACGCTGTGTTGTCTGTCGTGGTGGCAAAGCATTAGAAATGAGTGTTGATCATAAGCCAGAGGATGAAGAGGAGCATAATCGAATTAAATGGGCTGGCGGTAAAGTAACATTAGATGGCCGGGTTAACGGTGGACTTAATCTTTCACGCGCCATTGGCGATCATGCTTACAAAATGGTATATTATAATTTTAAAATACTTTTGATTTATTATAATATATTCCAATTTTCAGAATGAAAAACTCGCACCGGAAGAGCAAATGATTTCAGCTATGCCAGATATAAAAAAAATTTCGTTAACGCCTGACGATGATTTCATGGTTTTGGCTTGTGACGGTATCTGGAATTCAATGACAAGTGAAGCCGTTGTCGAATTCGTTTCGAAAAAATTCGAATCTGCTGACCTCAGGTTATCGGACATATGCTCAGATGTAAAAAATCTTAAGTTCTTTTTTAAAATGTTGTCTTTCGTCTTATTACTCTTTGTCTAATTTCAGCTTTTTGATAAATGTTTAGCACCGGACACAATCGGTGATGGCACTGGTTGTGATAATATGACTGCAATTATTGTTAAGTTCAAGAAAACTCTCACTGGTGACGTTGCCATTGCTGAAGTACACACAGTAACAAACAATTCTACAACTATAGCAACGCCCAAACGAGCGGCCATCGATGAATTACCAAGCGAAACATCCAGTAAAAAATTAAAAATTGAAAATAAAGTAGAGAAATCCGAAGAAAATGAAAATAAAACTGAAGTGACCAGTGATAATCATTTATCATGAAAATATTAAATTTAAATTTATATAAAATAACATTTTTTCCTTATTGTAATTGATTTAATTTAAATGTATTTTTGTAAGGAGAAATTCGTCAACACAAAACAAACACATTAATTGTAATTTCTATAAATCATCATGTCTTATCGGGAAAACACAGATCAAGCTCAACATTATTCTCATTGGAGTTATTTATTTATAAAATAATCGAAAATTTCCTTTACACACTATATTTGTACTGTAAATATATAATTAATTAATTAAATTAATAAGAGTTGAATTAATGACATTTATTTTTTGTTTATTGATTACGTATACATTAATTATGGTTAACACATGAAAACTCATTTGTATTTTATTTTAATTTTCACAGAGTAGTGAAATTTTACGAATACCCTATATTATTATATAAATTAATCCAAATAAAATACAAAAGAATTTCTATAAATTTTTAGAAGCCTGTTATAGGTAGATGTGTAGAATCTTCTGTGTACTGTAAATAAAAAATATAAGAATATCTAAATTTATAAATTTAATTTTTAAAATTCGCGAAAATTTTAAAGGTATTGTATCCTGGACTCAAACCTTGGTGATTATTTTTTACCTGTCTTGACCGGAATTTAACTTTATTTTACCTATACGTATATTTCCGTTCCGTGAAACTATGAATATGAAAACTGCTTTCTTTGCCATTAGCAGTGTTTTGCTATACGATACAAACACACTAAATAAATTAGGGACTGACCCGGATTGGAGGTTTTAATCGAACCGTGCTGATAACTGTCCAGGCTTGAAGCCCAGTTAAATAATTAGCTCTGTCTCTGACGGCTCGGGAAAACGGTAGCATAAGACGGTAGTCTAAGATAGCTTTGGTCTGGGGTTGAGCCTAGATGATATTCCATGCCAAACCAGGACACGAAGTTGGATCCCCGAGTAATCTAGCGATCTAAAGGAAATACTGGAAATGTTACAGATGAGTGATCCAGACCTTCAAACTTGAAGATTGTTAAGTTAGAAGAGCCAGAAACTGGCTACAGAAGCTCCAGTCAATCACGAAAGAGCTAAATACGATCGCTGACGAAAACCAATGACGTCTTCAGCTATGGCTTAAGTGCCCTAGCGCCAAAGCTGTACAAAAGCGACGAACGTCACAAATCGGGAGCTGCGGTATCTGAAGAGGGCATGAATATCAAATGGTATCCAACCCATTAATGGTGACCCGATCGTTACTCACGAGGATGATAGCCAGTCGGAGAACCTTGGCCGAATAGAAACATTTTTAATCGACTCGGAGATGTTGAGGGTAACGGGGTTAAGAGATTCTAGAAGGACGACTTACTCGAAGTATTTTTCGATTCCAAATAGCTACTTTTACATATAAAGAACTTAGGCAAGCGTATTGTATTCTTACTAAATATAACCTAAATATTTTTCTGAAACATAAATTACAACAACGCTGCTATACCAATGGTTTGCATTGAGAAGGACCCGCAAAATATTTGGCTTAATCAGTTCACCATAGAAAAGTTGGATTCTTCCTGGGAAACAAAGTAATTTCACATTACACAAGGGGAGGAGGGGGGAGGGGGACAGCATACAAGTAATTGTAAAAATGGAAGAAACCGAGATCATCCCCTCGGCATGCCAGTATGCCTCATCTAGCAGCAGCATTCACCTTCCAGCGGAGGATTAGGCTAGGATTCAATGGATGTATCATTCATTAATTCGATATTAAAAAATGTTTATGTAACCTTAGAGTAAAAGCGGCCAAATCCCTCAATGGGACGTAGCGCCTGCAAAACCTCCAAAAGCTTCTGAATCTAAATATGCAACAGCTTGATGACCTTATTAACATGCTGTCTGATACTATGATCGGTACGTATCACCTTAGTACACCTTTACTCAGAATGCACATGTCAAAACCAATACACGGAGGTTTTACTGTCCGAAAATACAAGTCTTCGGAGCTATCTTTGCTACGTAAAGTATTACAATGCTCCCAATCTTACCATTCCGAATTGTCTTCAACGACTATGTTTGTTATATATGTGTATCCTTTTTACTCAAAAAGTTTTTGGAAAGACAAATAAAAGTTTAATCAGTTGCTCAGCTGAGAGGAATAAGTTGCCGAAATCTCGAAGAGTACATCTGTGGAAACTGATCTGCCATCTTTCATTTGTCCTATTGAGAAATGATTGAGTATAAGGAATTCCCCAATATAACTGTTATGTATAGAGAGATTTAGCAAAGCCATACTGGGGAGCCGAATCACTAATATCTAGGATTGATCAGCTGCTTAAAAACAGGATCGTGATGTCTGGTCTGGGTGGACCTACATGAACAGATTTGTGAGTATAACGGCCCATCGCCAGGTGGAGTGTTATCTCCCCTTCTTTGGATCTTGGTCATTAACGGCCAAGAATAGTCCCCAATTGAGCCAGCATCTGTGGTTTCAACAGACGGTCTTTTTATCTAGGAGCTACGCATTTCTTCAGATTGACCCTGCCTTCTCCATTACAATGGTATCAGGTAGACCTTCACAGATAAAGCGAAATGGGTCTCATTTTAGATAGAAAACTAAGGTGGCAATCTATATTAGAAGGGGTAAAGGAAGCCAATAATAGTGCTTTACTCTTGCAAAAATTGAGAAAAGATGGAATGGTGACCTACATTGTTTATTGGCTTTGCTCTTCAACCAGTAGGCTTACTTTATTTTAGAGGATAACGGTCTAGTCGCCGATACTGGCGAACCTAAGGTCTTTGATTTGAACCTTGCATATCAGTGGTTTACTCAGGAGCAATCCCACTCAATCACTGTATATTTGTTTTCAGGTAAGTAAATAAATGGCGGCGAGCTTAGTTATAAGAATGCACCTCATCTTCATTATACCTGCATAAATACAAGACATTCATTTATCTTAAGTAACAAAGACGTTTCTAAAACCTCCGACTATACACTGTTTTACCACCATTCTTTGAGGAGGGATTTAGAGCTGATATCTCCACCAGAGAGGTCTTATGGGAGTGGTTGTTCTGTGATGTATTGAACTTAAACCTCTCAATTGAGATAAGGGAGTCCGTAAATAGGCTCAGGTATTATGTAATATGGAGGAGATTTGTATTTTACGGGCAGTCAGACTTCGTTCAAAGCATTAAAATCAATCTCCCTGACGTCGAAGGTAACCCAGAATATTTTTCATCTTTTAAAGTGATATCAGATCAGTTTAGCATTTCATCTATTTCAGGAAATTTATAGTAGATGAGCTCGCTCGCCTTGGTATGTGTAAGCTTATGCTTCAGGAGGAAGCTGTGAAACTAACGAACAACAAAAAGGTCTGGCTAAGACTAGATCTTGCTAAGATCCGGGCAGCTGATATATCTGTGAAGGCTAAAATATCAGCGTGATTGTATTTGGTAGAAGAAGCCGTACTTCATTTATTTTGCGCCACCTGTACCCATCTAGCATGTGGCATATACAAAATCCTTGGAGCTTCCCTGTTAAATAATCAGATAGACCTCTATACGGTGGTCGAATCTAGCAGATATGATTCACAACACAATACTTTCCTTACCGTTGTGTTCAAATTGAATTTCTACGCGGGCTCCAACTTGTTTAATCTGACTTTCGAGTTTCTCTCTAGTTTTCCTCTCAAACTAGAGAATTAGTGTTGAAAAAATTGTGCACTGAACTTTTTTACATTCAATACGGGTAGAGTCAATTTTTTTTGGTCCATTTAGTAGCGTATATATTTACTTTATAATATAGATACTTACCTAATATCGTTTCAGTTCTCCATAAGAGAGAATTTCCCATCCAAACTTGGCCAAGTTGGTTGATTATTATATATCGAAACGTAAATTTCGGACGAACTTCTTTCCAATTAGACTCTTTCTTCTCATGTTTATATCTTTAGAAAGAGTGCGCTTTTCGCATGAGAAATCACTCGACATTCCGTGTAAAATGTTTATTGGGTAATTCCCATTAAACCCCATAATTGTTATATCCCTCTAAACAAAAAAGCGAATTCGCAAAATACGGCACATATACGAACTAAAAACGAACGAGTTTTTTTTTGTTTTTTCATTCTATGAAAAACATTTAATGTTCATGACTCGAGGGAAGAAGACGTATTGGGTATTTATGTTTTTAAATTTTTTAGTTAAATTAAGTAGGTATTCTGTATTTTATGGTATTTACCGGTGCATGTGCCGAAAATGAACTATAATCCAAGCCGAATATTCAGCAAGAGAATATTGAAACATGAGAAGATTTAAAGACCTTTTAAACTTTGATAAAATTATTGGAAACCATACGCAAAAGTGTTGCGTTAGTGAATCGTAAAAGTGTTATATTTGCGTATCACTAAATACGGTATGTAAACGTTTCACCAAAATCGTTACGTTAATGCAATGTTAAAAGTGAAGATTATGCGAACGAATACTTCGCTAAAAAGTATAATTACCTTGTGGTAGGAAAACCGTAAAAGGTTCGTTTTTGAGTCGTAAATACGATTCATTTACTAACTATTCGTTTACTAACTAAAAATCATAAACTTACCAATCGTTTTCGCTTAACACCACCTCAAAATTGAAAAAGAAAATAATTTGAGAAAATTTTTTCCTATGAAATTTTTTTTTATTTAACCTAAATTTCATTAAATGTTTTTTTTTGTCATAAACTTTAAATATTACACATAATTTTTTTGTCTTAAATTTCATTTAAATTAAAATTTAATAAATTGTTTTGGATTTTTAACTAAACTTTTTTCGCGAAACAAATTGTCTTGTTTTTAAATTTAATTTAATTAATTATTTAAATTATTATATTATTTTTATAATTTTTTTTTTGTCTCATTAAATGGTAATATATTTAAATATAATATATTAGTCTAAAATAAATTATACATAATTATATAAATTTTTTATTTATAATATTATAATTTATTATTATGTTTGTTTTTATTATATCACTTAAATTCTAATATCGCATTGTTTTCTGGTTTAATTAAATTTTTTAAATAAATATTTTGAATATTTTTTTTTTGTTTTTATTTTTCTGTATTTTTTAATATATTTAAATATCTACTAATTTTAATATTTTATTAATTGTATTTTTACTGTGATAAAAACAAAATTTTTTAAAAAAATAAAAATATTTGTTAGAGAAGTTTTAAAAGATTGTTCTGTATATGTGTCTTGGCCACAAATCGTCTCAATCAGTTCCGTTTTAGCTCTCCGGTAAATTTTAGGAAACCGCTGGTTTTTTTATAAGATATAATCGTATTACGTAATAAATATTATAATAGTTATACTTGAATATAATTTTGGTTTACAATAATATTTGTGTTATTTTCGGGGAATTTATTACAACAACCATTTCATTTTACATTTAGTTTAGTTTTTTATTTATTTTATTTATGTTTATTATATTTATAAAATACAAAACCGTTTCTTTCCATTTTATTTCGGAATATCTTTAAACAAGAAACAAAAAAATTTTGGTTTGGAAAAGTTTTTGTTTTCATTTATTATTTTATTGCACATTTTCCGGCCATTAAAATATTAAAAAAATGTTCGATCGTTTGTTAACGTTTAATATTAGTTTAAAAAAATATTCTATACTTTAATTATTTATGTTCAACTGATTTTTTTGAGAGTCAAGGTTTGTTTTAGTAGGAGTTATTAGTATCTACAAAAAAAGTGATGGAACGATACATTGACACTACGTTTTATATTTCGGGTTGCCAGATACGAATTTATATAACTATTTGGATGATTTGTCGTTTCAATATGCTTTGGTTAGTACAAGGCACAGTATACATTTTGGTTGGTTTATATCAGTTATAACCACCTGCCCACTAATCGAGTGCAACCAATTGCCCAATTCTGTAGCACCTGGCAACATAAACCACTACAATAATTCCTAGTCCAGAAACTTTTCAGTTTACTAAAGCCTGGGTTCGCTTTCTGTGAGCTCGTTTTGTTCCAACCATATAAAAACAGGTGGTGAACCCGTTTTTGCTAGAGAATTTGCAATCTCGTTGCCATCAGTGTCAGAGTGGACTGTCACCCACATGACAACCACGAGGTTACTCATTGCATTAAGCACCGCCTAGGAATCAGTGCTTAAGGATTTTCAACTTTACATCTTGAAAAACTGAACAATTAGTACCCAGACTCCCTGATACAAGGTTTGCACTGTAGGCACCGAAGAAGCCTGCACAAGACTATTCTTGCCTGTAGAAGACTAATGATTTGAATAATTCATCCCTAAATTCTTGAGATATCCATAAATCTCTCGAATTATAGACGAACGATAAAGGTTTAGAGAAACTGAACTCAGGCAATCTGTCATTAACCATATTAATTTCTGGCTGCACTTGTTGAGAATTTGTCGGTGTCCTGTGCGATTTCAATCGATAAGCAGCAGAGCAAGCTATAGCAAAAGATGTGCTATCAATTGCTCCCGCAATATCCATGAAGGCACCCAAGCGAAACTCAGCGATCTTTCAATAGCAACAAGCTCATGCAGCGCGATGCATGCCGCATGTTACTGATTAGAGAAATAGACTTATTGGGCGATAACTCTTAGGGTCAGTGAAATCCGACTTGCAAATTTTGAGTATAAAAAAGATTTGATTCCTTCTCCACGAGCCAAGCAAATGATCTTTAATTATGGGATTAAAAAAAAATCGTGCAAAGGAGAACAAACTCCGGAGCAGAATGCGATACGAAATTAGCCTTTGCGAAAGAGACCAACCAACCAACAGTAGGTGCAAAAATAGTAGCTTGTTCAGTAGCAAAAGGATTGGAACCAACGATGTTGCTACCAAAAAAATTAACACTGAGAAGTAGTTCATCGGCCTCCTTTTTGTGGAAGGGCTTCAAGTCTACAATTGTCATTTTTAGCCAAAATTTTGCTGAACGGAGACTTTCTGTGCAATCAGGAACTTTGCCAATCAGCCTGAAGATTTATTTTTCTAGCTACACTCTTTCGTTGGTAATTAGCGGAGAAGCATTTTCCAAAAAGGAAAAATTTGATTCGACGGCGAGTTTGCAAGAGAATTAATATCTTTTACAGATCGAATTTTACTAGGCATGAAGCAAAGTCGATTTTTCTCTGGAGTAAAGTTCCCAGTTTGTTCATTTTTTATTTCGATAAAGTTTCAATGTCCCTTATTAAGATTAAAAGAGATACATCTATGATCAGAAGTTATAATATCGTTTGTTACGCTCCAATTTAATATTAGATGTATGATGGACATGGCACAAACTAATGTCACTCACTTGGCAATGAGCGGAATTGACCAAAATTGGTTCACTGCCATCGTTAAGAATTTAAAGTTCACATGCTAGCTTTAAATTAAATAATCTAAAGCTTGGTGTGGATCGAGCGTAGCCCAAAATTGTTTGTCTTATTTTGAGTTCTTATTTCGGTTAGTCCGATTTTCAATTCTGGTTCTAACAGCTTTGAAATGGAAACGAGCGGACTAAAAAAAATTTTAGTGTATAGTTAGGCTTACATTTTCCAATTGCTTTCGAATTATTTTTTGATATGGGTTCTGCTAACGTTTTCTTAAACTAGAAGAACCCATCGTTTTAGTTGGGCATTTAATTAGCCTATAATTATCCATAGTATCTTGTAATGTTCTGCTGGATGGGTTCTGCTAGCTTTAGAGAAGTTGATACGTTTATTGGTCTCGTCCCTTCTCGTTGCTAATCCACAGCAAAACTAATTCATAGAGAACTAGTTCAAAATACGTATTACTTGTAGCAGACTTTTAGGAGTTGCTGAGAGATTATTTTAATTTTAACTTAATTAAATGAATTTATAATTATATTTAGTAATTTTTAATTATGGAGGGGTTTATAAACGTTGAATAATTGTTCAACCAAAAAGCGTTGTGTGTTATTCTCGTAAACCTTATCTTCCACTAGGCTAAATGACATGTATCGCCGTCCTGCTGAAACTACAAGTCGTTAATCGTTAACAATTTGTTATCATGTCTCTGTAGCTACCATCTTTGACGGTTGATCTTACAATGATGCCGGCGGCAATATTTTCGGTTGAACGACCTGAACGAGCACGTGTTGCTGTCGGTATGTTTGCTAATGAACCAGTATACTCAAATTTTTTGCACTAAATTTTTAAAAGCAGCCTCACATGGGCGATTTTGCCTACCATAAATAACGCGAATTTTATGAAATGTTGTTTTTACAGACCTACCATTTTCATAATAGATTCTAATTATTTTAATACGATTTTGAAGAGAAATTGCATTCATTTGACTAAATGGTCAACCTTATACTGTTAATTTATAAAAACTAAAAAACGGAACTCTTAAAATAGCTTAAGGAAGATCCTGTATAGGTGTGGTCTAAGGTCTGCATGTAAAGAATCGATAGATTGAAAGCGATGTAGCATACTTCTTAAGAGTACCTAGTGGACGTTTGGAGGCACTTTTAAATATAGTGATGATCGTAAAAATCTAATATTCCACTCGAGGTAACTCTGAAAATTTTAAATATTTGTTAGGCAGTCGAATAAGGTTGCATGCGAAATACTTAGTGGCAAACAATACAACTAGCATAGTTGGGCGCTATTGAAATTGTGATCAAGATTGAGAGATTTTCAATTTTAATTGCAACTGATCGTGGAACACGATCTCGTTCGCTGCTGCTAGCAGCTAGCGCTTCTGCGAGTTTGTGGATTATTGATGTACACTTTATTATTTTAAAAAACTCTAAATAAATTAAATCCAAAATAGTATCGTTTGACGTTGGAGACTTCTTCGTTTCTGAAAAATAAGCGATCATTTCGGTTACGTGTTTCGGTAAAAAAATCACCTCTATCCAGATTATAATTAAGGAACCAATAGGTCTCGTACACGGTACAATAACGCATGATCAATCGAGTGACTGTACAAGCATATTTTCTTCACACCACACAAGTATATTTCATATCAGTTTTTAAATGTCTCGCAATCTTATAAACGGCTACAAATTACTTAGACGAGCACACGATTGGTTGTCTCGTGTATGGGCCCTAAAATTTTAAATTTTTCTGTGTTGTTCAATTGTTAATGCATGATTAAATTAGCACATCATACTTGTAGATTAAAAAAATAATGATTTCTGTGTCTCATGTATCTACGTTAGAGATTCACGATAGGTCCGGTTATCCAGTTCCGACTGACATGCGCTATATTTCGTTTTGAGTTACGTTAAATAGAGCAACTAATTTCCAAATCTTTCCCTGGAGTGTGCCAAATCCACTCCATTTATGCAAGAAATTTGCTTAAAAGCCGTTCAAAGGTTTCGAATGATTTCTTTCTTTCATACAGAGCCGTTAGTGTCAAAATCGAGCACCAGAGGGCCAAGCGGGTAGGAGGCAGTAGAGTACGTAGCAGTTGACTTGAGCGAAATGCCCCATTCTTCTAATTTAGTCTTAAACTAGAAATAGATTGGTGAAGGCTATCAGTCAAAGCAAATTAAACAAAACGTTTCCAGGGCAAATATCTGTGATAAAAGAAACAGGTGACATGGATTACATATTGGATGGGTTTTCTGCATTATGAAGAACTAGTATTTATAAATACGATGAGGTTTGTTGTGGTCGTCAACAATAGCCACTAGTCCAGAAATCATTTCAAAGGTCTTAAAATGTTTCTGGCGAACCAAACAATGCAGATGAGCCAAATAGTAAACTCATAGCGATATCGAGCGACAGAAATATAAAAACTCAACCAATGGGGAATTCTTACATTGTTTCTTTGTTAAAGAGTCTAAACAGTAGTGAGAATGTGATTCATCTCCATCAAAAAAGGCCAAACCAGTTTTCTCTGCTGGTAAGGAGATTAGTAGTTAATCTTCGTGAATTAAAATTTGAATTGCTTCCTTATCTGCTCTAAATGACTATAACCGCGATCTCCAAAAATAAAAGTGGCTTTCCATAAATAGTGAGGTTGTCGCTTCTGAAACCAGTAACCAGGTAGATCCGACATAGTAATTGAAAACTTTCAATTTGCACAAACCGCTCAATATATTATTGAGAAATTCCTGGACAATCCGAGGGATTTATTTTTTAATACTGTAATTGTTTTAAAAAATTCTATGGATTGAATATTTAATAACTTTTTGTTTTTATTATAGATAATTTAATAATTAACATTTTGTTTTTATATTAATTAGTTTTAATATGTTTAATTAGAATAAAATGAGCAATTATGATGTGTGGGATTTTTGTTTTATATAATTGCGCCGGCAAAATGTCCTGAATATTAAAATGTATATGTATATTCATTTTGACACACTATGTATTTATTAATTATTATTAATATTTATTTATATTATTAAAATTTATAATTGTTTATAGAGTTTTTTTTTTATAAATTTATTTTTGCTCTGAAATTTTATTTTTTTTTTGGAGGGATACGCGGATTTCCATTTTTATTATTATTTATTTAATTAAATTTATTTTAATATCGATTTTATGTATTTGGTAATATTTAATATTTAAAATTAAATTTTTATAATAATTATATATATATATATTTACAATAAATTTAATTCTTATGTATTTATTTATAATAATTGTAACTTTTTTTGTTTTATGTTAATTATCTTTGGTTTTAAACTTAATAATTTCTACAGTAAATAATTTTTTTTGGAAATTCATTTTAATTTAATTTAAATATTTTTTTGGTAATTCACAATTTTTTATTAAATTTATGTAAAGGTATTGTATTTTAGGGACCAAGTTTAGGTCACTTAATTAATAATAATTCTTTTTTTTTCAAATAATATTTATGTAAAGGTTAAATAATAATAAATAACAAATATAATAATATAAAAAATAAATAAGTCTTAAATCTCGTCTGAATATAATTTTTATGGTAAAATGGTTATAAAACTAAATAAAAATAAATAAAAATAACAATTTTGTATTTTTGTTTTTGTTTATATGTTGATCGAATGGCAGTGCTTCATGGATAATGGGTCTCAAAGCAGAAAAACCATAAACAAAATTTAAAAATAATATTAATTGCCAACTAAAATTAAGTTTTTGTTCTAAAAGAATCTTTAAGTAACGGAGGGATTGTTTTTATAACGTAATTTCACTACTTTTATGTATACATATATGATTGATTCAACTGACGATTAATTAATTATTCGACAAAAAGGTTATCGCTACATAGGGCAGAGAAAATTTGTTCATTTTATACAGGTTACCGTATTAACCGGAATGTGTCTTGACTATTTCGATAGCATTCATGTCGATAACTAAGTAGAGTACATTAGAAATAGTAAATATATTAATTAATTTGCCAGCAAAATAAACTTATCAACGACATTCGACATTCAACTTGTACCTCTCAATATGAGAAAACTTTCCGGGTACTGAAATTTTCAATGCGATTCCATTTTTACTGACAACAAACTACATTTTACGGCAATGCTTACCAATTTGTTAGCATACAAAATTTCGTTGTGTTTTAAAGAAAGAAATTAATGATTTTTTTACAGTGTACGTATATCGTGAATCACAATCGCATTCGTTTTAAGTTCTCATCCAAGTTTAGAGTTCGAAATTTGACGGATTGTGTTCGAAAATTTATTAGAGACAGTTAAATTTGGTTTTAAATACACAGGTAAAACATAAAATAAATATCGTCAAAATATCACAACCAACAAATTGCTATTTTATTACAAATAATCCATATTTGTGATTGTCTATATACCAAAAATATATATTTAGAATATATAGTAGTTTATATATGTGTAGACGGGGGGATGTATGTTATGCGCGCCACATATGTTTACAAATTTTTAATTTTTTGAAATCAATTCCCGTAAAAAATTAATTTTATATAATCTTCTGGTTGATTTTCTATATAACATTTTATTATTA